>CM076576.1:310872022-311608952 GCA_034641835.2 Pinus albicaulis | reverse complement strand
CCGCAACTTGCCTTACCAACTTGGCCCCAATATTTTCAACTGGGTCCTCTAATTCAACCAATAAAAAGGCCAAAACCATAGCATTGAGATACATTTCATTACACTGTCAATAACAATAAAATTTGACTCAATCATAACCCTTTCCTTTTATTATTGTGAAAATATTTATGCATTACTCTAATGTGGCTAGTCCATAGGCCAAGTAGACCACTGGGTAACAAATATGTTTCCTTTCACCTTTGAGTTTTCAAATTATGCCTACCAAATCTAAGACATTTAAGAGGGGAACTAATACAATGTTAAAAAGAAAACCAGAGCACACATCTACAAATTACCTCCTTAGCTACTGTCACACCATCATTAACTATTTTCGGAGAACCATGCTTGCTCTCCAAGACAACATTTTGCCCCTCGCCCCAAGGGTGACTCCAACAAGATCAACAAGTTTGTTCACACCGCCTACAAGACAAATTGACAATGCTTTCAGTAAGTGTGCAATTGAATGCTAGACCATATGCCAAAACAACCCTCCATGAAAAATTAAAATAACACATTAAAATCGAATATAAGTGGACAAGGAAAGATCCACCGCAGTGAAGTTTCACGTGCAGGTGACCTTCCTTTAAACATAATTTTTTCTCTGACCTGCAATTTTTTTGTCACTGAGCCATCCTTGTTGAAGTACAAATCCTTTTCCATAGCTCTTGTATTAAATACCTTCTCTCTGTCGCGTAATCTCAGAGTCCCTCTTCTACTTGAGCGATTAAAGGAAATGGGTGAAAAAACTGAAAGAGAAGACAATTGTCTGCCATAATTATCAAACATTGCACCCAACTTCTTCCCCTTTCCATTGTTACCCAATGAGGTAGATGTGGCAATTGTTGTCATACTACCCAAAGCAGAGGCCATCTTCTCTTATGCTAAATATAGAATTACAAGATCTTCATATTAGTATGAACCTTAAAAAACATGACTCCCATCGCTAAAAACCACTTTTAAGTTGTAACAGGCAAACTAAACAACTATCGCAACTTTTGGCAACTTCTGGAGCATTAAGAGAGAAACAACCAAAGAGAAATACAACCACAATCCTCATTTTAATGAGACCGTACTATATATTTGCATTAAGATAATAGAAAGAAATCACGACTATATTAAGGCCAGCACAAAACAATCTTTAACCAGTGTCTCTCGCGGCCTTCAGGTTGCCATGCTAGAGGTTGCATATTTTTAATTTAAATTCTTGACCTCTCGTGCCCATCTATGAATTCATCCAATGGGATATCTACATCAAATGCTCATTTATATCCCCAAAAACAAATTTCCTACTACAAGAGCACCAGTATTGATGGATCACCCCACACCATCCCACCCACTAGAAACGGTGAAAAAGGAAACCCGAGAAAACTTCTGAAATATCTCAAGATGACTATATGGGTGGTTCTTATGAATCAACCAACCATTCAGAACATGCTCATCAATCCAAACCATGAGTATTGTGTGATGATATTCAATCAGGCACTGAATCGTATTTCTGAAGCTATGTTAGAGAAACCCTAAACTCTCACTGAAAATAGGTGAAATGTGGCACCACTCAGAGATTGACATGTGCCAATTGGTACAAGTGGTAGAAAATTGGCATGCTCAAACAACGAGGTGATGCGAGAATGACATGAGGGAGAAAATATCAGAAAAGCCCCAAATCTGGAGAACTAAAGCTCATCACCAACCTGAGATTGACAACTTTACATGATGTAACCTATGAAATCATAAATGGAGAAATCATAGTAAAAATAAAGTAACCTATGTAACAATAAAGTCGGATTCATCCTGGGAGTGGTAATGGGAGAAATCATAGTGAACAACAGGAAACATGCATAGTTGCTTACAATCAAATAGATGAATAAACACATACAAAAAACCTAGATAATAATCGTGAACAAGCTTAATATTGAATTATGAACTGTAAAGGAACTTACAAAATGTGACATTACGAACCTGGTCAAGCGCACAAGTAAAAATATCCTGGACATGACCCTGGTTGACAAGTTGTATTGCTCATTATGCAAGAGGATTTGTACCTGCACTGCCAAGTCAATCAAAATCCATCATTATCTATACAATAAATACAAGTAATTGATGTAGTATTTTTTACTCTAAGATGCATTCTTATGATAATGTTAGAACATATGTTGAAAATGTCAAAACATACCCGAATAAGCTCCTCTTCGTTTCAAGAACAATTTATTGGAGTCGCATGAACTTGGAACAAGCCTCCCACGATCTGAAAGAGTAGCAACTAAGTCAACAGTGACTTTTTTTTTGCTACGCTGGATCAAGGGAGGTTTGCTCCAAGATTAAATCGCTCCAATAAATTATTCTCTACTAAACAGGGCCAACCACGTGAAGGTGGAAGCTCTTATGGCCCCTCCCCCCCCCCTCACATCACTCTCAATTCCCCAATACCTAATCTATATTTCATTTTTTACTTTCATGAGCATAAAAAAAAATATTCAATAACTAATAAAAAAACAATTCAACAAAAAGTACGCAAGGAAACATTGCAATTAATGCTTGACATACAAATAGTATGATAAATGAGTTTTTTATATAACGCAAAAAACGTTCCAAGTATGGTAACGTTTGTCTTATAATAATACAATATTTTACATTGTCAAATTTTCTTTTTCTTCTTCCTATTTTTAAAGCTCCTAATTACATCATCAATATCATCGTGCTCTGCTCCTGTTTCATGCCTTTCGACCCGCACTGCTGACCTAGTTGCGTATTCACGATGTCTGGGCTCATCCAGTGACGGGGCATCGCCTACAAAAACAGATAATATTAAATTTTAATTGTCAGTTTTTAAATATCATTGAACTAGTTCGGTAATATTAATAAATAAAAAATTGCAATGAGATTATTTACCTGGTGCACCAGTTGTCGCCGTTGACCTAGTTGCGTAGTCACGATGTCTGGTCTCATCCAGTGACGGGGCATCGCCTACAAAAATAGATAATATTAAATTTTAATTGTCAGCTTTTAAATATCATTGAACTAGTTCGGTAATATTAATAAAAAAAATTGCAATGAGATTATTTACCTGGTGCACTAGTTGTCGCCGCTGACCTAGTTGCGTAGTCACGATGTCTGGTCTCATCCAGTGACGGGGCATCGCCTACAAAACAGATAATATTAAATTTTAATTGTCAGTTTTTAAATATCATTGAACTAGTTCGGTAATATTAATAAAAAAAATTGCAATGAGATTATTTACCTGGTGCACCAGTTGTCGCCGTTGGGACTGTTGCCCTGTCTTCCTCTCCGGTGGTAAGATCCTCAAGGGAAACATTCTCTGTCATTTAAACAAAAAACGTTATAAGGACAACCATCAAGGTATAATTAGAAAAAATTATAAGTGGAAATTAATTACCGTCACGGCCCTCACCGATAGTAGCATTGTCGGCCTGGTCCCCACTACAATGATCAGGTTGCACGTGAGGATCATCTACATCTGGCTCTAAAACTGGGTTATTTGCCTCGTCAGTAGTGCTGCTCCCCTGATTTAAAAAAAATTGTTAGACATTAAATTTATGGACGAAAACAAACATATTGAAAGGTTAATTTTTTACCTTATCAGGCATTCTGGATCTTGGGACCTGCCCCAAGCTTTTGCGACGTTCAACTACGGCTTGATAGCCGAAATGGAAAGCGATATTTTTATCTTCCTCTGTAGTTTTTGTTCCGAATTCATCACCCTACATTACATATGATTGTGTATTTTTAATCATATTTGATAGGATTAAAAAAACTTTGGAAGGCGATACAATTAATTATAAGATGTTTAGCTACTTAACTACAATTCTTGTGGCTAATTTCAAGTAGCCGCCCTAGCCTAGCTTGTGATGGCCCTTTTTTTCAATCCTAGCTTTGGTTGCCTTCGAGGTGTCAGGCAACCTAGCATCAAAATATTGAAGTCAGATATGACGTAGCACAGTTTTATTTTAGACATAGAGAAAATTAAAGCTATTGAATTAAAGTTGTAATTTACCTTGCGGGTCCAGTTGGCATTTTTCCTTCTTTCTTTTCCCTTTTCTCTTTTCCGTCATGGATGAGTGCTCTCCACTCACTCTCTGGAACTGCGAGAGGACACTCATATCTAGGGTTAAATTGCAATTGCGTCCTATAGGTGTCCCTGGTATATTTCAAATATTTGCCGGCTACCTGAGCCACCGCTTTTCTGTCAAATGTGCCGACCCCAAAAAGGGCTTCTAGATAATCTAGAAGTTCTTTTTTCAAGTTGGAATTCTGGGAATTCCACCCTGTACGTATGGTTGGGCCAAAAATTACCAACTCATGGCTCTCCAGAATCCTGTAGAACTCATTGTTTCCTACACATAATAAAACCAAAAGAAAAAGAAGATATTATCATTAATTTAAAAATAAAAATCATGATAAATATGTTTTAGATAAAGTACATGAAATAGTTAAAATATTAAAATTTACATGGGAGTTGTACATGCTTTATAGGGACACCCTCATCGTTCACCAACAACGTGCCATTAATGGTCCCTGTGGAGCTGACACGTGTAGCTCCAGGAAACACAATAATGTAGTTGGCCATATCAACCTCATCATTGCCAACACGTTCAGCGGTTGGCTGGGTGTCTGCTTGGGCAGGGTGTGTTTCTTGGCTGGCACCTAAAGGAGTAGAAGGTGTACGAGAGGGTTGTTGGGCAATCTCTTGCCCTTATGTCCCACTACCACCAAAACCGGGTTTAGCAAGTGCCAGAAAATGCTACATACAAAAGAACTTTTTGTTAGTTTAGTCAATGTAAAAATTAAAAATCAAACTATCACAATTCATCTCATGCAGAACAAAAAAAATATCCTTTTGACTTTTTATTATTACCTGATATGTTTCTAGATGGCTCATAAGTTGTTTTATCCTCTCTTCTGTTTTAGGTGTTTGAGGCGCGTCTATCAAAGTATTAAATTCCGACCTTGCATCTCGTGCCTTTTTTCGCAACAAGAACACTGGAGATAGGGATGAAGAAAGCTCTTCCTCAAAGAGGGAATCATCAGGTGTACCATGGCTAGGTGTTTGCATATTTGAACAAAATTAATATTATTTCAATTATGTAAATAACTAAAATACCCGAAGATAGAGCAATGCTGGCACTTTACATGTTCTTCCGCTGGCCTCTTTCCATGATCATCCCATCTCGGGGTTGTTCCTGCACTGCTCTGATCAGTCTGCCACATTGCAATAAAATTATAAATGTAAAAACTTGAAAAAAATATCTAACTTGAAAACAAAAAATGAAAACTGAAATAATTTCTAATAAGACACCGGAAGACAGAGTTAGAGTTTCAAATATGCCTTGCATTGAATTCAGTCCTGGAAACATGTCATTGCACATTAAGGCACCCAAACAAGAGACGAGTTGAAAATGAAGACCTTATTGAATATATTGTTGGAGAAACTTCTAGTAAACTTGTTGTGAAGACCTTGAGGACATTTTTGGAGCAACATTGTTCAAGCTGATGGTATAGCATTGTTGGAGACGATCTTGAAGGGCCTTGAAGTGAAGCTTTTGGAGCAACTATTGAAAAATCCTTAGAGCATTTAAGTAAGGCACTTTCTATCTTCCATCACCTTTTTCCTTTCAATATCCTTTAAAATATTTTGTTGATATTTAATGTTTGAAATCATGTTATAATTCCTTGATTATATGTGTTTGGGGACTTTCCCTTTGAAATTACCCAAAAATACCCTGGCAATTTTATCTTCAGGATGCATGTCTGACCCTATTGTTCAATATTTTGATTGATAGTAGTAAACAAAGAGAGTTAGGGGGCTCTTGACTTGGTTTGGCTGGGCCATTAGATCCCTAAAATCTACTAGGGAGAACCCCCCTTGAGTTGGAGGAGAGCTAGCCCGAAGTGAAAAGAGGTTGGTGAGGTGACAATGGGGCTATTGAATTACACATGGTATCACACTTTAGCTTTAGGAATTTATCTCGAGAAGTGTGAGATTTTGCTATATCAATTCTCAAATTGTTTACAACACTATTGTTAAGAACTAATAAGAAGTGATGTTGAGGGGTTTTGGGGTATAAGAAACAATACCATTTAAAAACTAGGGTTCTCAATCCTTGGCATTCCTTCACCTAGGCCTAGGGGCACACTAGAATAATTTCACACTAAACCATGCAAACTTAAAAGTAACTTAACAGATCCATAAAGTAATAATAATCATAATTCCTAATTTCCTATTATACGATATGATGCAAATTATTCAAACATGAAGCAATGAAGACATGCAATGTCCGAATTTCAAGATTGATGAACCAATACAAGAAGTTAGAAACTACAACTTTGATTCAATACTTTGTGTCCTAACTCCAGGAAGGAATCTAGTTTGTAGTACAGAACATGCATCGTGTATTATCAATTCCTAATTAACAACAACTAAAGGTCATCTACCTCATCAATTCCTTCCCATTTTGTGTTTTTATGTTATATTCCTTATAAAAGTGTCAAATTTCTCTCAAAGTAAGCAAACACTGAATAAAATAAAAAATAGTTGAGATATGATTGAGAAATGGTCATTTATTTCTTGAAAGGATATTCACAATTTCTTTGGTTGTTTTTCATCTCAAGAAACAAGAAATGACCTAAGAAACTATCGTGATGTAATATAAGAAACAACATGGTGCAATGGCCATTTTCAAAGCCAAACGATGTCCATTGAGGACATGGCCTTTATTTGTTTCCTGTTTCATAGGTGTTTCGGGTAGAAATGGAACTTTGTTGTACCATTTCCAGTAGTAAAAAGGGAAAACCTTCTTTTTCCATGGGAAATAATTTACCTTTCCTTTTTCAAGATAATCTAAATCACAAAAAATATGAACTATACTCCACACATTCTTGGATAATGTGAAAGTGGAAAAGGAATACCCTACACAAGTTATGCACACATGTACATTTGAACACTAATAGATTTTTGTAGTTGAAATGCAATGCTTGTTTTCATTTAAATGTAGGGTTTTTAAAGCAGGGAGAAATAATGGCTTCCAAATTAATAAGCGTTTCTTTGGGAAAAATTTAAATATTGTATTGGGTGATGAAGATAATAGAGGGTATTGAATCTTGATTCTTGACATCTAGAGAGAACCCTACAGCCTAACACAATCCAATGGAATTGACCAAAAAACCCAAATAGAGTCAACCCTACTATAGGAGGAAGGGCCTGCAGTAAGAACTTACCATTTTGCAAGAGTTGAGGGCGAATGTTGTTCTGCAAGAGCTGAGGGCCAATGTTGTTCTGCAAGAGTTAGGGGCGAATGCAGGGCGAATGTTGTTCTGCAAGAGCTGAGGGCGAATGCAGGGCGAATGTTGTTCTGCAAGAGCTCAGGGCAAATGCTGAGGGCGAATGCTGTTCTGCAAGAGCTCAGGGCGAATGCTGAGGGCGAATGCTGTTCTGCAAGAGCTGAGGGCAAATGTTGAGGGCGAATGTTGTTCTGCAAGAGCGGAGGGTGAATGCACACGTGATATCAGACGTTAATGTAGCACACATGTACATTTGAACACTAATATATTTTTGTAGTTGAAATGCAATTCTTGTTTTCATTTAAATGTAGGGTTTTTAAAGCAGGGAGAAATAATGGCTGCCAAATTAATAAGCGTTTCTTTGGGAAAATTTTAAATCTTGTATTGGGTGATGAAGATAATAGAGGTTATTGAATCTTGATTCTTAACATCTAGAGAGAACCCTACAGCCTAACACAATCCAATGGAATTGACCAAAAAAACCCAAATAGATTCAACCCTACTATAGGAGGAAGGGCCTGCAGTAAGAACTTACCATTTTGCAAGAGCTGAGGGTGAATGTTGTTCGTGTTGTTTGGAAGCAGCAACGCCGAGGGCGAAATGCCGAGGGCGAATGCCGAGGGAAAATGCCGTTCTCAAGAGCCGAGGGTGAATGCCGAGGGCCTATAAGACGGAGGTCGAATGCGCACGTGATATGTACGTTAATGAAGCATATGACGGAGATACAAAACAATAAAATAATTTTTATGTAGCACGCATATAAGTTTCGTATTTTTATGTAGCGCGCATATAAGTGTCATTATACCGATGATGGAAAAAGCGTCGCTATTGCGATGGGTACCTCCAAATGTCGCAATTGTGACACTTAGACATTGTGTTGCACTTGTGACGTTTGGAGGCAGTTGTCACAATAGCGACGCTTTGGGCCATAGTGTCACAATTGCGACATCTTCCTCCAAGTGTCGCAATTGTGACACTTTGTCTAAGTGTCAATATTGCGACACCTTTCTATAAACATCGGTATAGCGATGGTTTGGGGCGGGATGGAAAAAATTTGGGGAAATTTCCGACATTTGGTCAAAAGCGTCGGAACCAAGTGTCAGAATTTCCACCAAATGTAGTAGTGTTGATACGACATCAACCAAACAATCTGACCTGAATGCATTTCCTATGGTGCCCTCACACACGTCGACCCGACCCACCCAAATGAAGGCATGAAGGAGAAAATGGAACATAGATCACACAAACATGCACAAGGCACATAGGCAGTCAAAACTTAGCATTTTTTATATGGCCACCCTCACACGAGCCAACCCAACCCGCCCGAACGCGTTTCCCTGGGCACCCTCACACGACCCGACCAGACCCAACCCATCTGAACGTGTTTCCCTGGGTGCCTTCACATGATCCAACCTGACCCACCCTGACCCACCTGAATGTGTTTCCTTGGGCACCCTCACACAACACGTTCCGACTTGACCCGCCCGAAAGCATTTCCTTAGGTGCCCTCACACAACCTGACCCGACTTGCATGAATGCATTTCCTTGGGTGCCCTCACATGACTTAACCCAAACCGACCCAACTTTCCCACACACGTTCCTTGGGCACCCTCACACGACTTGACCCGACCCAACCCACCCGAACATGCTTCGTCAGGTGCCCTCAAATGGCAGGACTCGACCAACCAGAATGTGTTTCCTTGGGCGCCCTCACATGACCTGACCAGACCCGACCAAACTCGACCTGCCCGAATGCATTTCCTCGGGCACCCTCATACGACACAACTCGACCTGACACGCTCAAACGAAGGCACGAGGGAGGAAATGGAAAACAGGTCACACTAATGGGCACAAGGCACACGGGCAGTCACAACTTATCATTTGTGACATAGTCACCCTCACATGACCCGACCCACCTGAACGAAGGCCCTTGGGGGAAAATGGAAAACGAGCCACATGAATTCATGCACAGTACATGCGAGTAATCACAACTTAGCATTTTTTACACAGTCACCCTCACACGACTCAATAGTCCATGTGTTTCCTAGTAGAGAAGCCGCCCTAATTGAGCTCCACCTCTGCATGAAAGCCAACAACAAAGTAATGTCTCTATTCCTACACTTTTTGGGTAGTGTCGCAAGAGTGACACTTTTTGGGTAGTGTCACTATTCCGATGCTTTTTGGGTAGTGTAGTTATTCCAACGCTTTTTCGGTATTTTCGCAAGAGATACACTTTTTGGCGAGATTAAAAAAATTAAGAAAAAATTGGGAACTTTATGAAATTACGTCAAAACTGTCGGAACTAAAGTGTCGAAAAATTGACCATATGTACTAGTGCTGGTATCTACTGCTACATCCAACCAAGAGTGATGCCTATTGGCGATTATGGTGACGAGGTCATCTTCTATGATGAGGTAAGGTAAGTGATACAATACCGCATACATATATTTATTTGCGTGAATGTGCACATTGAGGAAGGAGGCTTTGAAGTCTGCTATGTGGTTTTATTGGTCATATAAGGTCAACGATAGCTAAGGTTTCAGCTACACAACCTGGTGAAGCACCATTTAAAATAGAACCCAAAAAATATTTCTTTCTGTGACTCGCGCCGGATTCTTTGTCGCCCATAGAGATGCATATCGTGCAGATTCACACAGCTCAGGGTCAATGGTAGGGAATTGTGATTGCGACAGACCTTGGCATCCAACGAACATGAAAATCAACAACAAACATGCATATTTGAACAATTTTCCTTCTTCTTGCGCCTCCAAGGCATTCTCCAAAAACTCTTTTCATAGATATTTCGCCCAGTGGTACTAGACGTCCTTGGTGCATTTTGTAGCTAACGCAATGATCGACGTGGGAAGTTCCTTAGCTCGAAACTTTTGCATCATTTTGAAAGCCAACAACTATGTTGAAAATTTTACGGTAGGGTGGGTGATGGCATTGACAACAAACCCTCGTGTCTTTCGGACCATTCCATATGTCTCCTTCATATCATCTGTGATTTTTCTTCTCTTGGGCCTTCTCTCTGAAGGCTTCTACAGGCTTTTCTCCTTCATATGAAAAACCTGTTATGCGATGGATGAGCATGTCATCGATGAAAATTTGTGTTCATAGCCATAGGAGATCGTCTTTCTCTAGAGCCAGCAAGTGGCGTAGACATATATCATTGATGTTAATGCAACCAAATTGGGGGGCATTCATCAGGTTAAGGATCTCGGAATTGCGCAGTCCCATAGCCCATTAATATATAAGCTCCACCATGATGATGTCAGATTATTCACATAGGAATTTCTATAAGTACTGCAATGTCGTGAGCTCAGGGAGATTTTCTTGGTCCACTAATTTCCAGTCCTCCAATTTCAAAGAGGGAACCCTCCCCAACAGGTCATCCTCGATAGGAGTGCCCTCATGTAGCAGGGGTGTATGGATTACTGCCTTGATCTTATCAGGGTCCCTGGACACATCTACTAACAGCTTCTGCGGAGGAATATATGGAGGCAACTCCAAGATGGGATCAACCACATCAACAAACCCAACTTATAGCATAGCTACCCTAGGTTCTTCCATTGGATACTTCTACCTTTCTGCGTTAGAAGTAAATTTTTTCTTTGGGGTCTTCTATCGATGGGACGTTTGGGTACCTCACGACTATCGCTTATATTGTTTCTGCCATGTGGTAGGGGTGGGTTGAGTTGTTGTCATAGTATCTAGAATTAAGTGGCCTAAACCCTGTTGGTACACTCTCTTCAAGTTAATCCCAGGATGCAAATATAGGAGATGGAAAAGGGAGCAAGAGTAGAGGGAATGACTCATTTGAACTACCAAGCAAGCAAACAGAACTTGTGTAGACCTCCATGCCTTATTTATAATGATGTCGCGGCTTAAACGTCCTTATCTCTATTGATGCAGCTCCATAAATGATAAAACGACTCCAAATCTTGTGTAAGATCATCCTTAAATGCAAGTTAGCCACTCCTATAAATGGTAACAAAGCTATAAATTCAATATTTACTATTCCAATGGCTAGTTTCTGGCTTGTATGCGACTGCAAAAGCCACTTGGCATGGCCCCTACACTGGCTTCAGAGATACTTGCGCCCCCTAAAACTTTGTCGCACAATATTTTGGCAATAAAAACTGACAGACTTATTTAAAGTTTTGCATCCTCTCACAATGGTCTGGGGTGCTAAGACATTCTTTTGGATATATATTCATTTAGTGCACGGAGGGATGGGGTCATCACTGTTAGGTTTTAGGCTACTACCATTAATATATCCGAGAAGTAATTCACCATTTAACTTAGCCAATCCCACTTCACCTCCTTCTTTAATTTCCTTGATAATATAGAGTCTGAACCAATGCATCTTGAACTTCCCTAGAAAGCACAAAAACTAACCGTCATAAAGCAACACCAAATCATCCTTCTGTAAAGTCTTTTCTTTGATATGGCGGTCATGCCAAGCCTTTTCGCGCGCCTTATACACCTCTTGGTGGAAAACAATAATGAATCTATATTCCTCTAGTGCAACAAGCTACGACAGATGCTCCTCCATAATGTCTTGGTCAACCATGTTGGTTATGGCTACAATACGTAGACTAGGGACAATGTACTCCATAAGCATAATAGCCTCTTATCCGCAGACCATCATGAAATGTTTTTCTCCCATCATTTTCTTTCACGTTTTCCTATATGCCCATATAAAAACAGGTACGCACAAAACCCAGTTATATCAATTGGCGTTGCATATCTTCATGAGAGCATTCCCTAAAATCTTGTCCAAATATTTTACAGTTCCACTCACCTGGGGTTGATAGGGTGTACTATTCTAATGATGTTTCCCAAAATATCTTTGGTCAACACATGAATGGTCTCATTTAGGAAATGTGTACCCTGGTGACGCATCGTAATTTTGGGGCACACAAACCTTGTCAAAATATCCGCAGTGATAAAGTGTACAGTCGTCTCTACATTATAGTCTTTCATAGGTTGAGCCTCTGCCCACCTAGTCAAGTAATATGTGGCAATGATGATGTATCACACTATAGTTTTCTTCCCTGGGGGGTGAATCGGCCCTACAAAATCAATTGCCCACTTGTAGAAGGCCTGTAAATTTACCTGCGATTGGAGTGGCATCTCACCTATGCGCAAGGGTCTTCTAGTCCTCTGACATACATCATAAGCACGAAAATATTCCTTGGAATCAATGTGCACAATAGTCCAGCATAAACCAGTCCTTAAGATATTTTGCGCAATTGGTTTACCAACGTACTGACAACATGAAATGCCTCCATGTGATTCTCCCAATATTCTACGTCTCTCGAACTCAGGAATATATCACCTCAAAACTTCATCAAGTCACGTATTTTATAATAGACATGCGATCAAAGTGAAATTCCTTTCATGCAGTACTAATTCTTTGTTCTGCTGAATCATATATTCTGCAGGCATACTTCCAATGGTTAGAAAATGAATGATTTCAAAAAAATGATCATTAGCTACCTTAATAGCGAACAACTATGCATGTGGCAGCTTGTCATCCAAATTAGTTGGTTCTTCACCATTTTCAATGTGCGATAAGTGGTCTTTTCTCACATTCAAAATTCCAGGCTTCACAATCACCTCAAAATCATATTCTTGGAACAATAGGAGCCACCTACAGATCTTCCCCCCACACACAGTCTTGTTCACCAAGTATTTCAAAGCAGAATGATCTGTGAACATTTTGAAATGACCTCCAAGTAGATAATGACAGAATTTTTGCAGTGCATACACCATGGCTAGCCCTTAACTTTTTGTGGTTGAATAATTGTGCTCAACATTTGACACATTTCAACTTGCAAATGCAATTGGATGATCAATATCTCCAATACCTGACTCCACTAATACAACTCCTACCATGATACATGAATCATCAACGTGTACATGGAATTCCTTCGACCAATCTAGGAATGCCAAGATGGGAAAAATTACCATCCTTTCCTTAAGTATGTCTAGACTATTATGACAGTCCTCATCGCAACAGAAAGTGGCACTCTTATTCAAAAACTTATCCATCGGTGTAGTGATCTACGCATAATCTTGAGAAAACTTTCAATAATATCTAGTATGTCCCAATATCGAGCATAGCCGCTTCACACTCTTTAGACGATACAAATTAATAATTAAAAAAATTTTGGCTGGATCGACCAACGGTCCCTATTCATAGACAATATGCCCCAAGAAGATACCAAAAGGAACGCAAAATATGCATTTATTCAAGGTTATAGAAATTTGATACTTCTAACAAGTATCTTAGTAGCATTAAGCACATGATGGAGACATGTTTCTTCAATAGTCCAAATATAGTCCAATCATCAAATAATACTTCTAAAAACTTATGGATATAATATTTGAAAGCAGAAACTACTACGCGCGAAATTTTTTTTGGCACGTTCTTCAAACCAAATGGCATCACAATATATTGGAATGAACCAAATTCTCTCGCAAAGGTAGTATTTCTCCAGTCTTTAGGTGTGATCCTTATCTGATGATATCTTGAAAAGCCATTAGTAAACGAATAGGATTCATGCCCTCCTACATTGTCCAAAAATTCATCTGAGAATGGGGTCAGAAAAGGATCATGCACACAAGCATCATTAAATTTGTGCAAGTCAATGCGGATCCTAATTTCACCTTTTGTTTTCTTCTCTTGAATAACCATTGGAATCACCAATATGATTCCTCCACTGGCTCAATAATTCTTGCAGCAACAATATTTTCCATCTCTTCTTTGACCTTTTTCTTATTCTTTGGGTTCATTCTGTTAGGGTGATGCTTAATGGGCTTAGCATCTGGTTTTAGGGTGATATTCATCACACCAAGGTCTCTGATAATCCTTTTTAGCTCAAAAAATTTAGTGGGGAACAACTCTTGATATTCAGTGAGAAGCTATCCAACCGTTCCCATGGTATCTTAATCCCAATAACTCCCTATATTAGCATACTTAGGCTACTCTTATGTTCCAATATTAGCTTTTCTAGTATTCACAGGTTCAATAACTTATGGCAAGTCCATAAAAGGTACAATGACTGCACACTGCCCCTCAGACCCAGGGATGTTAATGTTTCTTCGATCCTCATCATTATCTTCAATAGCTACATTGCAACATTCCACTACACCCTTCATCTACACATTTCATTCTAGTAGGGATTGTACTTCTAGTTTCTTTGGCATGTAAAAAATAGTGTCTCGAATCTCCTGCAATTCCTCATCAATGCACTAGAATCCACTTTCAAATATGAAAGTCAAAATGAAGCTCTCATTCAGGGCAACCCATTCGGCAATACCATGTCGCAGTTCAGTCTCTAGATACCATTTCATGGGTATCGTGTCTAATGTATGAATGAATATGTGAACCCATTCCGGTTGTAGCTCCTCTCCCCAAACTACAGTCCAATTGGCTAAATGATGGAACACATCATCTGTGCCTGAACATTGATCTTCATCTGGGTGTTTGGGCTTTCAAATCGTAGTCGTAGCATTCGATGGCATACCCTCCAATAAGAAATATTTTATTTGTGTGTTCCCCACCAATGCGCTAGGGTTAAACGCAGAACTAGATAAACCATGCGGAACCGCTATTCCTCTGGAACATCCCTTTAAAATGTATATTAAAACATATTGACATAACCTATACCATCATAGTGGGGAAAATCACGTACCTTAGAGAATATATAACGCATAGATCTGGTTACCCGATTACAACACAGTGTGGATACTTCATGTAAGAGGTTCTGCCATTGCTCTAATTCTTCATCTGAGTCTGATAAGCACAAACTATATTTTTCCCAACTAATCCAGCCATAAACCATGTGATTGATCTAATCCTCATCCTCTCAGTTAATTTGTAGACATGATAAATATATTCATCGTGCACTGGTTCTAAGTATCTTGCTCCTTTTGTTGGGTCCAGGGGGATCACAATCCTTATCCAATTGTTCTCAAACACCATGCTCTTGCGCTTGATTTTAATAATAACATCCACGTCAAAAGCCCAATCTAAACCTAGCGACACAGCATACATATTTGCATTATCAACAATTTCAATGACTTCAAAGTCTGCAAACACCTTGAATCCTTCAATGTCAACTATAACCCAAGAGAGTCTTCCCATTGGGATAATTTTTTGCTGGTTAGCCATGCGTAGTTTAATTGAGGACCAATCGAGCTTAGATTCTCCCATTTTATACCATGTTTGTTTAGGTAAGAAATTTGCATCAGGTCCCATATCGTGAATAACATGATCCATCTCAAAGTCTACTATCTAAGTGGTTAAGGGCATCTCTTGTCCAGTTCTTATTTTATTCTTGTGGATTTTGCTGACGACCCTTTTTTCCATCTGACATTGAGCTTTCTCGGCACAGTTATCATTTATTATTTGAAGGTTGTCAACTACCTTCTTATTGCACATAAGCTTGATAAAAGGCTACAAAAACACTTTGATTTCAACATGATCAATCTCATATGTGATATCTACAACCAGCCTAGTCGGTATTTTTGATGTTGACATAACATGGTCCATGAAATTCTTCTTTTCTTCAGTAAAAGTATCCTTCTCCCAATGTAAGTTAAATTGTTCCTTCTTCTTAAAGGTTCTCTGAACCTAGACATATGTAACCGTTTTTTCCCCTCCTTCTTTATCTGTGCCAGATGTTTCTCCATTTATGGTCACAATATTAACACTAGGCTCTTTGTTTTACGGTTCTACCTTCATCATCTGAATGTTATATGTAGGCGTCTGGTTCTTCTTTTCTTGAATTTTCGAAAACAACATAGGGAAATATTAAATTATGTGGTCGAACTATCGACAATACCTACAAGATGGGTGCGTCTGGTTCTGGAAATCGTGCACGAAGTGGCCAACTTCTCCAAGATTATAACAGATGATATAGCCTCTTCCATGACCAACTCCTCCTCCTCTTCGCCAACCTTGGACCTGAAATCCCCCTTTACTAGATGGAGATGCAGAAGAATATGGACCTCTACCTTCTTACTTCATTCGATAAGAAGCAACTTGTTCAATCACTAGGTCAAAACTATGACAATTATTATCATCATGACCTACAATTTGACAAAATGTGAAATATAACTGCTTGGGAGTTTGGATATATTTCTCCAACTTGGGATAATACTCTGTAGGGTACTATCCAGTTACTTGACATAGTGTGCACCATATTGTAGGTTTCACACTTGGCCCTTCCTTAGGATTAGGCTTGATCAAAGTTGGTCCTCTGACCACTAGATATTTGCCATATACTAAGCATTGTTCCTTGTAGTGTCCTTCATCTTTCCGGTGCACACACCACACCTCTTCTCACACCTCCTTCCCATTCTCCTGCTGCAAATTTTAAAGTTCTAATTGCATGGTATCCAACTGGCTTTGAATCAGTTGAACCTCGATCTATGTTTCTGGAACTCGTGAGGACTCTAGTTTCATTGCGAGTTCCAAGTTTTCAACCTGGTATGTGATATTTTTCTGAGATAAAGGCAGCCACAGATGCATCAACAACATTGAAATGAACCATTATTTATGTTGATCATCACTAATGGTGAAGCCTCCATCCCTAATGGTTCATTTTAACCATTGATCTATCTCCCATACTGTTTCCTTCAGTTCCTAGTGGATATAATTCAATTTAGTAACACATTGGGCATATGACTTTGGCTTCCATAACTATTCATTCAATGCTTTGTTGAGATTCTCTATCATCATATTTGGTATAACTCTAGATACTGCATATACCATTCCAACGCATGTTCCTGGAAAGTATTAGAGAGCTACACTTTATTTTCATCATCATCAGTAATATGTTGTGCCTTCCACATAGCCTCTACAATGAACCAAAATTGCTCGATGTCTTCATTCCCACCACCCTTAAAATTTTTCATCTTAATAGCATTAACCATATCAAATATGTTTAGGGGAGGTGGAGGTGGAGGCGGGGTGGAGTGCGAGATTTCATGGTGAGGTGGATTCGTAAGTGGGGTGGACAGGATCCGAAGCAGAACTATGTTACTATCTTCTGATTGTGCCGAATCACCTAAAATGCTCGCCTTAGACTCTTCGTCACTGTCATATCTACCTTTGAGGGGACTATACACAAAATCTCCGTCCGGATCTTCTCTATAAAATTTTCCACTATGTGTAGATCTAAGTTGACCTCTTCTAAACATTCACTCAGTGTGGCTACACAAAGTACCTTTTTCACATAAGAGAATTTTAATCCATAGCATCAAAGAGCACAAAAACTTACCTCGTGGATATTTGAAAAACATTACTTTAGCTTCAGTGTATGACACAAAGGTATAAATAGAAAATTAAGTGACAAATCCTCCGAGAATGTTGTCAATCAAATATTCTATTGTGAGAGTAATCCTATTGTTGGCTTTTTCCAATTGTTGAATAAACTCGGGAGTCGACCTAGTAATCACGTCGTCTTTCCAACATGTCTGATTCTTAGGGAATCGAGATAACCACTCGTATAGTTCTGCTGTGAAGGAAGAAAATAATATTTCATGTTTCTCTATATAAATGTATCTTTGTTCCCAATATTAAGTAGATAATCAAAGGTTCTAGTTTTCTTTGATCGCACACACTTTTTTATCCAATTGATCCCGCAATTTTTTCTTAGTTAGATGCCACATCAAATCTCCCTCAAAAAGATCCCGGTCCCAGCAACAGAACCATTTTTTTGATGGAGGGTTCAAGACCCAGGTTCATAGTGTACTTGCACAACCAACAAAACCATCCAACTACTATCCCTTTCGGCAGTGATCGACTTACGCAGATCAAAGTCTCACCCAAAGTGGCCTGGGGGGTGATGGAACCATGTTTTTACATTGAGAGAGGAATTATGATGTGGATCTAACCCTTGCTATTCTAAAATGAGCCAATCTAATTATGGCCATGCTGTGATATTTTCCTTTAACCCTATTAAGATCTAATATTAACAGAAACCCTTATTTATTGCGCAACACAGAGATATACTATTATATGATTAGCCCAGATATATGTGCATAAAATAAAATAAAAATACACTATATATATATATATATATATATATATATATATATATATATATATATATATATATATATATATATATATATATATATATATATATATATATATATATATATGGAAATCATTAACACATAAATCATTATCACATAGGATCAGGGATCACGAAAGTAAACTAGAGAACTTGCCAAAAATTCTCTTTATTAATCACATATTCAATGAATACAACTTCTTTCTCTTGTGAACACAACCACGTGAGCCTATTTCTTACTTAGACTAATCACAACATACTTGCCCAAAATCACATTACATGCATAATTATCAGATAGATATGATAAGATAGCTTGAATTGACTCATACATGCCTATTGATAAGACTTAGACGCGGAAAAACCATGGTCCAAAACTGTGATTTGAGCCTCATGTTTTACCCCTTTACCTATTACAAAATGAAAGATATTTGACCCACCCCAAATCCCCTTGACCTTTTGTGCATTGCACTTTTCTATCCAAGTTAACAAAAAGTAATAAGACTCAACCTAAGGGACCCTAGCCCAATAGTTGTTCTGCGAAGATCTGTTAAGTATTGAAATGAAGATAAGCGCCAAAGCCACAATCCATTGTCCCTCTGGATGCAGAAAACTGGTTCTAGTATCTCCCTATATTGCCTTGGATGAGACTTCAGTCTGCGCAGTAGATTGTTTCTGAAAGGGCCAGTAATAGTGTGTTTTGTTGGTTCGTGAAGCCAAATCTAAACCTAGGTTTATGCCCCATCAAGCCAACACCCTCCATAAGTAAGAAATGTGATCAAGTGTCTTGAAATGGATGTTGTGCCTGGCTTATATATGGTTCCAATGATTTCCAAGGAGTTAATTCTTGGGGTACTTGGGTACGTGTAACAAACATAATTTTCATCTCTTTCAACTTTTATCATTGACTATGATGGGGAGGTGGCAATTCACCAAGAAGTGTGGGAAACAAATTAAGGTGTGGGTAGATTCTAGTTTGACAAAGCTACTGAAATATTGGCTAAAGTTAGCATATCGTTCAATGAGTTGATCTGTTTCCACTTCCTTAGCCATGAGGATGCTGAGTTGATTGTGGCTTCAACATGGGTGTGCAGTATGGTATTTTTGGAACTTCAACAGTGCCATGCAAGTTTTAACCCTTTCAAGGAGATCCCACGTAGAAATATCATTTTGCAAAAACTACCCGATTTATTGCTTGAACAAGTATTTAATTGTTACCATTGCAAATACCAATGGTAAATTATATTATTGGGATGAAGGAAATTTGGGTCATCTTGATAAGAGGATTACATTGGTACTGGTGGAAGTGGACTAACATGGAAGGCTTTTGGTGAATTTGGAACTCAAATGGGGACCATATTCATTCAAGATTGGCATTGATTATTGAGGGTTTTCGTTTATTCCTTTTGTGCCATGATATTGGCCACTTAATTTTGACCCATACTTTGGGGGAATGAGACTATACACAACCTCACTTTTAGGTTGATGCATGTACACGATTGGAGGCTTTATTGTTGGAGAATCTAAATTCTTAGGGATGTGAAGAGATCCTCCCTGATCCATGTATTTCTTAGATTAATCAGAATCAAAATAATTTTGTTGTGATAAATGATTCATTATCTAGGGGTTTGGAACCGATTTTAGCACCTAGTGGGGTTATTAGTGGGTTATTTAAACATGCACAAATCTCTATGGGGAAATGTGTTGATCCTATAATTATTTTCTCACTCTCGACTGAAATTAAATTCCAATTTACTTTTCGGTTGCAAATACATAATCTAGAGGGAGGGAAGGAGATTTGGGCCACAAAAAATTGGGGAATTATAGGCTTCTGGAGATGGGGAATGGCCCTATTAGGGGCAATGATTATTCACCATTTTCTCTGGCTATGGAGATGGAAGAATTTTTTCATTTGGATTCTATTGTTATGGAACTTCTTATGATTAACAAATCATTTTTTTAACTCTAGATATGCACATGTCTACCCCCATGTAGATAAAAATATCAAAACCATGATGAAGAAAAATAAAAATATTACAAAATATCTTTTCATGTATATGATTCTCTCGATCTGTAGAATTATTTTATGGTGGAGTCAGAGCCACATCTAAATTTTGATCCTAAATACATCTGTGGATAAATATTAATAAATAATTTTTTGGTTTTTAGGTCCTTAGAGGGGATATTCTCAATGCTCAGGGTCCCCCATGATTATTTTTCCCTCAATTGTTGGGAATCACAATTTTCGTTAGACCAAAACCCGCAGGTGTTAGTCAATGTCGCATCGCCAAAGATAAGGATCCATGAGAGGTGGTTAGTCCATGTCGCGAAACACACAGGGAGCATTGGTTTATCCAATGTCCAACAATCTCCCCCCCAACGCGAGCCGGGTGTGGATCAAACTCGTGACCTATGCTCTGATACCACTTTTTGGGAATCACGATTGCCATTAGACCAAAACCCATAGGTGTTAGTAAACGTTGCATCGCCAGAGATAAGGATCCACGAGAGGCTGTTAGTCCATGTCGCGAAACACACGGGGAGCATTGGTTTATCCAATGTCCAACATCAATTTCAAGGGCTTGGGAGCTACCCACAAAACACTCTCACTGTCTCTTAAGGGAATCATTATGCATTTCCACCTATTGGTGGTGCTCTTACAGGAGGCTATGGTATCGAGAGAATCATCTTGGGAATACCTCCTAAAAATATGTCCTGAATTTATTTTTTGTTCGACAAGCACTTCGGGTCTATCTGGTGGAATGGTTTTCCAATGGAATCTGAGGGATATTAACCTTGATGCCTATATTTCATGTGTAGGTATTGTATTAACTAGATATTTGAAGGGTTACCATACTCATATACTTATCATTAACACTTATGCTCATTATAAAGGATGGAAGTCATATTGGGACAATGCTCCTTAACCTAAACTCTCATATACTGTTTGAAGACATGAATTTCACATTGGGACTAGACGAGGTTTGGGGTTATAGGGACATGAGATATCCAATGGAAATATAAATTTCAAAATTGGTTTTATATACTGAAAAAAAGTCCCAAATACAAATGAAAACATGTTTAACAACAGGAACTGTCAAAAAATGCTACTAGCATTCCAAGGCAAGAACGTCTAGTCGGTTTGAAGACTTATAGAATAGAAAATTTAGACAGCAAGACACTTCAAAAGAAAACAATAATATAGATAGGAGACACACTTACATATATCATTGCCTATCATATACCAATATTTCTTGTACTTATTCAAAATATCAACAATTAAAGCATGTTAAATTACAAAAGTTGTCAAACAAGACTACTAACAGTCTACAACTGTACTTGCAAAACATGTTAAATCACAAAATCAATCAAAAAATACTACTATTATTCTACAACCATATGGTAGCTGGTTATTTTTTAAGATTTGAATATTAGAAAATTTAAGTAAACATCACACAACAGAAAAAATTCTAGATAGGAGACCATGTTATGTAGACTACTTATATGCTCTCAATACTTATTATACCTATTCAAATGATCATCTCTTCCTTTAACCATCAAATTTGATGTGGATGGCTCCATATTCTCATCAACCATCAAGATGAAAATGAAACGTGCGTCAAGACATCGCCTTCCAACACATCCACTCATCTAAATATACTCTCCACTAGTTATCCAATAGAACTTGTCACCATCAAATTTGCAGACATTTGTAAACACAACTGTCTTTGTAGGCATGTTCATCCCTATGCTGAAATTTTTTGTTGTAAATAAAAACTTCCACAAAATGGCCGCAATCTTAGTTAATGGTAGTTACTATGATGAAAACAATAATTTAATTCCTAACACAATCTTGATAAAGATCCAAAAAATATCTAGTTATATAAGTAAAACACAAGGGATTATGATATCTCGAAAAGAAAAGCAACAATCCATAAGAATTTCGGATATCACATTTTTGTTGGAGCAATTCTACAAATGTAAGTTTTGTATGAACATAATATTACCCCACACTGTAGGGTTTAGACACTTACTTTTCATAAACCTCCAATTAATCATAAATAACAATGATAAACTGCCACAAAAACCAAATGCCCATGCTGACTCAAAGTTAAATATAGCCCGAACAATGATATTAACATTAATATGTGAATTCCTATCAAGATTTTTTACATTATGGCCTTAAGTATTTTTATAAATGCTATCATACTCTAAACCAAACCAAAACCCTTTTAACAAAAATTTGAAGTCAAACCATGCTAGAGACAAACTTCATTTTTATAACTTAGCCTTATTATATATTTAAAATTTTAGACATATAATAGATTCTCACCAATAAAGTGATGAAATAATGAGTCATTTAATATTTTGAAGACTGTAGTGGTTATTAGTTAGGTATTTGGGAGTTAGGTGACACACTTCTCTTCTCCTACTAGGTATGAGGCATTGGCATCATCAAAGGAATGAATCCACTCTTTCTCTTTATTATGATTAATATATGGAAAAAATAGCATGGTATCAAATCCAAGCTGAAAACAAGACAAGTGAGTGAAAGAACTGAAGGACTTATGTGATCAGAGAAGGCACCGAGGTAGTAAAATAACACACTGTGCAAAATCATCACTGGTCCAAACAAAAATTATAGTCAATTTTGATCTATGAAGTGAGTTGCTAAAGGTAGATGCTAAGGGTATAGGCATCGTATTAGCCACCTGTGTGAGAAGGTCATACAAGTAGTAACAAAGGTCAATTTCAGAACAAGTTGACTGGGTAGATCCAAAAGCAAGTCAATTTCAAAACCCATGTTAAGAGGTTTAGTTGTCGTCCAAAGGAAACACCAATAAGGGTAAGCAGTCAAAAAGCCATACCTCTCAAAGGGAGTCATATAGTGGCTATGTCTGCGTAGGTTGTCATCAAGGTTAGTAAGTAAGCATGCACACAAACGTAAAAAGCCATTGTTAAAAGAATTGGGTATATATGTCGATGAAAGAAAAAACCAAATTTCTTTCTGAAGTAGCCATTGTGTGTGCTCCCAAACAAACAAAATTGTCATGTGAGCCACCCAACCAAGAAAACATTTTTGTATGTGAAGAGCCCAATGACCGTGAGGGATATAAACATATTTTCATGAACAAAGGAATCAAGCCTCCATGGATAAAAGGCAGACAGATGTGGACAATGAATCACCAACATGAGGGGAAGGGTAACTATCTTTGGGGACCTATGTAACCTTGGAAAATTCAAAAAGATATACCAAAAGGTATTGCAATTCAAATTTTGTTCCACAACCTTCCATCAACAAAAATGTGAAAAGTAGGTTCTATTGGGCTCATGAAAGAGCCATCATAACCACTATGGAGATTATCCATACCTATTTGCACATGTAGCAGAGAAAGGAATCATGTTGATTTGAAGAAGAATTCAAAGTTTCAAAAAGTTTGATCTTGGATAAGATAAGCTAGGATAATTTTATTATGTGAAACAAATTACCATAAATATGCCAATTGGACTGAAGGATACAACCAGTATGAGTACAATGTGGGGGTGCAAATGAAACTCCTATAAAATGCCAAAGTAAAATGTAGGGTAAAATGAAATGAAGTTAAAAAGGGATACAATAATAGGATAGCCTCATAAAAATGTATATAACCGGATCATGTAGAGGGCTACAGGAATAAGTCTAATGTTGGAGGTAAATGATGTAAAGAATGCTAGAGTCTAATAGCTGACGACAAGGAGGGAAATAGTGGTGCTGGCTCGCTATCATAGTCCCCTAGATCAAATGAGGATTTTGGATACATGATCCTGGGGGATGTAGGAGTGAAGGATACTCCTAACACCCCAGACCAAAGGAAAGAAGATATGGCTGCTCTATTGAGGCTAGGAAGTAACTTGTCAAGGGGGTGGGGGGGGGGGATACTCAAGAACTGTCTAGTACTAAGCCCTTTAGGGGTGCGCAAGAACTGCCTGGTACTAAACCCTCTAATGTTCTGGGTGTGAGTGAACTGATTTGTTGTTCAACATCTCCAGTAATGGTCTCCAGGGCACTAGTTGGCCACCCAAAGAGGGGGGGAGGGGGGGTTGTTTAGGAATTGTCTAGCACTAAACCATCAGCTCTGGGTGTGAGAGAACTGATGTGTTGTTTGGTACCTCTACAATAACCTCTAGGTTTTTCCATATTTTACATTGGTTCTAAAAAAAATATTTCGAGGAGACGATCTAGAGTGTAGTGCTAGCTTGCATGTGAAATTCCTGAAATATTTTAGTTTGTTCAGTGTGTAATTGTTTAGGACAGTAGTAGGGCTTTCATTTTATATGTTACAACAGTAAAACCATTTTTTTGGTGTATTTAAACCATCCAAAATTGGAAAGTTTATCTCATATAATGTTGAACAGTAATAAAAAATTTAATGGTCAGAATTTGAAATCATGGAAATAGAAGATGCTTCATGTATTTGAATACAATATTTGGAAAAACTGTTATTAGGAAGATGTCAAATAAAATTATTATGTGAAAATCAAGAGGCTATGATGTTTATGAAGCTCTCAATAAAAAATGAGATGATTCCAAAAATTTCAAGATGGTAATGATGCATTTGTCATGGTGGGGAACCTACATAGGATGGCATGAAACCTCAAACAAAGCTAGAACGTGTTTCCTTATAAGTATGTTATTATCAATTAAAATGGAGGAATTTGACTCCTTGAGAAATCATTTGTTAAAAATCAAGGATATTAGAGATCAATTGAAATCAATCCAAAGACAATGTAAGAAGAATGTATGGTTGTTATAGATTTGACAAATTTGGCTTCTTCATATCCAAATTTTATTGAAACCTTAAAAATTATTAGTAAAGATAAAGATCTAACACTTGAGTAGTTAAGCACTAAGCTCCTGCAAAAAAGACAAATAGAAGGTAGTTAAAATATATCCATGGGATTGAGCCTTAGAAGGTAGCACTTCTAATGAATTTTAAGAGCAAAGTGAATAAACAAATGAAAGAGAGTGATCGCCACTGTAAGGATTTAGTTAAAATTAAACAAGAAATTCATTGATTTAATTGTGGAAAGTTATAACATATGAGCAGAGTTTGCAAGAAGCAGTCGTGGGATGAAAAACACAACCAAGAGAATTCATTTGATGATCAATTTCGAAAGATATATGTTAATTTGGATAAACGAGGAAGAGTTCTATATGCTAATGGGAATAAAAAAGGATTCAAAAAGTGGTAGGGATAAATGGTATATTAGCTCAAGGGAATGTGGACATTTTATTAACAATATTGATTTCTATGCTAATTTTTAAGATGGTAAATCTCAATCTGATCCATTGTGTTGCGGGGTGGAGAAGAAACCAAAAATATGGTTGAAATATGACAAAAAATTGGCCATAATGCATAGCCAAGAGAGCAGTCAAGCGAGACAGAGCTCACAAAATGAAGCCCTAGATAATGTTGCTACTGAAACAAGTCAAAATCAACAAAGAAGAAAAAGCAAACACCAAGTATACCATGTATTATCTATTGTGATTCATAAGGACAACCTTAGGGAGGTAGGAGACGAAGTGGTAAAATAAGACGCTGCTTCCTCAAAGAAAGAAACAAAAACTTTTGATATGTTGTACCACCAGTTTGTGAAGGAGGTAAATTCAACAAACGAGCCAAGCACTGTCAATGGTGGAAATTTAGCTAAACTTGGCTCCCATATGGGTCATGAGTAAATCATCAAACAAAAGGATGGTGACATACATTGTATTTCATCAACCTTAACAGATAAAATTCACTTCCAGACACTATTTTAAAGATCTTATCTTGTTGACTGCAGACATCTGGCTTGCCTGAAGCTTGTCTTACTATATTTTGAACAAGATGTAAAATGATCATTATGGGAGGGTATTAGAGAAAATGGTCATATTCAGAAATTATGTGTTTTAGAGTTTGATATTTTTAGATGCATAATGAGGTATCACTAATAAAGTAATGGAATAATGAGGGATTTAATTGAGTGATTATTATTGTGGTTATTAGTTAGGTACTCGAAAGTTACACAATGTAGTTCTCTTTTTCTACTATGTAATGTTGCATCATCAAATGAAAAAATCTGTTCTCTTTCTCTCATTATTATGTCTATCCATGTCCATGCAAGTGCATGTAAAAAACAACAAACCAGAACTACCCATAGAATGAGTAAACAACTTGGTGGAATAAAAAAAAAAAAAAATCAGTATATATATACATTCAAATTTCATGTAAACCAATGTAAATCAAACCCATTAGACACAAAATATGAATCACTTGTTGATTTATAAGAAAGTAAGGTTGAAAATAAAAAAATTATATCAGGATATAAGTTTGCATAAACATAAAATTATATTTTTAATATAAAATGCATAAACATTGGGGTTATGTTATCACACAAATTTCCACACGTAGAGTGGCCTTGTAAATGTAGGAAAACCAACCCTAGTCACAGTTGGAGACCCTCTCCATTTTAATTGGTGCTTTTCCAATCTCATGGGGGTGTCCCTAAAATATGTATGTTGCCATCTAATTTTAAGTATGGACAAAATTGAAGACAATTAGCACACAAAGGACTCCCCTCCTAGGCCATTCGGTAAATAGTCAAGAGAGAGGGTAAGTTTCAAATAATTTTAAAGTGGTTGAGATAAGATTCTAAAAATAGATGTAAATGAAAATTAATGAAAAGAATGTGCACCTTAAGTGAGAGGAATTCAAAGTAAATGCATAGTAATCTATCATAACGCTGCAAAACAACTTTATCAACAACAACCAAGAGATTCAAAGAGCTAAAACAATGCATAATTGTGTCAAGACTCAAATCACATACTGTCCAAGGGATTGGTTGAATCATAGTGAATCAATAGGCGACAGGCTTCCATAGACCTACTTGCTTGCAGTGAGGGTAGTAGTCTAAGTCTCGTGAATGGAAGAGTGAAAAGTTTTCCACTACTACAGTACTGTCTAGAGAAAAATGATATCCATCCCTAACTCAACCCCTCAACCCTGATTCTATAGAAGCCCAAGCCATCAAGAGATATTCACCCCAGGTGCTTGAGGTAAAGGTGAAATAAAATCATGTCAACTTAGCAAGCCTTAGCATGCATGCCAAAGGTGACCGTTTTTTTAATTTTTGAATGATTTTTCCTTTCTTTGGGAATGGATTTTCCTCATTTGTTGGATGCCTTAGCATGCTTGCCATTATCCGGGTATTTCCTAGGTCATAGCCATCATCAAGAAACTACACTCTAGCAGAAGATTTCTTGCAACATATCCTAGCTCTTTTGTTTCCCCTGGTTAAAAATCTCAATATTGGTGTCCTTAGATCCAAATTTTAGTGCTAAACTTGGAGCTAAATGTGACACATTTAATCGTCCAAAAAAACTGAGGTCACTGAGCCATTTTCTCCCTATGTGTTATGAAAAAAATACCTAGAATAGTACTGCTAATGTCATTTTATCCTTGCTGCTCCACTGTTTTGTTCTAAAAAATAAAGTCTTTCATCCCTTGGGATTTCGTTGTAGTTTTTTTTTAACTTTTAACTTTCAAGCATTCTATTTTCCCATGTTTCGGTTAGTCAATTTTTTTAAGTTTTGTGTGAGATTTCTTTTTTTTATTAGACAAAAAAAAGCACAAAATAAGGCCAAAAAATCCTAGTGATTTCTAGAAGGAACCAAGGAACTAATCAGGAATAATTCGAAAACATTGTTGAATTAGGACAATTTGGACATGGGATCAGTGCGTAGAATTTGAATTTATCAGAATACAATGGAAACTAAGTTTATGCAGCTTTAAGTTAAACGTTATTATTAAGGATTTTATCTTTGACAAAGCATTGAAAGGATCTGGGACATAGACGTCGGGACAGAGACAAATGAGTGAAAGACGCATCCATAGGAAGAGAGATAGACCGTTAGGGGCTTGCTGACTGGGCTTGCTTGTTAGGGCCTGCTGATCTTGTTAGGGGCTTTACGTTATGGCATTAGATAAGTTATTGGAAATCGATTGATAAATAGGACAAGGCAAGTTAACCTTAGAGTAAGGCATGGCAGGGAAGGAACGACCCTGTCTTCTCTGTTTCCTTTGCTTATCTATTCTAGGGTTCATTGATACGATTCTAAACCCCCAAATAAATTTTATGGTTCCACTAATTGCATTTAGGATATATTATTTTAGTGTTTCACAAAAATATACAAGCACCATTCACAACCCTTTTATAGTAAAATTCAAATAAAATTGGGAAATTGTGCAAAAGGTAGAAAAAATACCTCTCTAGAACTAGCAAAGGTTGTGGCTCCCTGCTCTAGCCCCAATCTGACCACAAAAATCGCTAGTCCAACATCCTCCAATAGCTTCAGGGGGTTTTCACCTGAGTTTTGGGGAATTCATTCTGGGTTGTATGCTTTGGATCTTATGGTTTGGTTAAACCACTACGGTGAAGAAGCTCAGGAGCTCACGATCTAGTTAAACTACTACGGTGAAGAAACTGCAGCCCGCCAAAATGAAAATATGTTGATTAATCTTCTTAGTTTATATTACACATTATAGAATTTTATTATTGAACTTAAATGCATATATTTAGGGGAATGTGATATATATAGATCCTTTACAAAGTCACCCCTAGTCAAGTTATCAAAAGTTAGTTGTTTCAAAAAACAAATTTAACATTCTCCATTTCAAAATATTTTGAAAATCTGAGTGAAATAAAGAAAATATTTACTTTCAGTTGTTTAAAAATAATATTTTAGCCTTGTTCCTTTAGAAATATTTTGAAAATCTTAAATATAGGAATGAAGTGAAAGATAAAAGTGATATAAAATAATTAACTTCATTTTTATCTAACAGATTTCTTCCATATCTGATGACCACTGGACAAATAAAACACAAGAATTAGTTGGTACTAAGAACTCGGAAAATTATTTTTTTAGTTTGCCTGTAAAATCTCAACATTCAATGTGTTTCCTTAGGTGACCTCACACAGCCCAACCCAACCCAACCCGCCTGAACTCGTTTCCTTGGGCACTCTCATACATCACGGCCCAACTTGACTCGATCGTGTTTCCTTGGGCACCCTCACATGACCCGACCCGCCCGAACGAACACACAAGGGAGAAAACAACAAACGGGTCACACGAATGTGCACAAGGCACACAGGTGGTCAAAACTTAGCATTTTTATACAACCTCCCTCACAGGATCCGACCCGAACATGTTTCATTGGGTGCCCTCACACGACAGAACTTCACCCGCCTGAACGAAGGAAAAATTGAGAAAACAGAAATCAGGTTGGACGAAAATGTGCAAGGCACACGGGTGGTCACAACTTAGCATTTTTTATATGACCGCCCTCACATGACCTGACCCGAACCGCCCAAATTCGTTTCATTGGGCGCCCTCACATGACTTAACATGACCTGACCCACCCAAATGCGTTTTTTTAGGCGTCCTCACATGACACGACCCACCTGACCCGACCCGCCCAAACGCGTTTCCTTGGGCGCCCTCACACGACACGACCCAAACTGACCTGACCTGACTGAACACATTTCCTTGGCCAACCTCACACGTCACAACCCAACTAGACCTGACTTGACTCGCTCGAACGCATTTCCATGGGCACCCTCACACAACCTGACACGACCTGACACAGACACATTCCTTGGGTACCTTGACATGACCCGAACTGACCCGACCTGCCTGAACGTGTTTCCCTTGGAGCCCTCACATGGCACGACCCGACCCGACCCGACCCGACCTGCCCGAACATCGAAGGCACGTGGGAGAAAATGGAAAATGGGTCACACGAACATGCATAAGGCAAGCGGGTGGTCACAACTTAGCATTTTTGTTATGGCCTCCCTCACACAATTTGACTCGAATGCATTTCCTGTGCCGCCTGGACACATCACGACCCAACCCGCCCAAACAAAGGCACAAAGGAGAAAACAGAAATCGGATGGCACAAACGTGCTCAAGGAACACTAGAGGTGACAACTTAGCATTTTTGATACAGGCACACTCACACGACCCGACTTCACCCAACCCGACCCGCCCGAATGCGTTTTTCTGGGTTCCCTCACACGACCCGACCCGGCTTGACCCGCCCTAAAGTGTTTCCCTGGATGCCCTTACACGACCCGAACCAACCCTCCTCGAACCACCTGAACTCGTTTCTTGGGTGCCTTCAAATGACACGACCTGACCTAAACAGCGCAAACATGTTTCTTTAGGTTCCCTCACCAGACCCAACCAGAGCCACACGAATGCAGTATTTCCTTGGGCGCCCTCACATGACCCTACCCCACCCGACCTGACTCGCCCAAATGCGTTTTCCTAGGTGCCCTAATATGACACAACCTGACCCAACCCAACTTGCTCGAATGTGTTTCCTTGGGCACCCTAACATGACACGACACGACATGACCCGACCCGCCCAAATGCGTTTCCTTGGGCGGCCTCACATGACACGACCCGACCAGACCCGCCCAAACGCATTCCCTTGGGTGCCCCCACACAACCCGACACAACCCAACCTGGATGTGTTCCTTGGGCACCCTCACATGACTTGAACTAACCCGACCCGCCCAAACACATTTCCTTGGGCACCCTCACAGTACAACACGACCTGACCTAACCCGACTCGCTCGAACGTTGAAGGCACGAGGGAGAAAACGACAAACAGGTCGCACGAACGTGCACAAGGCAAACGGGTAGTCACAACTTAGCATTTTTTATATGGCCCCCCTCAACTAATCTGACCCCAACGCATTTCTTGTGGCGCCCTGACACAACATGACTCGACCCGCCCAAATGAAGGCACGAGGGAGAAAATAGAAAATAGATAAAACAAACATGCATAAGGCATGTGAGCGGTCACAAACTAGCATTTTTGATACAACCACTCTCACATGACCCGACACAACTTGACCTGACCGGCCCAAACGCATTTCCCTGGGTGCCCTCACTAGACACAACCGGACTCGCCCGGCACGACCTGACCTCACCGGCACGACCTGACCTGACCCACCTGAACGCGTTTCCTTAGGTGACCTCACACGACCTAACTCAACCTGCACGAATGTGTTTCCTTGGGCGCCCTCACACGATCTAACCCGAACCAACATGGCCCACCCGAACACGTTTCCTTAGGTGCCCTCACATGACCTGACCTGACCCGACCCGCCCGAACGCAATTCCTCGGGTGCCCTCACACGGAACGACCCGACCCGACCTGACCCGACCCTCTCAAATGTGTTTCTTTGGGTGCCCTCACATGGCACAACCTAACCCAACCTGCCTGATCGAAATCATGAGGGAGGAAACAGAAAAAAAGTCACACGGATGTTCACAAGGTACATGGGCGGTCACATCTTAGCATTTTTGACACAACTTCCCTCACACGACCCGACCTTCCCTCACACAAATGTGCACAAGGTACACGGGTGGTCACAACTTAGTACTTTTTATACGGCCTTCCTTGGGCACCATGACACAACCTGACTCGCCCAAACATCGAAGGCACGAGGGAGAAAATACTAAATGGGTTGCACAAAAGTGCACAAGGCACATGGGTAGTCACAACTTAAAAAAATTTATGTGACCTCCCTCACATGATCCAACTCGAATGTGTTTCCTGTGGTGCCATCACACGACATGACCCGACCTGCCCGAACAAAGGCACAATTGAGAAAACAGAAAATAGATCGCAAAAACATGCACAAGGAAAATGGGTGGTCACAACTTAGAATTTTTTATATGGCCATGCTAGCATGACCCGACCCGACTTGCCCGAACACATTTCCCTGGGTGCCTCACACAACCCGACCCAACTCGCCCCGCTTGAACGTGTTTCCCTAGGCGCCCGCACACAAGCCGACCCAACCTGCCCGAACGTGTTTCCTTGGGCGCCCTCACACGACATGACCCGACTTGACCCACCCGAGTGTGTATCCTTAGATGCCCTCACACGACCCAACTCAACCAACATGAAAGTGTTTCCTTGGGTGCCCTCACGCAACCGACCTAACTCGACCCACCAGAACCCGTTTTCCTAGGCGTCCTCACATGACACGACCTGACCCGCTTGAACATGTTTCCTTGGGTGCCCTCACATGAAATGAACCAACCCAACCCGCCCAAACATGCTTCCTTGTGTGGCCTCACGTGGCATAACCTGACTAGATTCGACCTAACCCGCCCGATCATGCTTCCTTGGGTGTCCTCACATGACCTGACCCAGACACGTGCTTTGGGTTCCTTCACACAACCCAACCCAACTGGACCCGCTCAAACACATTTCCCCTAGTGCCCTCACAGTATGACCCTAGCCGACCCAAACTTGTTTCTTTGAGCACCATCACACGACCCGACCCGACCCACCTGAATGTCGAAGGCATGAGGGAGATAATGGAAAACGGGCTGCACGAACATACACAAGGCACACGGGCAGTCACGACTTAGCATTTTTTATACATCTCCCTGACATAATCCAACCTGAATGTGTTTCCTATGGCACCCTCACATGGCACAGCTGGACTCGCCCGAAAAAAGGCACGAGGGAGAAAACGGAAAACGGATCACAAAAATGTGCACAAGTCACACGGGTGGTCACAAATTAGCATTTTTTATACAACCACCCTTAGAGGACCTGAACAGACCTAACTCGACCCGACTCGCCTGAACGTGTTTCCCTGGGTACCCTCAAACTACCCAACATGACCCGACCCGCTCGAAGGTGTTTCCCTGGGTGCACTCACACGACCCGACCTGACCCTCTCCAACCCGCCTAAACACATTTCCTTAGGCGCCCTCACACGAAACGTCCCAACCTGTCCGACCTGAGATCCTTTCCTTAGGTTCCCTCACACGCTCGACCCGACCTACACGAACGTGTTTCCTTGGGTGCCCTCACAAGACTCGACCTAAACTGACCCGACTAGACTGAACGCATTTCCTTGGGAACCCTCACACGACCTGACCTGCCCAAACACATTTCCTCGGGTGCCCTCACATGGCACGACCCAACCCAAACCACCCGAACGCATTTCCTTGGGCGCCCTCACACAACCCGACTAGACCCAACTTGCCCGACCACATTTCCTCGGGCACCCTCATACGACACGACCTGAACCGACCTGATCGAACAAAGGCACGAGGAAGGAAATGGAAAACAGGTCGAATGAATGTGCACAAGGCACACAAGCACTCAAAACTTAGCATTTTTGACATAGCCGACTTCACACGACCTGACCCACCCGAATGAAGGCACCAAGGAGAAAACGACAAAAGTGCCACACAAATTCGTGCACAAGCCACGCAGGAAGTCACAACTTAGCATTTTTTACATAGTCGCCTTCACACGACTCAATAGTCAATTTTTTGCCTAGTATAGAAGCCACCCTAAATGAGCTCCACCTTTTCATGAAGGCCAACAACGAAGTAGTGTCACTATTGAGATGATTTTTGGGTAGCGTCGCTATTCTGACGATGTATTCCAAAAATTCCACTATTCCAACACTTTTTGGGTAGTGTAGCTATTCCGACACTTTTTCGGTAGTGTCGTAAGAGCGAAAATTTTCGGAGGGATTAAAAAAAATGAGAAAAAATTGGGAACTTCTGACAATACGTCAAAATTTTTGAAACTAAATTTCCGAAAAATTGAGCATATGTACTAGTGCCGGTATCTACTGCTACATCCAACCATGAGCAATCCTACTTGGTGATTATGGTGACACATTCATCTTCTATGACGACGTAAGTTAGGTGATACAATACCCTAGACATATCTTTCTTTTCGCGAATGTGCACATTGTAGAAGGAGGCTTTGAAGTCTGCTATGTGCTTTTATTGGTCATATAAGGTCAGCGATAGGCATGGCTTTAGCTGCACAACCTGGTGAAGCTACATCTGAAATAGAACACAAAAAACACTACCTTATGTGACCCACATCGGATACTTTGTTGCCTATAGTGATTCATATTGTGCGGATTCACAAAGCTCAAAGTCAATAGTAGAAAATTGTGAATTTGACGATGGTTGGAATCCAACGAGCATGATGAGAAACAACAACCATGCATAGTGGAACAATTTCCCTTCTTCTTGCACATCCCAGAATTCTCCAAAAACTATTTGCATAGATATTTTCCCCAGTGGCACTGGATGTCCTTGGTGCATATTGTAGCTAACGCAATGAACGGCATGGGAAGTTCCTTAGCTCGCCACTTCTGCATCATTTTTCAAGCCAAAACCTGGGTAGCAAATCTGACAGTAGGGTCGGTGATGGTGTTGACAACAAAACCCCACATATTTCTGACCACTCCATATGTCTCCTTCATATCATTTGTGATTTTCTTCTCATGGCCCTTCCCTATTGAGGCTTCTACAGGGTTTGCTCCTTGGTATGGAAAACCCATTATGTGATGGATGAGCATGGCATCGATGAAAATCTATGTTCCCAAAAATAGGAAATCATCTTGCACTAGAGCCAGAAACTGGCACAGACATATATCATTGATGTTGTTGTGACCAATGTGGGGGACGTTCATTAGGTTAAGGATCTCAAAATTTCTTAGTCCCATAGCCCATTGTATAGGCTCCACCATGATGATCTCAGATTATTTATATGGGAGTTTCTATAAGTACTACAACGGGTGCGCTCAGGGATCTTTGCATGGTCTGCCAAATCCCATTCCTCCAATTTATGAGAAGGTACCAGCCCCAACATGTCAACCTCAATAGTAATGTCCTCAGGCAGTAGGGGTATAGTGATTAATACCTTGATCTTATCAGGGTCCCTAGACACATCTACTGACAACTTCTGCAGAGGACTATATGAAGGAAATTGTGATATGGGATCAAACACCTCAACAAACCCTTCTTCTAGTGCAACTACCCCAGTTTCTTCCATTGGATACTTCTACCTTTCTGCATCAGAAGTCAAATTTTTCTTACGAGTCTTCTTTCACGTGGACTTCAGGGTTCCTGAGGACTATCCCTTCTTTTGTTTTTGCGATGCAACATGGGTGGGCTGAGTCATCGTCATAGTCTCTGGAATTAAGTGGCCTAAACCCTGTTGGCGCACTATCCCTTCAAGTGGCTACCAAGATGTAGACATAGGATATGGAAAAGGGAGGAAGAGCTGAGGGAACGACTCAATTTAATTACTCAGCAAGCAAAGGGAACTTGTGTAGACCTCCATACCTTATTTATAGTGATGTCGTGGCTTAAATGTTCTTGTCTCCATTGATGCAGCTCCATAAATGCTAAAATGACTCCAAATATTACATAATCGCATCCTTAAATGTAGGTTATCCACTCATATAAATGGTAATAAACCTATAAATTCCATATTTAATATTCCAATAGCTAGTTTCTGGCCTATCTGCGACTACAAAAGCCTCCTGGCATGACCCATGTGCTAGCTTCAAAGATACCTGTGCCCCCTTAGGTACAACGACTACACACTGCCCCTCGGACTCGAGGCTATTAATTTTTCTTGGATCCTCAACATTATCTTTAATAGCTACATTGCAACATTCAGCTGCATCCTTTATCTACGCATTACATTCTGGTAGGGCTCATACTTCTGGTTTCTTTGGCACATCAAAAGTAGCATCTCGAAGCTCCCGCAATGCCTCATCAATGCACTAGAATCCACTTTCAAATATCAAAGTCAAAATTAAACTCTCATTCAACGCAACCCATTTGGCAGTACCATGTCACAACGCAGTCTCCATATAGAATTTCATGGGCACCGTGTCCAATGTATGAATGAATACATGAACCCATTCCGGTTGTGGGTCCTCTCCCCAAACTACAGTCCAATTGGCTAAATGATGGCATGGATCATCTATGCTTGAATATTGTTCTTTCATCTTGGTGTTTGGGCTCCCAAATCATAGCCATAGAATTCGATGACATTCCCTCCAATCAACAATATTTTCTTTGTGCCCTCCCCACCATCACGCTAGGGTTCAATGCAGAACTAGATCAAGCACGCAGAACTGTTATTCCTCTGGAATATCCCATTCAAATGTATCTAAAAACATAGTGACATTTCCTATACCATCATAGCAGGGCAATTCACGTAACTTAGAGGATATACAACACAAAGATTTGGTTACCCGATTACAACGTAATGTGGATACTTCATGTAAGAGGTTAAGCCATTGCTCCAATTCTTCATCTGAGTCTGATAAGCACAAACTATCTTTTTCCCAACTAATCCGTCCATCTACCATGGGATTGATTCAATCCTAATCCTTCATAGTTAATTTGTAGACATGATAAATATATTCATCTGCATATTTGTCATGCACTGGTTCTATGTATCTTTCTCCTTCTGTAAGTTCCAAGGGCATCACAATCCTTATCCCATTGTTTTCAAACAACATGATCCTGCACCTAAGTTTAATAATAACATCCACGTCAAAATCCCAATCTAAAACTAACAACATAGGATACATATATGCATTATTAGAAATTTCACTGACTTCAAAGTCTGCAAACACCTTCACTCCTTCAATTTCAACTACAACCCGAGAGAGACTGCCCATTGGGATAATTTTCTGCTGGTTAGCCATGTGTAGTTGAACTGAGGACCACTCAAGCTTAGATTCTCCCATTTTCTACATTTTTTTTTAGGTAAGAAATTTGCATCGGATCCCATATCGAGAATAACTTGATCCATCTCAAAGTCTCATATCTAAGCGATTAAGGGCATCTATCATCCAGTTCTTCTTTTATTCTTGTGGACTTTGTTGACAACCCTTTGTTCCATCTGAAGTTGAGATTTCTTGACGCAGTTATCAGTTATTTTTTTAAGGTTTTCAACTGCCTTCTTAATGCGCATAAGATCGATACAAGCCTGCAGAAACACTTTGATTTCAACAGGATCAATCGCATATGTGATATCTACAACAGGCCTAGTCGGTATTTTTGATGTTGACGTAACATGGTCCATGAAATTATTCTTTTCTTCAGTAAAAGTAGCCTTCTCCCAATGTAAGTTAAATTGTTCTTTATTCTTAAGGGCTCTTGGAACCTAGACATCTACAACAAGGTTTTTTCCTTCTACTTTATCTGCGGCAGTTGTTGCACCATTTATGGTCACAATATTAACACTAGGCTCTTTGTTGCACGGTTCTTCCTTCATCATCTAAATGTTCTTTGTAGGCATCCGATTATTATTTTCCTACATTTTCGCAAACAACATAGGGGAATATTCAATGATGTGGTCAAACTGTCGATAATACCTAGAAGCTAGGTGCGTCTGGTTCTGGAAATCATGCACGAAGTGGCCAAATTCTCCAAAATTATAACAGATGATCTAGCCTCTTCCATGACTATCTTTCTCCTCCTCTTCCCCGACCTTGGACCTAAAATCCCCCTTTCCCAGATGGAGATGAAGGAGAATCCGGACCTCTACGTTCTTACTGCATTCGATAATAAGAAGCTTGTTCAATCCTTAGGTCAAAACTGCGATAATTCTTATCATCATGGCCTACAAACTCAAAAACTGTGCAATATAATTGCTTTGGAGTCCAAATATATTTTTCAAACCTAAGATAATAGTCCGTAGGGTGCTATCCAGTTACTTGACATAGTGTGCACCATATTGTAGGGTTTGCACTTGGCCTTACCCCTAAATTAGGCTTGATCAGAGTCGGTCCTCCAACTGCCAGATATTCGCCATATACTGGGAATTGTTCCTTGTAGTGTCCTTCAGCTTTGCAACGCACACACCATACCTCTGCTCGCACCTCCTTCAGATTATCCTTCCAAAAATTTTGAAGTTCTAAGTGCACGGTAGCCAACTAGCTCTAAATCTACTGAAACTCGGTGTATATTTCTTGAACTAGCAAGGCCTCCAGTTTCATCATGATTTCCAAAGCTTCGGCCTAGTATGTGATCTTTTGCTGAGATAAAGGTAGACACAGATGCAACAACAACATTTAAATGAACCAATATTTATGTTGATCATCATCAGATCTACCTTTGAGGGGACTATACACAAAATCTCCATCTGGGTCTTCTCTATAAATTTTTCCACTATGCGTAGAGCTAGGTTGAACTCTTCTGAACATTCACTCAATTTGGCTACAAAAAGTACCTTTTTCACATAATACCATTTTAATCCATAGCTTCAAAGAGCGCAGAAACTTACCTCGCGGATAGTTGAAAAAATTTATTTCAGCTTTAGTGTATGACACAAAGGTATAAATATAAAATTAAGTGATACATTGTATGAGAATGTTGTCGATGAAATAGTCTATTGTGTGAGTAATCCTATTGTTGGCTCTTTCCAATTGTTGAATCAACTCAAGGGTCCACCTATTAATCACGTCGTCCTTCCAACATGTCTGCTTGTTAGTGAACCGAGATAGCCACTCGTGTAGTTCTGCTATGAAGGAAGAAAATAAGATTTCATGTTGCTCTATATAAATGTATCTTTCTTCCCAATATTCAGCAGATAATTGAAGGTTCCAATTTTCTTGGATTGCAAACTTGCGGACCATTTTATCCAACGAATATCGCAATTCATTCTTAGTTAGATGCCACATCAAATCTCCCTCAAATGGATCCTGGTCCTGGCAACGGAACCATTTTTTGGATGGAGGGGTCTAGACGCAGGTCCATAGTGTACTTGTGCAACCAACAAAACCATCCAAATATTGGCCCTTTCAGTAGTTATCTACTTGTACAGATCAAAGTCTGACTCGAAGTAGCATGGGGGGTGCTGGAATCAAGTTTCCGCGCCTAGAGGGGAATTATGATGTGGATTTAACCCTTGCTATTCTGATATGAGTTGATCTGATTATGACTGTGCTGTGATATTTCACTTTAACTAGATTCAGATCTAAGGTTAATAGAAACCCTTATTTATTGCGCGACACATAGATCTACTATTATATGATTTGCCTAGATAAATGTGCGTCAAATAAACAAAATTACACAACACATATATAAGAAAATCAGTAACTCATAAATAATTGTCACATAAGATCAGGGATCATGAAATAAACTAGAGACTTTGCCAAAAATTCTCTCTATTAGCCAGATATTCAATGTATACAACTTCTTTCTCTCGTGCACACAGCCACAGGAGCCTATTTCTTACTCAGACTAATCACAACTTACTTGCCCAAAATCACATTACATGCATAATTATCAGATAGATATGATAAGATATCTTGACTTGACTCATACATGCCTATTTATAATACCTATATGCGCAAAAACCATTGTCCAAAACCATGGTTTGAGCCTCTTGTTTTACCCCTTTACTCATTACAAAATGAACGATATTTGACCCACCCCAAAGCCCCTTGACCTTTTGTGTGTTTAACATTTCTACCAAAGTTAACAAAAAGTACTAAGACTCGAACTAAGGGACTCTAGCCCAACATATGTTCTCCGAAGCTCTGTTAAGTATTGAAATGAAGATAAGCTCCAAAGCCACACTCTATTGTCCCTCTGGATGCAAAAACCTGGTTCTAGCATCCCCTTATATTGCCTTGAGTGAGACTTCATTCTGCACAATAGATCGTTGCAAAAGGGGCATTAATAGTGGGTTTTGTTGGTTCACGCAGCCATAACTGAACCTGGGTCTATGCCCCATCAAGCCAGCACCCTCCATAAGTAAGAAATGTGATCAAATGTCTTAAAAGGGATGTTGTGCTTGGCTTATATTTGGTTCGAATGATTTCCAAGGAGTTGATACTTGGGTAACAAACATAATTTTCATATATTTAAGCTTTGATCATCGACTATGGTGGGGAGGTGGAAATTCACCAGGATGTGCGGGAAACAAATTAAGGCATGGGTAGATTCTATCTAGACAAATCTACTGAAATATCAACCAAAGTTAGCATATTGTTCAATGGGTTGATTTGTTTCCACTTCCTTAGCCATGAGGATGTTGAGTTGATTGTGGCTTCACCATGGGTGTGCGGCAAGGGATTTTTGGAACTTCAGCAGTGGCATGCAAGTTTTAACCCTTTCAAGGAGATCCCACGTAGAAATATCATTTGGGAAAAACTACTTGATTTACCACTCGTATTATGGAACAAGTATGTAATTGTTACCATTGAAAATACCAACGAGAAATTATACTATTGGGATGAAGGAAATTTTGGTCATCTTGATAAGAGGATGGCATTTGTACTAGTGGAAGTGGACTATCATGGAGGGCTCTTGGTGAATTTGGCACTCAAATGGGGACCATATTCATTCAAGATTGGCATTGATTATTGGGGGTTTTTGTTTATTCCTTTTGTGCCATGATATTGGCCACTTACTTGCTACATGTCCTTTGGGGACATGATACTATATAAAACCTCACTTTTAGGTTGATGCATGTACTCGATTAGAGGCTTTACCGCTGGAGACTCTCAATTCTCACAGACCTAAAGAGATCCTCCCTGATCCATGTATTTCTCATATTAATCACATATCATGTTGTTGTGATAAATGATTCATTATCGGGGGGTTTGGAACAAAATTTGGCACCTAGTGGGGTTATTAGTGGGCTATTTAAACACACACAAATCTATACGGGGAAATGTGTTGATCCTATAATTATTTTCTCACTATCGACTGAAATGGAAATCTAATCTCCTTTTTCGGCTGAAAATACACAATATGGAGATAGGGAATGGGATTTGGGCCACAAAACATTGGGGCATTTTGGGCTTCTGAAGATGGGGAATGGCCCTATTAGGGGCAATGATTATTCACCATTTTCTCTCGATATGGAGATGAACAAATTTTCTCATTTGGAGTCTTGGTTTATGGATCCTCTTAAGATTAAAAAATATTTTTTAAACTCTAGAGATGGACTTGTCTACCCCCATGTAGATAAAAATATCAAAACCATGATGAGGAAAAATAAAAAATATAAGAAAATGCCTTCTCGTTCATAGAATTCTCTCGATCTGTAGAATTATTTTATGGAATAGTCAAAGCCACATCTGAATGTGGATCCTGACTACATCTATAGATATATCTTAATAAATGATTTTTTTGGTTCTTGGGTCCTTAGAGGGGATATTCTAAATGCTCAGGTCCCCCGATGATTATTTTTCCCTCAATTTCAAGGGCTTGGGAGCTACCCAAAAAACACTCTCTTTATCTCTCAATGGAATCATCATGCATTTCCACCCGTCTTTGGTGCTCCTACAGGAGGCTATGGTACCGAGAGAATCATATTGGGAATCCATCCTAAAAATATGTCCTGAATTGGTTTTTTGTTCGACAAGAACTTTAGGTCTGTCTCGTGGAATGGTTGTCCAGTGGAATCTGGGGCTTATTAATCGTGATGCTTATCTTTCATGTTTAGGTATTGTATTAACGAGCTATGTAAAGGGTTTCCATACTCAGATACTTATCATTAACACTTATGCTCCTTATAAAGGATAGAAGTAATATTGGGACCATATTGATAAGTGCAAGATCCTTAACCTAAACTCTCATATATTGCCTAAAGACATGAATTTCACATTGGGACTATATGAGGTTTGGGGTTATAGGGACATGAGATATCAAATGGAAATAAATTTTAGAGGGCAAGTCAATTATTTTAAATTTTGGAACATTTCCCTAACTCCAATTGCTCCTACTTAGTGTAATGGTCGCATGGGGTCTGAGGGTGTATCTAAGAACCTTCATATTTTCCTTGAGAATGCGACTGTGGTCAACAACATGAATGGGATTTGATGCTAAATCATCCCTATTTTTATCTCTCATCACAACCCTATCATTATACCGTGGGATGGGATGAAAAAACATAGGGCCTTTCCATTTAAATTCAATCACACTTGGTTGAAGGATAAATCATTTGACACACTGGTTCATAGATGCTAGTAAAATTATGTGTGCCCATAAGATAGGGGGCTTTCAATGGTCTAGGACATAAACTGATGGTTTTGAAGAAATTTGAACGTAAATAGGAGGATGGAAAAAAGAAAGATATTAGGTGGGAATTTATGGACATTAGAGCTAACCAAGACAGGCTTTCTGACCGTAGTGTCCAAATTATTTTTCAGATTCATACAAGAGGAAATTGCTGGCATTGGAATCTCAGAAAAGAGAGATTCTTCTTTCATAGGATGAGGAATGGAAATCTAAAAACAACGACACATGGGTGGCTACCAGTGATAAAAACACTAATTTTTTGACATATATGAATCTATCAGAAGGAAAAATAATGGAATTTTGGATTTGTGGGATTTGTTTATTAAATATATCAGAAAACAATCCAATTTAGAACAATTTTCCATCAATTTTCTAGGAATCAATTTCAAGAGAAGGATCTTACATTTATGGCTGAGATGGATTTTTTAAATCAAGTGTTGTGTATGTATTATGATGAGGAAAATTATCTACTAGGGAAGTCGGTCATGAGGAAGGAGCTCCATGGGGTCCCATGTTTGAGTACTAAGGATAAAATCCATGTTGGGCATGGCCCAACTATTGATCAAAGGTTGTCATTGATGTCAACCCAAGTAGCACCAAGGGCTACCCTGAGAATTTTGACCTACCAAATTACTATATTCTGGGTCAATAATTCTTTTGATGGTTTCTTGTCGAGATGTTTCCGTTGATATATGGCATGCCACATAATTCTTCACGGTTTGAGATATATTCATGTTTGAAGTTTGTAACCCCAGTTAGTGGGCTAAAACCCCATGGGGTTGTGGCATGGGTCATTGAAAAGTCATAATTAATATTTTTTAAGCTCTTAAAATCCCTCCCACATTCACTTGTTGAAGCCCCTCTCAACATAACCATTTATATAAATTTTGATCCTCATATCCTCCTTATGTAAGAGATTTCACCATCTCAAACAGGTCATCATGGAATGTTCACTCTAAATTTGTTTCTACGAAGGTTAAAAAGCTGAAATTTTTAGGAGGCAAAGCCGAAATCCTAAGAAAGCGCCTGTGAAAATTTCAGATCAAGGTGCACAGTATTTTCGGAGATATGATCTGTGGAAGTCAGTGTTTTTGCAGGCTCCTAAAATTCATCTCAAAGAAGTGACCTTGGGAAAATCGTCATAACTCTCTCTCTGAGTATCAGATTGGAATTCTGTAAAAAGTGGTTGATAGTGCACAGACTATAGTTTTCGCTCTATCGATTTTAGAGCCAAATGAAGAAACAATGAAATGTGGCATTTCACACAAGTTCTATCTACTGAAACAATCCATAATTAGGGCATTGTGAGAGATTAGGAATAACTCTCCCTTGAAGAATCCAAATTGGGTCAGACCTATGGAATTGGAAAGAAGACTCAGAGGAATATTACAAGACCGAAAATAACATATTGGGGATCTGAAATAACAGAGATACACCAGATTCAATATCGAGCTCCTAGAAGGAAAGAAAAAGCTAGATCATGTGTTGTCAAGGGCTGCAAAGGACTAGACTTTCTAGGGTGGCAAAGCAAAGCAAGGTGCAGTAGAGGGTAGCATGATAAGAGCAGAAACCAAGGTGCAAAACAGCAGCAAGAAGTTCATCACATGAATTCTTCAAATGGGCAGCACTACATACAGTCACTATAAAGGTATCATTGTACTAAGTCATGGTAAATACATTATTGTAAAAATTGTACTAGTGTCTATCTGCCAAGAGTTGAAGAGGCTATGTCGGGAGGCCTAGGATCATCATTAGGATGTTGTGTCATAGTTGGGTTTATGGTATAGTTTTTCTTCTTCTTCTACATCATTCTATATCATTGTAAAGTGGACCATTTTCCCTGGTACGGGAGTCCATTCTTCTTTTATTCTTCTATAGGGTGGTAGGGTGGTGCTAGGGTAAGTTGTAGCTCACTGGGTGTTGGGGCATCTGTTCAGTTGACTACTAAAGAATCTTGGGCATTAGAGCGTCCATCCAGTGGGAGATGGAGAAGAATTCTTTTCTAGATTATAGGAATTTAGAGCTTTATTTTCAATTGGAGTTGTATATTAAAGAATTATTAGAAAAGAATTAGGTGGTTTTAGTCCCGAAGTGTGTTTCCATCTTAAAAATTGTGTGTATTTGTGTTCCTTTTGTTTATTGCTATCATTGTACAAACACTGATAATAATTAAATATTAAATAATGCTCTAATTGAAAGGAATATTGATTCACCCCCCCCCCCTCCCTCTCCCCCAATCAGTATTTCCAACACCAATGTGGTAAAATTTTGTGTTAAAGACTCCACATTTTAGGAAGTGGAGTGTGCAGTCTATTGAAGATGAATCTACCATGTGGAGGTTTGGGGATTCGAGGTGGGTCGAAGCCCCTCTTTTTGTAAAGGGTTTGGGTTTATTTGTTTGTCTTTGTCTGCCCATGGTATGTGGACCATGGTATTGTATTCATGTAAAGATATATAAAGAAATATAAGGCTTTATCGAAGAGAGATCAGAATAGAATGTCATGATTGGGTCAAGCTTATAATTAGCTTTCTATATTTTGGTCCTAAGGGAATGATTCACTGTTTTGTGTGCAGAGGCCTTGAAGATTTTGCAGCTTTGTGCATAGACCACCTACATTTGTGTGCATGGGTCGAAGAATTGTATGTAATGAAGAGATTCATCATGCTAAAAGAATAAGAATGTTTGAAGGAATATTTGTGTTTATATATTTATTTACTTATTATCTGTGTTGTGAATTTACTTCTATGTTTTATGTTATGTTTTGGTGATAAAGGTGCAATGCATAGTAGTATTAATTAATTAATGAAGTATAAACTATTGAAGTAGATAGATGCATCAGTGTAGTTCTATATAAGCATAAACATAATTTTAGTAGTTGATCCACAATCCACTGTCCCTCTAGATGTAGAAACATGGTTATGATATCCCCGAATATTTCCTCGGGTGAGATTGTGATCTACGCAGCAGGTCATTACCGAAAGGGCCAGTAATAATGGGTTTTACTAGTGCGCAGTAGGTCATTAACGAAAGGGCCAGTAATAAAGGGTTTTGCTAGTGCACAACTAACTCTAAGCATGGGTCAAGACCCCTTTGAGGCAAAAAATGGTTCCGTTGATGGGACCAAGAACTAATTGAGGGATGTTTGGATGTGGCATATGACAAGGAAGGAAATACAAGATTAGGTAGATATGAAAGAATGGGATTTTAGAGTTAAAGAAAATAGAAATCCGCGAATGTCAACTTAATCTTGTTTGCAGAGTTATCTTTTCATGGAACAACACGATATTTTCTTCATGACTTTTTTGAATGAACTGCATGAATGGTTATCAAGGTTGACTGAGAACAAGACCTATTTTAAGAACGACGATCCTACTTTGTGGAGCCCATAATTGTTATAATGATTCAAGGAGACCGATGACAACATATCAAGAGATGTTGATTTTTGATCGAAAATATTCTGGGAGGATTTATTACTGAGTTTTCCATAGAAACATTTGTATCTTACATCAAAGTTGAGCGAATATTTTTCAAGGGCCCACGAGGTAAGTATCTAAATACTTTGAAGTTGTGGATTAAAATGATTTTATGTAAAAAGGCATACTAAGAATGGAGTCAAATTAATGTTTGGGCTTAATTCTAGAGGAAATCTATGCAAAGTGGAAAACAATATAGAGTAGATCCTGAAAATTACATTGAGACAGACTATAGTCCATTGTTGAGTGAATCTAAAAGCAACAGAGAAAGAGGTAACCCTAAAACCCCTATAGGTGTGTTACATTTAGGAGTTGAGTATAATTAGGGAACGTGTGGGATTCCCCATCCCACTACTCCCCTCACCCCCAATCCCCCTCCCTATACTTTCCCTCCACCTACACCTCCACCTTCACCTCCACCACCCCCAGGAAACATGGCTAATGATATCAAGCTACTGATCTTTATTGGACTTGGATAAGTGGATCCTGAGATATTTTGGTGTGTAGCTGAAGTTTTATGGAAAGCAAGGTGGATCACTGACAAGGATATAAATAAGGCACAGATTTTCACCACGTTGCAGGAAAGAGCATTGACATGGTATATAAATTATTTCATGATGAATCAGAGCGCTTCACTAGATTATATGAATCAAGCACTGACTTCATAATTTAAGAAGCCAAAATCACAATCACAGAGTATTACTGAGCTAAAGGAGATTAAGAAACTCGTAAGTGAATCTATTTGGGAATTAGATCAAAGGTTCAAAATGTTAATGGGACAAGTAATCTTTACAATCCCTCAATAACAACATAAGGATTGGTTTATAACTGCTTTATTGCTATTTATCAAGCTGCCTTTGACACTCGAGAAGATATCAACACAAGTCGAAGCTCTAGAAATTGTGATGAAGCTGGAAGCTTTGTCGGTGGGAGATACTCATATAGGAGTTGAACAGATTCAAAGCCAACTAGTAGCAATGCATTTGGAGTTGTAAGATCTAAAGAATGGTAAGAAAGTTAGGTTATAAATTTGATCAGAAGTATGGTGCATAAAATGTAAGGTTGAAGGCCACTATAAGGATCAATCACTAGTACATTTGGCAGAAATTCTGACCCTTTAGTTCCAACACTTTTTTTGTATTGTCGGAAATTTCCCCAAATTTTATCAATTTTTCAAATCTCGCCACCAACCATCACTATACCGACATTTAGGGACATCGTCGCTTTTGCGACATTTATGAACTTCGTTGGAGATGCAACGTTCTAAACTATTCGTCGGAAGAGCGACGTTTGTGGGACATAATGTCAGAAATGCGATTCTTCTAAAAAATGCATCGGTATTGCGACGGTTTGGAGAAAACGTTGCAAGATTGACATTTTGCTCCAAACCGTCACAATACCGACGCATATTTTAGAAGCATCGTATTTCCGATGTGTCTAAAATATGCATCGGTAGCCAAACCTTACCATACATTTTGATATATGCGATGGAAAATGATTTGTCATTAATTTAAACCTTGGAACTTTGGGTTAATAAATATAATGTGTTAATATATATAATATAACTTTGGAGCTTTGTTTTTTTAAACCTTCTAACTTTGGGTTAATATATATAATGTGTTAATATATATAATATAACTTTGGAACTTTTATTTTTTAAACCTTGGAACTTTGGGTTAATATATATAATGTGTGGAATTATATATAATATATAACTTTGAAACTTTGTTTTTTTTAAACCTTGGAACTTTGGGTTAATATTTATAATGTGTTAATATATATAATATAACTTTGGAATTTTGTTTTTTTAAACCTTGTAACTTTGGGTTAATAATATACAATATAATGTGTGGAATTATATAATAATTAGGTTTGGATTAAATACGAATATATATATATATATTATTTTAAAATATTATTTTTATTAGAAAATATTATATACATTTTATTATATAAATAATTTAAAAAATAATTTTATTTAAAAAATACATTAACTCTTAACCTTTCACTTAATTTTCATCGGAAGAGCGCCTTTGATCTTTCATCGAACGCATATGTCGCCCTCTTGCATCTCGCCAGACAACCAGAACACCTCGCATTCTTGCCTCTCGATGGAAAAATAGAACACCTCGCCTTCCCCTGCAGCCAAAGGTTTATCATTGTTAAGGTTTTCCCTGCGGCACACTCTCCTTTCCCGGCAGCCAGACCTTAATCTTACTGCAAACTCTTCCTCCATCAAGTGGAAAAATGGTAATATCTCAACTTTGTCGTGAATTTTCCTTCAGTCCAGTGAGGTTAATAGAAGAAGCAGGGTTTGGTAGCAATGGTTTAGTAACATATTCACTGAATCAAGTGGTAGAAAACTTTAGGTTCGATTCCCTAACAAAGATATGAATTGCTATTTCAAATTAGGTCGTATGAACAAAATTTAGGTTCGATGCCCTAACAAGTCTCCAAACATAGTCTAAGGATGTTCAAAAGGAGCATAACTAAGTCCTCAATTTCTTTGTTGATATGAGAAAGGGATCATCATGAATTTATTGATTTTTTTAGTGGATTCTTTGAAGAGGACAAAATAATAGTACAATTAAAAACAAAGGGATTGGTATAGCTTCAAGATGAGATTTATCTAAACGGATCCCAAACCATAAAGAATAAAACAAAAGGCCAAACCCTGTAATAAATGATCCAAACAAATTCCTAAAATGAAACCCTAAAAGAATCCAATTTTTTTCCCAAAAATATATGCCAAAAACAAGAATCCTTTAGCTCTTTTGCTATTCAGGAAAGACATTCTATTTTTTGTTTTAGAGAGCTTCATATATGCTTGAATTATTTCCCTAAGAAGGGCCAAGTCCCTTCTTGTACAATGCACCACATACCTGATCCAACACTAAACCTTACAAGGGTTAAAGTTTAGAGTAATGGTCACAATAGATTGTTTGTTGAAGTGATTTTAGGAGAATTAATTAATAGTATCTATATAGCTCTTCAAGGCTTGAGAGAGGGATTCATAAGGTTATTTGTTGGAGGATTTCTTACTAATTAAATTTTTAAATTTTAATTCCTTAGGACCTAAGCATTAGCCCTTGTAGAGAATATTAACATTTGACAAAGATCAAAGCCCCTTGTAATACTTCAGATCTTTTATAGAATATCTTTACCACACCTAAGATGGAATAACACTTCTTCCTTGAGTTAAATAAGTGTTGGGCTATGGCAGGGTGCCACATCACCATGCATTGGGTTTTAGCCCATGATCTAGGGTTTTCAAATTCAAGTGAGGATATCTCACAATGCATGAAGAACCACTCTGCATGCCACATGGAACTAGAAACATATCGACAAGGAGAATCTAATGGCAAGGATTTTCATGACAAATTCTAAATAATTTTTTTTTAAACCACCGTGAGTTTCTACTCTCTCCTCAAAACCACATTGAAACTATGGGAGGTTTCTCAATACTCGTTTTCACACATTGTCCACTATCATAGGCCCCACTCACCCTCCTTTTTTCTATCCCATGAAAAATTGTTCAATAAACAGTGACGTCCCAAGATCAAATTTTATCTTTCTCATCATCATGATCTTTTCCTAGATACTCAAATGGATTACCATTATTTTCAAAAAGAAAGAGATTAAGCTTCTTGATTGTTAAAAGGAAATAGACTCTGTTCATCCTTCACGCCTTCTCCAACGCCTCCTCATCCTTCTACTTCAATTGGAGCCTCCCTCTTATATCAATCTCTTACTATTTGAATGAACAGGATGATGGAAAGGAAAATATGTTCTATGTGGGGAGTGTCAATCAAAAACTGCACATAATGTAGCCAATCATCAAAAAGGCATGTATCTCAGTTATAAAGCAGCCCACTAGCTAGGGACTAGTGCTAGGTTTAATCCCCATCATGTCCAAATGAGAAAATAGAGTTTGTAATAGTGAATTCTACCAATTCTCCAAACCTCACCTAAAGTTGTGGGTGTGACATCCTCCAAACATTATCGAATAACTACATCTCCTGAAGGTGAAGTATGCTAGAGGAATTTTTTGAGGTTGATAGGATAGAAAGCTATCAAACTGAACTAAAGGAAAAAAATATGTAAAACCAACAAGTCCCTAAGTCTCAATTTCATGAAAATTTTTGAAGCATTTTGGGAATAAAGCAAGGGGGGGAAGACCAATTGCTGTGAATATTTATCTTATAAAAATGAACAGAATATGGCCTAGATCCTGATAGCCCTAACAGAATCGATTATTTTCCAATGATAGTTTATTTTTCATTTTGTGCTTGAAAAAAAGTTTCAAGCTATGGGATAGTAAAACATGCAAAAAATTCTTTAGATCAACGTAGAATCAACTTAGTTTACTTGTTATAAAAAAGGGTACTGAACCCTTACTATTTGAATTAATAGGATGATGGAAAGGAAAATATGTTCTATGTGGGGAGTGTCAATAAAAAACTGCACATAATGTAGCCAATCATCAAAAAGGCATGTAGCTCAGTTATAAAGCAGCCCACTAGCTGGGGACTGGTGCTAGGTTCAATCCCCATCATGTCCAATGGATTTACATGGTATTAGTACTGAAGTTGTGGCTATAAATTTCATATCCTTGGGTGTAAATGATCGATTTGGCTTGAGAATCATGTTGTAGTATCAACCCACCCATGAACATGGTATCTCCCTTAATTGGAAGGGCATGTGGCTAGGTGGTAGTAGAACAAACAGTTACAACTAGCATATATTAGTTATAACTTGTGATAGGTTTGTTTCATAACTCAGTGCCTTGCATGAACTATTCGGTACTAAGCAGTTGTTCAATACTATATTATGTACTTAATTCAGTACTAATATCATTCACCAACAAACCAATAGTATATATCTATGCTCCTCTCAGGAAATGATCAGCATTTGTGTGGTACATCCTTTTAAATAAATTTGGAGTCAACCTAGATTTTCTAGGAATTTACTAGACCTCGTATAGGAGAAATTTGGCTATATTTGATAAGGAGACTAGTTCATGTGGGAAACAATTTGTATGGATTGGAAAAATGTTCCAAGAAATCTGATTTTGTCCTATTATGACACTATGGAGCATTGTATTTGGAAGACTCTGGATCTGAAGTAGAAAGGTTGTTTAATCCTTCTCTCAGTAAAGTTTCATGAGAACTAAAGGTACTAAAAAAGTAAGAAGAAGTGTATAAGATGTCTTTTTACCTACAATTGTCAATATGTAACAATAATTCTCACTGAAATCTCATTATGTATCACTGAAATTCAAGGATCAAATGCACTAACCTAATGTTTGAATTCTCATCTACATAATTACAGTATACATTGATAGTAAAGAAACAATCTCTACCATATTGTCATCATTGTCATGTTATAAACATAGGTCCCTGTAATGACTATTGTTCATCTAAAATTTATTGTCTCATAGATCAAATCCAATGTACTGTAAAACGATCATTAATATATCTCTGAGGCTCATTACTATCAAACATCAATGTTGTTTCCATATCAATGTTAATAAGAGGACATATTGTTACAGGTAGAATAATGTTGTTAAGTGTTGTCAAATTTAATTTTTTTAAGTGAGGTCACACCTCAAAGTGTCATTGATAAAAAGTTGTCAATGTTTACACCATAATTGTATACATGGAGCTTTAAGGGACTACACATATGTTAATGAAATTAAGGTGTTTTTTGCTTGAATTATGATCATAAGGATACCCTAAGGATGGCCGAAGGTGACTGCATTAAAATTTCTTTAAAAATCTTAGAAACACTCCAAAAAAATCCTTTTTTTACTAAGCCACAACTCAAAGAACTTTCTTCCCAAGGTTCACTATCCTAGAGGGTTGAGTGATGTTCATAACTTTCAGTATTAAAGGAGGGCTCATGGCCTTTGCAAGTCACAAGACTCATTTTTATATGTTACTGATGTCACAAAGATAAGAATTGCTATTTCAAATTAGGTCGTATGAACAAAATTTAGGTTCGATGCCCTAACAAGTCTCCGAACACAAAATTAAGTGTTAAATTTGGACAACTAGGTCCAAACTCCATGTTATGATGCTCATATTAAGAGGCTAATATTTTTGTTGGAATCCTCTTTCGGAGAGGTGTAAAATCCATATATAATATGTCTTAATCCGATGAGCAGAACATTTATTTTGAATTTATTATTCTTAATAAATTATATGTGCAGGTCGGCCTTAAGGTTTCACGCCCCCAGCAGATGTGTCACACGCCCCAATGATGGATATAAATACAGGCAAAGTTGGAGAGCATTTCATCACAACACAACTCACAACAACTTCTCTCATCTGATTTAGTATGAGCTTCTTGGAGGACGAGTTCAGCCACACGTGTGAAGGAGAAGGACAAAAACAGTACGGCTGAGTTGAAGGACGATTTTCTGCAGTTAGGGTTTTGCAGAAAGTTTGACCAGCGTTGACTTTGGTCAACGCATGGTCCGATTGGGCTGAAAACTTGTGGGAAGTTCGATTTTGGAAGGCCGTACTATTTGGCACAGAAATCGAGGTCAAAGGGTTGACCAATCTGCTGTTGCGTTGACTTTTAGCTTGCTGCCCTGCGTTGACTTTTTCAGGACAACGTTGACTTTTTGGGAGTTGACTTGGGTTGACTCGTTTGCTGATTGGAGGACTGTTGTGACACATTCTGGGTTGGCTGACCAAGGAGACTTTGCTGGTTGAAGCATCCTGTTGACCGCCATAACGCACCACCAAAATTTTCTGTTTCTCGTTTGTCTTCTATAAGATCCACTTATATGTTCTATCTGCATTTTACTTAACTATTTGTGTGATTGCTGTAAGAAAAGTAAAGTTGCTCCAAGCATAGAACATCTACAAAAATTTACATGGTATCAGAGCTGAGGTGAAGACAAATTCTATCTTTAGCAATCACCACCGGAAGAAATGGGTTCCACTAGTCTTGAATTCAAGGAGAATGACAAGCTGATTGGAAGGGATGACTTCCATGCCTGGAAGATGATATTAGATCTCAAATTGGAAGATCATGATCTCTTGGATCATGTGACGGGGAAGATTCAAGAACCTCCATCCAATGCTACCGCTGCTGTTAGAAACAAGTATAAGAAGGGAGAAATCAGAGCAAAGCTGTTGATCAGGGAATCCATAAATAAGAGTCTGGTTGCCTACATATCTGAACTAGGCACATCCAAGGAGATGTATGAAAAATTGATCCTTATGTTCAAGGTAAACAATGTGAACCAAGTGCTATTCCTCAAGAACAAGTTGAAGAATATGAAGAAGGGCCGGGATGAGTCTATTCAAACTTTCTTTCTGAAATTGACCGAAACAAGGAACAATCTGCTAGCTATTGGGGAGACAATAGCTGATCGTGAGATGGTTCTCACCGCACTTGGAGGACTTCCATATGAATGGCAAGTATTCACAACTACCATTCTCAACAATAATACTATTCCTAACTTTGATGAGCTTCTGTCTAGATGTATGCAAGAAGAAACAAGGATGAAGGAATTCGATAATGACAGAAATGCTGCCTATGGTGCTCATTCCCGAAAGAAGAACTCTGGTGGTTCTAAGGACAAAGGAAGAACGAGGACTCAAGAGAAGAAGGGTAAATGTTTCACCCGCCATAGGCCTGGTCACTATGCTAGAGAATGCCCCTTTAAGAAGGATTCTCCCGATAGTGATGATAACAACAACAACCGAAGGAATGGGAATCGAAGAAATGACAAATCCAAAGGAAAGAGGAAGGCTCACTTTGGTGGAAACAATCAACCTTCTAAAAGGTCTAGAAATACCAGGTATGAGGAGTCTAATGTTGTTGATAAAAGAAATGAGTATATTCTTGTATCTGCTCTCTCAGCTGCATCTCCGCCCGACACTATGGATGTCTGGCTAATTGATAGTGGTGCCTCAAGACACATCACCGGATTCAAGGAAGCACTTTTTGACATGGTTGAAAGGGATACTAATCTAGAAATTATCCTTGGGGATAATGCCACTTATCCTGTGAAAGGGACCGGGACTGTGACCCTCCACTTGTCCCAAGGACAAGTCCTCCGTTTGCAAGATCTACTCTATGTACCCAAATTGAAGAAGAACCTTGTGTCTGTATCTGCCATGGAAGACAAAGGATTCAATGTAACTTTCTCTAATGGAAAGGTGCTCATGTGGAAGAAGAGCTTCAAGGAAGCTATCTCAATTGGTTTTAGAGTTGGTACACTCTACCAGGTTGGAGGGAGTCCGGTGGGAGCTATGACTTGTGATACTATCCGACAAACCGAACTATGGCACCGAAGATTTGGACACCTTCATTACAAAGCCCTTCCCGAAGCAAGGAAGGTGGTGACAGGGATGCCTGAATTTGGAAATAATCATGAAGGTGTATGTAAGGGCTGTGCTGAAGGAAAACATACAAGGGGACCTTTCCCCTCAAGTGTCACAAAGACATATGATATATTGCAACTGGTCCATTCTGATCTATCTGGTATGTTGCCCGTAACATCCCTGGGGGGATGTTCTTACTACATGACATTTACTGATGACTTCTCTTGCAAAACCTGGATATACTTCTTGAAGAAGAAGGATGAGGCTTTCATGTGGTTCCGTACCTTCAAAGCCTTGGTGGAAAATATGACCGGAAAGAAGATCAAGATTTTGAGGACCGACAATGGGACTGAATATGAGTCAAATGAGTTCAAATACTTTTGCAGAGAAGCTGGCATTAAGAGGGAGACTACCACTGCATATACTCCTGAGCAGAATGGTGTTGCTGAACGCAAGAATAGGACTATTGTGGAAGCTGCCCGTGCCATGCTATGTGACCGGGGTCTACCAAAGTTTCTGTGGGGAGAAGCTGCAAATACTGCTGTGTACATTCAAAACCGATGCCCTCATTCCGCTTTGGACTCCAAAACTCCCGAAGAGGTTTTCTCTGGTAAGAAACCTGATGTCTCACATTTCAGAATTTTTGGATGTCCTGTCTATTTTCATGTGCCGAAAGAAAAGAGAAGTAAGCTGGATGCTACTAGGAAGAAAGGAATGTTTGTGGGCTACAGTGAGACTTCTAAGGCATATAGAGTCTATGTACCTGGTCAAAGGGAAGTAGAGATAAGCCATGATGTCACTTTTGACGAAGATGCTTCCTGAAGAAAGTAGTAGATCTTCCAAGATCTGGAGAAAATCATGAAGAAAGGCCTGGAAATCTGGAAGAACCGCAGGATGAGACAATGCCTGATATTGAAGGACCAATGGACCCTATTGATCCATCTCCTTCACTGGGAAAGAGACCATCATGGCTCAGGGACACCCTCGAAGATGCTGAGGGTCATGTTGCCCCAAGGGGGACATTTCGAGAAAGCAAGAAGCCGTGTAGATACCAAGGGTATCTAGCTGCCATGAGTACTATTGTACAATCTGAACCTGGATCTTTTGAGGAAGCCGTAAAGCATCAAGTTTGGAAGGATGCTATGCACGAAGAATATGAGTCCATAATGAAGAATGATGTATGGGATGTGGTCCCGAGACCGAAGGACAAATCTGTTGTCACCGCAAAATGGCTCTACAAGATCAAACATGGATCTGATGGGAGTGCTGAAAAGTTCAAGGCAAGGTTTGTTGCCCGTGGCTTCTCTCAAAAAGAAGGAATTGACTATGATGACATATTTGCACCTGTGGCACGATATACCACCATTCGATCAATCATAGCCCTTGCTGCTACGCAAGGATGGAGTCTTCATCGGATGGATGTCAAGACCGCTTTTCTGCATGGTGCAATAAAGGAAGAGGTGTATGTGGAACAACCTCTGGGATTTGAAGTTCAGGATCGAGACACTCATGTCTGCAGATTGAAGAAAGCCCTCTATGGGTTAAAACAAGCACCCAGAGCTTGGTACGAGAGGATGGATAGTTACTTGATGAAGCTGGGCTTCACTCGAAGTAATGCTGATCCGAACCTTTACTTCAAGGTTGTGCAGGAGAAGCCTCTCATTCTAGTGCTATATGTGGATGACCTCTTCCTGACAGGTGCTGACCCTCTCATTCATCAATGTAAGAGGGAGCTCGCTGCTGAGTTCGAGATGAAGGACCTAGGATTGATGCACTACTTCCTAGGCCTGGAGGTCTGGCAGAGACCTGGAGAGATTTTCCTTTCTCAAAGAAAATACATTGTGAAGCTTCTAGAGAGATTTGGGATGGTGGACTGTAAGTCCGTGTCGACACCGATGGAACTCAACTTTAAGAAGTTGAGTGGCAGCGCTGCTGGGCCTATCTTGGCCAATCCTACTGAGTATCGTCAACTCATAGGAGCTTTGATGTTCTTAGTGAACACCCGACCGGATATATGTTTTGCGGTGAACACTTTGAGTCAACAGATGGTTGAGCCTCGTCATTTTCACTGGGTTGGTGCCAAGAATCTTCTGAGATATCTTCGGGGCACGATAAACCATGGGCTGAGATACACTGCCGGGAGTGTGACACTCCGTGGATATTCTGATGCCGATTGGGCTGGCAGTGTGGTGGATCGTAAGAGCACATCGGGATGCTGCTTCAATCTTGGTTTTGCTTCGATCTCATGGATGAGCAGGAAGCAGAAGTCGGTGGCTTTGAGCACCGCGGAGGCCGAATACATTGCTGCTAGTATGGCCTGTTGTGAAGCAGTTTGGTTGCGGAAGCTCTTTAGTGAGTTGTTCGGACATGTGCTAGATACCACTGTGATACTCTGTGATAATCAGAGTGGGATTCGTATGACTGAGAATCCTGTGTTCCACGACCGATCCAAGCATATTGATATCAGGTACCACTTTATCCGGGATATGGTACAGCGAGGCGCCGTCAGGCTCGATCATATAGGAACTGATGAGCAGGTCGCGGATATTCTCACTAAGCCCCTGGGGAAGGTCAAGTTCCTAACCTTCCGTGAGAGTCTTGGTATCGTGGAACGACCCTATGATGTGGGTTCTGTTGGACGATGAGCTCTGGGAGCTCTGGGGGGCTTTGGGGATAGCTTCTCGGAGCTATAAGCACTCATAATGCTTCTGCCCCACCCTTGTGTTTATTGAGCTGGTTCGCCACTCATTTATCTGTGCCCCGTATGCATCCTACCCATTGAGTTCAGGGCTCATGGGAAGTACCTCTCATTTGGCCAATGAGGTGGGAAAAGCTAGAGACTATTAGCAAAGACTGATGGATGCATCAGAGATTGCTGTACTCTCTATCTAGGATGGCACGGTCCAACCACTTGATCTGGGATCAAGTTTAGTGAGGTCTGGGACCTCTGCCTGACTTCGGGTCAGATGAACCAACTTCGGGTTGGTTGGAGACTCTTTGTGAGTCTGATAGAGGTTACGAACCTCTGGACTGATTATGTCAGTCGGGGGATGATGTCTTTGTGACTAACCCACTTCTGTTCTGAAATAAAGAGGCCAGCAAAGCAAGTTACGGCGGGATGACGCACGATGTTTGATTGCACTGATGGATGGAGTTCTCCCTAGTTGAGAGGGAGTGTTAAATTTGGACAACTAGGTCCAAACTCCATGTTATGATGCTCGGATTAAGAGGCTAATATTTTTGTTGGAATCCTCTTTCGGAGAGGTGTAAAATCCATATATAATATGTCTTAATCCGATGAGCAGAACATTTATTTTGAATTTATTATTCTTAATAAATTATATGTGCAGGTCGGCCTTAAGGTTGCACGCCCCCAGCAGATGTGTCACACGCCCCAATCATGGATATAAATATAGGCAAAGTTGGAGAGCATTTCATCACAACAGAACTCACAACAACTTCTCTCATCTGATTTAGTACGAGCTTCTTGGAGGACGAGTTCAGCCACACGTGTGAAGGAGAAGAAGGACAAAAACAGTACGACTGAGTTGAAGGACGATTTTCTGCAGTTAGGGTTTTGCAGAAAGTTTGACCAGCGTTGACTTTGGTCAACGCATGGTCCGATTGGGCTGAAAACTTGTGGGAAGTTCGATTTTGGAAGGCCGTACTATTTGGCACAGAAATCGAGGTCAAAGGGTTGACCAATCTGCTGTTGCGTTGACTTTTAGCTTGCTGCCCTGCGTTGACTTTTTCAGGACGGCGTTGACTTTTTTGGAGTTGACTTGGGTTGACTCGTTTACTGATTGGAGGACCGTAGTGACACATGCTGGGTTGGCTGACCAAGGAGACTTTGCTGGTTGAAGCATCCTGTTGACCGCCGTAACGAACCACCACATTTTTCCTGTTTCTGATTTGTCTTCTGTAAGATCCACCTATATGTTCTATCTGCAGTTTGCTTAACTATTTGTATGATTGTTGTGAGAAAAGTAAAATTTCTCCTAGCATAGAACATCTACAAAAATTTACATAAGGATTTTCAAAAGGAGCATAACTAAGTCCTCAATTTCTTCGTTGATCCAAGAAAGTGATCATCATGAATTTATTGATTTTTTGTAGTGGATTCTTTGATGAGGACGAAATAATAGTACAATTAAAAACAAAGGGATTGGTATAGCTTCAAGAGGAGATTTATCTGAACTGATCCCAAACCATAAAGAATAAAACAAAAGGCCAAACCCTATAATAAATGATCCAAATGAATTCCTGAAATGAAACCCTAAAAGAATAAAAAAAAATTCCCAAAAACATATGCCAAAAACAAGAATCCTTTAGCGCTTTCGCTAGTCAGGAGAAACATTCTATTTGTTGTTTTAGAGAGCTTCATATATGCTTGAATAATTTCCCTAAGATGGGCCAAGTCCCTGCTCGTACAATGCACCACATACCTGATCCAACACTAAACCTTACAAGGGTCAAAGTTTAGAGTAATGGTCACAATAGATTGTTCATTGAAGTTCTTTTAGGAGAATTAATTAATAGTATTTATATAGTTCTTCAAGGCTTGAGAGAGGGATTCATAAGGTTATTCGTTGGAGGATTTCTTACTAATTAAATTTTTGAATTTTAATTCCTTAGGACCTAGGCATTAGCCCTTGTAGAGAATATTGACATTTGACAAAGATCAAAGCCCCTTGTAATACTTCAGATCTTTTATAAAATATCTTTACCACACCTAAGATGGAATAACACTTCTTCCTTGAGTTAAATAAGTGTTGGGCTATGGTAGGGTGCCACATCACCATGCGTTGGGTTTTAGCCCATGATCTGGGGTTTTCAACTTCAAATGAGGATATCTCACAATCCATGAAGAACCACTCGGCATGCCACATGGAACTAAAAACATATCGACAAGGAGAATCTAATGGCAAGGATTTTCATGACAAATTTTAAATAATTTTTTTTTAAACCACCTTGAGTTTCTACTCTCTCCTCAAAACCACATTGAAACTATGGGAGGTTTCTCAATACTCGTGTTCACACATCGTCCACTATCCTAGGCCCCACTCACCCTCCTTGTTGCTATCCCATGAACAAATTGTTAAATAAACACTGACGTCCCAAGATCAACTTTTATCTTTCTCATCATCGTGATCTTGTCCTAGATACTTCGTGGGAAATGCATTCCTTGAAGGCTCTAAACTTTGTAGCCCCATGTTTGCTTGTCAAAAAAACTTATAGGGGGCTAACAACGCCTTCTCCAATGCCTCCTCATCCATCTACTTCAATTGGAGCCTCCCTCTGATATCAATCCCATGATCTGGTCGAAAGCAACAGTAATTCAGTTGATTGTTATTCTAATTGCACAAAAAAAAGATAGGCACTACAAGCCAAGAGAAGCATCAGTGAGTAGCAAGGGCATTTTCTCATTTCAATTAGGTAGCATAAATTAATGGACACTAGTTGGGCAAGGAGACACCCTTAGAGTTGCTAGGTTTTAATGGGAAATGTGAGTAGATAGGTGGCAATCTGTAATGAAAAAAATCAAATCTTTAGACCCTGGCTTGGGGTCAGCTATTGAACTAGGAGAAAAGCTGCAAGGATAAAGAAGATATTTAAGGAGAGAAAATAAGTCAATTTTCTGGGAATTTTGTTGGTAGGGAGGCATTACCAAGTCACCCATAATACTGGAATTTTTTTCTTGTGGGGAGACATTTCCAAGTGACAAAGTCATTGTTGGAGATGAAATAAAATCTAGGAGGCAACCACAATACTAGAAGATTTTAATATTATCATTGGAGGTAAGAGGTACACTCCAAGAGAAAGCCATAGTATTCTGTTGCAGTTAGTATTCACTAAAAGGTGATCCACTAGTGGGAGAGAATATTAGATTGTGAGTCCCTAACAATCACAAAGTCCAACACCAAATAGATATGAGTTTTAAACCTTATCTTTGACGAGGTCTTGTCATTATCCACTGATGAATTGTTAGTGAGATCCAGATCTAGAATGTTTCAATTGATGTACTATAAATTCAGATCATGAGATCAATACAAGAGTAAGAATATGGCATAAAGTCTTCTCCACCATTTTCTTGTTGTGTCTTGCTTGTGATTAATTATTAACATGGTACCAGAGCCATGGCTAGCTAATTATGAGAAAAGCTATGTTTCCCCACCAATAAAATAGCAGATCTACATCCATGAATGTAATAGAGAGGGCACCAATGAGATGATTAGTGAATTTTTGTTAGGGCTGTCCGCAGCATAAGATCAAGTCCAACAGTGTGTACCCAGATCAAGATCAAGGCTTCTCAGAGGCATGCTATATAGACACTCTTTCAACGAAATCCAAGCAAGATTTGAGGTTTTCTACTAGATCCTTTCAGCATTTCGAGCTCTTTTTCTATTTCTTGGTCAAGTTAAAGTCAATACGAGACTTTTCTGTTTCTGATTTTGAGTATCTTGAACGAAATTCTATTTTTAGCTCTTTTTCTATTTCCAATCATTTGTTTCAATGTTTTATCTCTGTCATTCATCCTACGAATCAAATAAAAGAGCTTTCTTACAAGCTGGATCTAGTTTTTGAAGTTCAAGGCACTTCATTCAATGAAAGTTGATCTGATTTGTGTTGTTGGGTTTTTCAAATCTGTGAAGCATAATCAATATACAGTGAGGCTGATCATCAAGATCTACATCTTACAAAATGCCAAAAACCTATCACAAGCTTACCATGACACTTAGTATGGCCCTACGAAGGAAAAATGTTATGTTACCCGATCAATGGTTCTTATCTCGAGAACTACTTAGATGTTGTTGAGGGATCTGTTCATGTATGAAACTGTTTTGGTCATTTTTCATTTTTTTTCGTTTTGTTTGATTTTATGTTTACTCTCTTTTGATGTTTTATATTGTTACCCTTTTTCCTACATTCGATATGTCAATCCTTCGTTGATACACAAAAATGTCATGTATGTATTTTTGATAAACTTAACATAAGAACACCATCTTTTTTATCTTGCTACAACCTACCCAAAGGTGAAACAAGCTCAAAGGTATAACTATCACAGTTTTAACATTACTTGATTTTAATCTTGAGTAATCCTGTCATAGTTCTAGTATAATCCTTTCATGAACCTGTCACTATAATGCGACGTTTCATTTTTTTTAAATATTTGTAAACTTTTGTCGGAAGAGCGATGATTCATAATCTGATATCTCCTTATTAATGCAAGCTCCAAAACATAAAACTGGACAACAACAAAGAAGATGTTGCAATTTGCAAATGGAACATTGGACTTTGGCATTATACATGGGAACAATAAGGAATTCAGTTGTATGGTTGTTCATACTTAGAGGTAACTAGTGCACAGCATGATCTATCTTACCACCACTAGACCCAATTCAAGCTATGCAACCAGCAATATCTCCCAATTTATGCAAGCTCCAAAAACATAACACTAGACAACAACAAAGAGGGTACTACCATATATAAATGGGACATTGGACTTTGGATTTTTTATGGGGAAAGCAACAAATCTCAGTTGTGGTTTGTTCAGAGTCAGATTGGACAGGATCCATGGGTGAAAGGAAGTCTACAACAGGTTATGTGTTCAGTCTTACTTTTAATTATACTCAACCACTCCAAGGCCTCTTTAATCCACAAAGTTTATGTATTAGAAAGGTAGATTTAGAAATTATTTCAGTTTTCATTTTTTCTTTTCAAGTTAGATATTGTTTTCAAGTTTTCACATTTCTAATTTTATTGCAATGTGGCAGACTGATCAGGGCAGTACAATAACAACCCCGAGACAGGATGATCGCGGAAAGGGGCTAGCGAAAGAACATGTAAAGTGCCAGCATTGCTCTATCTCCAGGTATTTTAGTTATTTACATAATTGAAATAATATTAATTTTGTTCAAATATGCAGACACCTGGCCATGGTACGCCTAATGATTCCCTGTACGAGGAAGAGCTTTCTTCATCCCCATGTTCATTGTTGTTGCTACGAAAAAAGGCGTGAAAAGCAAAGTTGGAATTTGAGCGTTTTTTAGATGCACCTCAAACACCTAAAATAGAAGAAGGGATAACACAACTTATGACCCAGCTAGAAACATATAAGGTAATAATAAAAAATCAAAAGGATATATTTTTTTTCTGCATGAGATGAATTGTGATAGTTTTATTTTTAATTTTTACATTAGTTAAACTAACAAAAAAATTCTTTTGTATGTAGTGTTATCTAACACCTGCTGCACCCGGTGTTGGTGGTAATGGGACACAAGGGCAAGAGATTGCTAAGCGACCCTCTTGTACACCTTCTACGCCTTTAGGTGGTAGCCAAGAAATGCACCCTACCCAAAAAAAACCCAGCCAACCGCTGAACGTGTTGGCAATGATGAGGCTGATAAGGCCAACTATATTATTGTGTTTCCTGGAGCTACACGTGTCAGCTCCACGGGGGCCATTGATGGAATGTTTTTGGTGAACGATGAAGGTGTCCCTATAAAGCACATACAACTCCCAGGTATGTTTTAATATTTTAACTATTTCATGTACTCTATCTAAACTATATTTTATCATGATTTTTATTTTTAAATTAATGATAATGTCTCTTTTCTGTGTAGGAAACAATGAGTTCTACAAGTTTTTGGAGAGTAAGGCGTTGATAATTTTTGGCCCAAATATATGCACAAGGTGGAATTCCTAGAATTCCAACCTGAAAAAAGAACTTCTAGATTATCTAGAAGCCCTTTTTGGGGTGGGCACATTTGACAGAACAATGGTGGCCCGAGTAGTAACAAAATATTTGATAAAACATTTAACCGCTTAGATGATGATCGGGTATAGAATTTGAAATGAAGGATTTTTATCCAAAGTTTTGCGAAGGGTATATTTGGCATGATCAATAAAAATAATCAAAACAACTTTTCGAATGACTCATAACTAAAACTATACTAAAGTTTTTTTATGATATGCCATTATAATCAGAACTTTTTACCTTTGCTTTTCATCTGCTTTTTGTTGTCTTTGTATGCTTTGTTCTCCTTTGTAAATCATTACTTTGTGAGTCCTCATAATCCTTCTTGATTTTGCTTGTTCATGAATATACCGGATCATCTTGTTGCAATTCAAATGTCTGTTGATCAGTGCCTTCAGGATCTGTAGCTGCGGAATGACTGTCTAGCTGCGGAAAGTCTGATTAGCTGCAGAATGTCTGTTTAGCTGCAGAATGTACCTGTAGAGAATTTTAATCATCGAATGGAGTGGTTTGGAATACAAATGGAATATTATATGGAATGAGTGAAGATAGATGATGAAACATGGTGTAATGGGATATGTATGAAGTGAATGATGGAGTGAGATGGATTACAATTTATGAAATGGAGTGGAAAAGTATAAGAAATGGCCTGCAATTCATGACATGTGTTATTCATTTGCAGAAAGACATCAAACTTTAAATTTTGATATGGAAATGAGGTGGATGAAGTATGGAATGAGATGAATGAAATATGGAATGAAGTGAAGTATGAATGAAATGAATGGAATGGAGTATGGATGGATAAGTAAATGGAATGAAATGAAATGAGATGGATCATAAGTGCAATGGATCTGAACTTATGATTTTGTAACAGCTGCTTGCAGAAACAAATTGGAAAAGTTAGAGTGTCAGAAAGACTCTGATTTTCACCCTATCTTTTCTGTATAAACATGTCAATCAATGATTGGCTTTCATGTTTATACTTTTATTTTTATTTTATTATTATTATTATTTTCAAAAGAAATGACTTCAGAAAATTCAATCAAGTTGATGAAGAAGAAAGATTCTTCTTCATTAACTTCACATCACTGTTTTCCTAGAACTTCTTGACAAATTCTTCTCTTGAGAGTGGTTTGTGATACAGCTTCAATCTATGACCATTCACAAGAAAAGTGACCTCTTCTTCATCTATTGTTCTGATTTTTACTGCTCCAATGTCAAAAATTTTAACAATTTCATATGGCCCAAGCCAATGTGTTTGAAATTTACCTTGAAAATCCTTGAATTTTGAATCAAACAAGAGAGCCCAGTCACCTTATTTGAACTTCTTCTCTTTGATGTACTTGTCATGCCATCTAGTCCTTTGCTATTGGACTAGACTTGTTTTCTGAACTGCATCTTGTCTGATCTCATCCAATTCATTAATCTGCTCCAATCTATGCTTTTGTGCCTCCGTTAAATCAAGTCCTAGCTGAACTGTCATTTTGAAAGTTTGAATCTGGAACTCTATGGGAAACAAAACTTGCTTTCCATAAACATGTTCATAAGGAGTATGGCCTGTTGTGTTTCTCCATGTAGTTCTATAGGCCCACAAGGCTTCAAGAAGCCTATCTACCCAATCTCTTCTATGTAAATGAATAGTCTTTGTTAGGATTCTTTCAATGACATTATTAGTAGATTCCACTTGACCATTTGCTTATGGATGATAAGGAGTAGATTTTCTATGCCCGATTTTGTACCTCTCCATCATTTGCTCCACTAGCCTTGATGTAAATTGAGCTCCTTGATCTGTAACAATTTCCCTTGGGACACCAAAACGAGTAAAAATATCCTCAAAAAGAAAATTAACTACAGATGCTTCATTAGCAAAAGTAATGGCTTGGCCTCTACCCATTTGGTAACATAATCAGTGCAAACTAATATATATCTCTTTTGTCTTGATGGAGGACTAATAGGTCCTACAAAATCCAAAGCCCATTTTTCAAAAGGTTCAATATGTACCTGAGGTTGTAATGGCATCTCACCTGAAGGAGAAGGTTTCCCTACCCTTTGGCAACCGTCACACCTTTTGACATACTCTTTAGCATCTTTAAACAAGGATGGCCAATAATATCCTAAATTAAGGATCTTATATGCTATCCTCTTATCAGCAAAGTGTCTGCCACAAGGTTTATCATGACATGCTTTGAGAATCTCAGGCATCTCATCTTCCCGAACACATCTTCTAATGATCAAATCTGGACCTGTCTTGTACAACTCACTAGCAACCCATGAATATTTTTCACTGTCAAAAATGATTTTTCTTTTATCTCTTGCATTCATTATTGAAGGAAATTTTCCTGAAACTAAATAATTAGCAATGTCAGCAAACCAAGGAGTTTGAGTAGAAATTGCAAAAAGATATTCATCAGGAAATTGATCTTCAACTCGAGTGTCATCTTTGATGTTTTGGAGTCTAGATAGGAAATCAGCTACTGTGTTTTGTTTTCCAGGCCTATCTAGAATGGTAATGTTGAATTCTTGTAAAAGCAATAACCATCTTATGACTCTGCCATTAGTAATTGATTTGTTCATTAAGTATCTAATTGCAGAATGATTAGTGTGAACAAAAGTTTCATAGCCTGTTATATAGTGTCTGAATTTGTTTATGGCATGAACAACAGCTAAAAACTCTTTTTCAGTTACAGTATAGTTTAACTCTGCAGGAGTCAAATTTTTACTGGTATAGTAGATGGCATAAGGAATCAAGTCTTTTTGTCCCAATACTGCTCCTAGAGCTATATCAGAAGCATCTGTTGAGATATGAAAATGTAACTTCCAGTTAGGTCCCCTTAAAATAGGTGCTTCAGAAATTTTTGTTTTCAGGGTTTCAAAGGCTAACTGGCAATCAGAATTCCATTTGAATTCACAATATTTGGTAAGTAATTTGAAGAGTGGAGATGCTATCTTGGTGAAGTTTTCTATAAACCTCCGATAATATCCTGTAAATCCTAGAAAACTCCTAACATATTTTTGACAACTTGGAATAGATAAGTTAGAGATGACTTCAACTTTTGGCTCATCAACTCTAATCCCATCCCCTGAAATGTGATGCCCCAAAACAATACCTTCAGTAAACATCATGAAACATTTCTCATGACTAAGTGAAATATTTTCTTCTTGACATCTCTTTAAAACTTTTTCCAAGTTTGCTAAGGCTTCTTCAAATGTGTTTCCATAAACTGTGAAATCATCCATATATACCTCTACACAATCATGTATTAGATCTGAAAAAATTCCTAATACTGCCCTTTGGAATGTTGCAGGTGCATTGCATAATCCAAATGGCAATACTTGGTAAGCATAGGTACCCCAAGGATAGGTAAATGTGGTTTTGTCTTGATCTTCAAGTGCTACTTGGATTTGGTTGTAACCACTAAACCCATCTAGAAATGAAAAGTACTTTTTGCCAGCTAATGTATCTAACACTTGATCTATGAAAGGTAAGGGAAAATGGTCTTTAAGAGTAGCTTTGTTTAATTCCCGGTAGTCAATACATACCCTCCATTTACCATTTTTCTTTGGCACAATTACCAAAGGAGAAACCCACTGACTATCTGAAATGGGATAGATGAAGTTGACATTTAACAATTTTTTCAATTCTTCTTTAACAATCTCCCTAAGGTTTGGATTCATCCGTCTTTGAGGTTGTCTAATTGGTTTACAATTTTCCTCTATATAGGTGTGATGAGTGCAAGTCTTGGGGCTTATCCCTTTCATGTCAGTGTACTCCCATGCATATGCAGAAGAATGTCTCTGTAATACCTTGACTAACTCTTCTTGTTGAGATTTTTCTAGGTTCTTGTTTATGTTAAAAGTTTTTCCTGGAAATATCTCACTTGTAGAGCTGCCAAATTTATCCATAGAATGAAGAGACAATTGTCTTGATGACAAAAACTCAATGTTGGATCCCTCTTGAAATGGTTCATGTTTGTATTCTGAAGAGGATTCAAAGTTTTCTACAGTATTCAGAATTTTGTTATCTTCACTCATTTCTGAAATTGTGAAGAGAGGTTGTAAGTCTTCTTCATCCTCTATCCATTGAGTATCATCTAAATCTGTAATTGTCCTAGCTAGAGGATACAAAGTGAATTTCTTAGTTGAACTACCATCAGAGATGTACATATCACCGGATCTAAAACTAATAAAAGCATCAGCTATAGCTAACCAAGGTCTTCCTAATATAACAGGATGCCCTCCTAGATTATTCTTAGGAGTTAGGATCATGAAATCCACAGGGTACTCCCAAGAATATAGGGACACTGGAATGTCTTCTACTACCCTATCAAGTTTAATCACAGATCTGTCTGCTAATTGTAATAATGTGGATGTAAAGAGAAGACTAGGAAGTTTCAGTTTATCTATGATTTGTCTACTCATGATATTGATTGCTGCTCCTAAATCAATGAGTGTGTTTTGGATTTCAATTCCATTGATGTGAATTTTAACAACTGGATTTCCTGGGTCTAGATACTTTGGAATAGAAATCTTACCCATCATAATGTCTGCTATTTTTCCTGCCAGTTGAATTTTCTTGATCTCTCTTATTCTTTTTCTTGTTTTCTTCATGCTCAACTCCTTTATTGTTTTGGCTAAAATTGGAATTTCCTTGATGGCTTGTAATAATGGAATCTTAATGCAAACATTTCTCAGCTCATCTAGGAAATCATAATTAGGCACCATAATTTGTTTTTCTACACCTCTATCAATTTGTAATCTTTTTGGAAAGGGAGGTGTAGAAGTAGATGTTGATGGATGCTCTAATACAGGAGTTGAGATTATTGGTTCTTTTTGCTTTAATTTTTCAGTGTTTGTGTCTTGAAAAGATGTGTCTTCCTCAAGACTTTTATTCACCCGTAGAGAATCTTCCTCAGAGTTATCTTGTTCTTGTATGATCACAGAAGGTTTCCTCTTTTCAAGTATTCTTCTAGACCTAAGTTGAACATTACTAAGGTCTAAAGGAGTAATTAAATAAGTTGGAAACTGTTGGCCTTCTATCATGTATGTGTTCTGAGGATTTTTATTGTTGGGGTTTGGTATGGGTTGAGCAGGCAATTGATTTGATTTTTGAGGAAATGGTAATGGAAGTGGTTGATTTTGATGTGCTAGATTCTGATGATGTTGTTGAGGATTTTGAGGAGAAAAATGTGGGTATGGTGGATACTGATAGTATTGAGAGTATCTTCCATAGGGACTTTGTGCTCCTTGTGCCCAAGCTTGAGATTGATTTTGAAATTGAGGCCAAGGTTGCTGCCAAGAATTCCAAGGTGGAGGTTGGTTATACATTTGATCATGGAATCCTTGTGTTTGAGGTCCTTGCCAAGGCCTTTTAGAGACAAAATTGAGAGATTCTGTGGAATTTGTAGGAGTTTCCTCTTGAAAGACAGCTTTGAGACCAGGAAGGGAAGGACAATTCTTGGTCTCATGTTTTTCAGAACAAATGACACAGGTCTCTACAACTTTTACATCCAAAGGGCACTCTCTCAAGGCATGTTTCTTTCTACATTTGGGACAAAAGATTGCTAAGGCATCAGATTCGGATTTTTGCTTGTTTTGTAATTTAAGGGTGTCTATTTGTTCACTAAGACTCCCTAAGATGTCAGATTTTAAATCATCAAGCATATGTCCTATTTCTGACCTACTTACTGTCCCAGAAGCAGACTTACTTGCCCTTGCAAGAGCAGGATCTCTTGGACCTTTTACAGTTTTAGATTTTCCTCTTGAAAGGTTGATACATAACTCAGATATTTCAGGTAATGTGAGCTGTGATATATCCCCTTTTCCCATAATTTTAAGGATATCCAACCATTCATCCCTAATTTTTTTCAACAAAAGAGCTTTTAAGGTGTCTTGATCTAAGTTTTCCATTTTTTCTCTTTTGATGTTGTAATGAAATCTTTCCAACAAATCTTCCAAATTTTCATCTTCTTTTTGTAACATCTTAAACACTTATTCCTTATGATTGACCGGCATACAATAATCCAAATACCTCTCTAGAAATTCTTGTTTCATGTCTTCCCATGTCCTAATAGAACTGTTGATCAAACTCATAAACCACTTCAATGTTGCTCCTTTCAATGTTGAAGGAAATAGTTTAAGTTTTTGAGCATCTTGTAAGTAGTCATAAGTTCTACACAGGATTTCAAATTCAAATAGGAAGGTTTCAGGATCTTCATTTTTAAGTCCATAGAAGTTTGGAAGGACAGAGGTGAAATGTTTTTCATGGTTGTATTGGTTTCTTCATCTATTATAGGGAACCCAAAAGAGCTTCCCATTTCTCTTCTACCTCTTCCTCCTTCTGCACCTCTACCTCCTTCTCCTCTACCTCTACCTCTACCCCCTCCAAATAATGTGTGTTCTCCATTAAAGACTCCTCCTCCTCCTTCTTCTTCCATGGTTGATTCTTCTGTGGAAGTTGAAAAGTCTGTGTCCCTAACAGGAGTCCTTGGATCTTCTTCTAAGACAGATTCAGTGAATGAAGTGGAAGGTCTCTCTAACGGAATATCTGATCTTAGGTTTTCTAGAAGTCTAGGATCAGTAAAGGATGGAATGTGGGTCTGAGTTGAAGGTGTACTAGCTCTTGGTCTAGGTGAAACAAGTGGTGTTCTAGGAATCAAACTTTTGCTTCTCCTTCTTATGAATCTACCCCTTGAGTCTCTCTCTCTACGCATATCATTATTTTTGGGAGTTAAGAAACAAACGTTACCTAGTTTTCACTTCCCTGGCAACGACGCCAAAATGTTTGTGCTCAACCTAGTCTCCTAATTGAGTTCATTGAATTTTCAACCAGGGTTGGTAAACTGCTGAAGTGTGGTGCAATGTATGTGCCTAGGTGTTTCTTCCTTACCGCATTGTGTCTAGTGTTTTATGATGTTTTTGGTCTTTTTATGGTTGTATGTTCACAAGGGAAAGAACTAAATGCTGGTGGAAAGAAGCTACTGGTTAAAAATAGAGTGAAGCCTAATTTGTTGATGACAAATGACAAATGCAAATACTGAGACAGAACCAAACCTAAACTATGACTTAGCAAAATACAAAGCTTGATAATGAATTCAAGAAAATAAATCACAACATGAACTTAACTTGTCCAATTCTTTCATTAAAGATATTTTGGAAGAGCTTGAGAAATGGGCAGCTAAGTGTAAAAATTCTCCTAACTAAAAAATTAAACAATCAACTTATAATGATACAACATCTCATCCATGATTAAAGGTTTATTGAAACATATTTGGAAAAGAACATTTGTAACATCATAAGATCTCTACTCTAAAACTAGCTCCTAATTCTATTCTGCAACTTAGTTTAACACCACTAAACCTCACTCAAAAGTTATATATTTCCTTTTAGAATAGTCTTTGAGGAAAGGCTTGTTTGTGAAATGGTAAAAAGGTTGCAAAATTACTCCAGGCCTTAGACTGATACTATCTTCTGTCCAGATGATTATGAGTTAATATAGGTTTGGAACAAAAGAAGTTTTGTAAATAATGAAGACCGTGGTATTTAAGTTTAACAACTAATGCAATTTAAAATGCAATGGATGGCAACTAATCTTGGAATGTAAATACAGTGAGCTACGCTGGAACTGAACTAGGGTGCTACTAGTCTACAGTGATCAGTGCTTGATTAAAAAGCCATTATCAAACTTGAAACGAAATAACAGAGCATGAACTAAATGCAATTTGCCTCCGGAGTGCCCTAACTGAGTTATCATGCAATTAATCTATGGGATTCTACAGCCTATTTCGTTCATCATGAATGGTATTTTGGAAGAGCTTGTTAGAACAATCCTGGCTGTACAATTCAATGCATTTGAATGCAAACATGAAAACTGAAAGAAAATACAATTAAAAACTAAGACATCACAGCTATTTCCTACTCATTGTTATGATGTTTTGGAAGAGCTTTTAAGAGTAAGATTAGTTATGCTACTTAGTGTAAACAGGAAACTGAATCCTACAGTATCACAGTTATACCTTAGTCATCATAATGATATCTTGGAAGAGTTTACTAGAGTAAGTTTAACTGTGATAATGAACGAAAGGAATTGCAAATAAAATCTATAACACTACATCCATTTCTCATTCATTATAATGATATTTTGGAAGAGTTTCTTAGAACAAGTATAGCTATAATGACTAATGAAATTAACTATGAACGCAAACTTCAAAAACTTGAAAACGAACTAAGATACTTATCTAAATTGCGAAAGTAAAGCCGCTCAGGAGGCAGGGGCCCTCTACCACCAGAGTAGCACAAAATCTAACTCAAGATCAACTCAACGCGTTCAGAGAAATGTTGTCTTCTTCATTAAAGGAAAATAACTTAAAACAGAGTATTCTCGGTATTCAAAAATATAGCAGTCAATCCACGAAATCTAATCAAAATCTAGAGCTAGTCTCTCGGTTTCCCGAGTACATTTATAACAAATCTTCATAACAGAACTTGAGACAATACGGGGATCATTGTCTTTTCATATCAAAATCGTACTAGAACTCTAAATATGGCAGCGTAAAGTGACAAAGGACATCTGGACTGTCCTTGTCCTATTAGGAGTCTGCCTCCTTGTGTGAGTTCCCACGTACAAAACCACGTCCAGAATTCCATTCATTCTTCATGGTGAGCAACAAACGCCGAGGACATGATGTGGAATATACCCATGTGTGGCTTTTCCTGAGAGGACACCTGGAACATGCTTGAACGTGAAGACAACTGCAGAATTGGCAACTAGCTACAGAATGTCTGCATTCTGTAGCTAGTTTCAGTTCAAAATGCATTACAATGACAAAATCACAAAACTTAGCAAGTTAGCCATGATATTCATTCTTAAAGTAATTTTAAATAATTTCATTGATCATTTGAGCCTGGGATAACAATGGACAAAAGAAAATGGAGTGAATTATGATGGAAGAAAGAAAAATCTTGGGGCTCAACATACCCCCACTGTTGACTTCTTGCATGTCCTCATGCAACTTATTCCATAAACTCATAGACTTATGCAAGAACATCCAACCCTCTTCTTCTTTGCCTGGAAGTTAAAGGCCTTCTGGGCTTCCTGATGACTAACTTGAACCTTAAATTGGTAAGTGCCCTGATTAACTTCTTATTCCTCTTTTTCAACTTTTCATTAGCCTTTTCCACTTTTTCCATTTGTAGAGACAGGGTTGAGTTCCTACTGGTTTTTAGTTTAACTTGTTCCTTCAGAATATCATTCTCAGTCCTGATATGTCTATTAAGTACTTCCATCTCGTACCTATCTCTTCTAAACACATCTATTTCGGACAGTGGAGGACTAGGGGTTCTATCTCTACTCTCTGAAGCTTTCCTTTCCAATGTTTCAACATAGTTATAAATTTCTTGCTGTGCAGGGTCAATTTCAGGGGCTTCTTCATCAAAATCTTCTTCAACATATTCTTCAATAGATGTTTCCTCATCTTCTATGTTTATCACCCCAGTTTGTTTGATCTGTGTTTTCCTTAGTTTCCCCCTGAGTCTATGGCTCCTTCTTGGCTGGGATGGTCCCTCTCCTTTTTCTGTGGCAAATTTTCTGATTACCCTCTCTTCCTTAAGCTGTCTCTTAATCTGAGTCAACTTCTCAGAGATTATTTCTTCACTGCTATCTTGAATTGCTTTATCAGTTTCAATTTTAGAGGCTCTCCATTTTCTGCTTCTCTTTGTAGGCTGATGCTCAGGTGAAGGCTCTTTTGGTTCCTCAAAGTGATTTCTCACCAAGAAATTATCCCAAGTATCTTTTGTTTTAGCTAAATGGTGTTCAATTAGAATATTAACCAAACCATGATGGTATAGAGTTGTTTCTAGGAATTGGACTCTCCTTTGAACACTTGAAGCCATATTTTTTAAACTTTGAAGCAAGAAATAGGGCAAATTAAGCTCTTCTTCTAGGAAATGCATTATCAACCTAATATGGTAAACATAGAAAGTACCATATCTACCTTCACAAGTGATAAATTTTTGTAGGATAAGCAACATGTTTCTCCATTTATTCTTTAATGCAGAGCTTGGAATTCCCTTTTTAAACACAGTGACATCCATACTTGGTGATTTGAGGATCTTCTTCCATGATTCATTATGAAATTCTCTGTTCTTAAACCATCTTTCTCCATGTCTAAGCAATCTTGTTGCTTCTGCAATAAAAACCTCTGTGAAAGTGAATTTAATATCTCCAACTTCAACCTCGGCTCCTTTGAATGAGCTTGCAAATGTTTTAGTAACTTATTTTTGGAAGCCATTAAATTTCTCAAGGAATTGCAGCCATCCTGCTTGTTGCAACATTTCTCTGCTTTGAGGGTATCCTTCCAGGTATTTTGTGCCTATTGGTTCAGTTCTTACGATGAGGCCCATAATTTATTCTTCAATCTTCAGATTAGTACTCTTTCTGCTCACGGAGACAATGACTTCAACCTTAAAATTAATACTCCCTTGCTTCACGGTGATAGTGCTTCAATCTTCAAACTGATATACCTCTGCTTCACGGTGATAGTGCTTCAATCTTCAAACTGATATACCTCTGCTTCACGGTGATAATGGCTTCAAATTTCAAACTGATATACCTCTGCTTCTTGGTGACAGTGGCTTCAACTTTCAAACTAATATACCTCTGCTCATGGTGATAGAGATACCTCTGTTTTACATAATGAAATGATGAAGGGTTGGCTACGGGATGGAATAATAGGGAGTGGTTACGGAACGAGTTAATGAAGTGAGGTGAAGAAAACAAATCAATGAGTGAAAATACCGCGGAGATATTTTACAACGGATTCAAAAATCATCATTAAATGATTTGGCTGGGTGACGTGAGAAAATCAATCACTTCAACATTTTAACCGCTTAGATGATGATCGGGTATAGAATTTGAAATGAAGGATTTTTATCCAAAGTTTTGCGGAGGGTATATTTGGCATGATCAATAAAAATAATCAAAACAACTTTTCGAATGATTCATAACTAAAACTATACTAAAGTTTTTTTATGATATGCCATTATAATCAGAACTTTTTACCTTTGCTTTTCATCTGCTTTTTGTGGTCTTTGTATGCTTTGTTCTCCTCTGGAAATCATTACTTTGTGAGTCTTCATAATCCTTCTTGATTTTTCTTGTTCATGGATATACCGAATCATCTTGTCGCAATTCAAATGTCCGCTGATCAGTACCTTCAGGATCTGTAGCTGCGGAATGACTGTCTGGCTGCGGAAAGTCTGGTTAGCTGCAGAATGTACCTGTAGAGAATTTTAATCATGGAATGGAGTGGTTTGGAATATAAATGGAATATTATATGGAATGAGTGAAGATAGATGATGAAACATGGTATAATGGGATATGTATGAAGTGAATAATGGAGTGGAAAAGTATAAGAAATGGCCTGCAATTCATGACATGTGTTATTCATTTGCAGAAAGACATCAAACTTTAAATTTTGATATGGAAATGAGGTGGATGAAGTATGAAATGAGATGAATGAAATATGGAATGAAGTGAAGTATGAATGAATGAATGAAATGGAGTATGGATGGATAAGTAAATGGAATGGAATGAAATGAGATGGATCATAAGTGCAATGGATCTGAACTTGTAATTTTGTAACAGCTGCTTGCAGAAACAAAATGGAAAAGTTAGAGTGTCAGAAAGACTTTGATTTTCACCCTATCTTTTCTGTATAAACATGCCAATCAATGATTGGTTTTCATGTTTATACTTTTTTTTTTTTTTTTTAAAGAAATGCTTTCAGAAAATTCAATCAAGTTGATGAAGAAGAAAGATTCTTCTTCATTAACTTCACATCATTGTTTTCCTGAAACTTCTTGACAAATTCTTCTCTTGAGAGTGGTTTGTGATACAGCTTCAATCTATGACCATTCACAAGAAAAGTGACCTCTTCTTCATCTATTGTTCTGATTTTTACTGCTCCATTGTCAAAAATTTTAACAATTTCATATGGCCCAATCCAATGTGTTTGAAATTTACCTTGAAAATCCTTGAATTTTGAATCAAACAAGAGAGCCGAGTCACCTTCTTTGAACTTCTTCTCTTTGATGTACTTGTCATGCCATCTAGTCCTTTGCTGTTGGACTAGACTTGTTTTCTGAACTGCATCTTGTATGATCTCATCCAATTCATTAATCTGCTCCAATCTATGCTTTTGTGCCTCCGTTAAATCAAGTCCTAGCTGAACTGCCATTTTGAAAGTTTGAATCTGGAACTCTATGGGAAACAAAACTTGCTTTCCATAAAAAAGTTCATAAGGAGTATGGCCTGTTGTGTTTCTCCATGTAGTTCTATAGGCCCACAAGGCTTCAGGAAGCCTATCTACCCAATCTCTTCTATGTAAATGAATAGTCTTTGTTAGGATTCCTTCAATGACCTTATTAGTAGATTCCACTTGACCATTTTCTTGTGGATGATAAGGAGTAGATTTTCTATGCTTGATTTTGTACCTCTCCATCATTTTTTCCACTAGCCTTGATGTAAATTGAGCTCCTTGATCTGTAACAATTTCCCTTGGGACACCAAAACGAGTAAAAATATCCTCAAAAAGAAAAGTAACTACATATGCTTCATTAGCAAAAAGTAATGGCTTGGCCTCTACCCATTTGGTAACATAATCAGTGCAAACTAATATATATCTCTTTTGTCTTGATGGAGGACTAATTGGTCCTACAAAATCCAAAGCCCATTTTTCAAAAGGTTCAATATGTACCTGAGGTTGTAATGGCATCTCACCTGAAGGAGAAGGTTTCCCTACCCTTTGGCAACTGTCACACCTTTTGACATACTCTTTAGCATCTTTAAACAAGGATGGCAAATAATATCCTAAATTAAGGATCTTATAGGCTGTCCTCTTATCAGCAAAGTGTCCGCCACAAGGTTCATCATGACATGCTTTGAGAATCTCAGGCATCTCATCTTCCCGAACACATCTCCTAATGATCAAATCTAGACCTGTCTTGTACAACTCATTAGCAACCCATGAATATTTTGCACTGTCATAAATGATTTTTCTTTTATCTCTTGCATTCATTATTAAAGGAAACTTTCCTGAAACTAAATAATTAGCAAAGTCAGCAAACCAAGGAGTTTGAGTAGAAATTGCAAAAAGATATTCATCAGGAAATTGATCTTCAACTGGAGTGTCATCTTTGATATTTTGGAGTCTAAATAGGAAATTAGCTACTGTGTTTTGTTTTCCAGGCCTATCTAGAATGGTAATGTTGAATTATTGTAAAAGCAATAACCATCTTATGACTCTGCCATTAGTAATTGATTTGTTCATTAGATATATAATTGCAGAGTGATCTGTGTGAACAAAAGTTTCATAGCCTGTTATATAGTGTCTGAATTTGTTTATGGCATCAACAACTAAAAACTCTTTTTCAGTTACAGTATAGTTTAACTCTGAAGGAGTCAAATTTTTACTGGTATAGTAGATGGCATAAGGAATCAGGTCTTTTTGTCCCAATACTGCTCCTAGAGCTGTATCTGAGGCATCTGTTGAAATATGAAAAGGTAACTTCTAGTTAGGTCCCCTTAAAATAGGTGCTTCAGAAATTTTTGTTTTTAGGGTCTCAAAGGCTAACTGGCAATCAGAATTCCATTTGAATTCACAGTCTTTGGTAAGCAATTTAAAGAGTGGAGATGCTATCTTGGTGAAGTTTTCTATAAACCTCCGATAATATCCTATAAATCCTAGAAAACTCCTAACATCTTTTTGACAACTTGGAATAGATAAGTTAGAGATGACTTCAACTTTTGACTCATCAACTCTAATCCCATCCCCTGAAATGTGATGTCCTAAAACAATTCCTTCAGTAAAAATCATAAAACATTTCTCATGACTAAGTGAAAGATTTGCTTCTTTACATCTTTTTAAAACTTTTTCCAAGTTTGCTAAGGCTTCTTCAAATGTGTTTCCATAAACTGTGAAATCATCCATATATACCTATACACAATCATGTATTAGATCTGAAAAAATTCCTAATACTGCCCTTTGGAATGTTGCAGGTGCATTGCATAATCCAACTGGCAATACTCGGTAAGCATAGGTACCCCAAGGACAGGTAAATGTGGTTTTGTCTTGATCTTCAAGTGCTACTTGGATTTGGTTGTAACCACTAAACCCATCTAGAAATGAAAAGTACTTTTTTCCAGCTAATGCATCTAACACTTGATCTATGAAGGGTAAGGGAAAATGGTCTTTAAGAGTAGCTTTGTTTAATTCCTGGTAGTCAATACATACCCTCCATTTACCATTTTTATTTGGCACAATTACCAAAGGAGAAACTCACTGACTATCTGAAATGGGATAGATGAAGTTGACATTTAACATTTTTTTCAATTCTTCTTTAACAATCTCCCTAAGATTTGGATTCATCCGTCTTTGAGGTTGTCTGATTGGTTTACAATTTTCCTCTATATAGATGTGATGAGTGAAATTCTTGGGGCTTATCCCTTTCATGTCAGTGTACTCCCATGCATATGCAGAAGAATGTCTCTGTAATACCTTGACTAACTCTTCTTGTTGAGATTTTTCTAGGTTCTTGTTTATGTTCAAAGTTTTGCCTGGAAATATCTCACTTGTAGAGCTGCCAAACTTATCCATAGAATGAAGAGACATTTGTCTTGATGAAAAAAACTCAATGTTGGATCCCTCTTGAAATGGTTCATGTTTGTATTCTGAAGAGAATTAAAAGTTTTCTAGAGTATTCAGAATTTGATTATCTTCACTAATTTCTAAAATTGTGAAAAGAGGTTGTAAGTATTCTTTATCCTCTATCCATTGAGTATCATCTAAATCTGTAATTGTCCTAGCTGGAGGATACAAAGTGAATTTCTTAGTTGAACTACCATCAGAGATGTACATATCACCGGATCTACAACTAATAAAAGCATCAGTTGTAGCTAACCAAGGTCTTCCTAATATAACAGGATGCCCTCCTAGATTATTCTTAGGAGTTAGGATCATGAAATCCACATGGTACTCCCAAGAATCTAGGGACACTGGAATGTCTTCTACTACCCCATCAGGTTTAATCACATATCTGTCTGCTAATTGTAATAATGTGGATGTAAAGAGAAGATTAGTAAGTTTCATTTTATCTATGATTTGTCTACTCATGATATTGATTGCTGCTCCTAAATCAATGAGTGTGTTTTGGATTTCAATTCCATTGATGTGAATTTTAACAACTGGATTTCCTGGGTCTAGATACTTTGGAATAGCAATCTTACCCATCATAATGTCTGCTATTTTTCCTTTCTGTTGAATTTTCTTTGTCTCTCTTATTATTTTTCTTGTTTTCTTCATGCTCAACTCCTTTATTGTTTTGGCTAAAATTGGAATTTCCTTGATGGCTTGTAATAATGGAATCTTAATGCAAACATTTCTCAGCTCATCTAGGAAATCATAATTAGGCACCATAATTTGATTTTCTACACCTCTATCAATTTGTAATATTTCTGGAAAGGGAGGTGTAGAAGTATATGTCGATGGCTGCTCTAATACAGGAGTTGAAATTATTGGTTCTTTTTGCTTTAATTTTTCAGTGTTTGGGTCTTGAAAAGATGTGTCATCCTCAAGACTTTTATTCACCCGTAGAGAATCTTCCTCAGAGTTATCTTGTTCTTGTATGATCACAGAAGGTTTCCTCTTTTCAAATATTATTCCAGACCTAAGTTGAACATTACTAAGGTCTAAAGGAGTAATTAAATAAGTTGGAAACTATTGGCCTTCTATCATGTATGTGTTCTGAGGATTTTTATTGTTTGGATTTTGTATGGGTTGAGCAGGAAACTGATTTGATTTTTGAGGAAATGGTAATGGAAGTGGTTGATTTTGATGTGGTAGGTTCTAATGATGTTGTTGAGGATTTTGTTGAAAATTTTGTTGAGGATTTTGAGGAGAAAAATGTGGGTATGGTGGATAGGATGGTGGATACTAATAGTACTGAGAGTATCTTCCATAGGGACTTTGTGCTCCTTGTGCCCAAGCTTGAGATTGATTTTGAAATTGAGGCCAAGGTTGCTGCCAAGAATTCCAAGGTGGAGGTTGGTTATACATTTGATCATGGAATCCTTGTGTTTGAGGTCCTTGCCAAGGCCTTCTAGAGACAAAATTGAGAGATTCTGTGGAATTTGTAGGAGTTTCCTCTCGAAAGACAGCTTTGAGACCAGGAAGGGAAGGAAAATTCTTGGTCTCATGTTTTTTAGAACAAATGACACAGGTCTCTACAACTTTTACATCCAAAGGGCACTCTCTCAAGGCATGTTTCTTCCTACATTTGGGACAAAATATTGCTAAGGCATCAGATTTGGCTTTTTGCTTGTTTTGTAATTTAAGGGTGTCTATTTGTTCACTAAGACTCCCTAAGATGTCAGATTTGAAATCATCAAGCATATTTCCTATTTCTGACCTACTTACTGTCCCAGAAGCAGACTTACTTTCCCTTGCAAGAGCAGGATCTCTTGGACCTTTTACAGTTTTAGATTTCCCTCTTGAAAGGTTGATACATAACTCAGATATTTCAGGTAATGTGAGCTATGATATATCCCCTTTTCCCATCATGTTAAGGATATCCAACCATTCATCCCTAATTGTTTTCAACAAAAGAGATTTTAAGGTGTCTTGATCTAGGTTTTCCATTTTTGCTCTTTTGATGTTGTAATGAAATCTTTCCAACAAATCTTCCAAGTTTTCATCTTCTTTTTGTAACATCTTAAACACTTCCTCCTTATGATTGAATGGCATACAATAATCCAAATACCTCTCTAGAAATGCTTGTTTCATGTCTTCCCATGTCCTAATAGAACTGTTGATCAAACTCATAAACCACTTCAATGCTGCTCCTTTCAATGTTGAAGGAAATAGTTTAAGTTTTTGAGCATCTTGTAAGTAGTCATAAGTTCTACACAGGATTTCAAATTCAAATAGGAAGGTTTCAGGATCTTCATTTTTAAGTCCATAGAAGTTTGGAAGGACAGAGGGTGAAATTTTTTTCATGGTTGTATTGGTTTCTTCATCTATTATAGGGAACCCAAAAGAGCTTCCCATTTCTCTTCTACCTCTTCCTCTACCTCCTTCTCCTTCTGCACCTCTACCTCCTTCTCCTCTACCTCTACCTCTACCCCCTCCAAATAATGTGTGTTCTCCATTAAAGACTCCTCCTCCTCCTTCTTCCGCCATGGTTGATTCTTCTGTGGAAGTGGAAAAGTTTGTGTCCCTAACAGGAGTCCTTGGATCTTCTTCTAAGACAGGTTCAGTGAATGAAGTGGAAGGTCTCTCTAATGGAATATCTGATCTTAGGTTTTCTAGAAGTCTAGGATCAGTAAAGGATGGAATGTGGGTCTGAGTTGAAGGTGTACTAGCTCTTGGTCTAGGTGAAACAAGTGGTGTTCTAGGAATCAAACTTCTCCTTCTCCTTCTTATGAATCTACCCCTTGAGTCTCTCTCTCTATGCATATCATTATTTTTGGGAGTTAAGAAACAAAGGTTACCTAGTTTTCACTTCCCCGGCAACGACGCCAAAATTGAGTTCATTTAAATGCTCAACCTAGTCTCCTAAATTGAGTTCACTTAATTGTCAACCAAGGTTGGTAAACTGCTGAAGTGTGGTGCAATGTATGTGCCTAGGTGTTTGTTTCTTACTGTGTTGTGTCTAGTGTTTTATGATGTTTTTGGTCTTTTTATGGTTTTATGTTCACAAGGGAAAGAACTAAATGCTGGTGGAAAGAAGCTACTGGTTAAAAACAGAGTGAAGCCTAATTTGTTGATGACAAATGAAAAATGCAAATACTGAGACAGAACCAAACCTAAACTATGACTTAGCAAAATACAAAGCTTGATAATGACTTCAAGAAAATAAATCACAACATGAACTTAACTTGTCCAATTCTTTCATTAAATATATTTTGGAAGAGCTTGAGAAATGGGCAGCTAAGTGTAAAAATTCTCCTAACTAAACAATTAAATAATGAACTTATAGTGATACAACATCTCATCCATGATTAAAGGTTTGTTGAAACATATTTGGAAAAGAACATTTGTAACATCATAAGATCTTTACTCTAAAACTAGCTCCTAATTCTATTCTGCAACTTAGTTTAACACCACTAAACCTCACTCAAAAGTTATAGATTTCCTTTTAGAATAGTCTTTTGAGGAAAGGCTTGTTTGTGAAATGGTAAAAAGGTTGCAAAAGTACTCCAGGCCTTCTACTGATACTATCTTCTGTCTAGATGATTATGAGTTAATATAGGTTTAGAACAAAAGAAGTTTTGTAAATAATGAAGACCGTGGTATTTAAGTTTAACAACTAATGCAATTTAAAATGCAATGGATGGCAACTAATCTTGGAATCTAAATACAGTGAGCTAAGCTGGAACTCAACTAGGATGCTACTAGTCTACAGTGATCAGTGCTAAATTAAAAAGCCATTATCAAACTTGAAACGAAATAACAGAGCATGAATTAAATGCAATTTTCCTCCGGAGTGCCCTAACTAAGTTATCATGCAATTAATCTATGGGATTCTACAGCCTATTTCGTTCATCATGAATGGTATTTTGGAAGAGCTTGTTAGAACAATCCTGGCTGTACAATTCAATGCATTTGAATGCAAACATGAAAACTGAAAGCAAATACAATTAAAAACTAAGACATCACAGCTATTTCCTACTCATTGTTATGATGTTTTGGAAGAGCTTTTAAGAGTAAGATTAGCTATGCTACTTAGTGTAAACAAGCAACTGAATCCTACAGTATCATAGTTATACCTTAGTCATCATAATGATATCTTGGAAGAGTTTACTAGAGTAAGTTTAACTGTGATAATGAACGAAAGGAATTGCAAATAAAATCTATAACACTAAAGCCATTTCTCATTCATTATAATGATCTTTTGGAAGAGTTTCTAAGAACAAGTATAGCTATAATGACTAACGAAATTAACTATGAACGAAAACTTCAAAAAAACTTGAAAACGAACTAAGATACTTATCTAAATTGCGAAAGTAAAGCCTCTTAGGAGGCAGGGGCCCTCTACCACCAGAGTAGCACGAAATCTAACTCAAGATCAACTCAATGCGTTCAGAGAAATGTTGTCTTCTTCATTAAAGGAAAATAAATTAAAACAGAGTATCCTCGGTCTTCAGAAATATAGCAGTCAATCCACGAAATCTAATCAAAATCTAGAACTAGTCTCTCGGTTTCCCGAGTACATTTATAACAAATCTTCATAACAGAACTTGAGATAATACGGGGATCATTGTCTTTTCATATCAAAATCGTACTAGAACTGTAAAGATGGCAGCCTAAAGTGACAAAGGACATCTGGACTGTCCTTGTCCTATTAGGAGTCTGCCTCCTTGTGTGAGTTCCCACGTACAAAACCACGTCTAGAATTCCATTCATTCTTCATGGTGAGCAACAAACGCTGAGGACATGATGTGGAATATACCCATGTGTGGCTTTTCCTGAGAGAACACCTGGAACATGCTTGAACGTGAAGACAGTTGCAGAATTGGAAACTAGCTACGGAATGTCTGCATTCTGTAGCTAGTTTCAGTTCAAAATGCATTACAATGACAAAATCACAAAAATTAGCAAGCTAGCCATGATATTCATTCTTAAAGTAATTTTTACTAATTTCATTGATCATTTGAGCCTGGGATAACAATGGACAAAAGAAAATGGAGTGAAGTATGATGGAAGAAAGAACAATCTTGGGGCTCAATAGAAACCTCGAAGGCAACCAAAGCTAGGATTGAAAAAAAGGGCCATGACAAGCTAGGCCAGGGCGACTACTTGAAATTAGCCGCAAGAATTGTAAGTAGCTAAACATATTATAATTAATTGTATTGTCTTACAATGTTTTTGTAATCCCATCAAATAACATTAAAAATAAACAATCATATGTAATGTATGGTGATGACTTTGGAACGGAAACTACGGAGGAATATAAAAATATCTCTTTCCATTCGGGCTATCAAGCCGTAGTTGAACATCGTAGAAGCTTGGGATAGGTCCCAAGATCCATAATTCTTGATAAGGTAAAACGTTAACCTTTCAATATGTTTGTTTTCGTCCATAAATTTAATGTCTAACAACTTTGTTTAAGTCAGGGGAGCATCACTGCCGACGAGCCAAATAATCCAGTTGTAGAGCAGTGCGTTGAGAGCAAAATATTGCCAGATGTACATGTTCCTCACATGAAACCTAATCATTGTAGTAGGGACCAGGCTGGAAATGCTACTATCAGTGAGGGTCGTGACGGTAATTAATTTCCACTTATAATTTTTTCTAATTATACCTTCATGGTTTTCCTTATAACGTTTTTTGTTTAAATGACAAAGAAAGTTGTACTTGAGGATCTTACCACCAGAGAGGAAGATAGGGCAACGGTCCCAATGGCGACAACTAGTGCACTAGGTAAATAATCTCATTGCAATTTTTTTTTATTAATATTACCGAACTAGTTCAATGATATTTAAAATATGACAATTAAAATTTAATATTATCTCTTTTTGCAGGCAATGCCCCATCACTGCATGAGACCAGACATCGTGACTACGCAACTAGGTCAGTTGTGCAGAAAAGGCACAATGATGTTGATGATGTAGTTATGAGCTTTAGAAGTAGGAAGAAGAAAAAGAAAATTTGATAATGTAAGATATTGTATTATTATAATAAAAATGTTACCATACTTGGAACATTTTTTGCGTCATATTAAAAACTCATTTATCATACTATTTTTATGTCAAACACTTTCATTTTTTTCTTACGTACTTTTTGTTGCATTGTTTTTTTATTAGTTATTGAATATTTTTTTTTATTCTCATGAAAGTAAAAAATGAAATATAGATTGGGTATTGGGGAATTGAGAGTGATGTAGGGGGGGGCGTGCATAAGAGCTTCCACCTTCATATGGTTGGCCCTATTTAGTAGAGAATAATTTATTGGAGCGATTTAATCTTGGAGCAAACCTCCTTCGATCCAACGTAGCAACAAAAAATTCACTATTGACTTAGTTGCTACTCTTTCAGATCGTGGGAGGATTTTTCCAAGTTCATGCGACTCTAATAAATTGTTCTTGAAACGAAGAGGAGCTTATTCAGGTATGTTTTGACATTTTCAACATATGTTCTAACATTATCATAAGAATGCATCTTAGAGTAAAAAATACTACATCAATTACTTGTATTTATTGTACAGATAATTATGGATTTTGATTGACTTGGAAACGCAAGTACAAATCATCTTGCATCATGAGCAATACAACTTGTCAACCAGGGTCATGTCCAGGATATTTTTTCTTGTGCGCTTGACCAGGTTCGTAATGTCACATCTTGTAAGTTCCTTTACAGTTCATAATTCAATATTAAGCTTGTTCATGATTATTATCTAGGTTTTTTGTATGTGTTTTTTCATCTATTTGATTGTAAGAAACTCTGCATATTTCTTGTTGTTCACTATGATTTCTCCATTAACCACTCTGAGGATGAATCTGACTTTATTGTCTAATTTCAGCAAATGAAGATGAAGGTTGTCCAATTGGACTTTAAGTGGTTCCTTTGCATTTGCGTTCAGCAAGGGAATATATAGCGAAGGATATTGTGCCCTATCCCCTAGGGGAAGTGGCCTGAGAAGGGTCGGCAGTATCTTTTCCCATCTCTGTAGTATAAGGCCTCCAAGATACCAAAATTAGCTTCTTTCTATGAGAAATACAAGTTGATATGCACAAAAAATCCAACAAAATGGTTTGCAGTTTTTTTAAGAAAATAAGATTGAAATAAAGATAAGATATTAGTGCCTTTTCACTCAACATATGGGTCATGACTAAGGTTTCCCACTTCTAACTCTAGAAGATCCACCTAGTAATTTTTAAATTATTAATGAATTACATAGGTAAAATTAAGAATTATAGTCTAATTTAATAAATCCAAAAAATAAAAATTTGTATGGAACTTCTATTGTGTTTTTCAATATACGGTGGTGGTGGTGGTGGTGAGGGGGTGTGGGGAGGGTGGTATTGGTTATTGGACATGTTTTTTCCAAGGAATTCATAACTTCTATATGTTGGGGTCCTGTGTTTTGATAGATTGGCTTACCAAAAGACAAGGCAACATACGAACCAGACTTTAGAGCTCTAGGATCTAGCCCTCCTTGTCTCAGAGAGGGATCTCTCAATATGTTTATAAAGATGTGTCTTGAAAGGTTTAGAAATTGATTTAAGGCTAGTTATGAGGTTCAAGGTTTTTTTTTTGTTTGGTTGGACAAATATGTTTCATGTGGTATTAGACAAAGCATGGGAATCTACAAGCCATTGGGAAATGGATTCATGTGAAGAGTCTAAATGGTTCTGGCTGAGAAGGAAGGGGAAACAAAAGGGAAAATCTAACTTGGTCAAGGATCTGTTGAATAATATAGGTGAAATGGGATGAACATTAAGGACTAAGAGTGAACAACCAACTAAACCCCCACAATGACTTAAAGGATTCGAGGAACGCCCTATTTCCTCCAGTAAGCTCACTGCTTTGGACTTAATCAATTTAAACACTCAAGGAGAAAGAAATGTATACTAAACCTTCAAGATGAGTTGTAGGATTCAGGGAACGCCCTATTTCCTCCTACAAATTCATCTTTGAGAGCTTAAGACATACAATTGCAGTCCAAGAAGAGGGAACACCTTAGACATCTAGGACTATGATTATAGGGGCCTTCAACACAATGATAACAATAAGGAACAGAGGGTATAATTGAGACAAAACCTCACTGTCCAACTGCCAGCATTAATAACCAAAGGTAGACTCTAGATACGATATTCAGTGGTAAAGAAAGAGGGAACGCCTAAACAGTCTTTAACACAATGGAATTAACCATTTCTGAAGTAAAACAAACTGAATATAAAGAGAGCTATTAGACTACCTTGTCACATTCAGTAGCAGAAAACATATAAACAGTGAAGGACAAACAGGTTAGAGGTGATTCTAAGATACATTTCTCTGCCTAAAATTTTTATCCTACTGTAAGCAAACCATAATGGAACAAAGTGAAAACACAGGAAATAACATTAACAATAAGCAGCACTTCCCCAAAACCAGGCTCAGGGATCCGATGGTCCAGCCTCTTTCATCAACAGAAAAACAAATATCTTCACACTCTTTCAAAACGCCAAAGTTTATTCAAAGCAGCAATATGTATTACTTTAGAAATCACAAATGCCAAACGTTTACAATGAGACTTTGAAGAGTCTTTATAAGAAAAATGAGGAAAGTAGGTGTGGATAGTTTTAATGAACATCGGAGATTGGAGAAGGTGTTTTGAATGCTCCATGCTGTGTCTTGGACATTTCATTGAATTCTGGATAGGATCAATAACTCTGCAGCTCGTTTGAGGCTATTTTGATGTGACAGTAATCACCCGCAGGGTGTTCTTGAGAAAGAAATCGTCTGGAGAGGTACTATATCTTCTCGATGTGAATTAAGTGAAGGATGGGCTATGAGGACTCCCATACTCCCAAATAACTACCTCTGATAATCTGTAGTAACTTCCCTAGGGAAATCGTTGTTCTGTCTCTTTTGTACTTAATCATGTATTAGCTTTGTTCATCCCTCCTTTTGCTGATTGCCCGAAATTTTTATGTACTGATGCAGATTTCTCTATGCGGTGTAATCAATGCACTGTCAGGTTTTCGAGAATTTCTTCCAAAACTAATAACTGTGCTGGGGCTCGATGCAGAATGAAGAATGGGTAGTAGCGATCTTGGTCCTTCCTTCAGTAAAGGACTGTCCTACTGACATATATTGTGCATTGCCATGACCAATGATTTGTATTCAACTATGTTGACTATGGATTAAGCCTCTTCAACTCCAACGTTTAGGATTTTAATTCCTTTAGCCTTTTTCTGATACACTTTAAACTTATGCAGACCTGTTTGTGCGAATACACAGGTTACAAAAGGGTGCTGGAGGATTCACGTCGGGGTAAATAAGCCTGATCTTTGATAAAAACAAAATGCTTCTAAACTTGCTAAACCTACAAAATACGAGAAACCTGTTATGAAATCCTGCGCGGGCCTTAAAACTGCTTCGGAAATTTTTTTGGCGGAGGTGGAGGAGCGATTGCAGAGGAAACGTGCGTGAAAAAGAAGGGTTACATGGTGCAACACCATGAAACCGAGTTTTAGACATGGATTAGCATGGAAAAGTGCAATGGAAAACATAAGAAATGGGCTTTAGGTGGTGGGACCAGGTCATGGCAGAGGGCGATTGAACGTGAGCCTTTGGATCGTATGAGGCAATCAACGACGGTGAATGTTCGACGGGGTTAATAGTGGAAGAGAAATGAGATATGGGCCATTGATCACAGAAAAAACAGACGGACACGATGGAATCGGAAGATCACAATCAGGGGAGACTGAGGGTGGCTCTATTTGGATTTTGCGATTGCGATTGGAGCAGCGGTGCGATGGAGCGACTGTCGTCCAATCTGGAGGCCGATCGACAGCTCTGATGAAATCGGGGGAGTAGATGGATAGGGGCGTCAGGCGCGCTGCGATTAGTGCTGAGCCATCGGATCTCGAGCGATTGACGGTTCGGATCGCAGCGGACGTCTATGGACCAAAGCTCAATCGCATCGGGGATTTTTAAGTCACCAAAGAAATGCACTCGCCCAAAACCTCTGATTGCGATAAGCGTCCGGGGCTTAAGCGCTTGGTTCTGGGCACAGGTCAAGTGGGGAAGTGGTTAAGGGGGCTGTCCAAAAGGGGCTAGGCCTGTGTATATTAAGAAGTGGGTTTTTAAGCCAAAGAACGGGGATTTTTAGGGATTTTCTTGGCTTTCGGTAAAGGGGAAGAGGTTGTTTAACCTGTAAAAGGGGATTTTTAGACGTTCAAAAGGATTTTGAAGGCTTTTCAAGGGGAAATGGGGGTCTTAAAGAGGGAAAGGAGGCTTTATGAAAATGAGGGGAGATGAGTCAAAATGGGCAGCTTCATAGGCCTTTGGAAGACAGTTTCTTTGATAGATCTTGTAGGGTTTCGGGCATGCCCTTGTAGAGACAGTAGTGGAGATTAATGCAAAGGGTCAAGAACCATCACAAGACTTCAAAGATGATGGATTTTCAGAGGAAATAAATCTCTTGAAGGCTTGTAAACAAACTTAGCCACCATTGGGTATATCACAATTTATGGGTGGCTAACAGTGGTTCCACTTGGGGAGGACAGCTTGCCCTTTAGGTGTCCAGAACCTCAGTAATCTTTGTATTTAGCAGACCAGTGCCTTTCCATTGGGCGGCAGGTTTTATTTTGATATGATAATCTTTGCAGCAACCTGAAAACAACTGTCATTCTTTAAAACAACATCTTTACCTACCCATTTCCTATTGTCCTAGCATTTTTTTCTTCTTCCTTTGAGTGCACTTGGGCTGGAAAACTCTTTTCAACATTTTATTTTAGCAAACAGAAAAATAAACCTATCTAACGCTACCCTTATTTCTCCATGAGGCCAGATTAAACAGTTGGCCTCGTAACTTCTCTACCTAATCTAATACATGTCAGGATTAAACAGTCTGACAGGTTCTCATTCTCTATATTCTAAGACAGAAATTGAAAAGACAATCAAACCAGGATTAGACTGTCTAGTTTGCTATGGGTCCAAGGCATAACAAAAAACTACACATGAACTGAAAATTAGCAAAAATTACAACATTGGGAAGGCTTGCGATTTTGAAAAGTGAGAGTATCCTTCCTTCTTCTTGTGACTGAGATTTCAAGCTTGTGAGAGTCACTTTCTTCTTCATTTCAGCTCTGGTTTTTAGTTTGTTAGAGCTGATTTCTTCTTCTTTTCTGGTTCAATTTTTTAGCATATTAGAACCAGCCCTACTTTTCTTCTTTGTCTCAGGTTTTGAGAGAATTGGAGCCATATTTCTGATGCTTCTAGGTTCAGATTTTTAGCATGTTTGAACCTTTCTTTTTGGTAGGAGGCTATACCTTTCTTGCTTCCTTTTTTTTTTTTTTTTTTTGAACAAATGGTATGTACAATGGATGAAAATCTCTGTATTATTAAGACTCTTGACAGAAGTAATGTTTAAGCATCCTGCCATTGACAGGACCACCTAACACTTCTTCACTATTCAGTTCCTGTAGGAAAAATGCATTGTGCCATCTTAAAGAATGGATAATGTAGGGCCCTTTCCACAAGTTCTCAAACTTACCATGTTTTCCCTTTTCTTCTCTCCTTGAATCCTATTTGAGAACCACATTCCCAACTTGGAAGTCGTTTGCCTTAGTCCTTTTGTCAAATTTCCTCTTGATGTTTTCTTGGACTGCTTGAGTTCTTTGGTAAACTTCTTCTTTGGCTTGATGCAAATGGATGGTTTCATTGATCCTTCTCTGCATGTCATTTTCTTCAACTTGGACTTCTTGGAGGAGCTTCATGACTGGAACCCCTAAGGATGTTGGGAAAATAGCATCCATGCCATAGACCAGCTGATAGGGGGATGTTTTGATTGAATTTTTGGTGGTTAACCTATCAGCCCACAAAGCATGAACCAACTTACCGTGCCATGCTTTCTAATTTTTCTCCAAAAAATTTTTGATGATGTTGATCAGAATTTTGTTGGAAGATTCAGCAAGACCATTTCCTTGGGGATAATAGGCAGTGGAGTGGCCCAAGGTGATCTGATATTTGTGGCAAAACCCAACCATCTTCTTGGATCTAAAGGCGACAGCATTGTCTGTGATTATTTTTCTTGGGCAGCCAAATCTGGACAATATGTTGGTCTTAAGGAATTTGATAATAACAAATTCAGTGGCGTTCCTGGTGGGTATGGCCTGTATCCATTTGGTGAAATAATCTGTGGCTGTGAGTATCCACTTATGCTGGGCTGAGGAGGGTGGATGGATTTCCCCTATAAAGTCCAAACCCCACTTTTGGAAGGGTGTTTCAACACTAATAGGCTTCAAGGGTAAGGGCAAGAGCTTTCTCCTACCATCAAAAATCTGGCATTTGTGGAAAGGCATTACTAGTTTGTGGGTGTCTGGAAAAAGGGTGGGCCAATAATAACCTGATCTAACGATTTTGTTTGTTGTGGTCCTCCAATTTAAGTGTCCTCCACACTCTCCTTCATGCATTTCATGCATGATTTTTGCTGCATCATTCTCAAGTAAACATTTTAGTAGTATTCCAACAACATTTTTCCAATATAACACTCCATCTATCATGCAATAATTTAAAGCCTTCTGTTTTACAAATCTGTCCTTTGTTTTCGAAAAAGAAGGAGGAGCATTTAAGTAAAGCAGCACATAAATAATATCAGCATACCATGGAGAGTTCGTAATTTTTTCTTCAGTAATTGGTGCTAGGAACTCTTCTATCTCTTCTAAGGCATCAACCATATTCATATCTAGGACTTTGAAGTTAGACTCGGCCATGAGTTTTGCTAATCCTTGTCCCTTGATGAGCTTAGTAGGCCTGATTTCCAAGTCGTATTCTAGAATAGTGGCGATCCACTTTCCCCTTTTACCATTGGGGTCCTGACTTAGAATATCTTTGACTACAGTGTGTGGCACGAAGGCAATGATATGTGAGTGCAAAATATACACTCTAAAATCCTTTAAAGCTTTTACCAGTGCCAAGGCTTGCTTTTCCATGATGTTATATTTGGGTGGGGCATCACTTAGGGCTTTGCTGAAGAAGGATATAGGTTGTTCTTGCCCCAATTTATTCTTCTGCAACAATACTACAGCTATTGTGTGTTCAGATGCAAAGGAAAAAATATAAAAATCTTTGGTGAAATCAGGACTGATCAAGACTGGTGCTTGAGTAAGGGCTTTCTTTACTAGTTCAAATGATTGTTTGGCTTGCACTGTCCATTTTACACCTACTTCTTTCCTGAGCATATTAGTGATGTTTCTTAATAGCTCGGCAAGGTTGGGATGAAACTCCTCAAGAAATTAATCTTTCCAATGAACGACTGTAATTCTTTGAGGTTCCTGGGGTGGCTAATATTCAGTATGCCCTCAATTATTTTAGGATCTATCTTGATCCCTTCTTCAAAGATTATATGACCAAGAATATTTCCTTATTGGAGGCCAAATAGAGTCTTTTTGGGATTTAAAGACAAGCCAAATCTTTTGCATTTCTCAAAAAAATTCCTTAAGTGTTCCAAATTTTCTTCGTCAGTTTTGGAGAAAACGGTAATATCATCAAGGTAAATGATTATAAAGAAGCCTATGTCCTCCAAGAAGGTTATGTCCATGGCCCTCTGGAAGGTGGCTCTTGTGTTCATCAAACCAAATGGCATTTTTACATACATGAACGTCCCAGAAGGTGTGGTAAAAGTTTTCTTAAGCTGATCACTGGGGAGAACTAACACTTGGTTATAACCCAAGAACCCATCCAGTAAAGATATTATCTTTGACCCTACTACTCTCTAAAGAATGTGGTCCATTTTGGGCAAGGGATAATTATCTTTCAGAGAGGCTCTGTTCAAGTGTCTGAAGTCAATACACAGCCTAATCTCCCATGTCTTCTTCCTGACAGATACCAGATTGGAGACCCATTCTGAGTATCTGACAAGAACAATGATCCCTGCATCATACATCTTCTTAATTTCTTTTTCCATTGCAGGAAATAGGACAGGGTTTATCCTCCTTAATTTCTGTCTGAAAGGTTTGTGATTTACCTTCAAAGGGATCTTTTGCTGAATAACGCTAGTGTCATATGATTTCAAATATTTATACTCCCATGCAAAAACGTCTATAAACTCTTTGAAGAGTGTTATGTATTGTTGTTTGATGTGGGCAGGCAGGGTGCTAGATAACTTGATCATTTTGGGCTTAGTTGGGCTGCCTAGATTGTGCTCTTCCACATTAGTTTCCATGGGTTATGTTTTTGGTTCTTTAGCCACATCGTTGAAATCAAAGAGTTGTTTTAGTGGTGCAAGGCCTTTGGGTATAGTATCACCTTTACACTCTAGAACTTCAAGGTCCTTTTGGTTTGGATAATCAGATAAGTTTGCTTTGAAAATATTATCAAACTGATTTATATCAGTAGGGGAGGGGGGCTCTGTTTCGGGAAATTTTTCCCCATCTAAACATTCTTTTTCATGGTTGCAACTTGGTGATGTTGTGGCAAACTCATTCTTTGATTGCAGGAAATCCTCTATATGTTTGTCACTGTTGAAAACCTACCAATGATCTTCATTATCAGGCACTGCTAGTCTATTATTTACCTTTATGATGAGATGTTCCTCAATTTTTGGTGTCTGGCAGTTATTAGCAGCAAAGCAAAGTTCGTTTGCCAAGTGGTTTTTGGCTCTTGGTATGAACACCAGTTCATATTTTTCGAAAGTTTTCATGAGGTCTAAAAAAGTGTTCCTATATTCTCTGAGCCTGGGGTTTTTGGTTGCGCATTCCCCTTTGATTTTTCTGATGATTAACTCAGAATCTCCCATCACAGATATCTTTTTAGCCTTCAAATATTTAATTATGTGCAGCCCAAGGAGTAGGGCTTCATATTCTGAAATATTGTTTGTACATGAAAATTCTAATTTGCTGGCATGTCCTTTGTTTGAGTTGTGTATCCAAACACCAACCCCCGCACTAATTTTACTACAAGAGCCATCGAAACTCATTTTCCAAAGTGTTTATGTTTCATGTTCATTGGTTTTGTGTTGCTCAAGGCTGCTGGGGTTCGAGGCGTCTAGAGGTTTAGAAGGAGATAACCCTGAATGTTTTGGTGTACTAATTTCCTGCTCGGTTTCTTTCTCTATTGGGATGGCTTCTTCTTCATAGTATAAAATAAAAGAATCCAAATCTAAATGGGTGGAATAAATAGGAGTGTTGTGAGGTTTGTCCTTGCTGCTTACCATGTATTTCATGAGGGTTTCTCTGTACAATCTTTGAGTTTGACCAAATACTGGTATGGTGGCATAAGACATATCCGTTTGAAGGCTGCCCTGAATCTTAGCTCCCCACGATCTAGATAAAAGCATTCCATATTTTGGGGGAATGTCAGCTACTACTACGTCCATTACAAGATTCTTACTAGGAATTTGGGATAAGTTAACACACAGATCTTTAATTAACCCCAAGCATTTGACCTTTCTGGAATCAAAGGAGTACAGGTCTTTATAGGGTCTACTGATCTCTAAGCTTAGGCTTTCCATTACTGCTTTCAGCATAAGGTTGTGTGATGCTCCTGAATCCAACATGGCATTATGTAAAAAAAATTCATGTATTTTTAGACTGACATAGAAGGGAGGCACATCTCCTTCTTGATATTTTCCCTCAATTTTAGGACCAAACAATAACTCTGGTTTATCATCTTTCAAGTTCAGAGTAGCAGTATCAACATGTATATTCAGAGTTTTTAGGACCTGGTTTCTGTACACTTCCTAGGTCACTAATTCAGCCAGAGGTATGTTTATTTTGATCTTTGCAATTTCTCCCTCTAGGCTGAAAGGGAATATCGCTTTTGTTATATTTACATCTGTTTTCTTAGTTACATTCTTTTCAGCAATCTTGACTTGCTGAGTTTTATTAGGATTGTCTACCTGGGTTGTTTTAACAGGGCCAATAGCAGAGGTGATAGGGCAACTTTCTTCAACATTTGGCTAGTTGTTTTTCTCTTTCTTTGAATCTGTCTTCTTGGTCAAAACACGGGTTTTTTCTGTTGTTTTCTTAGGTCGATTTTCTATGTTTTTCCTAACAGCTGAGATAGTGTTCTTTTCATTCAGATTATCTATGTTCCCTTTGCTTCTTAGATCATATTGTTTGTGTCTTTCCATGACTACGTTTTCAAACCCCAATCTATAATCATCAGACTCCTCACGTATATATTCTTCTGGTTCTGAAGAGAAGAAACCTTGTTCTTCTTCGGTGAGGAAAACATCATCCCCAATGTCTGATCCGATCAGGTTCATATGGTTTTCTCCTAAATTTTCAATCTCTTCTTCCTCTTGATCTACGTAGTTTTGTTGGAAATGAGCTCTAATTTGCTAGTCGTTATCTCTTTGCCCACCTGGATTTTTTTCTCTCCTAAAATTTTGATTTATGTTTCTGTTTTGGGAGTTGCTCTGATTGTCTCTTGGCTGTGTTCTCTCAAGTATGCTCATCCTTTTCATCATCTCTTCCAAAATATTTTCTATTTTTGAGCTAGATGTGGAGGGTGTAGTGTCATCTTTATAAGTTACCCTCCTTTCCGATCTCAACCTGGCTCTTTTTTCAATTAAGTTTGCTTCCACACTCACCGCTCCCTTCTGCATGTCTTCTAGGGTTGCATAATCTCTTTCCCTCAGTTGATAGGCCATATCAGCATCAAAACCTTCAGGATATTTCACTGATACCATGCCTTAGGGAGGTTTCATGTGGGGTGGAAGGGCATCGTAGATGCTGTTAAACCTAGTGGAGTAAGCAAGGACAATCTCTCCCTGATTTCTTTCAAGGCTCTGATACTCTGCTAGTATTTGGAGAGGGTTTCTTTTGACTTCCCACTTGTTAACGAATGCTTGATGTAATGAGGGAAGATCATGGATGCTATTAGGATTTAAGCCTTTAAACCACTTCTTTACTTCTCCTCCTAAACTCTAAGCGAAGATTCTCATTTTAACGGTCTCATCATCTATTTCATGTAATCAAATGCATCTCCCATTTCATCTACATGTTTTTGGGTTGTGGTAGATCCCTTTCCAGTGAAATAGGGAATCTTAGATTGATAGTCATTTGGTAAGGGAACCAAAGGTTGTGGTAGCACTAGTGGGGCATACCAGGCTGCCATGGTAGTGTTTTGTTGAGGTAAAGGATTAGCTTGAGCAACAGGTATATAGATGACAGAAATGCTTGGTCTAGTAACAAACTGTTGACCAGATTTCAGGTGAGTGAGACCCAAGTTATGAATGAAGTGAATATCAGGAGGTGTCGATGGAGGAATTTCTCTGTCACTAATATGTTGAGCACTATGTGGTGGTGAGCTTGGAGGCTCAAATTCTGTCTGCTCTGTACCACTGAATGACTTAGTCCTAGGTAAATTACTGGGTAAGACTAAATCAGCTTGAGTATTTGATAGGGCTATTAGGTTTTCAGGCGCTAAGTTAGTTCTATAAATGGGTCTGACAATAGTTGGATCCTTAGACGTGAGGGACTTCTGAATAATGCTCTCTGGATTGTCAGCTATTTCGGGAGGTTTTGGATCGGGATAGGCTCTGTTATGTATTTTTCTCGAAGCCAGTATGTTAAGTCTCAGATCCAATAAAGGGGAAAGCTAGCCGGATATGAAAATATTTAACGGGAAAAAAAAAGAAACCTAATCCTCAGAGTTTCTTTAAGTATGGATGGTGTGCTGATGAGACTGGTCTCCCAGTGGAGTCTTTTGGTCTTTTAGGAACTGTGGAGTCGCCAGGCATAAAATGTTTAGCTTTTTTGAAGGTAAAGTGTATTACGGTTCCACCACCATGTTTATTATGAAGCCAATATGAAATGTTTTTGGGTTTTTATAAGTTTATGTGCTTATTTAAGGACTTACTAAGTCTAAAAGAGTTTGCTAGACTATCATATACTCAATACGTCCCACCGTGATCGCCATTATGTTGGGGTCCTTTGTTTTGATAGATTGGCTTACCAAAAGACAAGGCAACATACGAACCATACTTTAGAGCTCTAGTATCTAGCCCTCCTAGTCTCAGAGAGGGATCTCTCAATATGTTTATAAAGATGTGTCTTGAAAGGTTTAGAAATTGATTTAAGGCTAGTTATGAGGTTCAAGGTTGTTTTTTTTTGTTTGGTTGGACAAATATGTTTCATGTGGTATTAGACAAAGCATGAGAATCTACAAGCCATTGGGCAATGGAGTCATGTGAAGAGTCTAAATGGTTCTGGCTGAGAAGGAAGGGGAAACCAAAGGAAAAATCTAACTTGGTCAAGGATCTGTTGAATAATATAGGTGAAATGGGATGAACATTAAGGACTAAGAGTTAACAACCAACTAAACCCCCACAATGACTTAAAGGATTTGGGGAATGCCTTATTTCCTCCAGTAAGCTCACTGCTTTGGATTTAATCAATTTAAACACTCAAGGAGAAAGAAATGTATACTAAACCTTCAATATGAGTTGTAGGATTTGGGGAATGCCCTATTTCCTCCTACGAATTCACCTTTGAGAGCTTAACCAACAAAGACATACAATTGCAGTCCAAGAAGAGGGAACGCCTTAGACATCTAGGACTACGATTATAGGGGCCTTCAACACAATGATAACAATAAGAAACAGAGGGTATGATTGAGACAAAACCTCACTGTCCAACTGCCAGCATTAATAACCAAAGGTAGACTCCAAATACAATATTCAGTGGTAAAGAAAGAGGGAACGCCTAAATAGTCTTTAACACAATCGAATTAACCATTTCTGAATTAAAACAAACTGAATATAAAGAGAGCTATTAGACTACCTTGTCACATTCAGTAGCAGAAAACATATAAACAGTGAAGGACAAACAGGTTAGAGGTGCTTCTAAGATACATTTCTCTGCCTAAAATTTTTATCATACTGTAAGAAAAGCATAATGGAACAAAGTGAAAACACAGGAAATAACATTAACAATAAGAATCACTTCACCAAAATCAGGCTCAGGGATCCGATGGTCCAACCTCCTTCATCAACAGAAAAACACAGATCTTCACACTCTTTCAGAATGCCAAAGCTTCTTCAAAGCAGCAATATGTATTACTTTAGAAATCACAAATGCCAAATGTTTACAATGAGACTTTGAAGAGTCTTTATAGGAAAAATGAGGAAAGTAGGTGTGGATAGTTTTACTGAACATCGGAGATCAGAGAAGGTCTTTTGAATACTCCATGCTATGTCTTAGACATTTCATTGAATTCTGGATAGGATCAATAACTCTGCAGCTCGTTTGAGGCTATTTTGATGTGACAATAATCACCTGCAGGGTGTTCTTGAGAAAGATATCATCTGGAGAGGTACTGTATCTTCTCGATGTGAATTAAGTGAAGGATGGGCTATGAGGACTCCCATACTCCCAAATAACTGCCTCTGACAATCTTTAGTAACTTCCCTGGGGAAATCATTGTTCTGTCTCTTTGTACTTAATCTTGTATTAGCTCTGTTCATGCCTTATTTTGCTGATTGCCCGAAATGTTTATGTACTGATGCAGATTTCTCTATGCGGTGTAATCAATGCACTATCAGGTCTTCGAGACTTTCTGCCAAAACTAATAACTGTGCTGGGGCTCGATGCAGAATGAAGAATGGGCAGTAGCGATCTTGGTCCTTCCTTGAGTAAAGGACTGTCCTGCTGACATATCTTGTGCACTGCCATGACCAATGATTTGTATTCAACCATGCTGACTGTGGATTAAGCCTCTTCAACTCCAACTTTTAGGCTTTTAAGTCCTTTAACCTTTTTCTGATACACTTTAAACTTCTGCAGACCTGTTTTTGCGAATACACAGGTTACAAAAGGGCGCTGGAGGATTCATGTCGGGGTAAATAAGCCTGATATTTGATAAAAACAAAATTCTTCTAAACCTGCTAAACCTGCAAAATACCAGAAACCTATTATGATATCCTGCGCGGGCCTTAAAACTGCTTCGGAAATTTTTTGGCAGAGGTGGAGGAGCGATTGCAGAAGAAACGTGCGCGATGGAGAAGGGTTACATGGCGCAACACCATGAAACTGAGTTTTAGACATGGATTAGCATGGAAAAGTGCAGTGGAAAACATAAGCAATGGGCTTTATGTGGTGGGACCCGGTCATGGCAGAGGGTGATTGAATGTGAGCCTTTGGATCGCATGAGGCAATCAACGGTGGTGAATGTCCAACAGGGTTAATAGGGGAAACCCGATGGGAGAATTACAGTGGAAGAGCGATGAGATCTGGGTCGTTGATCACGGACCAAACGAACGGACACGATGGAATCGAAAGATCGCAATCGGGGGAGACGGAGGGTGGCTCCATTTGGGTTTTGTGATTGCGATTAGAGCGGCGGTGCGATGGAGCAATTGTCGTCCGATCTGGAGGCCGATCGACGGCTCTGATGAAATCGAGGGAGTGGATGGATAGGGGTGTCGGGCGCGTTGCGATTAGTGCTGGGCCATCGAATCTCGAGCAATTGATGTTTCTGATCGTGGTGGAGGTCTATCGACCAAAGCTCAATCGCATCAGGGATTTTTAAGTCACCAAAGAAATGCGCTCGCGCAAAACCTCTGATTACGATAAGCGCCCGGGGCTTAAGCGCTTGCTTCTGGGCACAGGTCAAGTGGGGAAGTAGTTAAGGGGGCTGGCCGAAAGGGGCTAGACCTGTGTATATTAAGAAGTGGGTTTTTAAGCCAAAGAATGGGGATTTTTAGGGATTTTCTTGGCTTTCGGTAAAGGGGAAGAGGTTATTTAACCTATAAAAGGGGACTTTTAGAGGTTCAAAAGGATTTTGAAGGCTTTTCATGGGGAAATGGGGGTCTTAAAGAGGAAAAGGAGGCTTTATGAAAATTAGGGGAGATGAGTCAAAATGGGCAGCTTCAGAGGCCTTTGGAAGACAGTTTCTTTAATAGATCTAGCAGGGTTTCGACCATGCCCTTTTAGAGACAACAATGGAGATCAATCCAAAGGGTCAAGAACCATCACAAGACTTCAAAGATGATGGATTTTCAGGGGAAATAAATCTCTTGAAGGCTTGTAAACAAACTTAGCCACCATTTGGTATAACACAATTTATGGGTGGTTAACACTATAGGCAATCAAATCAAATTCTGTCAAAGACCCATTTGAGATAGCAAAGAGATATTTCTATTGGTATATATAAATTTTTCTTTTGTAGCTCATAGAATGGGGAAATGTCCATTGGAACTCAAGGTATGTGCAACCTTGTTGTGTTATATACCTTCAGAGCTTCAATTGATGATATATTTCAATTCGGGGAGTGAAATGGAATCTTGTGAAAAATCAATTTGGAACAATACCCCTTTTCTCCCAATGATTGATTTTCTGATATTTTCTCCCAATGATTGCTTTCGAATATTTTATATATATCTTGGTAGTAACTTGTAAGTCAAGCTATGCAAGATCCCACATTTCTTTATAGTATTCACAACCAATTCGATTAAGGTTATTGTCAGGACATCTATGGTTGATTCTTTATCACATTATATTTTTGGCTTTGGGGAAATGCAAGGTGGATCAATGTGAAGGTATATATGCATGACCACCTTGCTTTCCTCAATAATTCTCTAGGATTGGAAAATAAGCTTAAGTGCTTTAGGGATTCTTTCTTCAAAATCATTTTTTCTTGGTGGTACGACCATCAGCTGCTTTCAAGGAAACTATCTTATTCTTTGCATCTTTAGGTATTAGGGATTTTAAAAAGGATTTGGTGTGCCTATCCCCTGACATTAATCCATCTATTTTGGTTAGCAATTGGGCTTTATGAACATTCTAAATTTTTTCCACTTGTAAATCATGTTTGAGATTGGATCCTGACATTGAATTTTGTTGTCATAGGGTTTGAGCTTAAGCCTCTGAGGAAGCAATTCTAGCTCATCTTTAACAGCTTTATGATGCTTTTACTAATGGTGGCGATCTATCTCACATAGTCATGCAGGAAGGTTGATAAAATTTCCCTATCAGGTAATACATCCTTTAACCTCCCCTTTCTCTTGGCAATAAATTCCAGATTATTTTGATAAACTCAACACAAGCGGGATGTGAGTTGTTTGGAAGTAGTAACCACAATTATGAATGCACTTTTTTTTAGTACCCCATGAGATGGTAAAAAAAAGAGATTGATGGTTGGATTGGTGATTTTTCCCATTAGTACTTGAATAATATGGCTACCTACATGATCTAAAAAAAATATTTTTCTCGAATAGTAGGGTCCTGTCAAGTTTGTACAACACTCTAGTTGAATTTTTTGCAAGTTGACATGTGAACCATAACTCAGAGGAGACAGGGATTCTAAATTTATTGGGTTTGCATAGGCCCAGTCTAACATTGAGGGATTTTCAGACAACACATTCCCACTAGGGGATTTGAATGACTAGTAGCTCCTTGTTGTTAAGGGTCTCAATCATGTTAAAGTCACTACATTACTAGCTAGTGGGCATATGGAAACTCATCATCCGTCCAGTGTCCAAAGGTTGTACATTATGCAACATCATTTCAAATATAAATGTTAGACAGACAAAGAATCCAGCTTTCAAGATTCACCAACATCCAGCTTTCCATATTCGTCGACATCTAGCAATCCAGATTCAGCAACATCCAAAGTTTTCCCAAACCAACAGTTGAGGGTTTCCTTTGGGGCATTAATTCCTTTGACCAACCTGAAAATGCCCTAATTAAGTTTCACCCCTGCTGCATACCTATAACAACCATTGCAATACCTTCCTTCCTTGTATACAATTTCAATAACTTCTGCCATTTGTTATCTCTATCCCCTAATTCTTATGGTAACCCCACAGCTGCACAGACAAATATGTAATCCAATGTATGTTTTGATCATAAACACATATTCCCATTGATATCAATCTCTTTGGTTTTTTGGGTGGCTCTGTTTATATATCATAAGCAGGAGCAGCAGACAAAAATGAAGATAGTGGAAAGTAGCAGATGCATACGAATCATTTTCTTGTGGGTTTTTTTCCTCTCCCATTTTCATTCTTCAGCATGTGTGGCAGTTAGCCAAGAGGAACATTACCCTTTGGGGGGATCTCTTTGGCCTCATAAGGACAAATCGAATTGAAATAGTCGTGGAACCTAGGCATAGCTTTCAACAACCATGTTGAAATGTATTATATTTTCCAAGCATCGTCCTGGCTTGATTTTAATAGGTGACTTTAATAACTCCTTTCGTTATCTTTCTGTGGAAACTTTTGCTTTGGACTCATGCTTTGCCATATTTACAAAATAGTTTTGAGTTCACTTGCTTGCATTCCTCACACTCAAGTCAAACATGTTTTAAGAGACCTGAACAGGGCAACAGACAAGTTGGAAAATCTATTCTTATCACTCCCTTCTAGGACCAAGGGTAAACAAAACCCTACAGGAAGCAATGCTACCTTAAAAATATGACAATGAACTTCAATTCATTTTTTTTTATTATAAGACTTTTTGCATTCCATGAATGCTGCAATACAAAGGCATAAAGGATGCATGTGGATGTCATTATAATAAACATTCTCTCTACACAACGATTGCAAATTTAAAATACAAGTATTAATATGCAACATATTTAGTCTCAAGTGCAGTAGCTACAGGTAGTGAGACAGGGAAGCAATCAAGGTAGTGAGCACAAAATCTCTTTTGTATTCTCAGCCCAATCTACCCCAGCTGAACTGCTTGATCTTAGTCGGGTAGCTGTTGATGAAAATTTGATTATTATAGATGAATGGTAGTCAATGCTTGTTATATTTTGATGCCAGCTAAATGTGACAGTGCTAATGGCATTTTATATGGATTGTATCCATATGGTTTTTTTGGAACTTAGTATTACAGTTGATGCACAGCTTGTCTGGCCATACTAGTGTACTCTTAAAACCCTTTGCAATATTCTCCATGGAACTTATGGATGTATCTTATTTGCACTTTGACACATTTTTTGCTAATATAATCTGCCTTGTTATTGTTAAAAAAAAAATTGATATTAGAGGTTACATGCCATATTTTTGTGGTTCTAGCTAGATCTGTCTTCTTGTTTTCAATATTTTGCCATAGTGGTCCTCTTTAGTTTAAATTTGTAAATATTCAAACAAGTGAGAAGAATCATCTGATTGTTGAGAGATTATTCATTACCTTCATCTGAATTCTTGTAAATTATTCTCTTAGATGATGATAATTGCTTTGTTTTCATTTTAGTTCTTGCAATTCGTCTCTTAGCATGCAGTTTTAATAGTTCAATGCTTATTTTATTTGCCTTTGTTTATACAATGTAATATATATATATATATATATATATATATTGTGGATAGGATTTCATCGATGAATCCTACAAGGGATGGGAATTGATGGTTGTTTATACACGTGGCAACAGGAGAAGCAAAATATGAAGTTAAGGTCCAAAATTGTTGGAATTGATTAAGTTTGTTATTATGAAAGCTAAGCAAAGGTGATGAATCTACTCTGCCTTGAACAATAGCCATGTTAGTATGTGCTTTTGTAGAGTCATATCGAGATGCCTTCTTTAGTTTTACATAGGTTATTTAGTTTTATATGTGGGATTTTTTTTTTGAGATCATTAATTATCTAAGGCATTGGTCTCATAGCTGAATCTCCCAATTGTAAAGATTTTGGCTCAATAGTATTTTGTGAAATATTTTGAACTCATTGAAACCTACTCAAGAAAAGGAAAATACTCATTTTTTCTCAATATTTTACTCTCATTTTTGTCTCAATTTAAAATATATGTCTATGTCTGTGCATTTGTATGTCAGAGGGAGGGGGTGTTTGTATTAGTTTACACAAGTGAATATTGAACAAACATATCATTAACGCTTGATTAATCTGAGTAAATAGAGCGTTGTCTATGAACAAACACGTGCCCTTCATCTATTAAAAGAACATCACTCAAGATTTTGGCGAAAGTTGTAGCTATTGGTATTGTGATTCCTGTGCAATCTTGAGTGGCAGCCATGTAACTTCTAATGAATAAAGATGTATCTTTTCAATGTCATCAAATTTTATCCTCCTTGAAAGCTTACCCAAGTTTTCTTGTGGTTAGCCTCTTGGTTGGTACAATATTTCACAAACCTTGGAGTACCATGAAGTAGAAACTATAGTATTTATCATGAAAATTTTCCTTGGGCCTCTCTTGTGCTTGGTGTATTGTTTGAAGGGTATTCCGAAATAGCAGTGGCTCACATATTCAGGAGTATCGTAATGGACTAGAAGGATTACCTAGGGACTATCTTAATGATCTATTTTTTTATAGCTTTCATGAAATGGAAATGTCTCATAGACAAGTATCCCCATTTTTTTCTTTTTCTCTTTGGTAGAAGGAAGTAATAAAACGAGCTTCAAGTATCTTCTATTTATCCCTTCACAATTTTTATTTTGGGTCTAGATAGCTCCTAATGCCCAAATCAAGTGCATTAGTTTCTCATATAAGAAGAATGCGAAGAATATAATGTCGCAACATATTTAGAACATCCATCAAGATAAACTAATAAGTGATGACTATGCAACGTGAATATTGTAGAAGCTCATATAGTCAAAAAGCATTGGCAGTTTCCAAAGACCTCATATCACTTTTGAAGTGGTGAGAGTAGTTGGATTTTATTGATGTTTTCTTTAGATTTTAGGTCTTTGACATCAAACAATATAAATTTTTTTCTAGGACCTACACTCCAACTCCCATTATGTACTGTTTCAATTGTATATTTTTTCCTACGAAAAGAAACCCGTATTTTCATTCATAAAAAAAGAAAATAAATTTGTATATACACATTTTTCATGTTTATTCTTCAAGGATGAGCCCTGACCTTTGTGTGGCAAAAACTATCAAAAAATTGAATAGTTATTTGTATACCTAAAGCATACAATCAGTGCTAACATATCAAAAAGCATACATGAATACAAGTTCATGTTTGTACAATATCTGAATCATGTGGGTTTATACAAAGTTTTTTATATAAACATACAAAAAGGGTTTCCCGCATGTGATAACCACCTAAAGCACCAACATGGGAGACTTTTCTCCAGCTTATCCAATAGCCGCTGCTAGTCGACTTTGTCATAACAATTTGGTTTTTCTAAAGAATATCACCTTCAGAATTAATTTCCTTCAATAGTTGTGGTGATTAGCCAAGAAGCTATACCACACAAAGTTCTCAAGAAGCTAGACCACCATGCCATCATTGTCTCTTCAGAATGCACAATGGGATCAATTTTCCAGACCTTTTAATCAAACTAAAAAGGAAAAGTCGTCCTTAAATGTTAAGTACTCTGAACATTGCCTTGAATTTGGTTATTGAATTTGCATTGAATTGTGAAAGGTAATGAAAATGAAAGATGAAACCAAATATGGACGAAGACAATCCCCAGTCGACTCATCGAAACCTCCCTACACAGACAAACTTTGATAGCAATAAATAATAGTTTCCATTCAAGTGTACATGCCTTAATTGATAGCAAACTTTGTGCACATGAAATACAATAGCAGGCTAGAACATTTGACATGGCATGACTCCAAAACGTACATTAATGGGTGCTTATTTAAGTGCTTGTTGTGGAGGGCTTGAATGGTGTTTTGTCTTCATTGTCTTGATCCTATAGCTTCAATATCCTTTATTATTATAAATTATTGACATGATGCTCAAAGTTGACCTATCTAGATCCTTGCTGGCAGTAATGAGTGAGGTTGGTGTTGCACTGTCCATTCGCTTATTTTTTTGTCGTTTCTTATGTTGCAACCATATTAAAGAAATCAATTTGTTGGTTATAGCTTATAATAGTAGCATAGCCACACAGGTTACATAAAAATACTTGTAAAATAATGCAAATCACTTTGATAAACTAGAGAAGCCGTGGATGGCTTACATGATCTCAAATAATTTAAAGGACTAGGCATATTGGATTTCTTTACATTGGCATGCTTGTTGATTTTTGCATCCAAACTAGGTGAATTTGGAGTTTGATAACACATAATTTTAATCTTAATCTCAGTACTATCATTTTCAACAGGGCAGTAGATATACCTTTGTTATTGGGTTGGCAATTTGGAAAACCTTACTACTTTGGACTTTTTTGCTATCACAGTTATTAGGTCATGAGGAGAAATGTGATGGGATTATCTTAGTTAATTTCAAGTTACCTAAGTTCTAAAACCAATTTCAAAGAAATTTGTTTCGCCAGACTATAATACAATGCGAAAGTAGGTTAATCGACCAACTATGAAAGTCTAAGAATTATCTCAAGTTTGTTATCATCTTGTGCTATTGTCAATCTACAATTTTCTGGTCTCAGTTGAAGTCTGAAGTTCAAGGGTAAATGAGCCTTAGTCCAAAAGGATCCTCATCCAAGGTATGAAATGTCATCACAAGATCTGAGGTAAGGAGATCTTGTCAAAACCTTGTTGAAGTTCTCCTTTTTGTGTGACATTCAATACGTGATCGATATACAAATATTTGAATATGACACCTTTTTTCAAGCCTCATCTTTCCTATGTGTATCTCTGCATCTTTGAAAACATCTGTGTTATTTTTGTGGACAGTAGAGTCAATGTGGCTTATATATATAAATTTAAGCACTGATAGAAAGTCAACTTTGGGAATCCGAACTTATGGGGGTCAAAATTAAAGTGTTTTGTGGACTAGTTTCATCATTCGAGCTGCAGTGAGGTATGGTCACTTGGTTATGTTACAAAGATAAAGGAAGCCTGTCACTTTGAATCATAGACTGTGTATATGCTTTTAAGTTTTGGATTGAATTAGCTTAGGAAATATGTTGTATGGCTGTAAGCTCGACGTTAGACATTTTTAAGGTCCTTGTTGTTGTCCCATAGTGCATTTTCATCTCTTGTGGTAAGCAAGGTTTCTTGCATAAATTAGTTGTTAATGCGTCAAAATTTCAAATTTTTTGTGGCAAGAGATATTTGACCATTTTTTTCTCTTGCAGGAAATTCTTGGCTCCTTGCGATTTATGAGGAAGTTAATTACCAAGAATATTGATCCTATGGCAAGTAAAATATAAGGCTATGAGAAGAATCTGATCCCAAGTTTCTCGGTCCAAGCATAAGATGTTTCTATAGGTCCCTTGGGGTGAAAAATACCCACACCCTCCACCTCTTTGCACCTGCCAACCCTGGATTATTCTTTGAGACACCATCAAAACAAAGAATAATATGGGACTAAACAGATAGCCATTGATCAAACTCCTTCTAGGGGAGGGGTAGCTACTAATTTTCTTTGCAATCCAAATTCTTGAAAGAAGAAGAGGATGGGATTGAAGCTTGAAGGCAGAATTATGATAGAAAAGTCTCTTCCCTAGGATCCATTATTTGAGATGGAATGTTAACAATGGATTTTTCAAGCTGATATTATAAAAGAATAGAGAGAATAATTGTAGCAATGGAGTCGGGTCGGGATCAGCCTTCATGAAAATTTCTCGATTTTTTTCTAACCATACTTTCCAAAAAATATATTTTTGCAGAGTCAGCCATAATTGTTTGCGATAAGTCTTGCTTTAAAGTTTCTAGCATAATGTTTATCCCAAGAATAAAAAATTATAAACAAAATTCGGTCATACCATTCTCTCTACCAAGGGTTGCAAGACGAGGTCCCATACAAACATTGTGAAATTGCATTCAGGGAATAGGTGTTGAATGAGGTGCATGTATTGTGGGATATAAAGACAAAAGGGATTGAATTTATTTGGGTTGGGAGCTTTCTATTATCGTACTTAAATTCTAGTTGGAAGACTAAGTGATATGATCCTCCATATGATTTTGTTATTTATTTTCACTTGCCCACTAAGGAGGGTAAGTTATCCTTCACTAAGAATCCATTTGGGCATTTGCCCATTCACTCTTGCTTTATCCTATTGTTCGTGTAGGTAGTATTAGGCATGTTGGGTTCCACATCCACTAAGGGAGAGTCTTTGCAAAAGGATCAGAAAAATTTGAAATTGGATCATTCCTTTCCTTAAGTCCCATTTCTTGAGTATCAAATTTAGATCTCCCCTAATTACGAGAGAGGGGGAGTCTAGTAATCCTCTGAGATTAAGCCCCTCAAAAAGCTATTGCAGGTACACTTGAGGCCCATAAGCATTTAATAGGTTCAAGGGTCAGTTCAGTTCCCCGGAGAAAGTGGTTATCAACATTGTGTTGTCTAATTTTAGATTACTAACTAGGTCGAACTCTAGTTTTCATCCTACCACCAGTCTACTAGAAAGGCCTTGTGCATTGGAACAATCAAATTTCTAGTCCTTTTTATGAATCACAGTCTCTTGAATGAAAATGATCAAAATTTTGTGAACGAAATGAACATTTTTAATGTAACGAGCAGTAGACTTCACTGCTTGAGCTCTGTCAGTAGTGGGTCACCCCTGAGATGGGTCTATGACTTCACAAGGGAAAAGGCTTAACCAAAGTTGGCTATGGTTACCTAATCAGTACCAAAAATGGTCAGGGCCTAGGTACGAAACCCCAACAGTACTCCAACCTACAGTCCCTTGTTCCCCATCAGCCTCCACAACAATTTTAGACGTCCCTCTATGTTCGCTAGCAAACTTTGTGGTTTTGGTGATTATCTGATATGTCTTTTCTGTATGTGGTTGCAAGAAAACATATGGAGGAAAAATATTTTTTTTAAAAATATCTATTTTGTAAAACCTAGGTCATATGAATTTACACATTTTTGGATATCCTTACAGACTGGTTCACGAGTCTCAATAAAGAGCCTTTAAAGTCATTCCCATTTAGTCATCTAAAAATAGATGCAATGGATACCTAAAAACAAGCAAGAACACTTTTCAGACCATGCATGTGCCATCTATTTGATAAGACATTGGCTTCTTCTGCTGATGTATTTTCCACAAAGAAACAAAGCTACTGTCCTTAGCTCACCTGCATAATACTTAGTCACGACTCATTAGCAGGAAGCAACATCCCAACAAGGGAAACATTGCATCCAAGGATTTGAGACCTGCTCCATCCGAAAATTAGATAGAGTATGCCAAATATATTATAGGCACACTCTGAGCCATATCATCAAGACAAAATGTTTGTAGGCTGTGGCTCTCAAATATCCAGGCACATGACATATATCCTAAAAACTTATCTTTTAAAGGATATAATCACAAACATGCCATTCTGGATAAGAATTGGTTAGTTCCACACACAAGATCATTTGTCAATAGTTGAAGTCTCATGGCCAAAAGTTTGTATTAAGAGATAGAATAGACCAATATTAGTTTTATTAGAGTTGGATACCATACAATAAGCACTGCACAGAGCAAACCATATATAGGAGGGTGAAAAAAACTGAAGGGAACAGAATTATCATAGGAAAGGGGTAGCTCATTGTATACAAGTATATTATTGGCTCTTTCTTACATAGATGAGCCTCAATGACTGATTTAATCTTCATAAAGCCAGAAATTTTATTATAGTTTTTCACTGGCAAACTAGGAATCAAATGTACATGGTTCTTATAACTTTCAACTACTTGAAGTCATTGTATAACAGTGTGTAGATAAAATGCATGATAGCCACAAAGAAAACATGATGCAAGAACCAGACCTCTTACTTGGACTGGAAAAATGGATCTGTAGGCATTGAAGTAAAAATTGATCATTTAACACCATGCTACCCAATGAAATATTAATGATCTTCCACAATGGATAATTTCAAAACAACAAGCTCCCTACGGTTTATGTCACCAATGCCAAATGTAATCGTGCATTGATTCGATCATTGTGCCTTCTTGTGGCATTAGAAATAGCTACATGACCAAGCTTGTCCACCTCCTTTGAAACTTCCCTCTTGTTCACAGGGGTATAGTGCTCTGCTTATCACCCTCCTGAAACTTCCTTCTTTTTCACATGGGTATAGTGCTGAAGCCATACCCTAGTGTACCAATATTGTTGTGGCCTCATGAGTTTTCTATTTGGATCATAAACTGACTCCTTCCAATGAGCGAGATAACCAACCATTAGTGGAATGGAAAAGGATGCTAAAAGATGCCACAGAGTAGCTAAAGGATACCACAAAGTAGCTAAAGGATGCACAGGAAGAGCGATGTTTCATTTTTTTTTAATATTTTTAAACTTTCGTCGGAAGACCGATGCTTTAAAATTTCATCGGAAGAGCGACATCTCTTTTTTCATTGAATGACAGATAATTTACTCTTTCGTCGGAAGATCGACGTTTAATTTTTTTTCAGAAGACCGATGCCTTAAACGTCAAAAGAGATAGCATCAGAATTTCGACAGTGATTTGAAAAATTGATAAATGTCGAAAGACTGACACTTTAAATTTCAGAAGAGCTAACGTTGGAATTGTGACAGTTGTTTGAAAACCTAATAAATGTTGAAATATCGATGCTTATGGATCATCGGAAGATCGACGGTTTAGCTAACGTCGAATTAGCGACGACTTTGATAATGTTGGTAGATCGACGATTTGGCTAACGTCAGAAGAGCGACAGTTGTTTGGAAACATCAGAAAAAATGTCGCTCTTCCAACACTTGATTGAAGTGTCGGAATTGCGACATAATGGCTAACCACGTTTTTCCCAGCCTCAAAATGTCGCTCTTACGATGCCTATGTGTCAAAATAGCGACGAAGTGGCCGTCGGAAATTGGGCCAAATATACTAGTGCAAACAAATAATTTTACTAGTGAATGGGAGGAGTTTTCTGAAGCAATAAAAACTCCTAAAGCTTATCCCAATGTTGATCAAGTAACTAGTTTTCAAACACTTGAACATTCCCAGAAGATAGTGGAAATTGTTAAGCCACTACAATAACTTCCAAAGACTCATGATTGAGAGATCATACCGGCCTACCCTACAAAAAAAATAGTTTTACAAGTTGAAGAAATTCCTTCACTGGACATCTTCTATAGTCCTAGCTATAAGGTTGTAGTTAAGAGGAACAAAAGGTGAAGAACTGATGAAACAGTCCCAAAACTCATATATGAATCAGTTGACGTTCTATGGAAGGATTCCTTAGATGATCCTATAGAACATCTAACTAAATTATCACATTATCCAGGGGCATATGCTACTACAACTGTTGATAAAGCTAATGAGGTTAGAGTGTTGATGAGGCAAAATGAAGCTAGAGTACAAGAATTAAAGAGGCTGGAAAAATCCAACTCTAGTGAGACAATCAAAGAAAATATGGCCCAATTTCAAAAGGATTTCGAGAGTGTTAAATTGCAGCATCAAGTAGAAATCAATGAGAAACAAGTACAACTGGAAGCAGCAATGACCTAGATACAAAGCCAACCACAACTAGAGAAATTTATAAGAGAAGAATTGGATGTAAATGCTAAGTTAAAGAAATAACAGGAAGTATTTTGTCATCAAGCTTCTATGATTGACTCTTATTGTGATTCAAATAAAATACTAATCTAGCAAATAGCTATCCAGAAACTTGAATTTGAAAGACTCGAAAAGTAAATAAATGAACACATTCAGTGGCAAGCATCAGACTCAAGAAAGGAAGTTGATCTACCTCAGGTAGATAAGTTTCATAAGGAGATCCTATTCAAATATTGGGAAGCACAAATCAAGCATGCAGAGAAAGAAGCAGCGAAAACATCAAAATTATCAAATGAAATTATTGAATTTGTATGTGAACAACTTTCAACTGGTCAAAGAAAAAATTCTCAAAGAGTACACTTCTAAAGTGTTCTCAGAAATAAAAAAGCTAGAAACATAGTGGAAGCAGAAGGTAGACACACAGGATGAAGTAATTAAAAAGGTAAATAAGTTTGATCAAGAAAATTATTGGAATTTTCTGATCAAACCTTATCATCAGTATCTGATTCTGCAATCTTTAATAGATTCAACAAAAATATTGCAACAAGTAATTTCAAACGTAGTATTCAAGGGACGAGTCAGATCGAAGATTTCGCGTAGCTAGCTCAGCTCAAGCCTATGATAGATATTTGTCAACTTCGTGACCAAATCCAGAAGAAAGGGTGGAATTCATAAATCAAAATTGTTATTTTATTTTCCTAGATTGTAGTTTAAGTTAGTCTTGTGAGGATGGTTGTTTGAAACGTCCTCTATATTTTTGTAATAATCTATTTTATAACACAGATAGTTTAGTATATAAACCCTTCTCATGCATTTAAAGAAGGGTCTAGAAATTTGTCAAAAACTTTTGCAAGGAATGCACTATTGTAAGTTTGTGAATGATTTGATGAGTTAATGGAACACATCTATTATATTTTGACAATTAAAGTTGTTCAACTGATGTTACACTACTATACTCTTTAAATTGGCTGAAAGTGAGAAGGAGCACATCAATTACTGTCAGTTTACATGAGTAGAACTTCGTACGTATGGTACTTTTATTCACTTGTATTAAGTATTACTTTATAAATTGGAAGTCATCTTTTTATTGCATTATATATTTGAAATGTTATTATAGATGAATGTTACATGCACTTTTGTTCTAATATTTTTCTATAGTTTCTTATTGAAAGTATAATCACACATATGAATGCAATATATTTTTCACAATTCTTCTAGTCAAACTATTTTGTTAGAAGAACCATCTTACATAATTTTCATCTCTTTCAACTGTTAAATGATCTATATTACTAACAGTTGAAGGATATCTTTTCAGATAGAATAAATGAAGAAACATCCTAGGTATATAATAGAATAAATAGTTTATATAGATGCATAAGGTAGATTAGAATCATTTCCATTTGCATGTCATATAATCACACACCCTCAAAATCATCCTTATTGGGAAACTGGTCCCATTACCCCCAGTCGGAGCCACTACACCAAACAAAAAATGAGTTGCTTTAAGGTCTAGACAAGATGGTTTTCCCCCATGTTTCAGCAAGAGAATTCCAAGGCCTCAAAATTCTGGTGCTAGAAGAAGGGCCTGAACCCTTGTGAATTGAAAAAATATCTGATCAATCTAAAGTTCAATGGAAGAGTCTCTCTCCCTCTAGGTCCCCATCAACTTCCAGGAAATTATCTAGATCCTCATCTTTAAAATCTGAAGTTGATCATCCTTTTCCTAAGTCTCCTAGTGATACACAACTCATACTATCTCTTGATTCCCATCAAGCCTCCCAAAAACTTTAGTATTTGATAAAAAAAGTTAGAGAGAGTATCTATTTCTGCTGAAAATCATGAATCTTCTCAAATATCAGATATCAGTATTTCGTCTTTTTTACAACATCGAAGAATATTAACTCGATCAAAAAGTCAAAAGACAGGAATTCTCCCTTTTTAATTTCCCATTGATAGTACTCGAAAGATACTAAAGGGGACCCAATCAGAGTCAATTGCCAACGAGATGTTATCCCATTCACCTCCATTACCTCTGCTCATTTCCACAACTTCCATTCCAACAATTACTGATAGTTTGACTAGTTCCAATACTCAAACTACTATCCCTCGAACTAGTCCTAGCACTTAGCTTGCCTCTTCTTCAACTAAAAATCCACCCAACCAACCTATCCAAAATCCAATGGTAGGTCAACCACTTTCATGAAATGTAAACCCATGGAGCAATCCAAGGGTTGTAAACATGCTCAATCCTCTTCATTATCTTCCAAAAAATCCTGAAAGATGGCTACCTAAATTTAATCCTGATGATGGTCTTCCTGCAGAAGAGCACATTCACAATTTTATGTTAGTTATTAATTTAAATGGATTAGTTGAAGATGATTGCGTTTTAAGATTATTTCTTTATACTTTAAAAGGATCTACAATATCCTCGTATTTTTCACTGTCTACCCACGCTATAACAAGCTGCAATATGTTCGAAGAACAATTTCTAGCTAAGTTTGGGGATGACAGAACCACTGCTACACTCATCAATGATTTTTCAAATATAAAAGCTAAAACAGGTGAGAAGATAAAATATTTAAATTCAAGATTTAATAAATTACTCAATAAAATTCCCGCTACAGTAGTTCCTGGTGTAGAAGTTCATATTTTGTGGTATATTTCATCTCTTTCATCTAATACAGTTATTTTTGTTGATAGAGAAAAATTGGAAACACTTGTAGAAAATATGAAAGAATATTTATCTATAGAGAAACGCATAACCACTCTTGAGAAAAATAATTATCAAGAAGATCGAAAATAAAAGAAGGTGTCTTTCAAATATGATTCTAAAAAGAAGACGCCAAAATATCCTTTCGACGTAGAAGGTCTTCAAAAAGTTTTGAAAACTATGAAAAACGAGATGGCAGATATCAAGAAACAAGTCACTGAAAATGCTACCTCAAAAAGGACTTTTAGAAACTTTAAGAAAGGTTAATCCTCTAATACTCAGCCTCCAAATATCATATCTAATGTTGAATTTGATCAAGAAGAAGAGGAAGAGAAAACAGAGGAATAATAATATGACGAAGAAGAAGAAGTTGAGCTAAATGGAATATGGGATTTCATCCTACCAAATGAAGAACAACATGAAGCTTTACCTGTGAGCACAAGGAGAAAAAATACTACTGAAGCAAGACAGCCAAATCAACAGCAAAAGATTCCAAATTCTGCTAAAGACAAATCGGTAAGAAAAAATTCTAATTCAAAGGCTACACAAAAAATCCCCATTACTTTAGATACTCCAGCTACATATAAGACAATGTTAGTCTGAGACACCATTAAGTATAATGTAGATGAAGATATGAAGAAAACTAGGGCCAACATTTCTATTCATGAGCTTACTAAATTAAAGCAGAAACATAAAATTTTACTTAGTGACTTCAATGATGTTCCTGCTTCAAACTTACCTACTCCAATAATAGTACAAGGTGCTAATGAAATGGTTAAGCCACCTTCTCCTTCAATGAAAATTGATGCTACAGACTTGATTATGATAGGTGACTCCTCCTTTTCTCTTAACCTATGAGATATACAACAAAAATTTCCATAACTATTTAATAGACTTAGGGGCTTCCTCAAACATAATGCTGAAATCAGTTTGTGCTAAGTTGAACATAACTCCGCAGAGTTCACCTGTTCATATAGTGAAACTTGATAGAACCAGAGTAGAGGTAGTAGGAGAAATAAATTTTGTTTCCAAAAGATTGTCATCAAATCCCAATTTACTCAAATAATTAATATATTAGTGGTTGATATTCCTAAATTTCACGGCTTAGTTTCAAGCCAAGACTAGTCTAAAAAACTTCATGGTTATTTTGCAATAGACTGGTCACATATGTGGTTACATATAATGGAAAGCAAAATCAAGTTCAGTAAAATCATGAAAAGTTCATGAAGCATACAGTCACTGATCTTGAAGGAGTAAATGAGCCAGTAGCTTTCAATAACAACATTATTGGAAACTACTCAGCAAGGTCATTTTTGGGAAATTTCAATCCTCAACCATCACCTTTCTTCGATGCAGCTGTTTCTCATATTGAAATTTTTTCCCAGCCAGATAATTCCAAATGTATAAATTTTTCAGATAGAAAAGTAGTTAATTCTTTGTTTTGGACTCTTTATTTCGATGGTTCTAAATCCAAAGATGGTGTAGGTGCGGCTTGTGTTTTAATAAACCCAGAAGGAGAAAAGACCATGTTAGCCTGCATATTAGAATTTGATTGTACAAACAATTTAGCTGAATATGAAGCATTAGTTCAAGGCTTGTTAAAAGCCAGTCATCTTAATATCAAATATATGAAAGTTCTAGGAGATTGAGAAATCATAGTTAGACAAGTAAGAGATACCATTCATTGTAATTCTGGACATTTAAAGCATTACCAATCATTAGTCCAAGAATTAACCACTCATTTCTTAGCCTTCAATATTTCTTCTGTACTTAGAATGCAGAATGCTACTGCAGATCTACTGGCTAATGTAGCATCAAAGTTAATCCCATCCCAAGAATTTAGTCCCGATATATTTTCTATTGAATTTATTTTTACACCATATATCCCTGATAATATTACCAATTTGAGAGTATTCAATAGTGATTCAGATATCATATCTAAAGGATCTTATGATAGTCAAATTTTGGATGAAAATGAACATGACATTCATATTAAAAAGAACAAGACGAAAATCCTATTCCTAAATTTGTTGTCAAGTTAGAAGACCTATATGATCTAAAAGACATGTTTAAAAGAGTGACTAACTCAAAAACACAAAGCTCTACCTTAAGATTTGAGTTAGTGAATCTAGGAACTGATGAAAAACCTAAAAACGTCAATCTATGTCTTGGTCTATCTTCCGAAGAAATATTATCATTTATCAGATTATTTAGAATGTATAAAATTGTCTTTTCTTGATATTATACTGATCTTAAAACATGTGACACTTTTGTGATTCAACACACAATTCATATGATCTCAGAAGAAAATCCTATACAACAGAAATTGAGGAAGATTCATCCAAATTTGGAAAATCAAATTAAAACATAATTGAAAAACTCCTCAAGGAAAAAATCATCTTTCTAATCAGACATTCCAAATGGGTATCAAATTTGGTACCTGCCAGGAAGAAGAATGGCGATATCAGAATTTGCATTGATTTTAGGAACAAGTATTGTAGACAGTAGCTGGTTCTTAACTCATTTTCTTTCTAGATGGATTCTCGGGATATAATCAAATTCTTGTACATCCAGATGAAATATTGAAGAATATGTTCAGAACCAAGTGGGTAACTTACACCTATCAAAAGATGCCATTTGGATTAATTAATGCAAGTGCAATTTTTCAAAGAGCTATGGACACAAATTTTAGGTGACTCATAAATAAAATAATGGTTATTTATTTAGATGACATTACAGTCTTTTATAAACCAATAATGTGAATGACCTAAAACAAGTCTTTGAGCGATGCAAAAGATATGGCATATCATTGAATCCAAAGAAATAATTTTTTGCATTAGATGAAGGAAAACTTTTAGGATTCATTGTGTCAAAAAATGGAATCTATATTGATCCTAAAAGAATTGAAGAGATCAAACAAATTCCTTTCCCTCATAACAAGAAATATATGCAATCGTTTCTTTGGAAAATTTATTTTGTTAAAAGGTTTTTCCTTGACTTTTCACAAATTGTTTTAACTTTATAGAACAAGATTAAGAAAAATTGTCTTTAAATGGGGACATAATGAAAGTGAAGCATTTGATTTGATTAAACAATCAATTGTCAATGCTCCATTCCTAACTACCCCCAATTTTCTTAATCCTTTTACATTATACACGTTTTCATCGGATACATCATATGTTGTTATTTTAACACAACTGAATGACCAAAAAATTGAAGCACCAATATCATTTTTCAATTCCAATCTACAAGGTGCAGAACTAAATTATACATTTGTCAAAAAGCAAGCATTTGTTGTATTTAAGGCTATAAAGCACTTCAGACCATTTATCCTAAAAACTCACACCAAAATCATAGTTCCATTCTCTGCAGTGAGACAACTCTTGATGCAAAGAGAATTAGGAGAGAAGAGGGCTAACTAGGTTACTGCTTTACAAGAATATGATATAGAAATTAGACCCTCTAAAATTGTTAGAGGTCAAGGTTTTTAAAGAATGCGTACAGGAGCATCCCATATATCATCAGAGGAAGATTCAGGTAACAATGTGAAAATATCAGAGGTAAGCCTCAACGATGCACAATCACAATATGCTCATCTGATATTCTATTTGAACAATGGATATGCTCCGAATCAACTCAATTACAAAACAAAACAAGCTTTAATATTAAAACCCAAGAAATATGAATTAATCAACGATGTGTTATTTAGGAGAAATTTTGATTCTGCACTTTTAAGATTCTTAGCAAAATTTGAAGTAGAGAAAGTCTTGCAGGAACTCCATGGTGGACCAGCTGGAGGAAATTTTGGATGAAATACAATAGCACACAAAATCCTGCATGCAGGTTACCATTGGCCAACACTTTTCAAAGATGCTCATGAATATGCAAGAAAATGCAAAGTGTGTCAAAGTGCATCTGGAAGACAAAGGAAGCCAACATTCCCATTAAAGCCAGTCAATATCGAACAACCATTTGAACAATGGGGATTAGATATAATTGATGAGATTGTTCCTAACTCTTTCAAACATCACAGATATATCCTCACAGCTACAAATTACTTTACTAAATGGGTGGAAGAAATTCCACTAAAAGTAGCCAACTCTGAGAATATCATTGATTTCATCGGCCAAAATATCATAACCAGGTTTGTCTTACCTACTACTTTAATGTTTGATAATGCATATTACATCTCAGGAACTGCTACGATGGAATTTGAAATAAAAAGATGTTTTAAACTTAAGTATTCTGCAAATTGTTATCCATAAGGAAATGGTTTGGCAGAATCTACAAATAAGAACTTAATTAGAATAATCGAAATAATTGTTGATCAAAACCAACAAAATTGGCATAAGTCATTAATATTTTCTCTTTGGGCAGATCGAATAACTCAAAAATCTTCTATTGGAACTTCTCCATTTAATTTGTCTATGGAAAAGAAGTTGTACTTCCTACCAACGTATTTATTCCCTCTCTTTCCTTAATACAATTTATTGATGAATCTCCTACTTCTTCTTTCCAACTTAGACAATGTAAAATTATTAAGTTAGAGGAAGAAAGAGAAAAAGCCAACAAAGTCATGCACATCGTCAACAGATAGTAAAAGCCTCATTTGATTCAACTTCTGTTACTCCAAAAAAAATTCAAATTGGTGATATGGTATTGAAATGGGACAAAGCGCATGAGGAAAAAGCTAAACACACAAAGTTTCAAAAACTTTGGCTAGGTCCATTTCAAATAATTGAATAAATAGTCACATCAACATTCTTATTTCAAGATCTATCAGACAAAAGAGATTCTTTGCATGTTAATGGGAAAATTTTAAAAAAATACTTTTCATAGGAGGTAACCCCTTCTATTCCTTGTATACTAGTGTCCTTTTATTTTCCTTAGAAGAAATAATAGTTGCTTAGTATAAATTTTTGTATTTTCAAAATAAAATCTCAGATGATCATTTTTTATTTATCGCTTATAGAAATAAGAAGTGTTAAGGAAACAATCGAAAGATTTGAAAGACAAATAGATTTTATTTTTACTGAAAGGTGTAATTTCACTGAATTATTTATTCTCTGATGAACTCTCATCCTTATATAGCATGATTATTCTATTATCAGTCAAGAAAATAATCTTTAACATAGTAGAGACTCTTTTACAGAAAATCAATCTAAAACTCGACATTATCATTCAGAATCCTCAAAAGGACCAATGATTCACCCCATCTGGGAAAACTTATAATTTTTGAAAGAAATTCAAAAAAAATATTATAACTAGAAAAACTTAAAATATAATAAGTCTCATCAAGAGCTTGTTTACCATGTTTATAAGGAAATAGTTGAACTGACATTACCATTACTGCCTACCAAAACAGGGTAATGACTTGAGATTATATCAAGATGACAAGGGGTCTCATCAAGAGCCAACTTGATCAGTTTAATTACAACTAAGGAATGGCATTGTCATCATTTGGTTACCTAGCCAAGACAATGGCTTTTAAGTAAATAAAAAATATGATACAAAAAAGAAAAGTTTCAAAAAATTAGAGTTTATTTTCTGAAAATTGTAAGAAACACTGGATCGGACAATGAATCATTGTTGGATAAAAGGTAACCCTGCCAAAAGCTTAAATTTTCTATTGGAACAGAGGCTCTACCTATGATAAAAGAGTAAATTTTTATAAAATTCATTTGTAAGAGCCACCTGCTTTATCTCTTTGAACTGAGTAAAAACCAATATGTATTTTCATAGGGATTCTTATGAATAGTAAATAAGAGAAATTTCATTGCTTAGTAAAATATTATTTGTTTGAAATTCATTCCTGCAACTATTTTTATTTTCAAAAAAGTTTTAGAAATTTCAAAAAAGTTAATCAGAGATAGTTGGTTCTCCCAAGTGAATCGCCATTGTTGTGCTATACAACACCCCCCATTCATTTTAATAAATGGAGACCCTTTAGAAATAAATAGTAAATCTATTTATTAGCTTTAAAAATAAAAACTTAGGAAATAAAAGTTTTCTTTTGAGTTTTCCGCTTTATTCCATTAGCACTTCACAAACCACATAACTTATAACTTAATAAGACTTATAAACCTCTAAGTTACATGGGCTGCATAATTCGCTAACCTTTTTCGAAGTTATGTTTTGAAAACTTGCAAACACTTCAATTATCATTATACTCTCTATCGCATCGCACCTTATTTAAAACAACCAACTCATAAAGTAATTCGATATAAGTGCAATTGCGCAAACCTGATGAGCCAACAAAGAAATAAAAATAAAACTGTAAAGTCCTATTAAGCGTGACTACTTGACTTTTTAATGCGAAATTCATATTTCGCATGATTTAAATGGAAAAAAAATTCATTATTGCATAAAAGTTGTGATGTGCGGTTTGCACACATCGCATTTCATAGAATTTATGGGTAAACATGACAACTGGTAAAGTTGTATATGGCGATGTGCGAACTAACGACATTTAATTACTCGAGCATGCGAAATGACTTATGTCGTATCAAAACAACATTCGAGATCTAACGGTTTAAAGTTGATTGATACATATTTCATGTGAAGGTGTAATAAATTCGATTTTGAAATAATTATCGATGATTGTTGTTATATTTGAAAAGATTCATATCTATTCGTGCATTTTTTATACAAACAATGGATTTGAATCTTTTTTATCTATGATTTTAATGCTCTCCCTATTTACCATAAATCAGGAAACCTTTTAACAGATTAAGTAATATTGAAATGAGAAAAAAGGGCAAAGAGATTTCTCAAGCACTGCCTACTGAAGACTCAGACATGTCTCCCTTATTTTCAGATACCACCTACAACAAGGATTACGACAGTTCATCATGAGAAGCAATGTATAAACTTTTTGAAGATGAAAAATCCAAAAGTAATAACCAAAGTCTCTACAACAGACACGACATGTACTTTAGACGCGACCTACTTCGATGTTGCATGTTCATTCGTCCACAAGGTAGCCGCAAGACTTAAAATTATCCCTTATAGAGACATTTTTAAGTGGGTAATTGACCACTTAAGCATAGATGATAGAGAATTCAAGGATTAAAAGGGAGAAAACATAGGGTCTTTCAGGGAATAATATTTACAAGCAATGTACCATCTACCCTCCCCGCAGCAGAAATACGACAAGGCTCTTCTACAAAGTTTTAGTGCAGAGCATCCAGGTCTCATGAAAGCTATTAAAGAATGGAAGTAAGACCAAGGAAAGCTGAAGCGAGATAAACTTGATACGTACCCAATTGCTCAAATTCCTTACCCTTATTTTTGTGCTTTCGATATGTTGTGTATATTGTTTGCCGAACCTGATACCACTAGGTTTTTAGTAGATTGGGTTCCACTGATTGATGCAATTGTCAATTCCTCAATTCTGAATTGGGAAAATATCCTATCTGATAGTTTAGCCAAACACATCATAAAATATAGGAATAAGAGGAATGTTTCATCTAGAGAAATACCTCCCTTATATATGTATGCCTATGTCATGGACACAATCTTCTTTTCTTCTATTTTTCCTACCATGGGATGGAAATGGACTACCCAAGACCCTACCCCAATCCTCATTTACCACAGAGACCTTTGGGATTCAGATTTCCACTTGAATTTTCATAAAATTTCTTATGGATTCATATTTCCTATGCACCAAATGATATTCAATAAGAAGGTCCCTAGGGTTTCTAAAGAGGCTAGTGCAAATATTATTTATATGGCTAGGTTGTTTGTAGAGGATAATTTTACAGATGTCAGAGTATTTGGGAGTTATGCTTCTCCCCATGTCCTACCATATTATGTTCCTGATAAGTTGCTTGCACGAGATATAGTTTACCAGCTTGTTAATAGTATCACTAAACAATTGAAAGATGCTAAGAAGTCTGTTTGGCCTAATTTCCTTGTACCGTGCCGCACTTTTTCACTTTTTGATATTGGCCATACCTACAAGGAGGTTTCCAAGATTAATATATTGAAATTGGAAATAATTCCAAAGAGTCTATACGATCCAAATGATGCAATTAAAAATTACACTACAAAGCTCAAAATGAAGCTTTTTGTAAAGGAAATAGATCGATTTGATGATCTCTTCCAAGGCATGGAAAAGTTCTTAGATATAATCAATTTTGCATCCAACCAACTAAGCCAAGATGATTTGGAAGCATTCCAAGTATATAGAAATAAGAGACTGGAGAGAGTTCCTCTCAACTTGTTAACTATTGAAGATGTCAATAGACCTACTCCAAGTATCAACTTGGATAATGAAACAAAAGACATGTTTGAGGATAAATCAGGTCAATTAGAGCATCAATCTCACAATTCATATCACTCTCAAAATGAATCCGAATCTAGAAAGGATAGCCCAAAAAAGATAATGGATAAGGTAATCCAAGAGATAGAGATGCAGGAGCGAAAAGAAAGTAATGGAACAGAGTCAACTTCTCAAGAAGTTCAGCACAATCATGACACACTAGATCAGTCTGAAAAGTCACAAACAAAGAATTTTACTAGTGAATGGGAGGAGTTTTCGTAAGAAATAAAAACTCCTAAAGCTAATCCAAATGTTGATCAAGTAATTAGTTTTCAAACACCTGAACATTCCCAGAAGATAGTGGAAACTGCTAATTCACTACAACAACTTCTAGAGACTCATGATCGAGATATCATATCGGCCTACCCTACAGAACAAATAGTTTTACAAGTTGAATAAATTCCTTCACCGGACATCTTCTACAGTCCTAGCTATAAGGCCGTAGTTAAGAGGAACAAAAGGAGAATAACTAATGAAACAGTCTCAAACCTCACAGATGAATTAGTTTACGTACTATGGAAGGATTCCTTAGATGATCTTACAGAACATCAAACTAAATTATCACAGTATGTAGGGGCATATGTTACTGCCACTGTTAATAAAGCTACTGAGGTTAGAGTGTTGCTGAGGCAAAAGGAAGCCAAAGTACAAGAACTAAAGAGGTTGTTAAATGAAGAAAAATCCAACTCCAATGAGAAAATCAAAGAAAATATGGCCCAATTTCAAAAGGATTTCGAGTGTCTTAAATTGTTGCATCAAGTATAAATCAATGTGAAACAAGTGAAACTGGAAGCAGCAATGACCAAGATATAGAGCCAACCACAACTAGAGCAATTTATTAAAGAATAATTGGATGTAAATGCTAAGTTAAAGAAAGAACATGAATTATTTCATCATCAAGATTCTATGATTGACCCTTATTTTGATTCAAATAAAATATTGATCCAGCAAATAGCTATCCAAAAAATTGAATGTGAAAGACTCGAAAAGAAAATAAATAAACACATTCAATGGCAAGAATCAGACTCAGGAAAGGAAGCTAATCTACCTCAGGTAGATAAGTTTCATAAGGATATCTTATTCAAATATTGGGAAGCACAAATAAGGCAGACAGAGAAAGTACGAGTGAAAACATCCAAATTATCAAATGAAATTATTGAATCTGTATGTGAACAGCTGGTGAAAGAAAAAATTCTCAAAGAGTACACGTCTGAAGTGTTCTTAGAAATAAAACATCTAGAAACACAGTGGAAGCAGAAGGCAGACACACAGGATGAAGTAGTAAAAAAGGTAAATAAGTTTGATCAAGAAAATTATTGAAATTTTCTAATCAAACCTTATCATCAGTATCAGATTCTATAATCCTTAACCAATTCAACAAGAAGATCGCAACCAGTGCTTTCAAATGCAGTATTCAAGGGACAGGTTAGGTCGAAGATTTCACAGCCAACTCAGCTCAAGCCTATGATAAATATTTTTCAACTTCGTGACCAAATCTAGAAGAAAGGGCGAAATTCATAAATCAAAATTTTTATTTTATTTTCTTAGATTGTAGTTTAAGTTAGTCTTACAAGGATGGTTTTTTGAAACCTCTTCTATATTTTTGTAATAATCTATTTTATAACATAGTTAGTTTAGTATTTAAAGCCTTCGCATGCATTTCGCTTCCCAACATGACCCTGGGGATCCTCTTCTAGTACATTGATCCCCGAACCAATACCCACCTGATTAGCCCAAACATTACACTGCTTTAACCCTGATCCAACCGGTCGCCATGACCCCTCACTTTGCTTCTGTGCCTCAGCCACCTCAACAAGAACCTACTCCTATTCTGAAAACCATGGGTGAGTGGGGAAAAGCTCACAAAAAGGCACCTAAGTACAAGGCTGCCCAGACAACCCCTGCTCCTCCTCAGCATACAAAGTGTACACCTCCATGTCCCCAATAATTTTACACCTCCTTATTTGTTTGATTTTCCTCTAGGGATTAAACCATTTTTTAATTAGTATTCATGGTCATATTTAACCCAAAACAGGAAAATTGACTAGATAAATCATTATTTATCTTATTATTTCCAGGGAATAATTATTTAAAACATTATTTAATAATATTCCTTGTTAAATTTGACTAAATCATTTATAAATAATTTAATAAATCACTATTTGTTTAATTATTACTTAACCACATTCTTAAAATAATAAATAAAAATTTTATTTATTTATTTTTTCTAAATAAATGGATTTGACCAAATTCAAATTCCTTTTCCCTCCAACAAAAATATAAAATATTCCATAAAAGTTGGATCTAGATTTGGTTAATAATATATTAATTGTGCACCAATATCTAGACTAACTCAATATTTTGTTGTAAATAGAAGGGTTTTTCCATTTATTTGTTAGGAATTTACCGCAACAATAAAATAATTTACCGAGAGAATAATTAAACATGAAACGAACTAGCAACAAATCATGAACATAAACACAAATGTTTATCCGGGAAAACCCCAAATCTGGGGAAAAACCCAACCAATGAAATTTCATTAACCATTGGCCAAAACCCTGGCCAATCTAGCCAAGTGAGCCTTCACCGCTCACCTCCAGGCCTGCATTACAATGAAGTGTTCCCAGCCTTTTTATAGGCTTCATTACATGCAATACCATGGGTCAAAACCATGGGTGCACAAAACCATGTGCCCCAAAACCACTACTAGTTACCCTAGTCAACATTGACTCTACCCCGAGTCATGTTTACCTAACAATTCCCCCCTTAAACTTGACTTGGGGATTATTGACTAAATCCAGCCAAACCTGCTAGATGAGACAACCCCGCTCACTCTAGCTCTTCCCCCCTCAAATTTTTTTACCCAAGGTAATTGTTAACTTGACATCCCCCCTATCACCTAGGTCTAACCCAGACTTTACCAGTGATTACCCAGGGGTACGCATGCCATACCAGGTCTTACAGTAGTATGCCCATTTACATGTAAAACATTAACTCCATTATAATAATTTTTTTTTTTTTGTTTCATTGTTGCTATTCTTTGTATGACCATTCTTTACATTCATTCATGATGTCTTCTCCAAAGAGGACATCATAGTTGTACATCAATCTGTGGAATGACATCAATGTCCATATAAAAAGAATCCATCTACCAGATTACATGGGTCACCAGCCTCTGTAACCGCCAATCCTCTAGGAATTCTCTTCAGATACATGGTTCATCAATTTTTTAATTAATCCTCCTGCAAATATTCTCTCTCATTTGACATTCTTCAAAGCATTTTATTGACACATTCTGTCAAACACTTTGCATGTAATTGATCCCATAGATTCTTACTCTATGGATTCACAGACCAAGACCTCTCTAAACCAACAATATAATTCCATAAGCTGCATTTCCTCCTACGCAAATAGCACCATGAGGCCAGCATGATCACAACAGCGCCAACATGATTACAAGAGCAATGATCTTTACCGCCTCTTTTCTTCCAGCGCCAGGTTTCTTTACTACTAGCTCTGCCCCGTATTCAACATGGAAGTTGATATCATCAAAGATAGTCCATGGGTAGATGGAATAGCTTTCACTTTTTCCTTCACTACAAATATTACTAGTGGAAGGAGGCAACCTGATCCTGACCTCGTACTGGTGGCTAGGGCCGATGGCTCTCTCGAGACCCAAATTGTAATTTTCTAGTAGAATACTGGCATGCCAGAGGCTCGGACAGCAAACCGCCAGTTTCTGAAGGACTGACCACCCACCGACGGCTCTGCGGAACGATCTGCCCTCCCGTTGGCCTGTAAGAGATCGGCCACCACCACAGGAATGATGCACCTGTGCTTCCAACAAAAGTTTCGTATTATGGCATTAAATCACGAGCAAACACAGGACAGACTGGCCAAGTGACGGGGGTCCTCTTCCAACAGCTTCTGGAATGCATTCCCATTTCTTAAATACCAGCTACTTGCATACTGGTTTCAACTCTGCGTTCAATTTATATCAGTTCTCCCTCGCGGTGCAAGATCTGATGTAGATCGGACATGCTTAAACCATCGACCTTTGCAATGGCGTCCACAGCAATCTACGACCACGCAGTTCCCAACATTTTTCACGCAATATTGATCTGAAAGCTCAATATGCAAGTAGTCTCAATGCAATTTAAAGATGTTTATCGGACGACAGCTTTGTTTTCCAATGAGATCCGCAGATCTGGTCTCCACTATGCGGATCTGGTTTGCACTCACTTGGCCTGATCCACGCAGAATCGGTCCATGTAGAGCGCACTAAGGTCTGCTCTCATACATCCATGATAACTCTCAAAGCAAAAAACTGCTTCCGCCCGTTTTTAAAATGATGGCAACAACGCTCATCACTAGCATTTCCCTCAGTGACATCGCGAGGCTACGAACTTCAGCGAACAGGGCCACGTTACAATTGCAATAGATCTAATCAGATATTTTTTTTCAGAGGAAGATCTAATCAGATCTGACATAAGCAGATCGAACTAGATTTTATGCAGACCCGTCCTCCTCTTACATAGATCTATGCACGATCATGTTCACACGCAGATCTATTCAGATCTAACGCCTTCACACATAGATTTGTCTGTTTACGTATATCTGTCTAAGAGAAAAAATTTCATGTAGTAGCAGCAAACTATAGATATAGAAAAATCACTAAAATTGACAGCTCATTCTAGATTTCAGATCTTCAAAGCTCCGATACCAGTTGTTAGGAATTTACCGCAGCAATAAAATAATTTACCGAGAGAATAATTAAACATGAAAAGAACCAGCAACAAATCATGAACATAAACACAAATTTTTATCCGGGAAAACCCCAAATCTGGGGAAAAACCCAACCAATGAAATTTCATTAACCATTGGCCAAAAACCTGGCCAATCCAGCCAAGTGAGCCTTCACCGCTTACCTCCAAGCCTGCATTACAATGAAGTGTTCCCAACCTTTTTATAGGCTTCATTACATGCAATACCATGGGTCAAAACCATGGGTGCACAAAACCATGTGCCCCAAAACCACTACTATTTACCCTAGTCAACATTGACTCTACCCCGAGTCATGTTTACCTAACATTATTCACTACCTTTTGTTGCCTAGAGATCACTCTTGATCTATACTTTTGGTCTGACTTTGATCCTCCCATCATTGTCATATTTTTCTACTTTTTTCTTGTGAGCTCCCTTTGAGTTCAATTTTTGTCTGGGTTTTCTGCATCATCAAGAGAGAGAGATCTTAGATCTGAAGTGATGTTGAAATACAAGAACCCATCCCATTAAGGGGGACTGGTAACATCTTTCTATGTTCCCTTCCCAGGTGTCGTAATATAAAAAATTATTTAAAAATTCTTGTCTTGTTCATTGGATGCTTGGAGCAACTCTTGCATATTATTTGTTGTTTAATGTCTTTAACTGCATAGATCTGGATTTTTGTAGCATTTATTATGATCACTAACAGTAGATATAAGGAAATTGAGAGCCATATTTGATGTTAGGAATTTTTCTTATGCACAGCTAAAGTGATATTTTTTTCACACATTTGCGATTATAATTCACACTAACAACCCTGATAGTTCAACTATCACAAAACTATCTAGGATTGCTATAAAAAAAAAAAAAATGACACAAAATCTTTTCAAAAATTTCTAATCGACTTTTGATGATGTGGTTAGGCATGGAGTGAGGCCCCAGCTAGTATGTCAAGCCTCCTTTTCTCTTCTTGCATGGTTAGAGCTTCAATTTTTGCGTTGGCTCTTTTAAGCTTGGCCCTTTCAATTTTGTTTTTCTTGGCATAGTGATTGGCCCTCTTTCTCAATATATCATTATCTCTAATTTCCTTCTCTAGAAGCTTCTCTAGGTGTGAGTTAGACATGTCAAGCCATTGATCCCAGTTCTCATTGATTACCATTGCAAATTGTTCGTTCAAAGTGAGTTGATTAGAAATCTCAGCCTCCTTTTGCCTCTCTAGTTTTAGAGCTATTTTCGGCCCTCTAGTCCTAGGCGTTCTCCTTGGCACTTGTTCTTCTGCCTCATTGGTTTCACCATATGTTTCTAGTGTCTCTTCAAACAAATATTTGGTTGTTTTTGTCTCTCTTCAAGCTTTGATGAATTTCTCTTCCTCAAGGACATGTTTGGTCTTTAGCTGTTGGTTCTCCTGCTCAAAAAAGTTAATGAAAAATTTAAACCTCTCAAGATTAGTTTGTAGCTCCTTAACCTTGGCTTCTTTCTCCTTGATGACTATGCTAGTGATCTCATCATCATCATGCTCATCTATTTCAACAAGGCCAAAATCATGTTTTGTCTCATGGAGGTCCTCCTCCTCATGTCTAATCTCTACCTAAATCTCTGCCTCTGTCATCTTTTGCTTCCCTTTGTATACCTTATTTTTCAATGTAGAGGGCAATTCCCCTTCCAGTATGTGTGGAGAAAACACATGCTTGTGACCTCTTTGCTATGTTTTTTCCAATGGCTCTATCTCAGCAGCATTATCCTTCTTAGGCTCACTAATCTCAGTTGTGCTATATGACCTAGTCTCAATGTGAAATGGAGATGATGATGGTGAAATGGATGAAGGAGATTGATCTGATGATGATGCATGAACTGTGGGTTGAGATGGAGGAATGGATGTGGAAGGACAAGATGATGAAGGCACATCATGGGCATGATGAATAGGTGGAGTATTGAATATTTCATTAGCTATGAAAGTACTCCGTGAAATGTTTAGTTGTTTGAGGTGATGGAGGACTATGATCTTAATGAGGGAGTGGTGAAAAAGACTATTTATTTGGTGTTCATATTGTCTCTTTTGGACAATATATCCCATTTTTTCAATGCTCTGGAAGAGGTAATAAGGTATTTTGAGAATCTTGACCCTTGTGAAGTGCATGAGTAGCCAGGTATGATAGGTGTAAATTCTAGAGAACCTATCTTGAAAATAAAAGTATTTCATGATGATTTTCATCATGGGGGCATATCTCTCCAGGAGGTAAGAGAAAGGAAAAATCCCCTTTCTTTCATTCTTGTACCAAGGCTTGATGTATGGCTCAAAGTAATGCTCCTCCAAGTATTTTTTCTTGAACCATTTTCCCCAAAATTTTGGATTCCGGTGGCAGCTGATATGATGGTAGTGGACACAGTGAAAGTGACACTAGCAAGGGTTAACTGGTTGTCAGGGAGATTGGAGATGAATAGTTTGAGCAACATAGGATGGTATTGGACCCTTTTTATTTTCTCATAGACTTCAAAACATCCTACATGCTTAAAACATGTCACAGTCATGGGAGATTCCATGAGTTCCTGTAATGTCCCGTGTGCAGGTACGGCCCGCAGCCACGTGTCTGAGGTCTGCATAATGAGGGGTACTGTGCAAGGGTCCCCGCCCTTAGATGATCCGGTGGGCCTTAAGACCCCACCTTCAACACTCTGGAATGCCACCCTCACTAACAGTCTGAGCTTTTGGTGTAGTGGTTGGGCCTTAGTGGTATCAGAGCCGAGGTCTCGAGGTCGAGACTCACAGAGCGTGGTGGGTCGTAATGTCCCATGTGTGGGTAGGGCTTGCAGCCATGTGTCCAAGGTCTGCGTAATGAGGGGTAATACGCAAGGGTCCCTGCCCTTAGATGCTCCGGTGGGCCTTAAGACCCCACCCTTAACACCCTAGGATGACACCCTCACTAACAATCTCTAACAATCCTAGGCTTTTGGTCTAGTGGTTGGAGCTAGATCTAAGGTGTAGTGGTTGGGCCGAGAGATTTTGGTGTAGTGGTTGGGCCTTAGATCTAAGGCCCAACCACTACACCAAAATCTCGGGCCCAACCACTACACCAAAAGCCAAGATTTTTAGTGAGGGTGGCATCCCAGGGTTCTAAGGGTGGGGTCTTAAGGCCCACCGGAGCATCTGAGGGCTGGGACCCTTACGCAACACCCCTCATTATGTAGACCTCGGACATGTGGCTATGGGCCCTACCCGCACACGGGACATTATAGCCCACCATGCTCCGCGAGTCTCGACCTCAAGACCTCGGCTCTAATACCACACATGCCCAACCACTACACCAAAATCCTAGACTGTTAGTGAGGGTGGAATCCCAGAGTGTTAAAGGTGGGGTCTTAGGGCACACCAGAGCATCTGAGGGCAAGGACCCTTGCGCAGTACCCCTCATTATGCAAACCTCGGACACGGGGCTGCGGGCCCTACCCGGACACGGGACATTACAGTTCCTTGGTATTTTTTGGCTCAAGTCTAAGGATTCTCCCTCCTTTTTTGGGCCTCCTCTCCTTTCTTTCTTCTCCCTATTTTTTTTTTGTTCTTCTTCCATAGGTGTCTTAGTGTGAAAACCCTAGGGAGATGGAATGATAATGAAAAATGAGTTTTGGAAGTGGGAATGGGATGAGGAAATTTAGGGACATGGGGGAAGGGATTTATGAAATGAGGGAGGTGACAAGGAGTATTGATGATGAGGTATTTGGGATAGGGGATTTACTTACAAGTTAGGGATTTGGGATCCTAGGAAAAATAAAGCACCTAGGTATTAGGGTTTCAAAGGAAAACGGCTTAGGGAAATGGGATATGATATAAGGGTTGAGGATAGGGTCAATTATGATATGGGAATGGAATGGAAGTGCTATCGAGTGAAATTGAAATATAATTAGGGATTTGACAGTGATACTAGGGTTTCAAGCAAAAAATAGACACCAACTCTTTTAAACAATTCAAACACCACAAAATTGACTTGATAAGAAGAGGGATGGTGCAATTGTGGCTTACTTCATTGTTGGAGGTTGTAGAGCATTGTTGCTGAAGTTTGAAAGAGATTTCATGTGTTTTGGAGCTACCTGAGTGTTTTCGGGCAAGCATGCAGCACACAACACAGACACACCCTCTCTTTATCAGGAGCGCAGCGTACAACGTAGGCGCGCCCTCCTTCTGCCAAGAGCACAGTGCTGCCTCTATTTTGCAAATTTTAGCTTCTTTCTTGGATTTTCGTGCTTTTTCTGAGGTTTCTTGATGATGGAAAGAGAAAATGAATTTTGAATTGATGTCCTTTGGGTTTAAATACTTTGTGGGGTTTGATTATGATGATTTTAAAACCCACTTTTGCAATGTTCAATTTCAGTTTTAAAACCTTGCAAAATACCTTTTAACTCCGTCTTGTTTGTTTGGGAGATTGATCATGCTGGAGCAGGAAATATTCATACTTTGAAGTTTGATGTGTTTGGCATATGGAACTGAGTTGGAAGATTTGGGAAACTGAGTACTTATTACATATGATGGACATAAAATTACATAAATAAAATAAAATTGCATCTCCGTTTTTTGGAATAAAATTACATTTTGGAATGAAACTCACACTTGAAATCAAAATTACAACTTTCGAAACAATATTTACATGCTTTAAAATCCTCTTTAGATGATAACTAGATATTATTTGGATCAATTTCATACTTTTGTTGACCTTATGCAATGAAATGGTGTTTTATTTGACCTTGGAAAGTGAAAACCTAGAGACCTAATGAAGACCTTGAGTGACCAGACTTCATGGTTACATGACTGACATAATGACATGATGAAATGGACTTTCATGACTGAAGTATGCTCATCAAGACATGAAGGTGGGCCAGCAAGTATGAAATTTTGAGGAAGAGTTAATTTTTTTTACTAGGGATACCATCATTGAGTAAATTTTTTGTATGACCTAATGGAATAATAAAAAATAATTCTGAGTGGGACTCCTAAAATGATATGAAAAGAGGATTTTTTATCACTGATGGCAGGATAAAAATATTGACACTAACATTTGCCTTATTGGTGATGATATCTCTGAAAGAGGTGTCAAGAAACACAGAACACTGGATTTTGCATATCAGTGCCTTATTCATTGGGCCAGTACGGTAAAAAGCTCAAACAATTACATGACTGAAAACTAATAACTCAAATGACACAAACTGAATTTGAACTATCTTGAAATTGACTGAAAACATGGCTCAATACTGACTTACTTGACTAAAAAGTAAACTTTTTTTAAAATGGCAAAAAATTAGTGAAGCTCCATGGCCTTCACTTGGGCTTTGAACTCTAGTTATTCTCTACTTCACACTTGTGGAAAATGTAACGGATATTTACATTGAAATGGAAAATTGATCGAGAAATTTATTTCAGAAAAGATAGTGTTTTAGGAGCCTACCATTAACTGGTCCTCCTAAACACTCTTTTCCGTTCATCTCCTCAAGAAAATAAGCATTCTGTCCCTGACAAGCTGAAATATGATATGGCCCTTTCCATAAATTATCAAATTTTCCATGCTTACCCTTTTCTTCGTTTCTATCAACCCAGCAGAGTAATACATCTCCAACCTTGAAGTTGTCTTCCTTATTTTTCCGATCATATATCTTCTTTATCATGTCATGAAGTTTTGAAGTATTCTGGAATACTTCATCCCTTGTCTATTGAAGATGTATCATTTCATTAATATGGCGTTGTATGTCATTTTCCTCAGTCCCCGCTTCTTATAGAAATTTCATTACCAAGATTGCTAATGATGAAAGAAACACAGTATCAACACCATGCAAAAATTGAAAAGGAGACATGTACCTATAGACTTCTTATTACTCACCCGATCTGCCCACAATGCATTGATCAGCTTCTTATGCCAATTCTTTTTATTCACCTCTAATATTTTCTTAATGATATTGTTCAAGGATTTATCAGAGGACTCCGCCAATCCATTAACTTGCGGGAAGTTGGTCGTATAGTGTCCCAAATTAATGTTATATCTGTCAGAAAACTCAGTAATCTTCTTAGACTTGAATTTTTCCTCGTTATCTATGATAATTTTAGTAGGAAAACCAAAACGGGAAAAAATATTAGTTTCTAAAAATTGAATGATGACATAATCTATTGTTTGCCTAGTCGGGATCGCTTCGATCCACTTAGTAAAGTGATATATGGCTGTCAATATCCACTTGTGTTGTGCAGATGATGCTAGGTGAATCTCACCTATGAAGTATAGGCCCCATTGTTGAGACGGTGCATGTACTGAAATAGGTTGAAGAGGTAATGGGAGAAGCTTTCTCTTACCCTAAAAAACTTGACATTCATTGCAGCTCATTACTGCTTTGTAGACATCTACAAAAAGTGTCAGCCAATAATATCTCGTTCTCAATATTTTACCAGTTGTGGTCTTCCAATATAGGTGACCCCCACAATCTCCTTTGTGGAAGTCATTCATCACTTCCTTAGATTCTTCTTTGACCAAACAGTTCAGCAACACACCTCCGGGATCCTTCCAATAAAGTGCATTGTCCAGTATGAAATATTATGAAGCTTTAAGTTTCAAAGATCTGCGTTGACTCTTAGTCATGCCTATAGGAGGGTTTAGGTGTTGCAAAACATAAAAAATATCAGAATATAATGGAGATGACAAAAATATATCAGATACATGAATGATATTTACTTCTTCTTCATTTTCTAACGAGGCTGAAATCAAGTTGATGTCAAGAGCATGAAGATTTGACTCAGCCATGATCTTGGATAAGCCTTGACCTTTGATTAGCTTGGTGGGTTTGATCTCAAGGTCATATTATAGTAAAGTTTCTATCCATATTCCTCTCCTACCTTATAGGTCTTTCTGCATGAGAACTTCTTTCACAAATGCATTAGGTACATAAGCAAGGGTATGTGAATGTAATATGTAAACTCTGAAATATTTCAAAACTTTAACCAAAGCCAGAGCCTTTTTCTCTATGATGTTATAGCAAAGGGCTGCATCTCTGATATTGCGACTGAAAAATGCAATTGGTAGCTTTGTTTTATCCAAGTTTTTGCATCCAGATTATTTCCATAGTGTGCCCAAAAGAAAATGAGAATATTATGAAATCACTAGTTTAATCAGGACTTATCAAAACAGGGGAAATATTCAAGACAAAATTAACTAAATGTAAGGGTTTCCAGGAATTTTTAGACCACTTCACATCACTATATTTTTTCCACATATTTGTCAATTCTCTAAGATGCTTCGCTAAGTTAGGAATGAATCTACGTAAGAAATTGATCTCACCGTTGAATTATTGTACTTCCTTTTTGCTGCGAGGGAAATCAATCTGCTAAGTTTCTTGAACATGGGAAGGGTCAATCCGTATCCCATCCTTGGAGATGATGTGGCCAAGGAGTTTTCCCTCCTCCATGGAAAAAAGACTTTTCTTTGGGTTAAGAGATATTTCGAACTTCATACATCTCTCGAAAAAAATTCTTAAATGGTGCAAATGTTTATCATCAGAATGTGAAAGCACTGTCAAGTCATCTAAATAAGCAACGAAAAAAGCATCTTTTTCATTAGCGAATGTTATGTCCATGGCCCGCTGGAATGTGACCCCTACATTTTTCAAACCAAATGGAAATTTTGCATATTTGAACGTGCCCCCAGGTGTAGTAAATTTTGTCTTGTCCTGATCATCCTCTTGCACCAAAATTTGGTTGTACCCTGAATAGGCATCCAATAGTGACATTCGGGAAGAACCAAAAACTCTTTGAAGTATATGGTTCATCTTCGGAAGTGGATAGTTTTCCTTGAGGGACTGTAATATTACGAAATGGGGAATGCAACAATACAATGCAGATTTGCAGGAAAATAACACAGATCATTAAAGACAAAGTAGGAGGCCAATATGGATACCTTTCAAATGTATTTACAGCAGCAAAATAGACTTAAAATATGGCCCATAAGATGCATAACAGGAAATACAAGTCTCCAATAGAAGAAAATCCTCAACAAGAGGTGTTGCAACCATATATATAGACTGGAAATTACCTTACAACATTATTTTATTGGTCTACAACATGTTTTATATTACACTTAAGATCTAGAGAAAACAAGTGCATGAAAATTCAGATCTACAACAAATCCATACACTATATAGGCTCTTCTTCAAAATCCCCTTGGGGTTTTCTGCATTACACCATGTACAAGTTGTAGATCTGAATTTTAAGACTACAGATATGCAGAAATATTCAGATCTGGAACTGGATCTGATCTTATATGAACAAGAGAATGATCCCCTCCAATGCATCTCCAAAGTGAAGGGCAAATCCCCAACACTTGAAAACCAGCTCTCCAGATGGTATGCCAAAAGACCCTGCAACAACACCTACAGGAATAATGCAGATCTGGAATTCAAACTGCACTGTAGGATTTAGAATGTTGTTGGCCACATGCCAAGATCATAAAATGAAGCTCAAATCATCCAATACTCTCCTCCCATTGGAATAGAAACCTCCTCCACTAAAAAGGAGCACTAAAATGGCCTAGATCTGAAGAGATCTAGCCTCCACTTGTTGCAGCTTGAAAAGACAACCAAACCCTCAATAGGATCTGTGTTGTAGTTGAATGAAGAAGCTTGGCCTTCAGCCAGATAGTGGACAATACAATGCAAACTCTCCCAATAGCTACTCAATTGGAAGAGGTGGGATTCCCGACTAGGAACACCAAATGCTAAAAATCATTATTCTCAGCTAAACAGTAAGAGAATAAGATATGTCTAAATAGACCATATACTCTGAAAATTATCATATCATCAACAACCTTCTAATTTTTCCTTCATATTCCTTTTATAATTTAAGATCTTGCAAACCCTAAACCACTTCCAATGAGATCACTCCTTTCACACAAGGCATCTCCATCTAAAACTGTGTTGTGCCTCATTGATGGCCACTCCTCCAAGACAGCGATGTAGATTTGGTCAAGGTTGACCCAGTCAAAATGTCTAGCCCCTTTCACACCTAAGGGTGCTTGATTTAGCAGCCAAGATTCAGCCTTTTTACATTTGGCGTTGATTTATTCATTATTTAGGAGTATTATGGACCTCCTTTACACTTTTATTCTTTAAACAAAGAAATAAAACAAAAATGAATATTCCAATTAGCTTAGGACTAATTGGGAATATTACAGTCCTCCCCTCCCAAATGTTTCTTGTCCTCAAGAAACTGATAATGTGAGTGCTACAACTCTTCTCCTCCTCCATAGGTAACACCATCGTGTGATAAGCTTCTTCCATAAGCTGAGTTTTAACCAATCCAGCCCTCGATGAATTGATCCTCCAAAGTTCTCATGAGATGTAAATAAGTCGTCCCATAAAGAGATAATAGCTCAAATGAAACAAACATGGTTTGCCCAATGTTCTCCCTAAAATATGTAGCATAAGATACATGGAGAATCTCCATCCCATAGGGCACATACATACTTCCCATCCTGCCTCCATACATTCCCATAAAAAAGTACAAGTACATCATCAATGTATGGGATCAAAACTACATACATACAAATAGAAATTTGTGCATATGGAGTTGGGTCATCGTCCCACATGTGGAACCAGCGCAGTGCATCTCCTGCCTCTATCAGATCAAGATGTGGTAAGTGGGTTCCCCACCACTTAATTTCTTTCCATGTCATCTCACTATGGCTGAAAGTGTGAGATATATTTGGTGCTTTAGGAATGCACCCATCATGAAACAAAATCTTCCTTTTTCCTCCAAGGGAGAGGCCATGTTCAAAAATTTTTGTGCCCCAAAGTTGGCCATGAAGTTTATAAGGTACAATACTCCTCCTTGGATTCATGGCCTGCATATACATCTGAAATAAGGCAAATAATAATCAAATAAAACATTATTTACATGAGCACATTTTTCACCAAAATTCCTCCTCAAACAAATGGAGTGGTGCATAGATTTGTCCCCTTCCTCAAAAAGAGAAAGATATGGCTAAGTTAACTCCTCCATAGAGTTATGTTGTTGTCGCATATCCACATGGTACATGCATCTTTGAAAATTCTGATATAGTTCTCCTTAAAAGCCATTCCAAGTGTAGCTCCTCATGATGATGTTGTAGATCTTCATGGAATATGTGTGGCTGAAACAAAACTATTCATGGGCCCTTTATAGAAAATTGTTCTTGAGCTTGGAGGCTATAGACAAGAAGATCCTACCATGACAATAAATGGCTCCTTCATGGACTATATAGCCCCCTTCATGCACCTATTCATCAATTATCATGCAAGTATAAGGATCCTTGGAATAATACATCAACAGTTGGGATTTCCAATATGGATCTAAACTCCCCAACAATGATAGCGTTGATGATATATCAACTGAAATGTCTGTCATTTGGTTGTTCTCCTCCTTGACATCTCTAATGCCAAAGGTATAATTTGGAAGGCCATTCCTTCCATGCATCTCCTCCCATAGCACAGAATCTGAAATGAGAGTGGGTGATGATGATATTGGGAGAAGATCTCCCTCCTCATTGAGCCTACCCAAGACTCCCAATGTTGTATCATGGTCTTCCAATGGTCCCATCCCTTCTGGATCTATGATTGGAGCATCATGTTGTGAGACATCTCCCAAAAAATCTGAATCAGGTGGCCTCCCAGTTGGTTTTCCACTAGATAGTAGTGTCCCATGCATCAATCTCATGAGCATGATAGATGGGATTGTAAGGTCCTTGCTTCCACTACACAAATCCATCTTTGTTCTTTGTGTGGAAGTGGTATGTGAGGGATATGTTTGCATGCCTTTGATCATTTGAGTCTTAGCACTCTTTTTGTCCACCCATTCCATTTTCAAAGCCTCCCAATCAGTGGTGACTTTCCCCACTGTAATCAACCATTGGATGCCCAAAATCACATTGGTTTCAGGTATGTCAACCACAAAGAAGTGATCAATCAATTTATAAGTCCCCATGGTGATTGAAAGTGATGGGACATAATGCATGCATTGCATTTTTCTACCTCCTGAGACAAAAACAGAGAATCCCTCAAAAGCATCAGTGGTATTTCCCTTCTTTGCACTAGTTGGGCATCAATTAAATTGTGGGTAGCCCCACTGTCAATAAAAAAAACCCTATGATTCAATATGGAACCTTGAACTCTTAAGGTGAAGTACTTAGGTACTCCTCTCAAAGATGCAAGAGCCCCTCCAATAGGAGAAAATACTCCATTCCCATCTCCTGATGGTGTTGGTTCTCATCCTGCAATGTTAGCATTGTGACCTCTTTTTGGTTCATCTTCTTCTTCCTCCTCGTCATCTGAGAAGACCTCTATGTAATGTGCTTTTCCAGCAGCACATCTATGTCTAGGTGCCCATGATTCTTGGCAAGTGAAGCAAATCTTCCTTCTTCTTAGATCTCTCCAGACTTCATCATCAAGAGGTTTCTTGTATGAGCTCTCCTTGGAAGGAAAAGATTTTTCTTCCTTTCCCTTTGAAGGAAAAGAGGTCTTATGCTGAAGAGTTGCCTTTTCTTTTTGCAAGGCATATTGAAGGTCTCTAGCACTTTCAATAACATCATGTAGGGTATTGGGCTTGGTAGATTTAACCAACCCATGAAGAGGTTCATCTAAACCATCAATGAACATGTACACCCTTATTGCTACAGACAACTCAGGAACCATAACAAATAATCTTAAAAATCTAGAAATGTAAGTTTCTATATTAGCTAATTGTTTCAACTTTGAAAGGCTCATGAATGGTGCCTCTAGATCTCTTCTATCAAATATTTCCATGAACCTCCTAGTGAACTATGAATAAGCAGTCACATGGTCATGACCCAATGTAGACAACCATGGAACCACCGGTCATGTGCTTCACCTTCAAGGTGCAGCGCTACAATATTGATAGCCTCCATCTCTGGATACTTGTTCAACTGAAAGTAGATGTCAAGATTTTCTACCCAAGATTTTGTAGAACACTTGGATGACCCATCAAAATTGGGTAAAAATAATTTTCCCATAGTGTGGTGTCCATCATTATTTTGAATGAATCCACCACCTCTATGATGATGCCTTGGTCTTCTATTGTCCTTTATGTGACAAAACTCTTGAAAAATGAGGTGATATTTGAATCTTTGATTTTGAGACTCATATTCTTCAAAATAGTCTTCAAGGGATTCATGCTCTTGAAACCCTTAATTTCCCACAGCCAAAAAAGTAGGCATGGTACAACGTTGGAAAACTTGTGGCTGATGCACTGGTTGATCATTCCAATGATGAGACATGCTAGAGCCTTCTCCAAGATGAAATCCTTTAGGGGATTCCTTGATTCTTTCCATTCTCATATCTTTTATCTCTCTAGCAAAATCTTGCATGGCTCTAAGAAGGATCTTAGGAAAATCCTTTTATTCATCTTCACCTCTAGATAAAGGGGCTTTACCCTTGTCTTCAGTATCATTTTTGTAATCAAATTTCTTCTATATTCTCTTTAGATACCTCTTCTCTCTGTCAATAAGCGGTCTTGTTCTTTAGAAGACATATTGGCTTCTTAGAAAGCACAGGTTGTGCCAATATGATGCTCTGATTCCAGTGTAATATTCCCAAATGGGGAATGTATTAATACAATGCAGATTTGCAGGAAAATAATGCAGATCATCAAAGACAAAGAAGGAGGCCAATATGGAGACCTTTCAAATTTATTTACAGCAACAAAAAAGATGTAAAAGATGGCCCATAAGATGCATAACAGGAAATACAAATCTCCAATAGAAGAAAATCCTCAAGAAGAGGTGCTGCAACCATATATATAGACTGGAAATTTCCTTACAACGTTATTTTATTGGTCTGCAACATGCTATAGATTACTATTTAGATATAGAGAAAACAAGTGCATGAAAATTCAGATATGTAACAGATCCATACATTATATAGGCTCTTCTTCAAAATCCCCTTGGGGTTTTCAGCATTACACCATGTACAAGTTGTAGATATGAGTTTTAAGACTGTAAATCTACAGAAATATTCAGATCTGAAACTATATCTAATCTTATATGAACAAGAGAATGATCCCCTCCAATGGATCTCCAAAGTGAAGGGTAGATCCCCAACACTTAAAAACCAGCTCTCCAGATGGTACGCCAAAAGACCCTGCAATAGCACCTACATGAATAACGCAGATCTGGAAGTAAAACTATGTTGTAGGGTTTATAATGTGGTTGGCCACATGCCAAGATCAGAAAATGAATCTCAAATCATCCAATACTCTCCTCCCTGTTAGCCCCCCTATAATTTTTTGACAAGCAAACAGGGGGCTAAAATGTTTCTGAGCCTTCAAGGAATGGATTTCCTCTTAAAACACATCATCCTTGAAGTCTCCTGTGCCTTTCCCTTTGATAAATCCCCACTGCTATTTCCAGCTACAAAGCTTCACTGATTGTAAAAATTGTGCTCCAAAAGACCTTTATTTGTTTCTTGTACCCCTGCAGAATTCTTCGTTTCATCCCTTTTTCCCTTTGTCAAAGTATCCCTCTTTCCACCCCCCAAAATCCCTCCCCTTGTTCCTTAAATTATCCCAAAACCCCCTTCAAATCCTACACCCACCCCTTGTTTGGTTTAATTCCCTTCTTTTTCTCTATCATTACCCATTTCTGGCCTCGAACTACATTGAAAAAAGTTGAAAACCCACATTTTGACATATATGGGTCCTAGCCCCCTTCAGGCTACCCCCCTTGACCTTTTCCCCACGTGACCCAGGTGCTAGCTCGAAAATTTCTTAGCGCATTTGGCTATCAAGAGCGTTTCTAACCGTTGATTTCCCGGCCATCCGACGGTTGTCTTGATCCCCACAATGTCCATCGCTCAACCCTTTCACCACCTATTCATCGCATCTCCACCGTTCATTTACCCGCTGATTTGACAGTCTGGAATCTGCCCGCCTCGGTGGTCCCCACGCCAATGCGCCTGTTCGAAAATCGTCGATATCTATCGCACCGTTGTTGGGAGGTGGGTGGTATTTTTACTTTCAGATCGATTCCACTCACTGCCCGACACGTGGCTTCGTCACTATTTCAAAACCGCCCCCTCATCGCGCATTAACGATCGGCATTTGACCCGACGCGATATGCATATCAACCGTCCGATCTGAAGCTCTCCATCCAATGGTCATCGCTCCACGAAGTTGTGCGGGGGATAACCCAAGGCAACCGTACCCCTGGCCCACCATCGGTCGCCCTCCGATGCATTTTCAGCCGTCGATCTCCTTCTGAGATTGGACAGTCCAGATTCATTCACCCTAGTCGTGTCCTCAGCCGTCGATCTCCTCCTAATATCGGACGGTCTAGATTTAACTTCATGCGCCTGCTATCGACTGGGTCCCTCCACGTCACCATTCCATGTGTTTTGTCACGTTTTCCTCCGTCCCCCTATATATTTCATTCAAAGGTCAAAATGTTAAGTTTTCGCGTTAAATTTTCTGCGCTCCATCACCTTTCGCCATGAACATTTTCTTCTGTTCGCAACCATTTTCCACCATCATCCTACACTATTCCACCATTTCACCAGACTACACGACCATTCTCATCTTCCCCGCTGCATTCACGCACCCCATGCATGATTTCTTGAGCAGTTTGTGTGTTTTGCAGGGTTTCGGGTGGTGAAAACCACCGTCGTTCACAGTCACTGTTGCAGTGGCACAGAGTGCAAGAAAGGACCTTTTTTCAGGGGTTGAATTTATGAAGAAAGCCTAGGAAGGAGCCATGATAGGATGCGCATTCAAAGAATGCAACTAAAACTCTGTCAAACCTTCCAAGGCCATTTAAACGCAAACTTTGCAGACAGAGAGTATCAGTGGAATAGCAGAAAGTTCAAGGCACTTAGGCAAAGGTACCAGTTCTTTAGTAGGCAAAGGTACCAGTTCGAAGACCCTGAGGATCGATCAAAAGGTTCAAGGCACAGAAAATAATACTGAAGGGTTTTCACATCAGCAGAACGTTCTTCCATAAAGGACACAGTATCCATATTGCTTTTATTCTATGCCGTGTTCCTGAGAAGATTTCTGCCCTGAAAACAGTCCTATGCTACCAGTGCATTAGTTATGCGGTATGGCAGACCTCACAGTTGTCCATACACCTCGGTTTATTCACCAAAATTCTGCAAAAGGCTACAGCAAGTACATCAAAGACATACCTAGAGTAAATTGCAGCCTGACGAAGACCACTCTTTCATCCAAAGAGTGCAGAAGTTCAATGCTTAGACATTTAAAATAGAACGAGGCCTCGGCCCTCCTGCTACTTCAGAATTTAATGTTGCATTTAAGTTTACATCTACTCCTGTTATTCCTTTCCCCTATAAGAATCCTCGAGAACATATTGTAAAAGTTGTTGTTCGGTTGTTGTCGTTGTAGTTAGAGGGATTCAATTTTGACTGTTAGAATAGTTTGGGAGAGAGTAGCAGAGTAGTTTGTATTGTAGTAGGCTGGGAGGAGAAGTCTGAATTGTAACAGCCATTGAGCTCAGTGTATGTCATTGGTTTTGTATCAATTAATCAAGCAAATTTCACTGGATCTTGGTCTATTACTACGGGTGATGTTTCTCTCTATATCTTTTATTACATTTTCATGTTGTTCATTGGTCTTTTGGGCTCACATCAAAATATGGCATAGGATTTGCCCTTGTTAGGTACCCTATGTCTCTGCTCTCCTTGCCTTAAATGTTTTCCACTGTATGTGTTATCTAAGGGTTGATTTCAGTTAATTTAACCAGTGTAATGGATGTCATTTCCTGCTAGTTGATGTATGAATTAATGAAATCTATCTTTAGTTGTTCTTGTTGGGTTTAAGCTGGAAGATTTGGGAACACTGGGGATTAGAGTTAGCCCTGTCCACTAGGATCCTTGTGCGACCAGCTGTCCTTTCTAAGATCTCTTGCTGGTGTCAAATCATTGAAGTTTCAAAGTCCTTCTCTGATCTATAGACCCTGGTTCTGTTAAAATTGTCTCTGTTTTCCCTTGGAGCATGCTAAAGCTGACCTGGAGTTAAATGACCTCTGGTTCGATCTATAAGCTGCCCCTTTGTCCCTCCATTGAAAGCTGCCTTTGAGTATGTCCAAGCAGGTCTGGAGTTAAATGACCTCTGACCTGATCTCTAGACAGAAATTGGGTACTTTCCTTCTTTCACCTTCTTTCCTTAATGTTCCATCCCACCATCTATCTAAAAAGATCCTTTAGTGTAAATGACTTGCCCTCTGAAATCCATCGCTAGTTTTTGCAAGTAATTCCCTTTCATGACTCCATAGCCCAATGGATGACACTTTCTTGACCTATCCTCTTTGCTGAAGCATCCTAATGTTTTGTTCCTTTCCTCCCATTACTTTCTCAGTTTATGATCTCATGACCAACCCAGCAACCAACCAACTAAATCATTTTTAAAACCCCCCTTTTTGCTTCATAACTATCCTAACATCTCATTTGAGCTTTCAAGGATATATCATTCTTTTTTTTATTGGAGAGATCCCTCTCCGAGTCCAGGAGGGCTAGATCCTAGGGCCCCAAAGTGGTTTGATGTTGTCTCATCTTTTGGTCTTGCCAATATGGCCAAAACATGGGAACACCAACACTCCCAATGGAATAGAGGCCTCCTCCACTAAAGAGGAGCACTAAAATGGCCTAGATCTGAAGAGATCTAGCCTCCACTTGCTGCAGCATGCAAAGACAACCAAACCCTCAGCATGATCTGCGTTGTAGTTGAAATAAGAAGCTTGGCCTTCAGCCAGATAGTGGACAAAACAATGCAAACTCTCCCAAGAGTTACTCAATGGGAAGAGATGGGATTCCAGACCAGGAACACCCAATGCTAAAGAACATTATTCCCAGCTAAACAGCAAGAGAATGAGATATGTCTAAACATACCATATACTCAGAAAAATATCATATCATCAACAACCTTCTAATGTTTTCATCCTCTTAATTTTATAAGTTAAGATCTTGCCAACCCTAAACCACTTCCAATTAAATATTCCCAATTAGCCCAAGCTAATGGGAATATACAATTTTGTTTCATTTTTTTGTCTCATGAATAAAATTGTAAAGGAGGATCAATAAAACTCCAAATCAGCAAAATAAATCAATGCCACATGTGAACAAAGCTAAATCTGGGCTATTTACATAAGCACACTTAGGTGTGAAAGAGGCTAGATAATTTGACCAAGTCAACCAGGACCAAATCAATAGCGTTGTCTATATACAGTGAATCTACTAGATGCACAGGCTACACATGTGAAAGGAGCTAAATCATCGAGATGTTTTAGGGTTTGGCAGGATTTTCATCTTATAAAAGAAAGAGGAGTACAACAGAAGAAGGTTGTTGATTGGGTATATTTTTGAATATATTGTCTATTTATACATATATCATTCTCTTGCTATTTAGCTAAGAGTAGTGTTGTTTAGCACTACGGTGTTCCTGATTGGGAATCCCACCTTTTCCATTGAGTAGCTCTTGGAGGATTCTTGTTGATCTTGTCCAATATCAGGCATTTGGCCAAGCTCATATTCCAACTACAATGCAGATCCTGTTCAGGGTTTGGTTGTCCTTGTAATTTGCAGCAAGTGGAGGCTAGATATACTCAGATCTAGGCCAATATAGTGCCTCTTTTTAGTGGGAAAGCCTTATATCCCCTTGACAAGAGAGTATTATATCTTTGGAGCTACATTTTCAGATCTTAGCATCAGGCCAAACCAATGCTAGAGCTTACAACGCATTTTAACTTCCCATACTGCGTTATTTGCAAGTATACAGTTGTAGGGTGTCTTGACACACTTTTGGAGGAGAGATCTCTAGTGTTGGGGTTCTGTCCTTCACTGTGGTGATCCATGTATTATAGATCTAATCCATGTTCTATTCAGATCTGATCTTCTCACTATTGTATTTATCTTCATAAATTTCTGAATATTACTGCAGATCTACAACTTAGATCTCAGATCTACTATTTATATGTCATGTTTTGCTCAAAACCCCAAGGGGAATTCGTAAAGGAGCTCTTCTAGTGTACAGATATGATATAGATCTAATATTTTGTACACAGATCTGCTCTAGATATCGAATTTAATATACAGTTGTTGCAGCTCTTTAAAATAACGTTGTCAAGCCATTTTACAGTCAATACATGTGTTGCAACCCCTCTTTTTGAGGAATTTCTTCTATTCTTGTTTTCTGTATCCTGTTATACATTTTATGGGCCTCATTATGGATCTGATTTATTGATGTATATATGAATGTTGAGCCTTCTTATTGGCCTCCTGCTATTGCTCAGTGAAACTGCTATTGCTAGATCTCTAAATCTAAGGGATCCATGAGCTGCAAATTCATTTCATTGCACATACTTCTGAAATATGTGTTGTTATAGCATGTATTGTTGAATCTTACGTTTTGGGGATATTACAGTGGTATCAGAGCAATCATATTGGAACAACCTGTGATTTTCTTTCTTAAAGAGACAATATGTATTTAGAGGAAGATGAGCCTCTCACTGACAGAGAGAAGAGGTATCTAAAAATAAGACAGAATAAATTTTATTACACCAATGATGATAAAGATAAGGGAAAATCCCCTGAATCTAGAAGTGATGAAGATGGAAAGGAGTTTGCAAAAACCCTTTTGAAATCCATGCAATATCTTGCTAGAGAGATCAAAGAGATGAGAATGGGCATAATCAAGGAATCTCCTAAGAGATTTCATCTTGGAGAAAGCTCTAGCATGTCTCATCACTGGAATGATAAACTAGTGAACCAGCTACAAGCTCCACAATGCTCCACCATGCCTACTTTTTTGGCTGTGGAAAATGAAGGGCCTCAAGAGCAAGCATCCCTTGAAGACTACTTTGAATAATATGAGTCTCAGAATCAGATATTAAAGGATCATTTGAGTTTTCAAGAGTTTTTTCACCTCAAGGAAAAAAGAAGAAGACCAAGGCATCAGCATAGAGATGGTGGATTCACTGAGAATCATGATCAACATCACTCTATGGGAAGATTATTTTTACCCAAGTTTGATGGGTCATCCACTTGCTCTGCCAAAGCATGGGTAGAAAAACTGGATATCTACTTTCAGTTGAACAAAGTCCCTGAGATGGAATCTATCAAGATTGCAGGGCTGCACTTTGAAGGTGAAGCACACAACTGGTGGTTCCATGGCTTGTCTACATTGGGTCATTCCAATGTGACTGCTTATTCTGAGTTCACTAGAAGACTAGTGGAGAGGTTTGATAGAAAGGATCCAGAAGCACATTTCATGAGCCTTGCAAAGTTGAAGTAGTCATGTAATAGTGAGTCTTATATTTCTGAATTTTTGAGATTATCTATTATGGTTCCTGACTTGTCTACAACAAGAAGGGTGTACATGTTCATAGATGGCTTAGATGAACCTATGCATGGGTTGGTTAAATCCACCAAGCCCACTACCTTGCATGATGCCATTAAGAGGGCTAAAGACCTTCAAGATGCCCTACCAAAAGCAAAGGAAAACTTTAAGAGCAAGCCCTCTTTTCCTTCTAAAGGAAAGGAAGAGAAAGTTTCTCCTTCAAAGGAGAGCTCATACAAGAAGCCTCTTGATGATGAAGTCCAGAGAGATCTAAGAAAGAGGAAGCTATGCTTCACTTGCCAAGAACCATGGGTACCTGGACATATATGTGCTGCTAGTAAAGTACATTATATAGAGGTCTTCTCAGATCTTGAAGAAGATGAAGATGATGAACTAATAATGGGTCACAATGTTGACAATGTTGAAGGAGATCTAACACCATCAAGAGATGGGAATAGAGCATTTGCTCCTATTGGAGGAACTCTTGCATTTTTCAGAGGAGTACCTGAGGACTTGACCTTAAGAGTTCAAGGTTCAATCATGAATCAGAGGGTTTCTGTATTGATTGACAGTGGGGCTACCCACAATTTCATTGATGCCCATCTTGTGCTAAGGAGGGCAATACCCAATGATACTTTTGAGGGATTCTCTGTTTTGGTCCCTAGAGATAGAGCAATGTAATGCATGCATTATTTCCCATCACTTTCAGTCACCATGGGATCCTACACTTTGGTGGATCACTTCTTTGTAGTTGACATACCAGACACCAATGTTATTTTAGGTGTTCAATGGTTGATTACATTGGGCAAAGTCATCACTAATTGGAAGGCTTTGAAAATGGAATGGGTCGAAAAGAAGAGTGGTGCACCTCAAATGATCAAAGGCATGCATGCTTACCCCTCACACAACACTTCCACATAGAAAACAGAGATGGATTTACACAGTGGAAGCAAGAACCTCACTGTCCCATCTATTATGTTCACAAGATTTCTACAAGGGACACTCTTATTTAGTGGAAAACCACCTGGGAGGCCACTTGATTCAGTTTTGGTGAGATATATATCACTACTTGATGCTCCAAAATCATATCTAGGAGGGATGGGAGCATTAGAAGACACAGCTACAGCACTGGAAGGTTTGGGCAAACACAAGAAGGAAGGAGAATGTCTTATCTCATCATCATCACCCACCTTCATTTATGATTATGCAATGTTGGAGGAGAATAAGGGAAGGTATGTCCTTCCTACATATACCTTTGGCATAGAAGATTTCAAAGAGGAGATCAACAAAATGACAGACATTCCTGTTGATGCATCATCAGCACTGTCATTGTTGGGGAGTGTAGATCTATATTGGAAATCCCAGTTGTTGGTGGATTATTCCAAATATCTTCACGCTTGTATGATGCTTGACGACCAGCTGCATGAAGAGGGCTATCTAGTCTATAAGGGAGTCATCTATCATCATGATTGGATCTTTTTACCTAGAGCCTCCAAGCTCAAGGAGAGGATGCTACAAAGGACCTACAAATAGTTATGTTTCAGCCCTACCTATTCTATGAAGATCTATAACACTATTATCAGATGCTTTGAATGGGAAGGCTTTGGAGGAGAGCTACATCAGCATTTTCTAGAATGCATGAGCTATGTGGAGCTGGGGTAGCCAAGGGACTCTATGCAAGAGTCATTTCATCCATATCTTCCTTATTTTGAAAAGGGAGAAAGATCTATGCACAACTCCATGTGTGTGAGAGACATTGTTGGTGGAGAATCTGATCATGTAAAGAAAGTTTCATTTTCTGATTTTTTATATTCTTTCACCATATTTATGCAGGCCATGACTCCAAGGAGGAGTGATGTATCATATGAATCTCATGGCACACATTGGGCCACTAAAATTTCTGAATTTCGCCACTCCCTTGTTGATCAAAGGGAGATTTACTTTCATGATGGGTGCTTTCCAAAAGCACCAAACATATATCACACTTTCAGCCATCGTGAGATAATATGTGTAGCAAGTAAGTGGTGGGGAAACCACTTACCATACCTTGATCTGATGCAGGAAGGAGATGCACTGCGCTGGTACCATATGTGGGACTATGACCCACCTCTTCATGCTCCAATTACTATTTGTATATATGTAATTTTGCTTCCATACCTTGCTGATATAGTTGTACTTTTTATGGGATTGTATGGAGGGAGGATGGGAAGTTTGTATGTACCTCATGGGATGGAAACTCTCTATGTACCTCATGCTACATTTTTTAGAGAGAGTATTTGTTCAGCCATGTTTGTTTCAGTTGAGTTCTTGACTCCTTGTGGGATGGATTATGTACATCTCATAATGAGTTTGGAGGAACAATTCATGGAGGTTTGGATTGGTGAACACTTAGCTTGTGAAGAAAGCTTGATCCTTGATGTTGTCACCAATGGAGGAGGAGAAGCGTTGCAGCACTCACCCTATCAGTTTCTTAAGGACAAGCAACATTTTGGAGGGGAGGACTGTAATATTCTCAATTATCCCAAGCTAATGGGAATATACAATTTTGTTTCATTTTTTTGTCTCATGAATTAAATTGTAAAGGAGGGTCAATAAAACTCCAAATAAGAAAAATAAATCAATGCCACATGTGAACAAAGCTAAATCTGGGCTATTTACATAAGCACACTTAGGTGTGAAAGAGGCTGAATCATTTTACCAAGTCAACTAGGACCAAATCAACAGTGTTGTCTAGATACAGTGAATCTCCTAGATGCACAGTGCAGTTTTAGTTGGAGGCTACACATGTGAAAGGAGCTAAATCATTGAGATGGTTTAGGGTTTGGCAGGACTTTCATCTTATAAAAGGAAGAGGAGGACAGCGGAAGAAGGTTTTTGATTGAGTATATTTCTAAATATATTGTCTGTTTAGACATATATCATTCTCTTGTTGTTTAGCTTAGAATAGTGTTGTTTAGCACTAGGGTATTCCTGATCGGGAATACCACCTATTCCATTGAGTAGATCTTAGAGGATTCTTTCTGATCTTGTCCACTATCAGGCATTTGGCCAAGCTCATCTTCCAAATACAACACAGATCCTGTTGAGGGTTTGGTTTTCATTGTAAGTTGTAGCAATTGGAGGCTAGATCTACTCAGATCTAAGCCAATCTAGTGCCTCTTTTCAGTGGGAAAGCCTTCTATCCCCTTGAAAAGAGAGTATTAGATCTTTGGAGCTGCATTTTTAGATCTTGGCATCAGGCCAAACCAGTGCTAGAGCTTACAGCATAGTTTACCTTCTAGGACTGTGTTATTTGCAAGTATAAAGTTGTAGGGTGACTGGTAATATTCCAAAATTTTCATGCAACAAATTGGAATATTAATTTTTGCTGATTTCACTTAGGAGGTGAATAAATGGGTAAGGATGACCATAAGTAGACATAAAATCCCTCATAGTGTGAAAGGGATCATCATAGTAGATCTATTTTTCACCCTCAATTGTGGAAAGGGGCAAATGCATGAGGACAAGGTTAGGTTTGACCAAGTCAACAGCGTTGCCATAGTGGGAGTGGATCACCATGAGAGACAGCGCAATGTGAATGAGGAAGAGGTCATTTGGAGGAAACCCTAATGTGTGGGGGCCAAGGCAAGGAGGCTTTAATTTTTATAAAGGGAGGACAAGGCAGCCATAGAAAGATATGTTGATGAATATAGATTTTGGTCTGCATGACTATTTTCTCTCTTCAGTTGTTTAAGTGAGATTGCTGTGCTTCTTAGCACAAGGATAATTTTCAGTTTATGAATTATTTTCCCTTCTTGAGAGGCCTCTTGAGGGATTGTAATTCATTCTCCACATTTCAGGCTCAAAGCCAAGCCACCTCCTTCAGCTACAACGTTATTCCTGTAGCAGGAAACGTTGTGTTGTAGGGTGTTGCAGTGGAGGGTTCCACAACACCATTTCCTTGGCTCATTTTTCAGAGGAGGGACTCCTATTCCTCTGGGAGGTTAGTGAGGGGTATTTCTGAGCTTATTTTAGATCATTGGCATCAGACCAAGCACTTCCCATCACCAACAACACAGTCCCTTCTCTAGACTACGTTATTTCTGAGTGCAATTGCAGTGGGGACTTGCTCCACTATTTTGGAGGGCGAGATCTTCAGGGATTGGATAAGCCTTTCACCTGATAAATCCATTGGATGAGATTCAGCCATCATATTCAGCATATTTAGCTATCTTCATCCATTTCCAGTTTCTGAGTTGCAACTGCTACCATGCAACTTCGGCATTTCTGCAGATTTGCCATTTTGTGCATATTTCAGCCAATCCTCCTAAGGATTGTTGTATTGTTGTTTCCAGGGGTTGAGATATTTCTCCCCCATCTATTTTGAGCTACACATTTCATATCCATGTATTGAAATTATTTTTGCAGCAGTTATTCTCCATAGACTGCACAGTCATAGCATAGGGCTTTCCATATGTAGCAGTGTATCTCATATTTCTTGTACATGTTCCATTAAGGCTTGTATTTCTTATCTTGAGTGACTCTTTCCTCAATGAATTGTACTATTTTCTGCTATATGATATATTTTTTGGTTATCTACATCTTTCCTATCTCACAACTCATAAAAATAACATTGTTTCTCCATTATATGTTCATGTATTGTTGCAGTCCCTTCATCGGGCATTTTTCTAAGACAACTAGGTGTGGGAGACCTGTTTAACCCACCTAGAGGGATTTCTTTTGAGCCACCTCTTGTATTTCGTACTTAGATACATGTATATAAGAGATCCAGGTCTTGGTTTCAAATCCTGTAGCAGCCATTCCTGGAAAATGCGTTTTCCAGTCATGCCTTGCTAGCAGATCCCATTTTGGGATATTACAGTGGTATCGGAGCATGATATTTGGATCAGTATGTGAGTTTCATCCATAAGAATAAGAATATATCAAGATGAAGAAGAAAATGAGCTTGCTCTCATCAGTTTTCAGAACCAGCAAGGACCTCTCCAGGGAGGTCAAGAATATGGAAAAAGGAGAAGTGGAAGGACCATGCACTTCCTATTCTCAAAGAGGATAAGGCATGAAGCATGAAGAACACTTGGAATTTGAAATTTTAAGTGAGTAACTTGCTGAATACCAAGCTAAACCTAGAGCCTTCAAAGAGACTCTAGCTTTACCACAATTTATTCAGCAAGAACAACAGATAAGACCCCACAACTATGGGATGATGAGAGGCAATAGATTTCTATTATCCACCTTTGATGGATCACTCACATGTGCAACAGAGGTTTGGGTGAAGAAGCGAGAGGATTTTTTCCTGCTACATCCTGTAGTAGATAAAGAGGCTATAGAAATTGTGGCGCTGCACCTTGGAGGTGAAGCAATTACTTGGTGGTTCAGCCATTGGAGCCATGCAAGGGTATCAGCTCTTGCTGATTTTTCCCAAAGGATGATCAGGATATTTGGACAGAAGAGGGAAGAGCCCTCACCACCATTTGAAGAGGCATGTACCAGCATTGTTGAGACCATGGAGGAGTAGCCTTCATCTTCAACAGTTTGGAAAGCCAACACATATGAGGAGGAAACTCTTGCAACCCTGCAAGGAGCTTCCAAATTTCACCAAGGTATGCTTAAAATACCATCTCTTGTCATTTCAGCAAACACTATGGATAAGTCCACATCACTGCATATTGTTGACTTAGAGCAGCAGAATTGCACTGCGCTGTAAAAGGGAAGCGATGGAGAAAAAAGAAACCATTCCTCATGTGAGCATTCAAATGGTAGCTCCATGAAGGGAGCAATAAGGAGGAGTAGACATCTGGAGATAAGAAAATATTTCTCCTCTCTATATGAAACTCTCTCAATGAGCATGCCACAGCTCAAAGAGAGACTTCTACTTGCAGCAGATCCAAGGTCTCTTTGGTTTTGGAAGGCCATGCATGAGGAGGAGATCTCATGAAGAGATTTCAGTGGATGTGCACTCCCACAAATCATGGGGTGCAAGATTCTTCAACAGTTTGAGGAGGTTCTTCCCTTCTCACACTTGGGTCCTCATGGATTCAAGGAGGAGAAGATAGATGATGGAGGACATCTTTGGATGGATAACATCTCTAATTATTGTATTCGACACCTCTTGAGCCATACACATCATGATGGGAGGTTTTTTCCTACCACCTATTTGGGTCCTTATGGGATCAAGGTGATCCTTGGGAATATTGCATTTCAAAATCCCATGAAGTGCAGAAATCTGATTTGGGATGATGGTAGCCGTCATGGGAGGAGTACCAAGATGAAGGATGGAAGGAGACATCCACAATTGGTTAAGTGGATGTGGATGGTGAGCAAGAAGTTGGTGAGCTACTTGCAAGTTTATGATACTGGGCAGCAAGAGGCTTGGCTGCACTGGTTACTCTTGAAGGAGTTTGGCCATCACTTGGCATACACTCTTTCTAAGGGTATGGAGATGGAGGAGATGTGGTAGGATGCTGGCATCATTGAGCAGCAAGGATTATGGATGCATAGTGTTTATGTAACATTCATATCATGCATTATGTCTTCCTCACATGTCTTATATGATGAAAGCATGAGGAAGCAACAAACACTTTTGTTTCTTGGGTTGTTCTTGGGAGAGCAAGGGTAGATTTGCTATCACTTATTGTATGATGTTGCAGGAGTAGGAGATGGCACTATTATGGTGCAAAGGGGATACTCCTTGGCCTTTTATCATCAAGGATTACTTCCATCTTGGGAGGAATTATATGTTTGCAGCAACATTATTGGAGGAATCTTTGACAATCATCATTTCAAAGAATTGAGCTATGGGTTGGCAAGAGCCTATTTACATAGGCCAACAACACTGTTCTTTGGGAGCATGGATTTACTCATGTATTCATGCATCATTTTACTTTCAGCACATGGTGAGAATGTTGTTTTTGCATCTATTGATTATGTAACATAGCATTTGCATCTTCTTACCATTGTCATATAGTGCATTGCTCCACAAGAGGGAAATTTTATTGTTGAGCCTCATGAGCAAGACTTTGCTAGATATTATGATGGAGACAACCATCCTTTGTATCACCATGGACAAGTGTTTTATTATTTCTTGTATTCTCAGTTGACATATTCACTTATTTTCTATCCACTAGTAGATGTGATGATTCACACAATTAGCAATTTGTCAAAACACCACTTGCCATGCTATTTTATGAAGTTGCAGTGGGAGAGATTGCACTGTGTCCACTCGAGACATTGTTTGTACCATGCAGCATCATGTAATACATCCAGAAAACTTCTCATTTTCATACCCTATGATGATCATGTCCTATTCATCATGGATGAGATGTTTTGGGCCAGCTTGTTTGGAGAGGAGATCCTTAAAGGATGGTTCTTCATTTTTCCACTTGAGGGAAATAATTTTGCAGCCCAGGATCAGCACCTACTCCACACTTACCATGAGCGGAGAGAAGGACAGAATGGGGTAGGCTACATTGTCTACCATGGTTAGATTTTCAGCCCACTTAATTTGCATGAGCCAAAGGTAAAGGACTTTCAGGAGTTGCCATGTTGGAGGGTAACTCATTTTGTATGGATGATTTCTTGGGGATGGGAGATTCATATGGAGATGGAAAATACCAATTCATTTTAGCCCACATTCCTCAAGGAGACCCTTCAGTTCTATCCTTGCAGTTGCTTGAGGACAAGCAACATTTGGGAGGGAATGACTGTAATATTCCAAAATTTGCATGCAGCAAATTGGAATATTAATTTTTGCTGATTTCACTTAGGAAGTGAATAAATGGGTAAGTAGGCCCATAAGTAGACATAAAATCCCTCATAGTGTAAAAGGGATCATCATAGTAGCTCTATTTTTCACCCTCAAGTGTGAAAAGGGGCAAATGCATGAGGACAAGGTCAGGTTTGACCAAGTCAACAACGCTGCCATAGTGGGAGTGGATCACCTTGAGAGACATTGTAGTGTGAATGAGGAAGAGCTCATTTGGTGGGGGAAACCCTAATGTGTGGGGGCCAAGCCAAGGATGCTTTCATTTGTATAAAGAGAGGACAAGGAAACCATAGAAATATATGTTGATGAATACAGATTTCAGTCTGCATGACTATTTGCTCTCTTCAGTTGTTTAACTTAGATTGTTGTGCTGCTTAGCACAAGGGTAATTTCCTATTTAGGAATTCTTCTCCCTTATTGAGAGGCCCCTTGAGGGATTTTACTTCATTCTCCACATTTCAGGCTCAATGCCAAGCCACCTCCTTCAGCTACAACGTTATTTCTGTAGCAGGAAACATTGTGTTGCAGGGTGTTGCAGTGGAGGGTTCCACAACACCATTTCCTTGGCTCATCTTTTAGAGGAGGGACTCCTATTCCTCTGGGAGGTTAGTGAGGGGTATTTTTGAGCTTATTTCAGATCATTGGCATTAGGCCAAGAATTTCCCATCACCAACAGCTCAGTCCCTTCTCTAGACTGCGTTATTTCTGAGTGCAATTGCAGTGCGAACTTGCTCCACTATTTGGAGGGTGAGATTTTCAGGGATTGGATCAGCCTTTCACCTAAGAAATCCATTGGATGAGATTCATCCATCATATGAAGCATCTTTATCTATCTTCATCCATTTCCAGTTTCTGAGTTGCAGCTGCTACCCTGCAACTCCGGCATTTCTGCAGATTTTCCATTTTGTGCATATTTCAGCCAATACTCCTAAGGATTGTTGTATTGTTGTTTCCACGGGTTGAGATCTTGCTCCCCCATATATTTTGAGCTATACATTTCATATCTGTGTATTGATATTATTTTTTCAGCAGTTATTCTCCATAGACTATGCAGTCATAGAATAGGGCTTTCCATATGTAGCAATGTATCTCATATTTCTTGTACATGTTCTATTGAGGCTTGTATTTCTTATCTTGAGTGACTCTTTCCTCAAGTAATTGTACTCTTTGCTGCTATATGATATATTTGTTGGCTATCTACATCTTTCATGTCTCACAGTTCATAACAATAACGTGGTTGCTCCATTATATGTTCATGTATTGTTGCAGTCCCTTCATCGGGCATTTTTCTAAGACAACTAGGTGTGGGAGACCTGTTTAACCCACCTAGAGGGATTTCTTTTGAGCCACCTCTTGGATTTCAGACTTAGATACATTTATCTAAGGGATCCAGGTCCTAGTTTCAAGTATTGTAGCAACCATTCCTAGAAAATTTGTTTTCCATTCATGCCTTGCTAGCAGATCCCATTTTGGGATATTACATGTATTGACACACTTTTGGAGGAGAGATCTCTAGTGTTGGGGTTCTGCCCTTCACTCTGGTGATCCATGGATTACAGATCTAATCCATGTTCTGTTTAGATCTGATCTACTCACTATTGTATTTATCTTCAGAAATTTCTGAATATTACTGCAGATCTGCAACTTAGATCTTAGATCTACTCTTTGTATGTCATGTTTTTCTCAAAACCCCAAGGGGAATTTGTAAAGGAGCTCTTCTAGTGTACATATATGATATAGATCTAATATTTTGTACACATATCTCCTTTATATCTAGAGTGTAATATACAGCTGCTGCAGCTCTTTAAAATAACGTTGTCAAGCCATTTTGCATTCAATACATGTGTTGCAGCCCCTCTTTTTGAGGAATTTCTTCTATTTTTGTTTTTTGTATCCTGTTATACATTGTATGGGCCTCATTATGGATCTGATTTATTGATGTATATATGAATGTTGAGCCTTATTATTGGCCTCCTGCTATTTCTCAGTGAAACTGCGTTATTTTCCTGCAGTATTGTTGTATATTGCTACAGCGCCATTCTTGGGTGTTTGCCAGCCATACTAGGTGTGGGAGGTCTGTTTACCTCACCTAGTTTGATTTTTTTTTGCTTTCCTCTTGGATTTATATGATAGATCTCCAGATCTAAGGGATCCATGAGCTACAAATTCATTTCATTGCACATACTTCTGAAAATTGCGTTGTTCTAGCATGTATTATTGAATCTTCCCTTTTGGGGATACTACATCCAATGAGATCACTCCTTTCACACAAGGCATCTCCATCTAAAATTGCGTTGTGCCTCATTGATGGCCACTCCTCTAAGACAGCGTTGTAGATTTGGTCAAGGTTAACCCAGTCAAAATGTCCAGCCCTTTCACACCTAAGGGTGCTTGATTTAGCAGCCAAGATTTAGCCTTTTTACATTTAGCATTGATTTACTCATTATTTAGGAGTATTATGGACCTTCTTTACACTTTTATTATTTAAACAATGATATAAAACAAAATTTAATATTCCAATTAGTTTATGACTAATTGGGAATATTAGAGGGACACTTTATTCAATTTTCTGAAATCTATGCAAAGCTATATTTCTCCAGTCTTCTTTCTCACTGGGACCAAATTTGAAATCCAATCAGAGAATCTGATCGTGACAATAATAGTGGACTTGAAATGTATATTCACCTATTTTTTAATTGATGGCAGCAATCTAGGATTTATCCTTCTCAAATTTTTCCAAAAGGGCTTTTGATCGGACTTGATCAGAATAGTGCGTTGAATGATGTTCTTGTCATACACCTTTAAACTACATATTCCCATGTGAAAACATCAGAAAATTCAAAGAGTAATATAACACATTAATCCTTTACCTCGGGAGATAAGTACTTGGATAGTTTAACCATATTTGGTTTGTCGGTTGTCCCAATATTTACATCTTCAACACCCTTTTCCATAGGCATCAATGTAGGCTTTCACGTCATCTTGGTCAAACGATTCTTCCAAAGGTATGAGACCTTTTGGAATATTTTTGTCTTTCACATGTAGTATATCCATCTGAGTTGCGTCTATATCCTGATCATCTTTATCAGAAATTTGATATATAGAACAATTCTCAAATTCTTCTTCACCTTGGATAAATTTATTTATCTACTTATCATCCTAGAAAACTTGCCAATATCGCAAGTTATCAAGAACGGTGGCCGGTGTTTCACATGAATCTCAAATTTTTTGTTTCAAAAGATGGGGATTTTGAAATTTCTTGCAGCTTTAGCCAATGAATCTGCCATGAGATTTTTATTCCTTGGCACTACTGTAAGTATAAACTCCTGAAACATTTTCAAAATATCAAGTACATCATTCCTATATTATCTCATTCGAGGATGGTTAGCTCGATATTCACAATTAACTTTCTTGATAACAAGTTCTGAATCACAATACACAACAATCCTTCTTGCACCCAATTTCTTCAAGATCTTTATGCCAGTAATCAGTGCTTCATAATTGGCTTCATTGTTAGTGAAATCAAAATCTAACTTATAAGAGCACAATCTAAAATTTGTAGGGACCTTATTCTGTTGATGAAAAGGGATGCGGACCCAAATTTCAATGCTTGCCCCATCTTTCCCTAGGGCACCATCAAAGTCCATGGACCATAGACCATTCTCATCCTCCAAATACTGAAACTCTGATTTTTTTCTTGGCTCAATTTTATGAATTGTCTCTTCATGCGTTTCCAGACTTTTTTCCACTTTATCCAATGGTTGTTCTGAATATTTCACTACTTCCTTTGATTGTTGTTCTGAATTTTTCAATGCTTCCTCTAATTGTTGTTTTGATGAGCTAGGCAGATTCACATTTTCTTTTGCTATAACTTCTCTAATAAAATTATGGATCTCTGGAACATCTTCTACATCTACTAGCTAGATCTCTACATCATTTAAGCCACTATCATTAAATAAAATGAACGACTCTAAATCTAAATGTACAATGTTTATCGGATGATTGTTAGGCTTTTATTTTCTTGTGATCATATGTTTCATATTAGTTTCATGGTACAATTTTCTCAAATGCCCGAAAACAGGGATAGTTGCATAAGAAAAGTCTAATTTCAATGTGCCTCGTAATTTTTCCCGCCAAGATCTTGACAGCAACATGCCAAAGCGTGGCGGTATGTCACCTACCACCACATCCATTAGAACATTATTTGACAGAATCTGCTCTAGGGAGACTAATAAATCTTTAATCAGGCCAATACAACAAACTCTATCTGAATTGAAGGTGTATAAGTCATGGTAGGGAAAAGTGATGTCAAGGCCCAACTCCTCCATTATGGCTTTTGGCATTAGATTGTGGGAGGCTCCGGAGTCTAACATGGAATAATGTAAAATGCACCGGTCGATTCTTAGACTCAGGAAAAAAGGAGGAACCTCTCTATCTTATAATTGACCGTCAATAGCAGGACCAAAAATGAGTTCAGGCTGATCATCTTCGCTAGTTACCATGTTAGACAAAGGATCTACTTTAATCATATTGGAAACATGGGACTTATATTGGTTATTCTTAACAAGCTCAATTAAAGGAATAGACTCTTTTAACTTTGAAATTTATGATTCTAGACTGAAGGGAGTGGTTTTGTCTACCTCTTTAATGATGATGTCTTGTTGTCCAGCATGGTCCTTTAATGGAATTTTTTTCTTCTAATTGTCCTTTTCCTTATTTCTTGAACTTGTGGATGGTTGATTTACCTTGTTCTGATTTGTGATCAAAGGCTCTTTTCCTTTACTCTGATTTCTTAGAGGATTCTTCCCTGTTTGAGTGTCTTTCTGCTGATATGCTCTCTTCTGAATGGGAATAATCGGCACATCTCTGCTCCTCAATGACATCTTCCTATTTTGTGAACTAAGTGCATTCAATTACCCCCGTTGTTAATCACCTGATTCATTCTCTAATTCATGATCATTAGCAAGGATAAAATCTTCATCTTTAGGCTGATATTTCTTTTCAAAATACTCCTCATCTTCGGTCAAAAACATAGGCAGATCATCAGCTTTGAAAAGGAGGTTTTCCTCAACAATTGTGTCTTCATATTCTTCTTCTCCTTGAGCATATTTCTTCTACAAGGGTGTCCTAATTTGTTGTTGATGCTGTGGTGGTTATTCAAGAGCCCATTATTCTCTCTGCTTGCTCCTTAATTGAGGCTATTGTTGACCTCTATAGTTAGGATTTCTAACTTCAGGTTGTCTCTCCGTGATGGACATCTTGTTAACCAATTGTTCAATATTTCTTATCAATGTATCCATATTAGCATCATATGATGAGGTGGATTGTTCATATTTAATGGTAACTCTCCTCTCATTCCTAGCTCTAGCTCTCTTCATCGACAGATTTGCGTCAACGGTGACCGCATTATTTTGCATATCCTCTATCGTAGCAATATTTATTTCCCTTAATTGGTAATCCATATCATGCTCAAATGCATCTGGATAAAACATGAGAGCTAAGCCTGTATGAGGCTTGATCTCAACAGAAATTACATTGTAAATTATATTAAAGCGAGTATTGAAATCTTGGACTAATTCATTAAGATTTCTTTTAATGTTCTCATACTCAGCAATAAACTATAAGTGATTTTTCTTTACCTCCCACCAGGCTATAAACAAATCAATGAGGTGGTCTGGAGTGGAAATGGAATTAGCAGTCAGAGAACTAAACCAAACTATGACATCACCGGAGAAGCTTTGGGCTATAATCCTCATTTTTTTATTGTCAGCATCAACTTCCTCCAAATCTATGAAGTCAGTGACCTTAAAAATATGTTATCTTGTAGATATGGTAGAGTTTTCATCAAACAAGGGGAGTATTTTTCCATAGCCCTGAGGTAATTCATTCAATTGGGTAGGTAAGATAAGTGGGGAAAATCTTGCCATGATTCCTACTGAGTGAAGTGTTGGATTAACAATAGGAGGGATTGGTTGAATAGGTAACGGAACAGAAGTAGTAGGTATGAATGATGAGGTCGAAGGTGAAGATGAAAAAAACTACAATTGATTGAGTTTGAGGTTGATTTGAGACAAAAATTTCCTCTTGATGGTAAAACTGGATCCAATCTTTGATGTCAAGGTAACATTCAGGCTTAATCTTTTCGGAAAAACTATCTTTCAGAGAACTAAGGTCTAATTCAAACAATGAATTGACATGAAATAGTCTTAAAGGATCGAATACTATGTTGAATAAATAGCTTTCAGACTTGGATTTAAACGATGACAATTCAAATTTCAGATCATATGGTATATCTTCAAGAGAAACTAGTTTAGGAGGTAGAGAAACTAATCTTACAAATGGAACTGGTCCTGACTGAATGTTGGTAGTTTGATATCTATGCCTTCAAAAAATATTCTCTAGATCATCTACTGGATCAACTGGATCAGGATTGGAATTTTCTCTGGTATACCTTCTCGAAGCCAGCTCTACAATCTTAGCACTGCAATTATCGAATCAGCCTTTCTAAAAGTTAACCCTATCATCCAAAGGATCAAATTCCAATGTTATTGGCCATATACCCAGGAAAAATAAATATTTTTTTCCTGGGCAACGACGCCAATAATTTATCACTTCGCCAGATCTCCAAGGTTGAAGAAGAAATCCCAACAGAGGTAACCACAGACCAATATTTCAGCTTGGTAGCTAGCCCTACAAAACCGAAGAGGGCTCTCTCAATAATTTCATAGCCAAGAGGGCTGGATAGATTAAGGTTTTAGGTTAGGTATGAGTTTAGGGGTTTTGATTTAATTTGATTTGGTTGCTGGATGACGATATTAGGTCAACGAAGCTATGTCAAGGAAAATAGGATTAGGTTTGTAGAGATTCAATGGGGAAAGGTAGGTAGAAAGGCTAGCACATTGGGGTTCTTGGGATGGAATGATTCAGACAGGTGAGGAGCTAGGAAGAGCATGAAAGATGAACTCTTCCTAAACTGAAAGAAATATGAACAGACTATGAAAACTTTCCCAAAACAGAGCATGTGAGATTAATTCTGTTTCTCGAACTTAAAACTGATCATACAATAGACATGAAATGGAAATTGAACAACAATACATTCATAAAAAGGAAACAAGAGAAGAAAAAATGCTAGACAACCATACCACAGGTATCCCAAAGAAATAACTACAACACTTTTATTAAGCTCCTTCCAAAATGATTACAATAGAGTCTTTGATCAATATGCTAACATCCAACTGATTCCAACCTGTGAAATGGTTGAAAATTTACATGATATAGGCATCAATACCACTTTATCTCATCCTTAGGGGTCGAATCCTTGAGTTGAGGAAGAGATCCACAAAAATTTGAACTGATAGCTGAAGTGTAGGGAGGTCCAAGTGACTCCTCCCTAATTACAATGAAACTGATTCATTTAGCTCCATGATGACATTTAACCAATGTATTTACCCTAGGTAATAGTAAAAGCATGATATTTACATTTACCTCCTTCAATTGCATAAGTAAAATCATCATTTCCCAAAGTGAAAATCAAAATTGCAGTGAAAACTGAGAAAAATCAGAAATTTTTCAAGGGCGCCATTTTTGTGCCAGGGGCGCCCTCCATGTGGCAGGACACTTTTAGAGGCCTTCCCGGTGTCCAAATTGGGCTTGGGATGGCTTGTTGCAAAGCATGTCCAGTCTAATTTATAGAAATGTATATGGTTGTCTGAATGGATCTTATTTTCCTTGTCAAAAATTGATTCTCCCATAGCTGATCAGGGACACAGCGCCAAGAAAAAAAAGGAGGCAAAACATTGATTTTTTGTGTGTTTTTTCACCTTTTCACCTACCAGTTGTCCAAAATAAGGCTAGAATAGTTTTTTACTTGGATGTATTCATCATTTTACATCTTTTGGTGTTCTTCATTTGGCCAAAAAGTGCCTCAAACAAGAGCGCAACACCTAGGGCAGTGTGCCCTTGACAATTCGGATGTCACAAAATTGTTTGGGATTGCTGAAAAACACAAAAATTTCAAAAATTGACCCAAAATTTTTTCAGAATTTTCTAATTAGTTTTTGATGATGGGGTTAGGGATGGAGTGAGGCCTCAACTAGTATTTCAAGCCTCCTTTTCTCCTCTTTCATGGTTATATTTTCAATTTTTTCATTGGCTCTTTTAAGCTTGGCTCTTGCAATTTTGTTTTTCTTGGCATAGTGCTTGGACCTCTTTCTCATTATACCATTATCTCTATTTTACTTCTCCATAAGATTCTCTAGGTGTTGGTTAGCCCTGTCAAGCCATTTCTCCCGGTTCTCATTGATTACCACTACAAATTGTTCATTCAAAATAAGCTGATTAGCAAGCTCAACCTCCTTTTGCCTCTCTAGTTCTAGAGTTCTTTTCAGCACTCTATTCCTAGGCCTTCTCCTTGGAACTTGTTCTTCTACCTCATTGGTTTCACTATATGTTTCTAGTGTCTCTTCAGGCAAAACTTTGGCTTTTTATGCCTCTCTTTGAGCTTTGATGAATTTCACTTCATCAATGACATGTTTAGTCTTTAGCTGCTGGGTCTCCTACTCAAGAAAGTTAATGAAAAATTTAGACTTGTCAAGATTAGTTTGTAGCTCCTCAATATTGGCTTATTTCTCCTTGATGACTATGCTAGTGATCGCATCATCATCATGCTCATTTAGGTCAACAAGGTCAAAATCATGTTCTGTCTCATGGAGGTCCTCCTCCTCATGTCTGATCTCTGCCTGAATATTTGGCTCTGTCATATTTTTCTTCCCTTTGTCTACCTGCTTTGTCGATGTAGAAGGCAAGGTCCCTTCCACCATCTATGGAGAAAACACATGCCTGTGACCTCTATGGTATGTTTTTTCCAATGGCTCTATCTCAGCCACATTAGCCCTCTTAGGCTCACTGATCTCAGCTCTGCTAGGTGACCTAGTCTCAATGTGAAAGGAGATGATGATGGTAAAATGGATTAAGAAGACTTATCTTATGATGATGCATGAACTGTGGATTGAGATGGAGGAATGGATATGTAAGGATGAGATGATGAAGGCACATCTTGGGCATGATGAATAGGTGGAGCAATAAATATGTAATTATCTATGAAAGTACTCCATGAAATGTTCAGCTTTTTGAGGTGATGGAGGACTATGATCTTAATGAGGGAGTGGTGAAAAATGTTATTTATTTTGTGCTCATAATCTCTCTTTTGGACAATATATGCCATCTTGTCAATGCTCCGGAAGAGGTATTAAGGTATGTTGAGCATATTGACCCTTGTGAAGTGCACGACTAGCCAGATATGATAGGTGTAAAGTCTAGAGAACCTACCTTCACAAGAAACGTATTTCATGATGATTTTCATCATGAGGGCATATCTCTCCAGGAAGTAAGAGAAAGTAAAAATCCCCTTTCTTTCATTCTTTTACCTAGGTTTGATGTATGGCTCAAAGTAATGCTCCTCCAAGTCTTTTTTCTTGAACACTTTTTCCCCAACATTTGGGATTCCCGTGGCAGTTGATGTCATGGCAGTGGACACAGTGAAAGTGACACCAGCAATGGTTACTTGGTTGTCATGGAGATTGGAGATGAATAGTCTTCTCAACATAGGATGGTGTTGGGCCCATTTTATTTTCTCATAGAATTCAAAACATCCTACATTCTTAAAACATGTCACATTTACGGGAGATGCCATGAGTTCCCTGGTATTTGTTGGCTCAAGTCTAAGGATTCTCCCTCCTTTGTTTGGCCTCCTCTCCTTTATTTTCTCTCCCTAAATGTAGTTTCTGTTATGTTCTTCTTCCATAGGTGTCTTAGTGTGAAAACCATAGAGAGATGGAATTATAATGAAAAATGAGTTTTTGGAAGTGGGAATGGGATGGGGAAATTTAGGGAGATGGGGGAAGGTGTTTATGAAATGAGGGAGGTGATAGGGAGTAGTGATGATGAGGGATTTGGGAGCCTAGGAAAAATGAAGCACCTAGGTCTTATGTTTTCAAAGGAAAAGGGCTTAGGGAAAGGGGATTATGATATATGGGTTGAGGATAGGGTCAATTATGATATGGGAAGGGAATGGAAGTGCTAGGGAGTGAAATTAAAATGTAATTAGGGATTTGGCAGTGGTACTAGGGTTTCAAGCTCAAAATAGACACCAAATATTTTAAACAACTTAAAACACCACAAAATTGACTTGATAAGAAGAGGGATGGTGCAATTATGGCTTATGTGATTGCTGGAGGTTGTAGAGCATTGTTGCTGAACTTTGAGAGAGATGTCATGTGTTTTGGATCTCCCCAAGCATTTTTAGGCAAGCACGGAGTGAAAAAAATAGGTGCGCACTCTCTTTGACAGGAGCACATCGTACAACATAGGTTTGCAGCGTAAAACGCAAGTTTGCATCGTACAATGCAGGCATGCCCTCCTTCTGCCAAGAGCGCAGCGTTGACTTTTTTTTGCAAATTTTGCCTTCTTTCTTGGATTTTTGTGCTTTTGCTGAGATTTCTTGATGATGGCAAGAGAAAATGAAGTTTGAATTGATGTCCTTTGGGTTTAAATACTTTGTGGGATTTGATTTTGATGATTTTAAAACCCACTTTTTCAATGTTCAATTTCACTTTTAAAACCTTGCAAAATACCTTTTAACTCTAACTTGTTTGTTTTGCAAATTGATCGTGTTGGAGTAGGAAATATTCATAATTTGAAGTTTGATGTGTTTTGAAAATGCAACTGAGTTGGAAGATTTTGGAAACTGAGTATTTATTACATATAATGCACATAAATTTACATAAATTGTTAAACACATGCATGGTAAACACACAATAGGGAAAATGATAAAGATAAGCGTGAGTTGCTTTACTATTAACCAAAGATGTGCATTTATATTACATTGATGTGACTCTTGTATTCCACATTCCAAGTTCACTTGGACTCATTTTGTCCATTCGGCTTGCACACCTACCCATAGATGATTAGGTGTCCAACATTCCCCCCCTTAATCCAAAGGGGTATGTGTGAGTCCAATAAGAGATTTGTAATACAAATCTTCAAAGTATGCATGTCAGGACTTAGGCTGAATGAGCTCTGTAAAATGTTGGCATAAATAGGTGATTTAAGAATGACCACCAACATAGGAACGCTTAGTGCAGTTCCCGAAACTCTTCCAAATCTGGCAAGAATCTGAGGTCTTCTACTAGAGGAAGTTTCCCTCATATTTTGAAGAGGGATACCTTCAACCTAGAAGAAGGGAGGTCTACAACCTGTGATGGTTTAAGGATTACCACCAACTCTGGAATGTTTGTTGCATTTCTAGAACTCTTCCACAACTAGCAAGAAGCTGAAGTCTTCTACTAGAGGAAGTGTTATGAATTCTTTGAAGAGGGAGAAGATCAACCTCGCATAGATGGTTTAAAGATGACCACCAGCCAAAGGCATACTCATGGGAATATGTGTCTCTTGCTACAAATATGAATCTAGAATGATATATTGTGGCTTAGGCTTGCTTGAACTATTGTGGCTCTGGCTACAACTCTGAATCTGGAATGAGAGATTGTGGCTCAAGCTCGCTTGAACTATTGTGTCTCTGGCTACAACTTTGAATTTGGAATGAGAGATTATGGCTTAGGCTCGCTTGATGTGGCTTTGAAGCCTGTAGATGACCACCAATTTCTCCCCTGTCAAGTATAAGGTGAGATGACAGAGAAAACTCAGCTGCAAGATTGTTCAATGCTTTATAAAAAGTTCTGACATATGACTTAAACATATTCTTGGTTTTTGATGCCCATTTCCAAGAGGTGATCCATCTAAGATGAATCTTTCTTCTTGCAGGAGGCTTGTTTTTGAAGCATCTAGGTGAAGAATGAGTGTGCCGACCATAGTCCTTGCATGGGTGAAGATCGAAACATTTATCTTTCATATGGCCAACGTGATCACATTGTTGGAATTTTACAATCTGTTGTTGTTGCTGTGGAAGAGGAGCATCGTTTGGAACAACTGAAGGTGAGATATCATGAATAAATATTGCACTCTCAAATTTGATGGGTGTGAAGTAGTCCAAAATATGAAAGGACAACTCCTTGTCATATCCAAGACCTGTTCTGTGCTTTTTGTGGACAAGCTCTTCCCAAGTTCTGATGATGGGCTTGGGAGGTGCAGGCTGAATTTCGACAAATGCATGAAAATTTTCTCTTGAACTAGTCACTGAATGTGAATCGAATGCAACAATATTTACTTGTTGCTTATGGGAGTCTTTTTCAATGTTCTGAATAGAAACAAGTTCAAAATGATGACTCCACTACTGTAATTCTTCTTGTTGTAGCTTTGACTCAAGCTGCAAAAATTCAATCTTCTCTTATGCATTTTCTAAACATATTTGAATTTCGACAAGAGTGGTTTTGTCGATTTTGATTGTGTCTTCAGCAAAACAAAATCACTGTGTGTTCAAGAACTCTAATATTGTATTAATTCTGGTAATTTTCACAAGTACTACTCCAAAGAATGAAGAAAATACAATAATTAATGCCTTGAATTAGACCTTAGGCTCACTATTCATTCCAGCTTGTAAATGAAAAGTACCCTCAGATGAACATTGTAACACATATTTGTGCTTTCCAATCATGCAATTTAGCTAGCTCTTAACAATGGAACACATAGATATTCCAGTATAAGAATATGAAAGGTCGGTTCAACATATAACTGTTTTTAAGAATAACTAAACCTAAATTCCTACCTTCAGTGGTAGCGGTATTCACATAGAGTGTCTACTTTCTATTTTCTACCACTCGTAGATTGTCCACATTCACATAAAATAGATGGATATGAAACCAAATAATTTTTTACGCTGCAAATCCTCTCACAGTATTCGAAGTTTGTATAATAAAAAAAAGGAATCCCAACTATGGAGCAGTGTGAGCGTAGAGGAGGCTTGGTTGTGTAATGGAGAAGTGTTGAGAGCATAGTGTAGAGTGAGGACCGATGCATATATGAGGGTGCTTCAAATATTAAGGGGATTATTTTTTTTGTTTACTTTTATTCTAACAAAGAACATAGAATACACAATTTACTCACCATCGAGTAAATGAGAACTCTATGGAAAGAGAAGAGATGTCGAGACATTTGGATTTTCTTCGTCGGCAAGTCAAAGCTAAGAGATCCCCATCATAGGACATGAGAAGCATAACAATGCCTCGATATTTAGTATTCGAAGAGGATGAAAGGATTCCTCTTGGAATGCGAGATTCTCTCTCCAGGGATCAAGAGGAAATGTAAAGACATTTGGCTCTTCTTCGCAAACATGTTAGATATGAATGGTCATCGCAATTAGAAGCGAGGAGGAGGACAACTTTATCATTAATGCTTGATGCTGAAGGACTGGAGTCTTCTGCTGCTACAGCCAAGGAACATAATGAAATGTCAGAACATCCTGCTTCTCTTCATCAAAATATTGAAGTTGAAAGAGTCCCATTTTTGGGATAAATATCTACAACATCTCCACAAACAGTGGTTCACGAAGTTGAAGAAATAGTTCCACCCAGATTGTTTAGTTCTTTAATAAGGGAACAAGACAAATTTTCAAGATCTTTTCCATCACCTTTCTATATCAGAGTTTTCATGTCTCTACCACTAGTACCAAGAACTAGTAGAAAATATTCACATATGATGGTCAATGGAGTTGAAGAAAGAACACGGTCGAGATTGGAGACTTCTCTAGCTAGAAAACATGAAGATATGGCAAGGAATTTGGCATTTCTTCGACATACTAGAGTGGATAGGTTCCCATCACTAGAATCAAGCATTGTAAAAATTCCTCATCTAGATGCTAATTAGGTTGAAGAGAGAACGCCTCTCGGATTAGAGTCCTCAATAGTTAGGGTACAAGAAGAATTGTCAAGACATTTGGCCTTTCTTCAATGAATTAGGACAGATAGAGCCCCATTGCTGGAATCAAGAACTAGCACCTCACCAATAGTGGTTGATGAAGTTGAGGAAATAATGGAAAATAGATTGGAGAGTACAATGGCCAGGGAACAAGGAATTACCATAGACATGCGGGAGGAGCAGTATGTGAAGCGGAGGCAGTGTTATAATGGAGTCGACTATACAATTTGTAACAATATGGAAAGGGCACAGAAGGGTGTTATGACTAGGGAGAGGTAACTGGTTTCCAAAATAGAAGATGCTCTAACACACATAGAAATGAACTTGCAATAATGGTAGAAAAATGACAGAGATGTAAGTAGAGCGCATAGAGGATAGAGTCACCAGAAAAGACTAAACATTTACTATTTTGGAATGTAGACAACGTAGAGAATGTAGCTAGAATTTAGCTGATTCGAGCAGGGCCAGCAATCACCTACTCCGATACCATCTTAAACACACGCATGGTAAACACACAAGAATAGGAAAAATGATAAAGATAAGCGTGAGTTGATTTACTATTAACCATAGATGTGCATTTATATCATTTTTATGTGACTCTTGGATTCCACATTCCAAGGTCACTTGGACTCCTTTTGTCCATTCGACATCCACACCTACCCATAGAGGATTATGTTTCCAACATAAATAAAATAAAATTACATCTCTGTTTTTTGGAATGAAATTACATTTTGGAATGAAACTCACACTTGAAATCAAAATTACAACTTTGGAAACCATCTTTAAATGCTTGCAAATCCTCTATAGATGATAAAGCGATATTATTTGGATCACTCTCATACTTTTGTTGACCTTATGCAATGAAATGGTGTTTTATTTGACCGTGGAAAATGAAAACCTAGAGACCTAATGAAGACCTTTAGTGACCAGACTTCATGGTGACCTGACTGACATAATGACATGATGAAATGGACTTTCATGACTAAAGTATGCTCAGCAAGACATTAAGGTGGGCCAAAAAGTATGAATTTATGACGAAGAGTGCAATGTTTTGACTAGGGCTACCATTAGTGAGTAAATTTTTTGTATGACATAATGGAATGATTAAAAAAAATTCTGAGTGGGACTCCTAAAATGATATGAAAAAAGGATTTTTTATCACTAATGGAAGGATGCAAATACTCACACTAACATTGGCCTTATTGGGGATGATAGCTCTAAAAGAGGTGTCAAGAACCACAAAACACTGGATTTTACAAATCAGTGCCTTATTCATTAGGCCAATATGGTCAAAAACTCAAAAAATTACACGACTGAAAATTAATAACTCAAATGACACAAACTATTTTTGAATTGTCTTGAAATTGACTAAAAAAATGACTCAAGACTCACTTACTTTACTAAAAACTTAACTTTTTGAAAATGGCAGAAAATCAGTGAAGCTCCATGGCCTTCGCTTCGTGCACTGAACTCCAGTGATTATCTACTTCACACTTGCAGAAAATGTAACTGATATTTACAATGAAATGGAAAAATGATCGATAAATTTGTTTCAGAAAAGATAGTGTTTCAGGAGTCTAACATTAACTAGTCCTCCTAAACACACTTGTCCATTCATATCCTCAAGAATATCAGCATTATGTCCCCGACAAGCTGAAATCTGATATGGCCCTTTCCATAAATTCTCAAATTTTTCATGCTTACCCTTGTCTTCATTCCTAGCATCCCAACAGAGTACCACATCTCCAGCCTTGAAGTTTTCTTCCTTAGTTTTCTGATCATAGATCTTCTTTATCCTGTCACGAAGTTTTGAAGTATTCTGAAATAATTCATCCCTTGACTGCTGAAGGTGTATCATTTGATTAATACAACTTTGTATGTCATTTTCCTCAATCCCCACTTCTTGCAGCAATTTAATTACCGGGACTACTAATGATGAAGGAACACAATATCAACACCACACACAACTTGAAAAGGAGACATACCAATAGACTTCTTTTTACACACTTGATCTGCCCACAATGCATTGATCAACTTCTTATGCGAATTCTTTTTATTCGCCTCACCCACCAACATCCCTTCAAATTAAAGGGGGGAATGTTGACACCTAATCCTAAGGGATTGGGTGAGATTGAATATTATTGTAATTTAGTAAATAAGGAAGGCCAAGAGACATTGGGAAGTGAATCAAAATAGTCTCACGTCCATGTATAAGTACACACACAATATTCATCTAATGCATCTTTATTTTTGCATAGTTACCTCCTGGTCTGACATGGTATCAGAGCCAATCCCTTTTTTTGGCATTCCTGCCTTTGGTGTAACTCCCTCCTGTTTTGCATTTTTGCAGACCGTCATCGTGCATTCAGTTTTTTTACTGCTCTTGGTATTTAGTTTTTTACTGCTCCTGGCATTCATGTTTTTTTACTTCTCCTAGCATTCTGAAATTCTGGAATGATTCTGCATTCTGGTTTTTTTTTGGAAAATTTTGCTTCATTTTTTCTGCACACCACTATGCAATTTCAGCTCAAGTTATCTACACATTTAATTTTTACTATGAAAAATAATTTTTTTTACAGTTCACTGCCCCTCTCTTCACTCACCCTCATGTAGATCCTCACACCCCTCTTACACAAACCCTCTCCCTCGCCCCTCTCATGTAGTCCCCCTCGCCCGCACTCACCACACCTCACACAGTCACTCTCCATCACTCTTGACACTTCCCAACCCCTCTCCCTCCCACTCAGCCCTCCCCATCCCCCTTAGGCCCACCCCTGGTACCCACTCACCTCCCCCTCCCCCATCCCTCCCCTCCCATACACCTCACTCAGCCCTGCCTCACACCCTCCCCTCGGCCCTCGGCCTTCCCTCACCCCTAGCCCTCAACCCTCTCCTCATGTCCCTCACCACTCCCCCCTCACGTCCCTCCCCCACCTCTCCCCCCTCACGTCTCCCTCACCACCCCCCCCCCCTCACATCTCTCCCTCACTTCTCCCCCCATCACGTATTTTCCTCACCGCCCTCCCCTCCCGTCCCTCCCTCACCGTCATCCCTTCTCGTATTTCCCTCACCGTCCTCCCCTCCCTCAGCCCTCCCTTCCCATCTCCCTCACCGTGACATTTCCCACAGCTAAATGTCTTCGGCCAACCCTCAGCGTATCACGCAGGCCCTCAGCCACCTTCCCTCCCTGCTGTTTAAATTTTTTTTTTTTTTCTTATTACAGCAAGTACCCCCCCAAAGAAAATGCCTCCCCTAGTAAAAACCCCAGAAAAAACCTCCCCCAAGAAATACCTTGCCTAGAAAAAAGCTCCCCCAGAAAATACCTCCCCTCTATTTTTCCCCAAAAAAAAATTACATAAAAAATAAAAATAAAAAAATTGTAGAATTTAAACCAAAATTGAGCTTATACCATGACAAAAAAAAAAAAAAATCTTCAAAAGAATGCATTCTTTCATATCCATTGTGAGATTTTTCCTCTCTGGAAAAGAGAACTATCCTGAATGGTCTCCGAAAATCAAGCACACTCTCAATTTTAATGAGCTGTGGAGAGGAATTTGTGAGGGAGAAGGAGACCACCACCCACCAGCAAAGCTTACTTCAGACAAAGAGAACTACAATGCCTATGCCTTGATTTCAGCTTTCATAAATGAGGAGGTGATTCGTCATATTACACCATTTTCAAATGACTATGAAGCCTTGAGAAAGCTAAAAGAACTCTATGACTCACATTCAGAACTTGAAATTTTTCAATTAATTATTAAGTTGTTCTGTCTTGAATTGAAAAATGATGACCCTCTTGCTTTAGCTTCAGAGGTAAGATCTATCATGCATGAAATTAAAAACATTGGTGTAGAAGTTGACATACCTCTCATAGCATATGCTAAATCATTTTATCCCACTTACTCACATTATCTTCAGTAATTGCAAGCAAGTGGAAACCTCCTGAAAATCACCTTTAATTCCCCTGAGAAAAATTTTGCAGAAAGAGAGAAGGATTTTGGAAAGGTGACAGTCCCTATGTCTTCTGAAGAGGTTGTATGCTTTGCACATAGAGAAAAGAGTCATGCTCAAGATTCTTCCAAAGGAAGAGGTGGCCGAAGAGGAAGAGGAAGAAGAAATTTCAGAGGAAGGGGTGGTAGACAAACTCAAACTGAAAAATCTGATCTTCATTGCATACATTGCAATAAAGACTGGCAAGATGCATCTACATGTAAGCTACCTTGGGATAAAATTGAGAAGCAAAGAAATCAAGAAAAAGGTAAAACTCATGACAAAGACAAAGGTAAAGAACCTAAATCTGCTCATTATGTTGTAGCACATTGTAAAAATGGAGTAACTAAAGACTTGTTTGATGTTTCATTTACTTCATGGAGAAATGATTGGTTGCTAGATTCAGGAGCAACATGTCACATGACATTTAGAAAATATTTTTTTGAATAATTTACTGACAAATTTTATGGAGTAGTATACTTCACAGATAAATCCAAACTCAAGCCATCAGGGCTTGGCACAATCAGGCTTAAGTTACCTGGTCTTCCAGATCATCTTCTACATGAGGTTCATACCTCCCTGGGTTGAGGAGAAAATTGTTGTCCTTGGTCCACATCCACCATCAAGGACACTCCATTCACATGTTTTATGGAAAGGCTTAGGTAAGAAAATCATCATATCGCTCACTTATCATGGAGGGAATAGAAATAGGAAGACTCTTGAAGATGCAAGGTTCCTCTGCTCATGCAAAAACATTTGCATTAAGTTCACATCATGATGAAGGTACATTCCCATCAAGTCTTTTATGGCATGCTATATTTGGACACTAAACTATGACAACCTTCGATCGTTGAAGAAAAATGGTGTTACTGGACTGCCTACAATTCCTAGGAAACTTAAGCAATGTGATGCTTGTATTCTAAGAAAGCATAGCAAACAGCCATTTCATGATTCACATTCCAGAGCACATAGAAAACTTGAGCTTATTCATTCAGATTTATGTGGCCCTATGCCTGTTGCTTCTGCAAATTCAAATAAATATATGATGACATTTATTGATGATTACACCAAAATGTGTTTGGTTTACTTATTGAAGAACAAATCTGATGCTTTTCAAACATTCAAGAATTTTCATGCATGGATTTAAAATGATGCACAAACTCATATTGGCTCTTTGTGCACTGATAATGGAAAAGAATACACTTCAAATGAATTTTAAAATTATCTTCTTCAACATGGGACCAAACATCAAAAAATTGTGCCCTATAATCCCCAACAGAACGATGTAGCTCAAAGGATGAACAGGACAATTTTAAATATGGTTCGCTCCATGATGTTTTTTAAGAACATAAAATTGATGTTTTGGGCTGATGCAGTTCTATGTGTTGTATACATAAAGAATAGGTGTCCTTCAAATTCAATCAAAAACAAAAATCCTTGTGAAATGTGGCATGGCCACATTCCTTCGGTAAAGCATTTCAGGGTCTTTGGTTCCACCTGTTATGCTTTGATGCCCAAGGCACAAAGGAATAAAATTGGTGCTAGAATCAGAAAATGTATCTTCTTGGGGTATTCCAATACCTCCAAAGGATATCGTCTCTATGATGAAGTCAATAAGAAGTTTGTAGTAGCAAGAGATGTCATATTCCTTGAATCTTTCAATACTATGTTTTTGTGCAATAACTTGACTGCCTGGATAGATTCACACATGCAAAGTATTTTCAAGAATTTGATAATTAGATTCCACATCTTGAAGGGGAGATTCCTATACTGAATTGATCTCTGGAATAATTTTCCGAAGCACTCTCTCCCCCACCTGAAGAACCAACCACGGATGACACCTTGAATGATGTGATTGAAAGAATATCTTGATTCAATTCCAAATCAGTCAAATGAGCAACCTGGGCCATCTCAGAAAGGTCACCCAAAATGGCCGACAAAGACACTAGAAAACATTCATCACGACGAGGTTGGAAATACAGGAACAAGAATTTCCACCAGAAAAAATGAAGGTGACATAGATAATTCTAATTCAGCTGTTGATATGGATATTGCTTATAATTTTGAATTGAATTTGACTACAGATCATGAACCAACTTCCTTCAAAGAAGCTGCTTCTCATGTTGAATGGAATGAAGTGATGCAAAAGGAGTATGATGGTTTGATAAAGAATGGCACTTGGAAGCCGGTTGATCCTCCTTTGGGAACCAAACCAATTGGTTATAAGTGTGTCTACAAGAACAAGTACAAAGTAGATGGCTCACTTGACAAGCACAAACCCAGGCTTGTGGAAAAATGTTTTGCATAGAAAGAAGGGGTTGATTATTAAGAAACTTTTTCCCCCACGGAAAAATGGGCCACCATCCTAGAAATATTTTCCCTAGCAACGAATAAGGGATGGAAATTCCATCAAATGGATGTAAAAATAGCATTTTTGAATGGATATCTAAATGATAAAGTTTTTATGTCCCGGTTAGAAGGATTTTTTGTGAAGGGCCAAGAACACAAAGTATGCAGACTTATAAAATCCATGTATGGCCTCAAGCAAGCATCGTGAGCCTGGTACGAGAAATCAATTGAGCATCTTCTGAAAATTGACTTCAAACATTTTGATCTTGATGATGCAACTTTGTTTGTTAAGAAAGTTGTAAAAACAATTGTATATCTTGTGGTGTATGTAGATGACCTTTTGATGACAGGGAACAATGAGAGTTATATTGCATCCATAAAGAAAGAATTGAAGAAAGGTTTTGAAATGACTGATTTGGGCTATGTTCATTACTATCTGGGTATTGAAGTAACTCAACATCCTTAATTTATACTTCTTTCTCAAAAGAAGTACATTGGAGATCTTTTGAACAAGTTTGGTGTAATATTCCAAAAATTTAGCCTTCAGCTAAATGGAATATTATAGTTTGTTTTATCACTAGGTAGGTGAATAAGTGGGTGGGGAGGCCCATAAATCTCCTTAGCAGCAATAAAAACACTTCAAGTGTGAAAGGAGACCTTATAAGTAGCTAAATAAAGCACCTCCAAGTGTGAATAGGGGTTGGATCATGTTTATTCAGTCAACTTTGACCAAGTGATCAACAACGATGTTATGCTGGAGTGGAGATTAAATGAGGAATAACACAGTTTTGGAGGGAGATTGATTTCATGAAGGAAATGACCTAATTGAGTGGGTACAAGGGAAAGGAAGCTCATAATATATATAAGGAAGAGGATGGCAGCCATTTGAGTTTATGTTTTGAATATTATTTTGTATATGGTCTATTTAGATTACTTGCATTCTTTAGCTGTTTAGTTGAGATTGTTGTGTTGCTTAGCATCGGGTGTTCCCGAGTAGGAATACCACCTCTTTCCTTGAGAGGCATCTTGGAAGAGAATTGCATTCATTTCCACATTCTGGTTTTTAGGCCAAGCTACAAATTTCTTCATCAATGTAGTTTCTGCAGGTTATTGTGCTATGTTGCAGGGTGTTGCAGTGGAGGGTTTAGAAAACCCATTTTCTAAGCTAGTTTCTCACAAGAGGAAGGATTCCTTCTCTTGGGAGATCATTTTTGAGGGCTCTTGGACATATTTCAGATATTTGGCACCAGGCCAACTATTTCCCATCATTTCCAGCATTTTTCTAGCTGGGAATTGTGTTATTTTTTAAGGCAGCTTCAGTGAGGGATTTTGTGGCTCCTTTGGAGTGTTTTCCTGTGATTGAAGGGTTTATCCTTTCATTGGAGGAGGCCTTTGAGGAAAAATACATCAGATATGCTATATTTCAGCCTTCTACACTCATGTGCTTCAATTTGCAGTGAATCTTCATCCCTAGGGCTTTAGATCCCATCGTCTATAGGGTGTATTTCTAAAAACCCTTTCTGGGTTCTTTGTAGGATTTTGTATTAAGCCTAGATCTGTATTGGGAATATCTTTTGAGGCATATAACAGCCCTACATATTTTTTACATTCTTTTTCTATAACAGTGTGTTTATAACTACGATGTAGTAGTCTTCCAGCATTTTGTATTGTAGTAGCAGTTCAGATTTAGGAGTGATTACTTATGGGACTCAGGCCTATTTCATTGTACATGATCCATGCCACACTATTATGTATTGATTTTCTGATATAATACATGATGATATGTCTCCATTTTGGTCTCCAATGTTCATGAGTTGATTCACGTTGTTATTTCTAGTTTTATGTTCATATATTGTTGCTTCCCCATTCGAGAATATTACAGTGGTATCAAAGCATAATCTTGGCTCAGCCTGTGGATCTCAGCCATTATGCTATCAGGAGAAAAAGAAGAAGAAGATATGTACAGAAAAAAAAAAAAAAAAAAAAAAGGCTCCACTATTTGGAGGAAGAGAGGAGGGGGAGCTCTCAAAGCTTCTCTTTCAAAGTATGTAGAGAATTAAAGGAGATCTCAAGAAGATAAGAAGGGAGAGAGAATCTCCAAAGGAGTTTGGATCTAAAGAAAACTCTAGATTTTCACATAATGAGTGTGAGCATGCAACCACATACTATGATTCACAGCGCAGTCATATGCCTAGAACTACTATGACGGAGATGAAAGAATAAGAAATGCCTAAGAAGGAGACTCTTAGGGGTTATATGCAAGAATATCAATCTCAAACTAAGAGGTTCAGAGATCATATCACCTTCCAAGATTTTTTCAAGATCAAGGTGGAGAGGAGCCAGCAACATGATGAGGGTAGATTATTTCTATCTACTTTTGATGGTTCACCTAAATGTTCAGCTAGGGTTGGGGTGGAGGAGCTAGACACCTATTTGCAGCAACACCAAGTTTCAGAGAATGAAGCCATCAAAGTTGCAGTGCTGCATTTTGGAGGTAAGGCCCATGCTTGGTGGATATTTGAGTCCTTTTCTTTTAAGAATTCACATACATCTACTTATGCAAAGTTCACTATGAGACTAGTGGAAAGGTTTGATAGAAAACATTCTGAAACACCTTTGATGGAGTTAAACAAACCAAACTTTTGCAAGGGTTGAAAGGACCTACAAACTCAACTCCACTTCAGAAAACTGTTGAAGAGGCTAACATCTTGCATAATACCTTTCTAGATGCAAGATCTCTATCTCATATTCCTAGAAAAGAGGGCATGGAGATTCCTTTTTCAAAAGAGGATCCTCTTGTTGAGAAGGTGATTCCCATTCATATTAAAGAAGAAGAGAAGGCTGGGGGAAACAGCGCTATCATATCTAGAGAATATCTAGCACCTCATGCAAAGGTAGATGGAGCATTTTCTCCAAGAAAAGGAATTCTTGTATCATTGCAACAATTTCCTAAGTATTTCATATGTGGATATCAAGGCACAATCCAAGAACAACATGTGCCATTATTGATAGATTGTGAAACCTTGCAGATGAAAGGAGAAGGTAGGGAGGAAGGTCAGCATCACATGATGAGGATTACGCACCCCTATCTATTTCAGAAGGGTTATGCACAAAAGAGGCAGACTGATTTGCACAGTAAGGGCAGGGACAAAGTTGTCCATCCATTTGTGCAATCTACTTTTGACATTGATGTCTCATTGCATGGAGGCATTCCACCAGGGAGACCACCAGATCGGGAGATGATGCGAGATGCTTCACATGGGATTGCATCACTCTTAGATCCTGGAGGGGTGGATACTTTGGAGGGGTTTATTACAGTGCAGAGAGTCCGGGGTAGACTCAAGGAGGAGGGAGACATTCTCCCATTTTCAGCATTACCCACTCTCACTACATATTTTGCGTTGACAGAAGTTGTTGCAGTGTTGGGGGATGGAACCACCATGGTGAAAGGGAGATACTCCATGGATGTGGAGAAACATAGGGTAGTTCCTTTGTAGAAGGAATCCTCCATGTATTGTAGTAAATGGAGGCCACTCATGCTTACATTGGCCAAGATCAGGAGGTTCTTTTTGGATGGTTGCTTCTCATGGGAGGCCAACTTCCAAAGGCCACTAATTCTACTTCAGCATGAGAAGCTACATGATGGGCATGGCAGCATTTTTGAGGATGACTTTGGCATGGCGGATGTCAAAGTAGAATACAATAGCCTGTGGGGATCTTCACATTACAAATCTTCAGCGCTGCCTCTTAGGAGGGTTGATCCATATTGGAGGTATCAACTTTTGGTAGAGTACTCCAAGGATCTTGGTGCTTTCATGATTCTTGATGACCTGGAGGGAGATGACAGATACATGGTGGATGATGAGGTCATATATTCTTATGGCAGAGTCTTCTTTACTAGAGCTTCGGATCTCAAGAAGAAGCAGTTACATGCAGCACATGTGGACTTTCTTTCCATGCAATTTGATGCATTTCATTCTTTGATGGAGGAGTTCACTTGGGAGGGAATCTAGAAGGATATATATCAGCATATAGAGAGATGCATAGCCTGGATGGTGATGGAGATGTTTTCACAGCCACTTCCCCACTCATGGAGAGTGAGGGAGAGCTTTCAGTTGAGCCATTTCATCTCAATGACCAGAGTACATAGTAGAGAAGGTACATTTATGCATTCAAATTTGTACCCCTTTATTTTTTATGGGAAACATGTTGTACCAAGGAGGATTATTCCTTCTTATATATTAAATTATGATGTACTTGAGGCCAATTGAAGAATTTAGGTTGGTTATTCCATTGGTGGATTGTGGGGGAAGCCACATGATTCTTGGTGTGCACCATTGGCACCACATTTTACTTTCATGATCCTATCTTGTAGGATGATTGTGGCAGCAAACAAGTGGCTGGAAGGGCACTTTTTATTATTTTATTTGAGGTAGGCGAGGGATGCACTACACTGGTTCCATGTGTAGAACTATAATCCACTTCCTGGTTGTCATGTCGCAACCTGTTTTCATTTGTTTTTTCTTCCATATATTGATGATGTTCTTATGTGTATGGGAAGCTTTTTTGGGAGAGTGGCACAAAATTTGAAGGTGCCCATTGGGAGTATGATTCTCCCTACTTTACATATTTCCTGTTTCAAGAGAAATAATGGGCAAACCATGATTTACACAGTACATCTCTTTTCTTCATGTGGGAGGAGCCATTTGGAGAACTTGAGTTGTTGGAGGATGCACTCCATGGCTAATTTGTTTGGTGGGGTAACTTGGGCCATTCTTGGAGGCCATGAAATTTCAGCCCAAGATCACCAGCAGCCCCATACTTACCACAAATGGAGAGAGAAACAACTTGGGTGGAAAAATCTAATTTCTCCATGCAGCCCCAATACATTGCATAAACCAGGGGTTGAGGATTTCTTTGATGAGATACCTAGAATGGCTCATTTCATTTGGATGATAGCATGGGCATGGGAGACTCTCATTTTGGATGATATTCCCTATGTTTATCATCATTGCTACCTTGTGGAGGCCATTGGATAGCAATAATGTTTCCACTTATACCTTCCACCTTTTCATGATGTGAACCATTTGGTTCGGCATACTTGGGAGGAGCCATTAGAGGGAAGATTTATTGCAGATTGTCTTGCGCATCGATGGGGACTATTGATGAGGAGGCCACAAGAGGAGGGGGGGGGCATTTTTCTCTCCCTTTAAATTTGCTTGAGGACAAGCAACATTTTGGAGGGGAGGACTATAGTATTCCAAAAATTTAGCCTTCATCTAAATGGAATATTATAGTTCGTTTTATCACTAGGTAGGTGAATAAGTGGGTGGGGAGGCCCATAAATCTCCTTAGCAACAATAAAAACACTTCAAGTGTGAAAGGAGACTTTCTAAGCGGCTAAATAAAGCACCTCCAAGTGTGAAAAGGGGTTGGATCATGTTGATTCAGTCAACTTTGACCAATTCAATAGCGCTATTATTGAGGAGTGGAGATTAAATGAGGAATAACGTAGTTTTGGAGGGAGATTGATTTCATAAAGGAAATGACCTAATTGAGTGGGGCCAAGGGCAAGGAAGCTCATAATCTATATAAGGAAGAGGATGGCAGCCATATGAGTTTATGTTTTGAATATTATTTTGTATATGGTTTGTTTAGACTACTTGCATTCTTTAGTTGTTTAGTTGAGATTGTTGTGCTGCTTAGCATCGAGTGTTCCCGAGCGGGAATCCCACCTCTTCCCTTGAGAGGCCTCTTGGAAGAGCATTGCATTCATTTCCACATTCTGGTTTTCAGGCCAAGCTATAGCTTTCTTCATCAACGTAGTTTCTACAGGTTATTTTGTTGTGTTGCAGGGTGTTGTAGTAGAGGGTTTAGAAACCCACTTCCTAAGCTAGTCTCTCACGGGAGGAAGGATTACTTCTATTGGGAGATCAGTTTGGAGGGATCTTGGACATATTTCAAATATTTGGCACTAGGCCAACTATTTCCCATCATTCCCAGTGCTGTTCCAGCTGGGAATTTAATTATTTTTTAAGGCAACTTCAGTAAGGGATCTTGTGGCTCCTTTGGAGTGTTTTCCTATGATTGAAGGGTTCAGACTTTCATTGGAGGAGGCCTTTGAGGGGAAATACATCAGATATACTATATTTCAGCCTTATACACTCATTTTATTCAGTTTTTAGTGAATCTTCAGCCCTAGGGCTTTAGATCCCATCGTGCATAGAGTGTATTTCTAAAAACCCTTTCTGAGTTCTTTGTAAGAGTTTGTATTAAGCCTAGATCTGTATTGGGCTTATATTTTGAGGCATATAACAGCCCTACATTTTTTGTAGATTATTTTTCTGTAGCAGTGTGCTTATAACTGCGTTGTAGCAATCTTCTGGCATTTTGTATTGTAGCGGTAGTTCTGATTTAGGAGTGATTGCTTATGGGAGGCTTGTTTCCTCATTATACATGATTCATGCCTCACTATTATGTATTGATTTGCTGATATAATACATGATGGTATGTCTCCATATTGGTCTCCAATGTTCATGGATTGATTCACACTATTATTTCCAGTTTTATGTTCATATATTGTTGCTTCCCAATTTGGGAATATTACATTTGGCATGGATGAATGCAATCCCTTAACCACTCCAATGGAACAAAACTTGAAGCTCACATCCATTGAAGGGAAGGAATTTGAGGATGCAATGAAGTATAGACAACTTGTAGGAAGTCTTATCTACCTGACTACCACTAGACCAAAAATCTCATTTGCTGTTGGAATCCTCTCCAGGTTTATGCAAAAACCTTGTGAAGGAAATTGGTCTACTGCAAAAAGAGTTCTAAAGTACTTGAAAGGGAATCAAGACTTTGGACTCAAATATACATAGGTAGGCGATTTCAGCTTGATCGGTTACTCTGATTCAGAATTTGATGGGGACAAAGAAACTGGGGTGTCTACTTCAGGTTATACCATGAGTCTTGGATCAGGAGTTGTCTCATGAAGATCAAACAAAAAATCAGTTCCAGAAAATTCCACAATCAAGACAAAATATGTGGTAGCAACTAAAGAAACAAAGGAAATTGTGTGGCTCAGGAAAATCCTATATGATTTGAAAATGAAACAAATGCATTCAACACCATTCATAATCAACAACACTTATGATCTAACAAGTTGGCCAAGAACCCGAAGTTCCATGATCCAAAAAAGCACATCAATACAAAATACCATCTGATTCGACATCATGTTGAGGCCAAAACTATCCATCAAGGATTTATTAGAGGACTCCGCAAATCCATTACCTTTTGGGTAGTAGGACGTAGAGTGTCCCAAATTAATGTTATATCTGTCACAAAACTCAGTCATTTCTTAAACTTGGATGTTGACACGTTATTTGTGATAATTTTAGTAGGACAACCAAAACGGGACAAAACATTAGTTTTTAAAAATAGAATGATGACATAATATGTTGTTGCTTGGTCAGGATCTCTTCGATCACTTCGTAAATTAATTGGTGGTTTTCAATATCCACTTTTGTTGTGCAGATGATGCTAGGTGAATCTCGCCTATGAAATATAGGCCTCACTGCTGAAACGGTGCATATACTGAAATAGGTTGAAGAGGTAACGAGAGAAGCTTTCTCTTACCCTGAAAAACTTGACATTCATGGAAGCTCATTACTTCCTTGTAGACATCTTAAAAAGTTGTCGGCCAGTAATATCCCACTCTCAATATTTTATTGGTCGCGGTCTTTCAATATAGGTGCCCCACAATCTCCTTTGTGGAAGTCATTCATCACTTCCTTATATTCTTTTTCAACCAAACAATTCAGCAACACACCTCTGGGATCCTTCCAGTAAAGTTCATTATTCAGTATGCAATGTTTTGAAGCTTTAAGTTTCAAGGATCTGCCTTGACTCTTCGAAATTCCTACAAGAGGGCTTAGGTGTCGTAAAACATAAAAAATATAAAGATATCGTGGATATGAGAAAAATATATCGGATACCTGATGTTAGGCATCAGTAATTTTTTCCTTTGTAGATGACTCAATTTTTGCCATAGATTTCTAAAAATAAAGTTCATGAACATTGTGAGTTCTATAAATCTCACCGCCTTCATCATCCTTAAGATAATTTTTCCACTATTTCATCATCCCATCATGTCAAGCTCAACTCACCCATCCCAGAAGACCCATCATGGGCTCATGTCACTCATTTTCTCTTTGTTGTGTCACCTTTGGCCTAAAACCTCATTTTTTGTTTTATCCTAAACCCCTCCAATGCTACCTGGGGCCACCAATCATCCATCTCTCTTATATCTCTAGAAATGCCTCAAGCATTGATGGTCTCAAAACTGTCTCTGTAGGCTCTTTAGATAAATCAAGTACATTGGATTTTGGATCTTCAATACATCAGTCTATCAAAAACTCTGTTTTACACCTAAAGATCCAAAATTCTAAGTTTTCAGTCAAAATTCAAGTCCAAGGAACCTTCCACTAGGTCACCTAGGGCTTCACAGGTCATAGGGTGGATTTGGTATCCTGAAATATCTATTTTTCCTGTGTAAGGAGACTGCTTTCAAAGATGAAGAAGGAAAAGTAACTTTTTCCAAGACTGATCAAAAGCTATTCAAGAAATGCCTCCTTGGCTAAAGCACAATTTTTTCAAGGGAGCAGTTGCCCTTGTTCACATTTCTACAAGGATGATCAAGATGGCCATTGGCCTAAAAAAACGTAAGGTAGGAGGGTGAAATCATCACTAGAACCCATCCACAACAAAGAAAAAGGTAGCAGGCCTATGGCTAAAAGATAGTCAGGGTTTTTGTGATTGGTTGAAAAAACAGTGGTGCCAAAGCAAGAAAGCCAGTACAAGGACCACAAGGACAGAAATCACCTCAACTCCACCAAGTACACATTGAAGATTTAAAAAAATAATAAATGAATTTTTAAAGATTATAGAGAACTTAGAAGACAACACTGATTACTTTTCTCTAATAGCCCTAAAACCTAGGATTTTGGAAATATGGACAGAACAAGTCAAAGAAAGATGATAATTCCTCCTTCATAACAGAAGATGGCATCCAAAATTTATCTAAGGTGTCCCTTAGGGTTTGTCAAAGGAAGCACTGTCTCACTTGCACCAAAAAGAGAACTTGGAAAGGGTATCAGTATAAGGGCCTAATATTTCCAAGTACAGTAAAAGGCCTCTAAAATAATCAAAAGAAAAGAAAGCATGAGGTTGAATATCAAAGAAAGGAAATCATGCCAAGCACAAGTTCACTATTGAAAAAATGAGGTATCAAACTCCAAAAATACACTAAGGGATCAAAGGAAAATATACTATAGGCACCTGTAGAAAATCAGAAGTGGCCAAGTGAAACAATGGCATGGTATGATTTTTTTTTAAATCTATGGCAAAATAGGTATGTTACTGCCTAAAAAATCACTAAGGAGATAAAGGGACATGTTCAGGTCACCTACAATAAAAAAAATTCCAAAAGAGGACAAAGACAGTGTTTTCAATTTGTCAAAGTGCATGCCAAAGACAGTTTGAGCAATGTCCATACTTTCAAGGATAAAAAGGGTGAAAATGATATCAGCATCAGCCAACCATCAACACAGGAGAAGAAGAAAAAATGTCCTGAGAAAGCTTTCAAAACCCCTGCAAAATATAAAAAGTTATTAGTCAAAGAAAGAGATTGAAAACATAGTAAAGTGGGTTTTCAAGTTTAATTTATTTTTATCAAGGAGTATAAAGGTGTTCTAATCTCACTTTGAACTCATTTGGCACTTGGTGGAAGAAAGAAAGCCTCAGCAGAAGAAACAGAGTGTTTTTTACCGTTTTTTGGGCAAAGTATTCGGGTGTTGCATAAACCACCAGCGCTACCCAAACACAAGTCGGCGCTGTGCTAATAGCCCCCCCCAGCCATTCAACATTGCACTGCACTGCGCAAATATCACTGAGGGCTATGCAAACCCTAGGCACTGCACAAACGTAGGCCTGACTAACATAGGGCTGACAGAAACAGCACGACTGCCCGATACACTACATAACTGTTCGAGTGCTGCACTAAACCGGTCAACCGTCACCTCTACACGGGCCTGAAATTTCACCCAACTTGCCCAGGAGACTGGAAGAAGGTGCACACCCAGGCACTATGCTAACTGCCATGTAGACCTTGCCGGTGCTACGCAAACAACCCAACCTGACAGCTCGGGCAGGGCACTGCGCAAACACAGAGTGCCTTCCAAGGCAAAAAACTCTTGCTCCAACGCAAATTTTCACCCTCTAAGCTATCTCTAGGGTCTGTGGAACAACCAAAATTTCTAAGTGGACCTTTTTCTTTTTCCCTAAGAAAATTTTCAAGTTAATTTTGGTTTCTAGTTGGTTTTTAAAGCAAAAACCCTAGGTGGCTAAACCCTAGGTCCTACCTACTAAGGAACTTATATTTTTTAAGCCTCTTTGAGACCAGTTTGATATCATGAGTGATTCAGTGAGTTTAAATGTCTCCAAACACATTTTAAAGAAGGCTTGCTTAAGCTCCCAAGTAATTAAAAGCTAAGAACCCTAACCTCCATATCCCTCATTCACCAAAGTTGACTTCATCATCATTTTTCACTTTGTCTTCACCAAACCCTAGGTCGTAAAACCACCTCCCAAATCACCATGTCAGGAGCTGAGAGAAGCAGCAGCAGTGATAAAGGTCAAAGGCCATTGAGACCAAAACATAGGGGAGGAAAAGTGAATATATTGGAACCCCTAAGCATAGTGGCCATCACCTCCTCTCCTAGGATCCTCTCATGCTTCCAGAATACAAGATGCTTTCAGTTTTGTGAGAAGGTCAAACAGGTGAAAATTCATCCTGAGCTTACAAGGCTCATCATTCTCAACTTGCACAATAAGCACTCAAGCCTTGTAGGAGTGGATTTTCAGATCTCAGCAGGTGCATCTCTGAAGCCATAGGTATCCCTTCAGTGGGTGATAAATGGTTTAAAAAGGGAAAATTGGACAAAGGCTTCCTAGAGCCATTTATCCAAACAAGGTATAGAGAAGGCACCAAAATAGTTTTCCCTTTCTCACACCTCAAGCACAAATATGCCTCCTTGATGTTGGTTATCCTGAAGTACTTAACCTATGAAGGGAGGTACTCTAGGCTCTATACCTATCATGTCAGACTCCTCATGCATTTCACAGGGGTTAAGGTTCTAAAATTGCCTTACTACCTCTATAGGAGCATTGAGAAAATTTCTTTTGTTGTCCAGAGGAGGAATCCCACACAACAAATGCATAGCTTATTATACCATTCCCTGATCAAGATGGTGGTCTTACATCAGCTGGAACATCAAGTTATTCCCTGGAATGTTTTCATAAACCATGAAGCCTTTACAAACCGACAACAACCAAATCTGCCTTCCTCATCTGCACAAGTACCCTCACCACAGGAAAGCCTCCCTTCCTCTCCTTCTCTTGGTGCATCAGGTGAGGCTGGAAGTGGCAATGAAGAATCACATGAATATCATGTTGAAAGTGATGAAATTAGTGAGGAAAAAGTAGAAATTAATGAGGAAGAGCAAGTGGATAATGATGATTAGGAAGAAGGAAATGAGCACAGCAGTAGTGAAGACAAAAAAAAGTGACAAGTTAGTAGGAGGAATTGATGGTAAAAATACAAATGAGTCATCCCAAAATGCAGAAAAGGCTGGTAATGATGAACAAACTGATGACCAAGGTGAAAGTGATGAGGGTCATGAAGAAACAGAGAAGGCAGATCACAATGAAGATGAGTTTGTTGTTGAAAATCAAGGAGATCATAATGGGACAGAGTCCATGGAAATAGATAATTAAGAGGATAGTAATCCTAGTAGTAGTAAATATGAGGAAGTTAAAATTCAAAGAGAAAATGTGCTTGGTCATGGAGATAGTGTGCAAAGTCATGGTGAAAAAAGTGACAATATGGATGGAGATGATGAATATTAAGAAGCAGAATTTGAAGAGGAAGATAGTGACAGAGAGGATGACTCTGATAATGCAGCTAGTGGGCCCAAAATGAACAGCAAAGAAGATGGTCATGACTGTCATGACAACATTCATGATAGTCATGACACAAATCAACCTCCACAGTGTAGAAGATGATGAAGAAAAGGACCTCAATGAGGAACAAGACCAACATGATAGTGTAGGAGGCAGTAAAGAAATTAGTGATCATGATGATGTTGAAGGTCAAAGAGACAGTGATCAAACTGAGCATGGGCTGAGTGATAAAGATCATGATAAAGATGAGGGAGTTGATGACAACACCAAGGGTCACAGACATGATGAAAACATTTCCAAAACCACCATCACTCCTCTCACATGCGCGTACCACAGAGGGCCAAGGCAAGTGTTCGCTACCTCCAAAAGGCAAGGGGCCTTGCCATCTGCAACAAATCCAAAGCTTGACAAGGGCAAGGAAAAGATGGAAAAGAGTAAGCAGCAATTAAAGGTGGAAGAGGAGGATCCTGAAGTAGAAAGGGAGTTTGAGCTTATCCATATATATAGTGATGAAGAAAACGAAACAATAATTTTAAACTCCCTCCTCCAAAACAAGAATCCACAAATAGAAGACCTAGAAGCTGAGTTGGAGAGTGCAAAGGATGTGATTCACTTCTATCAAATGAAAAACAACAAAATGAGTGCCCAGCAAGCCATCTATGAGGCTAGAGCACTCAAAGCCCAGAAATAATCACAAAGAGCACAAGTCAAACTAGAAGAATACATGGGCTCATATGAAGAAAATGAAGGTGAAGAAGAACAACCTAGGAAGAGGCCAAAAACCATGGGGTTAAGAAAAGCATTGGCAAAACAGAGAGAAGAGGAATCAACTCTAGCAGAGAAAATTTCCCTAACTAAACTCCTTGCCATGGAAATTGAGCATGATCGGGATTCATTGCTTGAGAGGGAAAACATACACCAAGAGGCCAAGCTAAAGAAGGAAAATTAAGGCTTAGAGCTACAAAGAAAGATGACAAAGTATTATGCCAAGAAACACAAGCTTGTTTGTGCCAAACTAAAAAACCCTAAAAGAGGCAAAAGATCATGATATCCTTGGATTCTAGGCTGAGGCTTCTCAGTAGCTGTCCAAGACCAATTAAGGAAGGACTCCACAAAATTTGAGAGGATTTAGAGAAAATTTTGTTTTTTGAGATTTTTGAGCCTCATTTGCGCAGCACCACTGGTGCTATGCAAACACGTGGAGCATCCCCAAGAGAAGAAATTGAAATTTTGGATTTCTCTCACCCTGCACATTATTTTCACTAAATTTCAGATGATTTGGAGTAGGTTTGACCCCTCAAAAGGTAAAAAAACCTCGCTTTTACCTTTCTGCCACTGTTTTGGGCCTGGCGCTACGCAAATGATAGTTTGGATATTTTTGAATTTTTTACTAGGCTATAGGAGCTAGATATGGGAACTACAAGAATTTTTAGAAAGTAGACTCGTCAGGCTTTCCAACGAGCCATCACGGAGCCAAATCCGACATCGGGAAGGGGTCCAAAACTTGGTCACCCTATTTTCTGTTGAAAGTGGCGCTACGCAAATGGACTGATTAGTGTGTTTTGGACCAAAAGTCAACAAAACACACTCATTCATTGAAAAATGATGTTTTTCAGATTTTTGAGTCAAAACATTCTATAATTAGGTGCAAGAAGTTATTTTGGCATCTATTTCTTAGGATATTATGTGCCTTGGGCCTTGCATGGTCTCTTGGCCATAAATGACATTTATGGGTGAATTTGACATTTTCCTACCTTATTTAGGGTTTTTTCCCTCTCTTGCTAAGATAAATATAGCATGAGGGCTTCATTGTAAATGTTGGCATTTGATGAACTTGGAGAGAAATACATGGTTTTTATGAGCTTGGAGAAGAAATTGGTTTTGTGAAGTTGATGAATGGGTTGCTTGGATTGATGATGGAGAAGCTTGTTTGCAGGATTTGTAAGCTTGGTCAATGGTGATTTCTTCTTAATTTTTTTTATGTTTTCTTCTTATTATTATGTTTCATTCTTCTTTGTTGCTATAGAACATAAAAGTATAGGTTGAGAAATTCTCCTTGAAGCACCTTAGTCCTCCTGTTTGCTACGGCCTTGATGTTTTCCTCTACTGGGGTGTGTTTGAGGAATTATTAACTGCTCCTCAAGCCTCTTTATGCTTGTTTGGTTCATTTATGGATTAATGTGTTGGTTAAAAGATATTATTCATGGTAAGCCCTTCTTATTTGAGACTATATAAACTCTGCCTTTGAACCTTTCTTAGAAGTATTTCCTGCTAGATTAAGTCAAAGAGGTCTTGTTCTGATCTCACCCTTTTTCCATACCTATCAGCTTGCCTTAGAATTCTATATAGCTTGATCAAAAATGTTTAGGAGTTCCCTCTTTGCTTGATTAAAGTTATTGCGCTATCTTATATGTTTTCCCAAATTCTGAAGGTGAATTTACTAAAGTTAGAAGCTCTTATGCTTTCTATGTTTCACTGTAATGTTTATCTTGAATATTTATTCGTTTAAAGTATTATCATTGAGTAAATGGTTTGCCCTATCTCATGTTTAGTATCTTTTTCTTATCATATTTAAGACCTTCTTTTTCATAGGTAAATGACAAAGGATACTTCACTGCCCTTTTCCCTACCTTGTTTTTCCCAAACTTGATGTCCACACCACTTCACACATTACCTTAAGGATCCATTAACCTTGCTAGATTGGCCCTGCAACGCACTCTGATTCATCATTGAGACACTCATGACTTTCATTGACTCCATAGCCCAATGATTTGAAGACCTCTCACTCCACCTATTCCACTTGACCATATTACCCAACAAAAACAATCAACAAACCCTACACTTAACAACTAGCATAAAATCAACCATATAAAGAAAACAAGAACACATCCTTTGCATCTAATAGAGATATCCCTCTCTAATTCCAGGAAGGCTAGGTCCTAGGACTCCAAATACTGGTTCCATGTTACCCTGTCATTTTGTATACCAATCTGCCAAATCACGGGACCTTAACATTCTGGCGATCACGGTGGGACCTTCTGAGTAAGTTCATGCTTAAATATTCCTTAAAAGATTTAGAAACCCTTGACTGATAGTATTTGGTGGTTTATTTTCCACCTTATCGCCACACTAACATTCTGGCAATCACGGTGGGACCTTCTGAGTCAGTGACAATCTAAGTATCCTTTAGGACTTCAAAAACCTTTGTTAAATCATAGAGAACTCAACTGATAGCCAAGAGTAGATTATGTTTGTTTCAACATCTTAGCAAAATGATCATTTAGCAATAGGAAACTCTTACAAACCTTAAAACTATAAAAATAAAACTCATAAAACCCCAAAACATCCCTATATTGGTTTTTTTTCAATCATTGGTGGTGGACCATAAACATACATCCTTAAAAACAACAAAAATATCCACCTGGGGACTCCAGTAACCTCCAGTAGGCCTATTACTTCACTAGTATTCATATGACTCCCTGGATTTGTGTCAAGCCAATCGTGAGAAGTTTATGAACCCAGTTATACATTGTGAGAGTTTACCAAGCACTAAGAGAGGTCAGCCTTCTGAAAACAGTCCTAAAAAATTTAAGCCTCTCTTAATTTTAAGTTTGAAATCTAGCTTCACATACGATCAGTACTAGATCTCATCCAAACCCAAACCCTCCCAACATAGTTGATGGCCCAGAGAATTTTTTTTGTCAAACTTCTAGATCTCGAAACTTAACCATTGTTAGGACCATTCATAGAGCAAGATCTGTACTTGAATATTTTACAGCTTTGCAAGATCCCCAGTTTGACTTGCACCATACAAAGAACCTCTTCCAAACCAAGTCAAAAACTGATATTGACCAGACTGACCTTGAACCCATAGATTTGCAGCAGAGTTCTAGTAGAGAAGCTTCTCCTTATACACCACCTGACTTTCAGCTTATCCATCACTTTAACTCTTTCCACACCAAATCTATTCAGAATCAGTTTGTAGGTCCAAGTACTTCCACCACACCCATCCATACCTCCACTATGAAAACCACTCCGCTTCATCATATATCTCCTTTCACTAACCCTCCTCTAGTAAACCCTCCATTAGCTCTCATCATGGTAGCTTGGTATGCCCCCTTGGCCTTAACTCAACCTCTAGTGCCTTTTCCAAATGACTATCAGTCCAAGATCCCTCATTTCATAGGAGCTGAGTCCATCACTACCCAACAACATGTAGATTGGATAAATGATGCCTTTGATTAGATGGAGATAGAAGAAGAAACTATTAAAATGAGTATCTTTGCACAAATCTTAGGAGGAGAAGCCAAAAAATGGTTCAAAGCATTAACTCCCAACTCAATACATGATCTCCCTTCCCTCTACCAAACTTTCATAAACAAGTGGGAAGTCAAGAAAATTCCCCTCCAAATCCTGTCTGAATATAATAATCTTAAGAGGAATATAGGGGAAAGTGTGCAAGAATATTGTACCAAGTTTAATAGTGTCTATAATTCCCTCCCACCTCACATGAAACCCCCACAAGGCCAAGCATTAGTGAAATTCCCTGAAGGTTTTGACTCGGACATGACTTTCCAATTGAGAGAAAGAGACCCTGAAACTTTAGAAGAAATGAAAAAGGCAGCTATTAGTGTCGAGATCAACTTGATTGAAAAGAGAGCTAAGATTATATCAGTAAAGAGAGTGACCTACAAAGATGAAACCATTCCCTCAACCTCTTCATTGGATACCAAAATAGACAGCCTAATGAGAACAAGGGAGATAATGATAGAAAGAATAAACTTAAATGAAAGGAAACCTCCTAGGGAAAACCAAGCCAATTCCAAAAAACGAAACAGAGCTCAAAAATTCAGAAGAGACACTCCTCAAATCAAACAAAGGGAAAATGACTAACAAATCAGGCCTCCCTTTCAACAAAACTGTGTAGATGAAGAAGAAGGAGAAATTATAGAACCTGAAGAAAGCCATATAAACCTAATAGGTTTTGATAATGAAGATGATGTTTTTCTCACCAAAGAAGAACAAATTTTATTTTCCTCAGATCAAACTGACACAAACTATGAGGATTTTGAAGACTACCACTTGGGATTTGAAAATTCCATAATGGAAGTACATATGCAATATGACCTTAGGAGCAAAAAGAACCTAGATTCCCCCAAGAAAAGCCAAATAGACATTGTTGTTAGGAAAGCCCCTGAAAGAACCCCCAAGAGAACAACAGACACAAACACTATGGCTAAGAAAGCTGATCCAAACAAAGAAAAAATCAGCCAACAAAATAGTGACCCAAGCTACCCAAGCACCTCAACTAGTGGCCTTGAAAAAATCCTATTGTCTAGAGTCCCAAATTAGATTCAGCAAACTAAGCCTATGGAAAAATTTATGCTTGAGAAAACTGATGTGAATATGTATAAGACACAATTACCTTTCAGTTTTGAGAGAGATATTTCCAAAATCAAGATTACCATGCCTCTCACTGAACTGATTACCCAAGGCACATACAAGTCTCAAGTTCTGAAAGTTCTAAACATGGGAAATGATGTCGACACTTTACACTTGGCTGATGACACACCTGAGATGTTGTTTGGACCCAAGATAGAAGGAAAATATCAAGAAGGAGCCATTCCCCCTTTCTATGTCAGCTTAAGCATACATGACAAAATCTTACATAATGCCATGCTTGATTCTCGTGCCTCTCACAATATCATGGCAAAAGTTGTGATGGATAGACTAGGCCTATAAATAAATAAACCTTACAAAGACCTATACTCCTTCGATTCAAGTAGGGTCAAGTGTTTGGGCCTGATCAAGGACCTTTGTGTCAAACTAGCGCAAGTTCTTGCTAAGAATCTGGTCATGGACATAGTAGTGGTAGATATTCTTCCCAAGTATGGCATGCTTTTATCTAGATCTTAGGGAGACAAGCTTCAGGGGAACCTTCAACTAGATATTTCCTATGCTACCATCCCTGTTTTTAACCAAACAAGGAGATTATACCGAGAGTCACACATGAAATATATGGTTATCAGTCAAGAAAGACCAAACAATACTCCTCTTTATTCTATTCATTCAGATCTTGATTCTTTCATCTTATGTAATGAGGAAGACATTGATGAGTAGGTATATGAAGTTGAAAAACATCTAGACATATTACAACAGTCAAACCAAACTCTTCATGGAGAGCTCAACAGTCAAAATTCTAGCATCCCTGAGCAAGCATATAATAATAAATCCAAACTTAACTTTCTACAAACTGAAAATGAAATTTCAAAACCAAAAATCAGCTTAGAATATAAGTCAGGTTGCTCAAATAAATACAAACCTCTAAAATAGAATTTTTTCCTTTTCCCAGTCCAAAAGAGCTTAAATACTCTCACATAATAGAAAATTTTGGGGATCTGAATCAAGGGAGCCTTATGTTTTTGCCTTATCTAGACACCTCATTATCATAAAGTCTTGTCCCTCCAGAAAATTTGTTGACTCTCACAGATGTTGCTATGAATTCTAAAAGGATGTTTGCTGAAATTGATATAGAATAATATAATGTAGGTAGCCTAATAAGGCCCAATATGATTAATTTTTCCAAAACCTTGTCATTTCACACAAAACTGAAATATTACATAAGGTTATGCAAGAAGTTTCAGGATGCTCTTGTATATAGGAGTAAAAGCTTAAAGCCTCATGACATAGACATTGTTCCTAAGGGGTCTTCCTTCAAGAAAGACCATGAAAACCTTGGGAAAATTATATCACTAACAAGGACATCAAAGGGATGCAGGATGTCTATAGACTTTAGGTACTAGGCAAAGCCTCCATGAAGTACAAATGCCCTCTTCCCGAGATAAATCATCCTATGCCAAGGGTAGGATTTTCTAACAAAATGACATTGCATGGTAGTGTTTCAAGTTATCATGAGATGATACCACTTCAGATCAATCAACACAAAGACATTTTCAAAATTCCTTGGAATAACTACATGTTTGACCAATTTTTTCCTAGGATGAGAAGTACTGAAGACACTTTCTGAAGAGTCGAGCCACCTGTTGTCAATTTCTTCACTATGATATACATTGATGACATCATTATCTGTTTGGAAGATGATGAAGAATGCCTTCTTCACCTAAGGAATTTCTTTCACAGAAACAAGGTTTGGAAACAAGACTCAAACAAGAAATATAAAGGAAAAACTAGCCTATTTGAAGATTTTTGGGAGAAATCTTGCATCATGCCCTCAAAAATAGGTAGCCATGTTTTCTATCTACAAAAGCTGAATGAAAAAGAGTTTTTGGGTGTTATGAATATAACTCATAACAAATATAATAAATATAGTTATTAATAGTTAAATAAGGATTATGTGAGTAGTTATTAAGTTAGTGAAAGGGCATGTTTAAAAGACATGCTCAGTCATGAAACGCCACCTGCCTAGGTATATAAGCAGGGCCTCATTGTAACATTTTATCATCACTTATACATTTTATATATAATAATTATTATTACGAATACCTCTTGTGTATTTTACAATTAAGTCAACAAGAGTACAGCTTTGTTGCTCCATTTGGTATCAGAGCGAGTTCGTGTTGTGACCGCCTTCTGCTACTACTGGCTGCTTTCAGCTGTTACATGTGGTGCCCCGAAATCACTACCAATCGATGACTTCATCAATGTCGATGGTCGATTTCAACAAAAAGTTGATCGATCTTGAGAGTAAGATCAATAATTTCGATGAATTCACTAAAATATTAATCGATCTTGAGGGTAAGTTTATAGGACATTCTAACGACATAAAAAAACTTTAAGACATGAAAAATCAGACAGAAAGACAAATTTGGCAAACCATAGCAAGTCCACAGACAATCATAACAAAGCAATGCAGAAGATAAACGCCATTTGGGACAAGATTAATCTAACGCAAGAACCAATATTTCTGAATATTGGACATAATCAATAGAAAAATTCAGCCGATTCAGAGAATCCAGGAAATAATCATGCCGAATCACTACATTCTACAGAAGATCAAGTTATGAAAATTTCAAATTATGATGAAGGTGATATTAAAAACAAAGATGAGCCTACTAGCGAGGAATCTGTGGAAGTAGCTGATCTTGATGCAGATGAAGATGATTTGAAGGAAGACTATTTTGAAAAACAAGAAGATGAGAAATATCATAACAATGAGGAAGATGTTGAAAAATACATTTATAATGATAAAAAAAGAACTCCTTAGGGTGACATAGATAAGATTGTTGAAGAAGATGACAAAATTGATGTTGCAAGCTAGGAAATTGTGGATTCTCATCTAGTTAAGTCAAATTCCAATACAACTGATCTGCAATAGGAAAAGGAGCAGGAAATTAATAAAAATACATCACCTGAAGATGTAGAAATTGTAAATGAGAATGAATTAGAAGTAATACATGGTGAAATCAAACTTCAACTAGAACTAAATATGTGCCCAAATTCCAGTGAAAAACATGTATCTTTAGATATTTTTCAAACAAAGACTACAAGGAGTAAAAGCATATTACAAATTTCAAGTAAATTTTCAAAAAATCAGCATTTAACTCTAATCATCCCCCCTTCTAGTTTGGTAGAAATACATCGCAATATAGTAGCTACAATAGAAATTCCCACCAAATAAAGGAAAAAAATATTGGAAGAAGAAACACATATGGAAGAGAATAAAGATAAAGTTATGAAAATAGAAATATATGTTATTGGATCATTTTCATTAAATGTAAGTAGCCCCAAAAGTGATATAGATGCAGTATGTATAGGACCATCCTATGCAAATATAAATATTGATTTCTTTGTTCACTTTTACAATATGTTGGTAGCCAGAGAAGATATAACTGAAATAATTCCTTTGCCCACCATTTTGGTGGCTATAATAAAATTCAAAATTAATCGTATTTTTTTTTTTGAGTTATTCAAAGCTCAGAACTCATCTCATGACTTACAATGAAAGGCAACTAGATTCCAATAAGAAAAATATTTCGTCTTATTTTGAATATAAGGATGGTGAGAGTAAACGTAGCCTTCGCGGATGGCTAACACATTGCAAAATTATGTCACTTTTTCCAACCAAAATATAGGGAACAGATATACGTCCTCTTGGAAACTTTAGAAATACTCTTAGATGTATTAAGCTTTGGGTTAAGGCGCCTATTAATAGGAATCCATGGATAATTTTGTTGCATCAAGGCCACTCACAGCTATGTTACGCTTATTGCTTCTACACACAGACTTGGAAGCTCCGTTTCCCCCTTTCGTTCCTAACTACAGCTGATGACATATATCTGGGAGGATCTGGTGGAGGGACAATACTGGTACTGATGCTTGATCCTAGATCACGTGTTTCATCTTAGTTTTTAATCCTTCATGCAAGCATTCGCCGAAATCCCCCCTCCTCTATACATTGGAGAAATCCTTAACTGCGCCATTTCTGAAGGCGAGGCTACCAACAATAATAATGGAGTAGGTATCTATAATGTGGTCATAATGGGGTCTGCCCCTGACACAAACTTAACCAGGGTTGAAATATACGATTCCTCTGCAAAATCATGGAGGATTGTGGGACATGTTCCAACTCATCTGCATATAATGAATTAACTGATTTTTTGCAACGATTATTTCTACACTATGGCTGTAGCATGCGCAACTAGGTTGATAGCCATGACCCTGGTTTTCAGCATCCAGCAAGAACTGTGAATGTGGAAGGTATAACTACCGACGTTGATAGAGATAGGTGTCGTGAACTTGTATGATTTGATCAGATGTGGGTCTTAGCTTTTAATGGTCTCGTACAACCTTGAGACACGTTTGTTTATTATTTGGAAACTCCGTAAAAACTCCTCAAATTATTCTTTTTGGTGGAAGGATATTTCCCGGATGCCTGTGTCTCTAGAGAAGGACACAACCTTATGAATCTCTCATGACTATTAGTCATAAATTTGATAAAACAAAGAAGGTTTAATAATTAAGTTCTTTATAAAATTATTGAAGTTACTTTTAAATTTATAAAGTTACTTTATTAAAAAAAAACTATAAAGTTACTTAATGACAAATAAATAAATAAAATTTGATATATTATAGGTTGGGAGTATCATATTAAAGGTTGGGAAAGACATTAAAATTTTGGTTCGAATACATATTGTAAAATTATATTATATATTAATTTAATGAATTAAATAATTTTAATTAATTAGATTAATAAAATTATAATTAATTAAATTATAAAAAAAATGGGTTTCCAAAGGAGTATGACAACAAATTATACATGTTGAGGTGACAAACATGAATAAAATAAAAATTGTGACCCGTTACACTTATAAAAAAAAAGACGAAAGCAAATGAAGAAAACAGTGCGTGATTGAACTGAAGAAAAGTGTCAACTATAAGCTTTGAGGAAAAATATTTTGAAGGAAGGGGCAATGTTATGAATATAATTCATAAAAAATATAATAAATATAGTTATTAATAGTTAAATAAGGATTATGTAAGTATTTATTAAGTCAGTGAAAGGGCATGTCTAAAATATATGCCTAGTCATGAAAGGCCACTTGCCTAGGTATATAAGCAGGGCCTCATTGTAACATTTTATCATCACTTATACATTTTTATATATAATAAATTATTATTACGAATACATCTTGTGTATTTTACAATTAAGTCAACAAGCTTGCAGCTTTGTTGCTCCACTCGGTGATCCTGTTGATGACATGGTAATAAAATACCATAGCTATTAAGAGTTTTAGTTTGAATTTCTCCCTCCTTGTGTATACCATTGTTTAAAGGAAGGTTATAAAGAGAAAAACACAAAAACAGGAAAAATAGAAAAGAGGGAAGATTTGAAAAAAGGTAAAGCCCCATACCCAAAAAATAGTACTACTGAAAGTGAGCAACCTTAAATGCCACTGCTAGTTCAAAAAGAAGGTCTTGTTTCATTCATCTAGCCTAATCATGGCTGAGACATGTTTTCAATTTATTGTTGATAAGTTAGTGAAAGATAGTTAGTCAAATTGTGAAAACTTGACTTGTCGAAAGATAGATTAGGGTAGAAAGATATTGGTTCCACATGCTTAAAATAGAACCAAGGAGACAAATGGGGATGAATAGAAAACAATGTATCATAGCCCTGATTTTTCTAGTCTTATTTTGTACAAAAATAACACTTGTGTGCAGCTTTTTCTTATGCCACAAACCCATGGTAAGTCAGATTGTCTAATCCTGATTTAAACCATGTTTTTAATTTCATGTTTATAGCATAGTGAATGAATCCTGTCAAATATTTTAGTCTTGACAGTTGAGTAGTCTAAGTAGAGAATAAAAATTTCATTAGCATAATCTGGAATTTTGGAGGAAATAAGATAGAAGTAGATAGTTTGTTTTGCTTTCAAAAAGAAGAAAATGTCGAGGGTTTTCCAGTTCAAGTGCACCCAAGGAAGAAAAAATGTTAGGCAAGTAGATTGGGTAGGTAAAGATGAAGCTGATCTGATCATGTTTTTCAAATTTATTAAGATCATAGCTTACAACAAGCATCAGCAAGTGAAAATAGGTAAAAATATGCCCAATGGATGAGGCACTGGTCTCCATTAAGCTAGAGATCTGAAATTTTTGGACACCTCTTGAAAAGGAGTTGCCCTCCTCAAGTGGAGCCACTGTTAGTCATCACTAATTTTTTACTTTTTAGATAACTAAATGTTTGCCCCAGATTTCTAGAAACAAAGTTCATGAACATTGTGAGTTATAGAAATATCATTGCCTTCATCATCCTTAAGATAATTTTTTCACTATTTCATCATCCTATCATGTCAATCTCAGCTCACCCATCCCAGAAGACCCATCATGGGCTCATGTCACTCATTTTGTTTTTGTTTTGTCACCTTTGGCCTAAATCTTTGGTTTTTTTTTAGCCTAAACCCCTCCATTGCTACCTGGGGGCCACCAATCAGCCATCTCTCTTACATCTCCAAAAATTCCTCAAGCATTGATGGTCTCAAAATTGTCTCTATAGGCTCTTTAGATAAATCAAGTACATTGGATTTTGGATCTTCAATACATCAGTCTATCAAAAACTTTGTTTTACACCTAAAGATCCCAAAGTCTAAGTTTTCAATCAAAAGTCAAGTCCAAGGAACCTTCCACTAGGTCACCTAGGATTTCACAGGTCATAGGGTGGATTTGGTATCCTAAAATATGTGTTTTCCTGTGTAAGGAGACTGCTTTCAAAGAAAAATAAGGACAAGTAACTTTGTCCAATACTGATCAAAATCTATTGAAGAAAGGCCTCCTTGGCCAAAGCATAAATTTTGCAAGGGAATAGCTGCCTTTGTTCACATTTCTACAAGGATGATCAATATGGACATTGGCCTAGAACGAGGTAAGGTAGGAGGGTGAAATCATCACCAGAACCCATCCACAACAAAGAAAAAGGCAGCAGCCCTATGCCTAAAAGATAGTAAGGGTTTTTGTGATTGGTTGACAAAACAGTGGTGCCAAAGCAAAAAAGCCAGTACAAGGACCACAAGGACAGAAGTCACCTCAACTCCACCACACACACATTGAATATTTTCATAAATGATAAATGAATTTTGAAATATTATAGAGAACTTAGAAGACAACACTGTTTACTTTTCTCTAGCAACCCTAAAACCTAGGATTTTGGAAAGATGGACAGAATGGGTCCAAGAAAGATGATAAGTCCTCCTTCAGAATAGCAGATGGCATCCAAAAGTTATCCAAGGTGTCCCTTATGGTTTGTTAAAGGCAACACTATTTCACCTACACCAAAAAGAGAACTTGTAAAGGGTATGAGTATAAGGGCCTAAGATTTCCAAGTACAGTCAAAGGCCTCCAAAATAATCGAAAGAAAAGCAAGCATGAGGTTGAATATCAAAGAGAGGAAATCATGCCAAGCACAAGTTCACTGTTGAAAAAATGAGGTATCAAACTCCAAAGAGGCACTAAGGGATCAAAGGAAAATCTACTATAGGCACCTACAGAAAATCAGAAGTGGCCAAGTAAAACCATGGCATGGTATGATTTGTTTTAAACTATGTTAGAAAATTATATACTACAGAGTAATGCAACACATAAAATATACGGAAAACACATAAAACACATAAAACCAGAGAGACACAGATATACGTGGTTCACCTAGTTTGGGCTACGTCCACCCTGAATAGCCAGTCGTTCCTTTCTATTATCCAACAAAATGAAGAGACACAACCTACAGTAGATCTGTTGTAATATCCTCTGTTCTCTCTCACAGTCTCCCTCTTTGTTTCTCGCTCTGAGAATACACATACAATCACAGCCGCAATACAATACCCTCATACAAGAGAGGGGTTGCCTTCTAGGGAAAAAACCCTAAACTAAACATAATTTCTACCGTCAGATCATCCGCCTAATCAATGGCCCAGATTAACTAGAAATTACTATACTTTTACAAGGAAATTTTACATCCGTTTTCAGCTCTGAGGGCGCTGCCCCCAAAAACCCCCGCCAGGGAGGGGCTCCATAAAGTTGCATCCGCCCCACCCTAGACCCCCCAGGCAATGTTTAATTATCGGTGGTGTTGTCGCCCCATTAAGGTATAGGGATCCAATGCTGTGATACAAAATAAAAAAGATAATCAGGCTCCACACCCAACAATCTCCCACTTGGAGACTAATTGTAGTAAATCCACTGCTACTTCATTTGCTAGACAATGACTCCTCTTTGGACTTGGATGTTTCTCATCTTCATCGTCATCCATGAAGACCAATTGAAACTAAGCATAATCTCAGTTTCTCCCTAGTCACAACTTTTGTTAGCATATCTGCAGGATTATGGCTAGTGTGTATCTTTTCCAACTTCAATTGTCCATCTTCCAATACTGACTGTATGAAATGGTACTTGAGTTGTATGTGTTTAATCCTAGAATGAAATGCTGAGCTCTTTGCAAGATGAATGGAACTTTGGCTATCACTGTATAACTTGCCCATATCATGCTTCTTACCCAATTCATCCATAAACCTTTGTAACCAAATCATTTCTTTACTAGCCTCTGTAGCAGCAACATACTCTACTTCTATGTTGAAATTGAAACAACACTTTGGATTTTTGAAATCCAACTAACAATTGTTCCACCTACAGTAAATACATATGCTGTAGTGCTCCTCCTGTTATCTCTGTCACCTACCATATCTGCATCAACAGATCCCTGTAGAGAAATGTTTGAACCACCAAAACATAATTCTTGATTTGTGGTACCTCTCAAATATCTGAGAATCCATTTCACTGCCATCCAATGTTCTTTTCCAGGATTGTTCACATATATGCTTACAACTCCCACTGCATGTGCAATATCAGGCCTTGTGCAGACCATTGCATATATTAAGCTTCCAATTGTTGATGCATATGGAACTTTAGACATATAGTCCATTTATTCTTGGGTCTTAGGGCACATCTCCTTGCGAAGTTTGAAATGGCTAGAAAAAGGTGTACTAACTGGTTTTTCATTCTGCATATTAAATCTTTTCAACACCTTTTCTATGTACTCATTCTGAGACAGTGTTAATTTGCAATTTTTCATGTCTCTAGTTATTCTCATACCAAGGATTTGTTTTGCAGCTCCCAAATCCTTCATTGCAAATGAATTTTCCAATTTTATTTTGAGCACATTTATTTCATGCATGTTAGACCCTGCAACAAGAATGTCATCTACATACAATAACAATATAATATAGTTGCCATCATTTTGATTTTTCAGATAAGCACAATGATCAGAGTGACATCTAGTATAAGCTTGTTCAGACATAAACTTGTCAAATTTTAGATACCACTGCCTTGGAGCTTGTTTTAAGCCATACAAGCTCTTCTTTAACCTGCACACTAATTTTTCTTTCCCTTTGACCTCATATTCTTCTGGTTGCTGTATATAGATCTCTTCCTCCAAATATCCATGGAGAAATGTTGTCTTTACATCTAACTGTTCAAGATGTAAATATTCTACTGCTATAAGACTTAAAATAGTTTTGATTGAAGTCATCTTACAACAAGAGAAAATATTTCATTAAAATCAATACCTTTCTTCTTTGAAAACCCCTTGACCACAAGTCTAGCTTTGTACCTCTGTTTTCCTCCATCTTTTTCCTTCAGCATGTAAACCCATTTATTCTGTAATGTAGTTTTACTTGTAGGAAACCTGACTAAGTCCCAAGTCTAGTTATGTATTAAGGAGTCCAACTCTTCTTCCATGGCTAGCTCCCACTTCTTCTTGGTTTCAACCTGCATTGCTTCTTCATAACATTCAGGTTCACCAGAATCAGTCAAAGATAAATAATATAACAAAGGAGAGTATCGTTCAAGGGGTATACTTATCCAGGTAGATCTTCTGACACCACTTTCAAGTGTTTGAGGTGCTTGTTGCTATTGTGGTGGTTGTTGTTGTTGTGGCTGTTGATTATTATTATTTCTAAACACCTTTAATTTTTCTATGATCTCATCAAGAACTGTGTATTCTTTATTTTATTTTTCCTATTTCTTTTCCTGCAACTGATTCTTATACAAGACCTTTCCATTGAATATTACATCTCTTCTCCTAATGATTTTGTGATTTTCATAATCATATAAGCGATAACCAAAATCATTAACACGATATCCAATAAAGGTACATTTCCTTGATTTTGCCTCAAGCTTTGTTTTATTTTCTTTATTAATATGGAAAAAGGCTTCACAGCCAAAAGGCTTTAAAAAAGAGCAGTTTACCTTTTTACCTGTCCATGCTTCCTCTGGAATACCACCATCCAAGGAACTTGAAGGCCCTCTACTTATTAGAAAAATAGCAGTATCTACAGCATCTGCCCAAAATTGTAAAGGCAATCTTGCATGAAGTCTCATACACCTTGCATGCCTCATGATTATTCTATTCATTCTTTCTGACACACCATTTTCTTGTGGTTTTTAATGGAATTGTCTTCTCTCTGTGAATTCCATACTCTGAACAGTACCTATCAAACTCTTTGATGCAATATTCACCTCCATTATCTGATCTGAGACACTTCAACTTCTTTCTTGTCTCAATCTCAACCAAATCTTTCCATTTCTTGAAAGTATCAAATACATCAGATTTATTTTGAATACAATAAATCCAATTTTTTCTAGTTTCATCATCAATAAAAGTAACATCATAATGAGAGCCACCGATAGATTATACCTGAGCAGGTCCCCATACATCTGTATCCAGAAGCTCTAATTTTTATCTCTTCTTTTCTTTCCCAACTCTGAGAAAATTGACTCTCTTCTATTTTCCATAAATACAATTCTCACAGAAATCCAAATCAACATTCTTCAAACCTAGCAACAAATTTCTTGAGTGAAGAATATTCATCCCCTTCTCACTCATGTGTCCAAGCCTATGATTCCATAATGCTGCATCTGCTCCTTTGGAAGTTAAAGCATTAATAGAGTTAGAAATACCACTGCATAAATACAATGTACTAACCTTTTCGCCTTTTGCTATTACCAGGGCTCCTTTGGTGACCTTCCAAGTTTTATATGTGAAAGTTGTCACGCAACCTTCACCGCCTAACTGCCCTGTTGAAATCAGATTTTTCTTCAGATTTGGAACATTCCTTACCTCCTTTAATAGCCATTGGTTTCCATTCTGTTGTTTTACAAGAACCTTACCCATTCCAAAAAATTTACAGGGTTTATCATCACCCAAACAGACTTGTCCAAAATCTTCTTGAACATAGTCATGAAAATATTTCTTATCAGGTGTGGCATGGAACAAGGCCCCTAAATCTACCACCCAAGAATCAGTAACATTTTCGAAAGAAAGAATCAAAGCATCTTGTAACACATCACCTGTCACATTTGCTTCATGATTGTTTTCTTGTTATGCATCTCCTTCTTTTCCCTTCCGAGATCTACAATATTTCTTCATGTGGCCTTTCTTTCCGCATTTCCAGCACACTATCCCCGATCTAGACTTGGATCTGCCTTTCCTTGAATTGCTATGACATCCTGAGCTCTTTCCTCTTTCCATTTTTCTCCCCCTAGAATCTGCACTCAAAGCATTACCCAATGTCTCGCTGGAGATTTTCCTTTGCATTTCCTCACTAAGGATATCATCGACAACATCATCAAACTTTAAAGTACTAGATCCAGAGACAGAGTTACTAATGGCCATAACTAAACCATCCCAGCTTTCTGGAAATGAGCACAGAATTAAAAGAGCCCTAAATTCATCATCAAATTTTACCCATACAGAACTTAACTGACTAGTAACTGTATTTAAATCATTTAAATGGTTTGTAATAGATCCACTTTCCGAAATCTTCATATTAAATAAAATTTTCATAAGAAATAACTTGTTTGAGGCTGAGGGTTTTTCATATAATTTCGCCAACACCTTAATCAAACCCTGTGTTGTTGTTTCCTTCGAAATATTGAAGGCTACCGACACCGCAAGGCACAACCGTACTGTTCTGAGTTCCTTTCTATCGAGAATCTTCCATTCTGCGTCTGTCATAGCCGTTGACTTCTTTTTTTTTCCACTCAATGGTAGGTATAGATCTTTTTTTATATAGAAAATCTTCCATCTGCATCTTCCATAGTTGGAAGTTTTGGCCGTTAAGTTTCTCAACCCTAAACTTACCATCTTCCGCCATTGCTCCCTCTCGAACCAGGAACCCTTCTTTCCTACAAGTTTATTAGCCAAATAGACCTTTGGCTCTGATACCAGTTGTTAGAAAATTATATATTATAGAGAAATTCAACACATAAAATATGTGGAAAACACAAGCACATAAAACACATAAAGCCAAAGAGACATGGATATAGGTGGTTCACCTAGTTTGGGCTATTTCCACCTCGAATAGCCAGTCCTTCCTTACTATTATCCAGCAAAATGAAGAGACACTACCTACAGCAGATCCGCTGTAATATCCTCTATTCTCTCTCACAGTCTCCCTCTTTGTTTCTTTCTCTGATAATACACATACAATCATAGCCACAATACAATGCCCTCATACAATCCCGGGATTGCCTTCTAGGGAAAAAAAACCCTAAACTAAACATAACTTCCACCGTCAAATCATCTGCCTAATGAACGGCCCAGATTGACTAGAAATTACTATACTTTTACAAGGAAATTTTACATCCATTTTCAGATTTGGGGGTGCTACCCCCAAAACCCCCTGCTAGGGGAGGGCTCCACAAAGTCGTAACCGCCCCCCCTTGGACCCCCCAAGTAGCATTTAATTACGAGAAGCGTTGTCGCCCCATTAAGGTACAGGGTTCCAATGCTGTGACACAAAATAAACAAGATAATCAAGCTCCACACCCAAAACAATCTGTGGAAAAATAGGTATGTTAGTGCCTAAAAATTCACTAAGGAGATAAAGGGATATTTTCAGGTCACCTACAATCAAAAATGCCAAAAGAGGACAAAGACAGTGTTTTCAGTTTGTCAAAGTGCATGCCAAAGATATTTTGAGAAATTTCCATACTTTCAAGGATAAAAAGGGTGAAAAGGATATCAGCATCAACCAACCATCAACATAGGAGAGGAACACAGAATGTCTTGAGAAAGCCTTCAAAACCCCTGCAAAAGATAAAAATTTATCAGTCAAAGAAAGAGATTGAAAACATAGTAAAGTGGGGTTTCAAGTTTAATTTATTTTTATCAAGGAGTATAAAGGTGTTTTAATCTCACTTTGAACTCATTTGGCACTTGGTGGAAGAAAGAAAGCCTCAGCAGAAGAAACAGAGTGTTTTTGACCGTTTTTTAGGCAAACTATTCAGGCGTTGCGCAAATCACCGACACTACGCAAACGCAGGACGGCGTTGCGCTAATAGGCCCCCCACCCATTCAACATTGCACTACACTGTGAAAATATCATCGGGTGCTACGCAAACCCCGGGCACTGTGAAAATGAAGGCCTGACTCGCCCAGGGTCGACAGAAACAACACGACAGCCTGATACACTGCATAAATGTTTGGGCGCTGTGCTAAACCGGCCGCCCGACACCTCTACACGGGCCCGAAATTTCACTCGACTCACCCAGGAGACTGGAAGATGGTGCACACCCAGGCACTGTGCTAACTGTTGTGCAGACCTTTCCAACACTGCACAAACAGCCCGACCCAACAGCTTGGGTAGGGAAATGCGCAAACGCAGAAAGCCTTCCAAGGCAAAAAATTATTGCCCCAACGCAAATTTTCACCCTCTAAGTTGTCTCTAGGGTTTGTGGAAGAGCCAAAAATTGTTAAGTGGACCTTTTTCTTTGTCCCTAAGCAAATTTTCAAATTAATTTCAGTTTTTAGTTGGTTTTTAAAGCAAAAAACCTAGGTGGGTAAACCCTAGGTCTTTCCTACAAAGGAACCTATATTTTTTAAGCCTATTTGAGACCATTTTGATATCATGAGTGAGTTAGTAAGTTTAAATGTTTTCAAACACATTTGAAAGAATGCCTCCTTAAGCTCCAAGGCAATTAAAACCTAAGAACCCGAACCTCCATGTCCCTCATTCAGCAAAGTTGACTTCATCATCATTTTTCACTTTGTCTTCACCAAACCCTAAGTTTTCAAACCACCTCCCAAATCACCATGTCAGGAGCTGAGAGAAGCAGCAGCAGTGATAAAGGTTAAAGGCCTTTGAGACCAAAAACATAAGGGAGGAAAAGTGAATATATTGGAACCCCTAAGCACAGTGGCCATCACCTCCTCTCCTAGGATCCTATCATGCTTCCAGAATACAAGATGATTTCAGTTTTGTGAGAAGGTCAAACATGTGAAGAGCCATCCTGAGCTTACAAGTCTCCTCATTCTCAACTTGCACAACAATAACTCAAGCCTTGTAGGAGTGGATTTTCAGATCTCAGCAGGTGCCATCTCTGAAGCAATAGGTATCCCTTCAGTGGGTGAGAAATCGTTTAAAAAGGGGAAATTGGACAAAGGCTTCCTAGAGCCATTTATCAAAACAAGGTATAGAGAAGGCACCAAAAAAAAATTTCCTTTCTCAAACCTTAAGCATAGATATGCCTCCTTGATGTTGGTTATCATGAAGTACTTCACATGTGAGGGGAGGTAATCCAGGCTCTATACCTATCATGTTAGACTCCTCATGCATTTCAAAGGGGTTAAGGTGCTAAACTTGCCTTACTATCTCTATAGGAGCATTGAGAAAATGTCTTCTATTGTCTGGAGGAGGAATCCCACACAACAAATTCATATCTTATACTACCATTCCCTGATCAAGATGGTGATCTTACATCATTTGGAACAGCAGGGTATTCCTTGGGATGTTTTCATAAACCATGAAGCCTTTACAAACCCACAACAACCAAATATTTCTTCCTCATCTGCACAAGTACCCTCACCATAAGCAAACCTCCCTTCCTCTCCTTCTCTTGGTGCATTAGGTGAGGTAGGAAGTGGCAATGAAGAATCACATGAAGATCAAGTTGAAAGTGATGAAATCATTGAGGCAAAAGCATAAATTAATGAGGAAGAGCAGGTGGATAATGATGATGAGGAAGTAGGAAATGAGCACAACAGTAGTGAAGACAAAAATAGTGACAAGTCAGTAGGAGGCAGTGATGGTAAAAATAAAAATGAGTCATCCCAAAATTCAGAAAAGACTGGTAATGATGAACAAAGTGATGACCAAGGTGAAAGTGATGAGGGTCATGAAGTAACAGATTAGGCAGATCACAATGAAGATGAGTTTGTTGTTGAAAAGCAACGAGATCATAATGGGATAGATTCCATGGAAACAGATAATGAACAGGACATTAATCCTAGTAGTAGTAAAGATGAGGAAGTCAACAGTCAAAGAGATAATGTGCTTGGTCATGGAGACAATGTGCAAAGTCATGGTGAAAATAGTGACATTATGGAGGGAGATGATGAATATGAAGAAGCAGAATTTGAAGTGGAAGATAGTGATAGAGAGGATGACTTTGATAGTGCAACCAGTGGGAAAATGAACAGCAAAGAAGATGTTCATGACTGTCATGATAAAAATCAGCGTCCTAGTGATGATGAAAATGAAGGTAGTGCAGAAGATGATGAACAAAAGGACCTCAATGAGGAACAAGACCAACGTGACAGTGTAGGAGGTAGTAAAGAAATTAGTGATGATGATGATGTTGAAGGTCAAAGAGATAGTGATCAAAATGAGCATGGGCTGAGTGATAAAGATGAGGGAGATGATGACATCACCAAGGTCACAGCCATCATGAAAACATTTCCAAAACCACCATCACTCCTATCACGTGCACTGTTGTGTAACCAGCTCCAAAAATAGAAGAAAAGAGATATCAACGCCTTAGAAATAAGCCACTTCGAGGGGGCAACCTCCAATACATTACATAAATGAACAATTCTTGGATGATACAATTTACAAAACCTCCTTTCTATATATAGGAGTCCATGTGGCCATAATGTAATCCTGGTGGGCCACAATGTAATCCTAGCCGACCTAACAATAATAATTTAAGGGCACAATAATAACAAAATGGGGGTTACAAGGGTACAATAATAACAATAAGGGGGTTACACTAACAATAATAAGGAACTATACTAGTGATATAGGGACCTAACATGCCCCTCTCCTTCAAAAAAGTGTTGTCCTCAATGCTTGAGTAGCTTCGGGTGCTTCTGTATAAAATTCTCATCCTCCCATGTAGAATCTTCAGTGGGTAAGTTCTTCCACTTGATGAGATACTCTGAAATTGATCGATTCCGTAGTTGTCGAGTTCTTTTTTCCATGACTTCTTCAGGTTCCAATATGATTTTCCCTTCCCCATCAAGTTCTGGCAATACTGTTTGAACTGGAAGATTTTTACCTATAACCTTCTTTAAGCATGAAACATGGAAAACTGGATGTACTCGCGAAGAAGCAGGAAGCTCCAATTTGTATGCCATAGTACCAATCTTTTGCAACACCTTGTAAGGACCATAGTAGTTTGGCGATAATTTATTATCCTTCTTAGATTGCTTGAGGGACATTTTTTTGTGTGGTTGTAGCCGTAAAAATACCCAATCTCCTACATCAAAACTTCTCTCGCTGCGATGTTGATCTGCCTGTTGTTTCATTCGATTTTGTGCCAAATTCGGGTTATCCTTTAAGAGTTGGAGAACTTCTTGTTGATGCTCGATGTGATCTTCCACTGCTTGAACCTTCGAATTTTCTCTTAAAGATGATGTGATGGATGGTGGATGATATCCATAAAGTGCCATAAATGGGGTCATTTTTGCTGCAGTATGGAAGGAAGTGTTATACCACCATTCAGCGAGAGGTAACCACTTGACCCATTGTGTTTCTTTATCAAATACAAAAAAAAGAAGAAATCCTTCCAAACATTTATTTACTATCTCAGTTTTACCATCAGATTGAGGATGATAAGATGAGCTATGAGCTAATTGAGTACCCAAACAAGAAAATAACTCCGTCCAAAAATTTCCAGTAAAAATGGGATCTCTGTCGCTCAAAATAACCCTTGGGCTTCCATGTAGCTTTTGAATTCTGTCCATAAATGTAGTAGCAACTGTACTTGCTTTAAATGGATGAGATAATGCACAAAATTTTGCATACTTGGTAAGTCTATCAACTACCACCATGATGACACTCTTTCCTTCGGACTTAGGTAAACCTGTGATAAAATCCATTGAAATCTCCTCCCAACGTTGACTTGGAATGGATAAAGGTTGTAGAAGTCCCGGGGTCTTAATTGTTTCCACTTTATTTTGTTGGCAAACCAAACATTCTGCCACAAACTTTTGAATATCAGATTTAAGGCCATCCCAAAAAAAATCTTTCTTCACCCTGTGGTAAGTTTTTAAAAATCCTGAGTGTCCTCCTAAAGGAGAAGTGTGCAATTCCAGAAGAATATTTTGTTTCAGTTGGGAATTCTTACAAAGATGTAAGCGATCTTTGTACCATAAGGAATCATTTTTCCAACTAAATGTATCAGATGTACTAGGATCTTGCTGCAACTTTTGAATGAGTGTCCATACATCTTTGTCCTTCTTCCATTCATCTCTTTCTTTGGTTATCCAATACGGTTGGATAATAGAAATGGCACAAAGCAATGCTTCCACCTCTTCATTCTTTCTTGAGAGTGCATCTGCAACAACATTAAGCTTTCCTTTTTTGTAGATTATTTCAAAGTCATAACCCAACATCTTTGTGACCAATTTTTGCTGCTCTTCTGAAGATAGTCTTTGTTCCATAAAGTGTTTAAGACTATCATGATCAATTTTTACCTTGAAGTGTCTTCCCATTAGGTAAGTTCTCCATTTCTTTAGTGCATGCAGTATTGCTAACATTTCCTTCTCATAAATAGGTTTCTGTAAATACTTTCCTTTGATTGGATGACTTTCAAAAGAAATGGGTCTTCCTTCTTCCATTAAAACAACACCAATTCCATTTCCTGAGGCATCACATTCCACAATAAAGGTTTTTGTGAAGTCTGGCGTAGCTAAGACCGGTGCTAGGCACATTGCCTCTTTAAGATGTTCAAAGGCCTTAGTTGCTTCAGGAGTCCATGAAAATGGATCTTTCTTCAATAATGTTGTTAGAGGTGCTTCTATTCTCCCATAATTCTTAACAAACTTGCGATAATACCCTGTTAACCTGAGAAATCCTCGCAAATGCTTTATGGTTGTGGGGACTTTCCATTCCTTAATGGCTTTAATTTTGTTAGGGTCTACTTTAACACCCTCGTGAGATACAATATGACCCAGATATTCCACCTCTTGTACTCCAGAGAAACATTTGGATATTTTTGCATATAATTAGGTGCAAGAAGTTATTTTGGCATTTATTTCTTAGGATATTATGTGCCTTGGGCCTTGCATGGTCTCCTAGCCATAAATGACATTTATGGGTGAATTTGACATTTTCCTACCTTATTTAGGGTTTTTTCCCTCTCTTGCTAAGATAAATAGAGCATTGGGGCTTCATTGTAAATGTTTTCATTTGATGAACTTGGAGAGATACATGGTTTTTATGAGCTTGGAGAAGAAATTGGTTTTGTGAAGTTGATGAATGGGTTGCTTGGATTGATGATGGAGAAGCTTGTTTGTAGGATTCCTAAGCTTGGTTAATGGTGATGTCTTCTTAATTTGTTTATGTTTTCTTGTTATCATTATGTTTCATTCTTCTTTGTTGCTATAGAGCAGAAAAGTATAGGTTGAGAAATTCTCCTTGAAGCGCCTTAGTGCTCATGCTTGCTATGGCCTTGATGTTTTCCTCTGTTGGGGTGTGTTTGAGGAATTATTAACTGCTCCTCAAGCCTCTTTATGCTTGTTTGTTTCATTTATGGATTAATGTGCTGGTTAAAAAATATGATTCATGGTAAGCGCTTCTTATTTGAGACTATCTAAACTTTGTCTTGGAACCTTTATTTGAAGTATTTCCTGCTAGATTAAGTCAAATAGGTCTTGTTTTGATCTTGCCCTTTGTCCATACATATCAGCTTGCCTTAGACTTCTTTATAGCTTGATAAAAAATGTTTAGGAGTTCCCTCTTTGCTTGATTAAAGTTATTATGCTATATTATATGTTTTCCCAAATTTTGAAGGTGAATTTACTAAAGTTAGAAGCTCTTATGCTTTCTATGTTTCACTGGAATATTTATCTTGAATATTTATTCATTTAAAGTATTATCATTGAGTAAATGGTTTTCCCTATCTCATGTTTAGTATCTTTTTCTTATAATATTTAATACCTTCTTGTTCATAGGTAAATGACAAAGGATACTTCATTGCCCTTTGCCCTACCTTGTTTTTCCCAAACTTGATGTCCACCCCACCTCACACATTACCTTAAGAATCCATTAACCTTGCTAAATTGGCCCTACAACACACTCTGATTCATCATTGAGACACTCATGAGTTTCATTGACTCCATAGCCCAATGATTTGAAGACCTCTCACTCCACCTATTCCACTTGAACATCTTACCCAACCAAAAGGATCAACAAACCCTACACTTAACAAATAGCCTAAAATCAACCATCTAAAGCAAACAAGAACACATCCATTGCATCTAATAGAGAGATCCCTCTCTGAGTCCAGGAAGGCTAGGTCCCAGAACTCCAAATACTGGTTCCATGTTACCCTGTCATTTGGTATACCAATCTGCCAAATCACGGGACCCTAACACCTGAATGAGATTTATTTCTTATTCATTTTCGGACAAGGCTGAAATCAAGTTGATGTCAAGAGCATGAAGATTTTTCTCAGCCATGAGCTTGGCTAAGCCCTGACATTTGATTAGCCTATTGGGATTGATCTCAAGTTCATATTCCAGTAAAGCTGCTATCCATCTTCCTCCCCTACCTTATGGGTCTGTCTGCATGAGAACTTCTTTCATAGCTACATTAGGTACATAAGCAAGGGTATGTGAATGTAATATGTAAACTCTAAAATATGTCAGCACTTTAACCAAAGCCAGAGCCTATTTCTCTATGATGTTGTAGTGAAGGGCTACATCTCTAATACTGTGACTGAAAAATGTAATTGGTAGATTTGTTTTATCCCTTTTCTGCATCAAGACTGTTTCCATAGTGTGCTCAAAAGAAGATGAAAATATTATGAAATCACTAGTATAATCAGGACTTATAAAAAATGGGGTAGTAGTCAAGGAAAACTTAACTGAATGGAAGGATTTCCAGGCATCTTCAGTCCACTTCACATCACTGACTTTTTTCAACATATTTGTCAATTTTCTAATATGCTCCGCTAAATTAGGAATGAATCTACATAAGAAATTCATCTTACTGTTGAATGCTTGTACTTCATTTTTGTTGCGAGGGAAATCAATCTGCTGAATTGCTTGAACAAGGGAAAGGTCAATTTGTATCCCATCCTTGGAGATGATGTGACCAAGGAGTTTTCCCTCCTCTATGGAAAAAAGGATTTTCTTTTTGTTGAGATATATTTCTAACTTACTACATCTCTCGAAAACAATTCTTAAATGGTGCAAATGTTCATCATCAAAATGTGAAAACATTATCAAGTCATCTAAATAAACAACCAAGAAAACATATTTTTCATTGGCGAATGTTATGTCCATGGCCCACTGGAATGTGCCCCTGCATTTTTCAAACCAAATGGCATTTTTGCATATTTGAACGTGTCCCAAGGTGTAGTAAATGTTGTCTTTTCCTGATCATCCTCATGCACCAAAATTTGGTTGTACCCCGAATAGCCATCCGACAGTGACATTTGGGAAGAACCGATAACTCTTTGAAGTATATGGTCCATCTTTGGAAGTGGATAGTTGTCCTTCAGGGACACTTTCTTCAAGTTTCTAAAATCTATGAATAGTTGGATTTCTTCTGTATTCTTTCTCACTGGGACCAAATTTTAAATCCAATCGGAGAATCTGATTAGGACAATAATACTGGACTTAAAAATTGTATTTACCTCTTTTACAATTGATGGCAGCAATCTGAGATTTGTCCTTCTCAATTTTTTTCGAAAGGGATTTTGATCGAACTTGATCGGAATAGTGCATTGAATGATTTTCTTGTCATACACCTTTAAATATTCATATTCCCATGCGAAAACATCAGAAAATTTAGAAAGTAATTTAACATATTCAACCTTTACCTCGAGAGATAAGGACTTTGGTAGTTTAACCATGTTTGGTTTGTCTGTTGTCCCAATGTTTACATATTCAACACCATTTTTCATAGGCATCAATGTAGGCTTCCTTGCTACATCATCTTGGTAAAACAATTCTTCCAAAGGTATCAGACCTTTTGGAATATTGTTGTCTTTCACCTTTAGTATATCCATCTGATTTGCTTCGATATCTTGGTCATCTTTATCACAAATTTGATCTATAGAACAATTCTCAAATTCTTCTTCACCTTGGATAAAGCTATCTATGTACCTATCATCCCATAAAAATTTCCAATATCACAAGTTATTGGGAACGGTGGGCTGGTGTTTCACATGAATCTTAAATTTTCTGTTGGAAAAAATGTGGATTTTTAAATTCCTTGAAGCTTTAGCCAATGAATCTTCCATGAGCTTTTGATTCCTTGACACCATTGTAAGTATACACTCCTGAAACATTTTCAAAATATCAACTACAACATTCCTATATTGTCTCATTCGAGCATGGTTAGCTTGATATTCACCTTTAACTTGCTTGATCACAATTTCTGAATCACCATACACAACAATCCTTCTTGTACCCAATTTCTTCAAGATTAGGCTAGTAATCAATGCTTCATACTCGGCTTCATTTTTAGTGCAATCAAAAGCTAACTTGTAAGAGCACAATCTAAAAATTTTAGGGACCTTGTTCTATTGATGAAAAGGGTTGCGAAACCAGATTTCAATGTCTACCACATCTTTCTCCAAGGCACCATCAAATTCCATGGACCATAGACCATTATCATCCAAATGTTGAAACTCTGATTTTTTTTTTGGCTCAATTTTCTAAATTGTCTCTTCATGCTTTTCTGGAATTTTTTCCACTTTATCCAATGGTTGTTCTAAATCTTTCACTACTTCCCTTTGATTTATGTTCTGGATTTTTCAATGCTTCCTCTAATTTTTGTTCTAATGAGCTAGGTAAATTCACCTTTTCTTTTGTTATAACTTCTCTAATACAATTATGGATCTCTGGAACATCTTCTACATCTACTAGCTGGCTATGTACATCATTTAAGCCACTATCATTAAATAAAATGAATGACTCTAAATCTAGATGCACAATGTTTATCAGATGATTGTTAGGTTTTTATTTGCTTGTGATCATATATTTCATCTTAGTTTCATGGTACAATTTTCTCAATTGCCCGAAAAAAGGGATAATTGCATAAGAAAAGTCTAATTGCAATGTGCCTTGTAATTTTTCCCTCCAGGACCTTGACAACAGCATGCCAAAGCGTGGTGGTATGTCAGCTACCACCACATCCATTAGAATATTCTTTGTCGTAATCTGCTCTAGGGAGACTACCAAATCTTTAATTAGGCCAATACAATGGACTCTACCTGAATCGAAGGATTATAAGTCATGGTAGGGACGAGTGATGTCGAGGACCAACTTCTCCATTATGGATTTTGGCATTAGATTGTGGAAGGCTTGGGAGTCTAACATGGAATTATGTAAAATGCACTGGTGGATTCTTAGACTCGAGTAAAAAGGAGGAACCTTGCTATCTTCTAATTAACCGTTAATAGCAGGACCAAAAATGAGTTTGGGCTGATCATCCTTGACATTTACCATGTCAAACAAAGGATCTACTTTTGGCAACATGGGACTTATACTAGTTATTCTTAACAAGCTTGGTTAAAGGATTATACACTTTTAACTTTGAAATTTCTGTTTCAAGACTGAAGGGAGTGGTTTTTTCTACCTCTTTAATGATGACATCTCATTTTCCAGCATGGTCCTTTTATGAAATTTCTTTCCTCTGATTGTCCTTTTCCTTATTTACTGAACTTGTGGATGACTGATTTACCTTGTTCTGATTTTTTATCACAGGCTCTTTTCCCTTACTCTAGTTTCTCAGAGGATTCTACCTTGTTCAAGTGTCTTTCTACTAAGATGCTCTCTTCTGAATGGGATTAATTGGCACATCTCTGCTCCTCAATGACATCTGCCTATTTTTTGAACTAAGTGCATTCATGTACCCCTGCTATTCATCATCTAATTCAATCTCTAATTCATGATCATTAGAAAGGATAAAATATCCATCTTTAGGCTAATATTTCTTTTCAAAATACTCCTTGTCTTTGATAAAAAACATAGGTAGATCATCAGCTTGGAAAAGGAGGTTTTCCTCAACAATTGTGTCTTCATCTTCTTCTTCTCCTTGAGAATAGTTCTACTGCAAGGGTGTCCTAATTTGTTGTTGTTGTGGTGGTTGTTCAGGAGCCCGTTGTTCTCTCTGCTTGATCCTTAACTGAGTTTGTCGTTGACCTCTATAGTGAGGATTTCTAACTTCATGTTGTCTCTCCGTGATGGACATCCTGCCAACCATTCGTTCAATAGTTCTTATCAATGTATCCATCTTAGCATAAGAAGATGAGGTGGATGGTTCATATTTAATAGTAACTCTCCTCTCATTCCTATCTCTAGCTCTCTTCATCAACATATTTGCCTCAACATTGACAGTATTATTTTGCATATCCTCTAGTTGCTGTATTTATTTCCCTTAATTGGTAAACATATCAGGATTACATGCATCTGGATAATGTATGAGAGCTAATTTTGGAGGAGGCCTTATCTCCACAGGAATTATATTGTAAATTAAAGTAAAGAAAGTATTGAAATATTGGACTGATTCATTAAGAATTATTTTAATGTTCTCATACTCAACAAGCAACTGTAAGTGATTTTTCTTTACCTCCCACCAGGCTATAAACAAATCAATGAGCTGGTCTGGAATGGAAATGGAATTAGCAGTCATAGACCTAAACCAAACTTTGACATCTCCAGAGAAGCTCTGGGCTATAATCCTCATTTTTGCATTTTCAACATCAACTTCCTCCAAATCTATGAAGTCAGTGACCTTAACAATATATTTTCTTGCATATATGGTATATTTTTCATCAAACAAGGGGATTCTTTGGCCATAACCTCGAGGTAAGTCATTCGATTGGGAGGGTAAGATAAGTGGGGAAAATATTGCCATGATTCCTGCTGAGTGAAGTACTGGATTGACAACAGGAGTGATTGGCTGAATAGGTAACGGAACACAATTAGTAGGTATGAATAATGAGGTTGAAGGTGCAGATGAAAAAAACTACAATTGATTGAGTTTGAGGTTGAGTTGAGACAGAAATTTCCTCTTGATGGTAAAATTGGATCCAATATTTGATATCAAGGTCATATTCAGGCTTAATGTCTTCGCAAAACCAATATTTCATAGGAATAAGGTCTAATTTAGATAATGACTTGACCTCATATAGTCTTAAAGGATTGAATAATACATCAAATAAAGAGGTTTCAGACTTGGAGTTAAACAATGGAAATTCAAATTTTAGATCATACGATATATCTTCAAGAGAAAGTAGTTTAGCAGGTAGAGAAACTGATCTTACCAATGGGACTGGTCCTGATTGAATGTTTGTATTTTTATATCTATGCCTTCGAAAAATCTTCTCTAGATCATCTCTGGATCAACTGGATCAGGATTGAGATTTTCTCTGGTATACCTTCTGTAAGCCAATTCTACAATCTTAGCACTATAATTATCGAATCATCCTTTCTGAAACTTAACCCTATCATCCAAAGGATCAAATTGCAATGTTATTTGTCATACACCCAGGGAAAATAAATATTTTGTTCCCCGGCAACGACGACAATATGTTATCACTCCACCAGATCTCTAAGGCTGAAGAATAAATCCCAACAGAGGTACCACAGACTAATCTTTTAGCTTGGTAGCTATCCCTACCAAATCGGAGAGGGCTATTTCCATAATGTCATAGCCAAAAGGGTTGGATAAAATAGGGTTTTAGGCTAGGTATGAGTTTATGGGTTTTGATTTTATTTGATTGGGTTGTTGGATGAGGATATTAGTTCAACGAGGCTAGGTGAGGGAAAATAGGATTAGGGTTGCAGAGATTCAATGGGGAAATGTAGGTAGAAAGGCTAGCACATTAGGGTTCTTAGGATGGAATGATTCAGATAGGTGAGGAGCTAGGAAGAGCATAAAATATGGATTCTTCCTAAACTAAAAGAAAGATGAAGAGACTATGAAAACTTTCCCAAAACAAATCATGTGAGATTAATTATGTTTCTCAAACTTGAAATTGATCATACAATAGACATGAAATGGAAATGTACCAACAATACATTCATACAAATAAAACAAGAGAAGAAGCAATGCTAGACAACCATACCATAGGTATCCCAAAGAAATAGTTGCAACACTTTTATTAAGCTCCTACCAAAATTATTACAATAGAGTCTTTGATCAATATGCTAACACCCAACTGATTCCAATCTGTGAAATGACTGAAAAATTACATGATATAGGCATCCAAACCACTTTCTCTCATCCTCAGGGGTCGAATACCTAAGTTGAGGAAGAGATCCACAAAAATCTAAACTTATAGCTGAAGTGTAAGGAGGTCCAAGTGACTCCTCCCTAATTACAATGAAACTAATTTATTTGACTTCATGATGACATTTTACCAATGCATTTACCCTAGGTAATAGTAAGAACATTATATTTACATTTACCTCCATCAATTACATAAGTAAAATCATCATTTTCCAAAGTGAAAATCAAAATAGTTGTGAAAACTGAGAAAAATCAGAAATTTTTCAAGGGTGCCATTTTTGTGCTAGGGGCGCCCTCACAGTGCCAGGGGTGCCCTCCAGGTTGCAAGCCACTTTTGGAGGCCTTCCCAATGTCCAAATTGGGCTCAGGATGGCTTGTTGGAAATCGTATCCAGTCTACTTTCCAAATTTGTCTTTAGTTTTCTAAATGGAGGTAACTTTCCTTGCCAAAAAGTGATTCTCCCATAGCTGGTCAGGGGCACAGCGCCAAGGAAAAAAAGGAGGTAGAAAATTGATGTTTTGTGTGATTTTTCACCTTTTCACCTACCAGTTGTCCAATCTAAGGCTAGAAAAGTTTCTGACTTGTATGTATTCATCAGTTTACATCTTGTGTTGGTCTTAATTTTGCGAAAAAGCGCCTCAAACAAGAGCGCAGCGCCTACGGCGGTGCGCCCTTGACAGTTCAGTTGTCACAAAACTGTCTAGGATTGTTGAAAAACAAAAAACAAAAATAAAAAATTGACCCAAAAATTTTTCAAAATTTTCTAATTTGATTCTAATGATGTGGTTAGGCATGGATTAAGGCCTTAGCTAGTATGTCAAGCCTCCTTTTCTCTTCTTGCATGGTTAGAGCTTCAATTTTTGCATGGATCTTTTAAGCTTGGCCCTTGCAATTTTGTTTTTATTGGCATAGTGCTTGGCCCTCTTTATCAATATATCATTATCTTTATCTTCATTCTCTAGAAGCTTCTTTAGTTGTTTGTTAGCCCTTTCAAACCATTTCTCCCATTTCTCCTTGATTACCACTGCAAATTCATGTTCATTCAAAGTGAGCTAATTAGCAATCTCAACCTCCTTTTTCCTCTCTAGTTCTAGAGCTATTTTCAGCCCTCTAGTCCTAGGCCTTATCCTTGGCACTTTTTCTTCTGCCTCATTGGTTTCACCATATTTTTTGAGTGTCTCTTCACAAAAAAATTTGGCTTTTTCTGCCTTTCTTTGAGCTTTGATGAATTTCACTTCATCAATGACATGTTTGGTCTTTAGCTGCTAGTTCTCTTGCTCAAGAAAGTTAATGACAAATTTAGGCCAGTTAAGATTACTTTTTAGATCCTTAATCCTGGCTTCTTTCTCCTTGATTATTGTGCTCATGATCTCATCATCATCATGCTCATCTAGGTCAACAAGGTCAAAATATTTTTTTGTCTCATGGAGGTCCTCCTCCTCATTTTTGATCTCTTCCTGAATCTCTGCTTCTGTCATATTTTGATTCCCTTTGTCTATTTGCTTTGTCGATGTAGAAGGCAAGGCCTTTCCACTATGTGTGGAGAAAACACATGCTTGTGACCTCTCTGGTATGTTTTTTCCAATGGCTCTATCTTAGCCACATTAGCCTTCTTGGGCTCGCTGATCTCAGCTCTGCTAGGTGACCTAGTCTCAATGTGAAATGGAGATGATGATGGTGAAATGGATGATGGGGACTATTTTGATGATGATGCATGAACTGTGGGCTGATATGGAGGAATAGATGTGGAAGGTTGAGATGATGAAGGAACATCTTGGGCATGATGAATAGCTGGATCAGTGAATATTTCATTAGCTATGAAATTAGTCCATGAAATGTTCAGTTGTTTGAGGTGATGGAGGACTATGATCTTACTGAGGGAGTGTTTAAAAAGACTGTTTATTTGGTGCTCATATACTCTCTTTTAGATAATATATTCCATCTTGTCAATGTTCCGGAAGAGGTAATAAGGTATGTTGAGCATCTTGACCCTTGTGAAGTGAATGAGTAACCGGATATGATAGGTGTAAAGTCTAGAGAACCTAACTTCACAAGAAAAGTATTTCATGATGATTTTCATCATGGGGGCATATCTCTCCAGGAGGTAGGAGAAAGGAAAAATCCCCTTTCTTTCAATCTTGTACCTAGGTTTGATGTATGGCTCAAATTAATGCACCTCCAAGTATTTTTTTCTTGAACCATTTTCCCAACATTTGGGATTCCGGTGGCAGCTGATATGATGGTAGTGGATACAGTGAAAGTGACACAAGCAAGGGTTACCCATTTTTCATGGAGATTGGAGTTGAATAGTCTACTTAAGATAGGATTTTTTTGGACCCTTTTTATTTTCTCACTGAAGTCAAAACATCCTACATGCTTAAAACATGTCACAGTCGTGGGAGATGCCATGAGTTCCTTGGTATTTTTTGCCTCAAGTCTAAGGATTATCCCGCGTTTTTTTGGACTCATCTCCTTTCTTTCTTCTCCCTCACTGTAGTTTATGTTATTTTCTTCTTCCATAGGTTTCTTAGCGTGAAAACCCTAGGGAGATAGAATGATAATGAAAAATGAGTTTTGGGAAGTGGGAATGGGATGGGGAAATTTAGGGAGATGGGGGGAGGGGTTTATGAAATGAGGGAGGTGACAAGGAGTAGTGATGACGAGGGATTTTGTATAAGGGATTTAATTACAGGTTAGGGATTTGGGAGCCTAGGAAAAATGAAGCACCTAGGTCTTAGGGTTTCAAAGGAAAAGGGATTAGGGAAAGGTGATTATGATATAGGGGTTGAGGATAGGGTCAATTATGATATGGGAAGGGAATGGAAGTGCTACGTAATTAAATTGAAATATAAGTAGGGATTTTATAGTGGTATTAGGGTTTCAAGCTCAAAATAGACACCAAATCTTTTAAACAACATGAAACACCAAAAAATCGACTTGATAAGAAGAGGGATGGTGCAATTGTGGCTTAATTAATTTTTGGAGGCTGTAGAGCACCGTTGCTAAAGTTTGAGAATTATTTCATGTGTTTTGGAGCTCCCTGAGCATTTTTGGGCAAGCGCGCAGCGCACAAGACAGGTGCACCCTCCTTCTGCTAGGAGCGCAACACTCCCTCTATTTTGCAAATTTCGCCTTCTATCTTGGATTTTCATGCTTTTTCTGAGGTTGATTCATGATGGAAAGATAAAATGAATTTTGAATTGATGTCCATTAGGTTTAAATACTTTGTGGGATTTTATTTTGATGATTTTAAAACCCACTTTTGCAATGTTCAATTCCACTTTTAAAACCTTGCAAAATACCTTTAACTTTGTCTTGTTTGTTTTCCAGATTAATCATGCTGGTGTAGGAAATATTCATACTTTAAATTTTGATGTGTTTGGAATATGGAACTAAGTTGGAAGCTTTTGGAAACTAAGTACTTATTACATATAATGGACATATAATTACATAAATAAAATAAAACTACATCTCAGTTTTTTGGAATAAAATGAAATTTTGGATTGAAACTCACATTTGAAATCAAAATTACAACTTTGGAAACCATATTTGCATGCTTGCAAATCCTCTTTAGATGAAAATGGATATTATTTGGATCACTCTCATACTTTTTTTGACCTTATGCAATGAAATCGTGTTTTATCTAGACCTTCGAAAATGAAAACCTAGAGACCTACTGAAGACCTTTTGTGACCAGACTTCATGGTGACCTGACTGACATAATAACATGATGAAATGGACTTTCATGACTAAATTATGTTCAACAAGACATGAAGGTGGGCCAAAAATTATGAATTTTTGAGGAAGAGTGAAATTTTTTGACTAGGGCTTCCATGAGTGAGTAAATTTTTTGTATGACCTAATGGAATGATAAAAAAAAATTTGAGTGGGACTCCTAAAATAATATGAAAAGAGGATTTTTTATCACTGATGCCAGTGTTGAGATTGCAACAATATGATGAGCTTAGTGGAAATAATTCGCCTTCACTAAGTGGGCCCGCAGGCTATTTTTGGCGCAAAGTCTATTTTTAGACTATGTCTATTTTTAGACATATGGATCATGTTCTATGAGTTGTAGGATGTTATTTGTGGATGGTTGGTCAAGTTGGAAAAAGTAGATGGACTTCTATTTTTAGACATATTGGGCGGAATCTATTGTTAGATTGCCATTCTAAAAATAGATATGTCGAATATTATTAGCTCTTAATAATATTTGGACTATAAACATTATCTTATTCTCTTTGAGCACTTCAGTTAAGTGCACAGATGTGCCACAGGAGCTGACAGAAGGAATTACGCTATTTCTGAGCGTTAAGTGGAGCTATTGCATGGATACTTCAGTTAGAACTCATGTGACAGAGTTTGGTGGAGTTGATTAAGTTAATGGAGTTGTGTTCAGTTTAACTCATCTAAACATAGTTGAGCTAGTTGTATCTATTCTAACTGATTGATACACTAGTGAGAGTGGTGTGAATTAATTAATAATTAATTCATTAATTATAAACTCATTAATCAACTAAAGAATACATCAGTTAACTTCAGTGCATGGAAAGTTTCAGTGGAGACCAGTGAAGAGATAGGTGAAAGAGTAGTGTCACTATCAGTTGTGACTATACTGTTGCATGATTTGCAACAACTAGTGATTGGAGAAGCCAATGAGGATTGCGTAGTACAAGCCAAGTGGTTCAAATTTATTTATGAGCCATTCTAGAGCATTGATTACACAATAGAGGTTGGCTATCAAGTGGCTGAGATTGGAGCATGTGTTTTGCTAGATCTAGCTTGATTAGTGTGTAGCAATTGGAGGTTGTGTCGAGAGCTTGTGAGGAGCTTTGTACAATGATTACTACATGATCTCTATGACATATAATATACAGATAGTTGGGGTTTTCAGCTTTAAGATTTCCCATGAAATACTGTGTTCATATGTGTGATTGTCTATGGTTTTAATGTGCACATGCGATTGTTTTTATTTCCGCAATTAATGATCAATGGTAGAAGAGATTATGTATTGTGCATGAAGTTAAAATAGTGTGTGATCAGGAGAATATTGGTGGATAAAATATCATTTATTCAAATTTCTACATGGTATCGGAGCGATATTGATCATTGGAGCAATTGCAAAACATTGAAGCGGTTGAGTTTTGTGCTGGTGGAATTCGTATTTGCAGTAGTGTTTTCTTGGTGTCGAGGTTGAGATGTCTTTCAACGGATTGAGATTGGAGTATGCCCTTGAGGGCAGCTTGAATTATATTGCATGGAAGGATAGGATGGAGGTGGTGCTGGATGACAATGGGTTGAAGGAGTTCATAGATGCAGAAATTCCAAAACCTGCTTCTAGTGATGTTGCCGCACTTGACGCATGGCAAAAGAAGACAGCAAAGTGTCGAAGGATTCTGTTGGAAGGTGTGAAGGATCAAATAGTATCCAACCTTCATGGTAAGGCTTCTCCATTATTTATGTGGAAAGCTTTGACAGATTTATTTCAAAGCAAGAGCGACCAGAGGAGGTTGGCGCTCAAGGCAAAACTCAGAAACATAAAAATGGAGAAAGGCGACAGTATGCCCAAGTACCTCACGAAGTTTTTCCAATGCAGGGATGAGTTGGGAAGTGTGGGGGTGACTGTTGATTATGAGGACTTGGTGAGATTGGCTCTCCTTCGGCTTCCGAAGAGTTTGCACTCCTATCAGGACTCTGTCAATCGTCGAGAGAAATTGCCAGGATGGGAGCGACTTTGGTCGGATCTTGTGCAAGAGGAGATAAAGCGAAGTACCAGGGACGGATCTTCATCAAAGAAATCTGATGAAGAAAATTGTGCTTGGGCTACCAAAGCAAAGAAGAGGAAGAGCAAGAAGCATGCTTCTCAATGTGGTGCGAAAGGAAAGAAGCAGGACATGTCCAAGGTGAAGTGCTTTCATTGTCACCAACACGGACATTACGCCAGTAGTTTTCCACAGAAGAAGAAAAATAAGCAGGCTGCTGGATCTGCAGCTGGAGAGGCCTTAGCCTCACAGTTTGAGCTGGATTTTTCTGTAATCGCATGCTTGGTCTCAAGTGTGATAGGTTCAGTGTGGTTTCTTGACAGTGGTTCATCTTTTCACATGACAGGAGATCGAGATTTGTTTACTGATCTGGATGAGAAAGATCTTGGAGTGCACATCGAGATGGGCGATGATGGTAGATACAGTGCAACCGGTATCGGTACCATTTCTTTTGAGAGGGAGTCTGGTAAACCCTTCATATTGAAGGAAGTGATGCATGTTCCAGGATTGAAGAAGAATCTTATCTCTGTGGCGATGTTAGAAGATAAGGGATATGATGTTGTCTTTAGCGAGGGAAAGGATTTCCTGTGCAGTAAGGCAACTGGTGAGACCCAGAGGATAGGGGTTCGAGTAAAGAACCTTTATCAATTGCAGGTAGATGGCTGCACAGAAATGGCAGGCAAGGCAGAAGGAGTGGCGAGCTAAGATGATGGCGAGTTGTGGCACCGGAGATTGGGCCACCTTTACCATGGAGCTTTGAAGGTACTGCAGCAGATTTATACTGGGCTTCCTAAGGGTACTCTTGCACAGTCAGATCAGTGCAAGGGATGTACCTTGGGAAAATTTATGAAAGCCACCTTTCATGAGAAGGATAGTTGCACCACGACGATCCTTGAGAGAATTCACACAGACGTGTGTGGACCTTTCTCAGTAGCTTCGACAGCAAAGAACAAGTAATATGTGATATTTGTTGATGATTTTTCTCGTAAGTGTTGGATCTTCTTCATGCAAAATAAGAGCAATACATACTCAAAGTTCTATGAGTTCAAGGCACTAGTTGAGAAAGAATCAGGGAAGCAAGTGAAGGCTCTTAGGAGCGACAATGGTGGTGAATTCATCTCTAGCGAATTCAAGGACTTTTGCAGCGCAGAAGGAATTCGAAGAGAGCTCATAGCACCTCATAACCCACAGCAGAATGGGGTTGCTGAGCGGAAAAACAGAACGATCGTGGGTGCCGCACGGGTGATGTTGCATGATCAGGGCCTTCTCATACACTTTTGGGCTGAGGCATGCTATACTGTAGCATATGTACAGAACCGTTGTCCTCACAGGATACTTGGCATGAGTACACCCAAGGAGGTGTTTTCTGGTAAGAGTCCTGATTTTTCCCATTTGAGGATTTTTGGTTCACCTGTTTACATTCATGTGACGAAGGATGCCAAGAAGAAGCTGGAGCCGACTGCAGAGGTTGGGATATTTGTGGGGTAGACTGATACACCCCACAACTATTATGTGTATTTTCCAGACAGTCGCAAGACTATTGTGCGACGAGATATCAAATTTCATGAGGAGAAATCCATGAAGTGTTCGCTTGAGAGGGAGCCACACTTGCATGCAGATGAGGAGCTATTAGTTCCCAAGGATGAGTCTCTGGATGTGGATCATCCACAAGAAGAGGTTCATGGAGTGGAAGAGACCACTCATGCAGTGCCAACCATCAGAGGGCGGAAGCACACTACAGAATCTGAGCGACTGGCTCAAGATGCAGAGAAGGTTTTAGGAGCACCTACATCACAGCGTAGACAGAGACAATCACCTGATCGGTATACTGGATACATGGCTCTTATGAGAAAGTGTATCGTGACAGAGCCATCCTCTTTCGAGGAAGATGTGGAGGATCCCGCATGGGTAGATGCCATGGTGGAAGAGTATGATTCGATTGTCAGAAACAGTGCATGGGAGATTGTCCCAAGGTTGGAATGGAAATCAGTGGTGGGTTCGAGATGGATCTACAAAGTGAAGCAGGCAGTTGACGGGAGTGTCGAGAATTATAAGGCAAGATTTGTTGCCTGAGGCTTCTCACAAATTAAGGGGATCAATTATGAGGAAACCTTTGCACCTGTCGCAAGGTATTCTTCCATACGAACGATTCTTTCTCTCTCAGCGCAGATGGGGTGGCACATTCATCAGATGGATGTGAAGATTGTGTTCCTCAATGGGGTGATTGAGGAGGAGGTGTACATAGAGCAGCCCGAAGGTTTCGAGATCTTCAGCAGCGAGTCGCATGTGTGCAGGCTCAAGAGAGTGTTGTATTGGTTGAAACAAGCACCTCGTGCTTGGTACACACGGATAGACAGCTATTTCACTGGACTTGGATTCTCAAAGAGTGACGCGGATCCGAACCTATACCAGATTGTGGTGGAGGGTAATTTGTTGATCATTGTACTTTACGTAGATGATTTTATTTTGATAGGTGATGAGATGTTGATACTCTCATGCAAGGATGATCTTGCAAAAGAGTTTGAGATGAAGGACTTGGGCCTCCTTCATTATTTCCTAGGATTAGAAATTTGGCAGTGCAGTGATGGATTGTTTGTTTCTTAAGGAAAGTATGCGCGGGAGATACTGGAGAAGTTCAACATGCATAGCTGCAAGCCTGTTGATACTCCTCTTCCTGGTGGATGGAGGAAGGAGCATTCTAATTCAGCGGAGGTAGTGGATGCCACTGTTTATCAACAGTTGGTGGGGTCTCTTATGTATCTGGTCAATACATGACCCGACAATGCAGTTAACCAGCTTTCACAAGCTATGGTTAAGCCTACCAAGATCTACTGGAAGGTAGGAAAGCATGTATTGAGATATCTTAGAGGCACATCGGGATATGGATTATGGTATAGATAGTCGGATGAGGTGAGGCTATGTGGCTTCACGGATGCAGATTGGGCAGGGAGCCCAACGGACAGAAAGAGCACATCCGAAGGGATTTTCAGTAATGGGTCGACAGTAGTTTCTTGGTATAGTAGGAAGCAGAGATCTGTGGCACTCAGTTTAGCAGAGGCCGAGTATATGGTAGCAATTTTGGCTGCATGCGAGGCTATATGGATGAGGAAGATCTTGGTCGGGTTGTTCGGTTCACACTTAGATCCTACTGTGATTTATTGTGATAATCAGAGTTGCATCAAACTCTCGGTTAATCCAGTATTTCATGATAGATATAAACACATTGACATCCGGTATCATCATATCAGAGATTGTGTGCAGCGGAAGATCATGTTACTTTCATATATTCCCATGGAGGATCAGGATGTTGATATCTTGATGAAGGTGCTCACCAGGAGAAATTAGAATACCACAGAAGCAAGATAGGGGTGGAAGATAATCCCTATCTTGTTGAGAGGGAGTGTTGAGATTGCAACAAGATGATGAGCTTAGTGGAAATAAGTCGCCTTCACTAAGTGGGCCCGCATGCTATTTTTGGCGCAAAGTCTATTTTTAGACAAATGGATCATGTTCTATGAGTTGCAGGATGCTATTTGTGGATGGTTGTTCAAGTTGGAAAAAATAGATGGACTTCTATTTTTAGACATATTGGGCGGAATCTATTTTTAGATTTCCAGTCTAAAAATAGATATGTCGAATATTATTAACTCTTAATAATATTTGGACTATAAACATTATCTTATTCTCTTGGAGCACTTCAGTTAAGTGCACAGATGTGGCACAGGAGCTGACAGAAGGAATTACGCTATTCCTAAGGGTTAAGTGGAGTTATTGCATGGATACTTCAGTTAGAACTCATGTGAGAGAGTTTGGTGAAGTTGATTGAGGAAGTTAATGGAGTTGTGTTCAGTTTAACTAATCTAAACATAGTTGAGCTAGTTGTATCTAGTCTAACTGATTGATACACTAGTGAGAGTGGTGTGAATTAATTAATAATTAATTCACTAATTATAAACTCATTAATCAACTAAAGAATACTTCAATTAAATTCAGTGCATGGACAGTTTCAGTGGAGACGAGTGAAGAGATAGGTGAAAGAGCAGTGTGACTATCAATTGTGACTATATTGTTGCATGATTTGCAACGACCAGTGATTAGAGAAGCCAATGAGGATTGCGCAGTACAACCCAGGTGGTTCGAAGTTATCTATGAGCCATTTTACAACATTGATTATGAAATAGAGGCTGACTATCAGGTGGTAGAGATTGGAGCATGTGCTTTGCTAGATCTAACTTGATTAGTGTGTAGCAATTGGAGGTTGTGCCGAGAGCTTGTGAGGAGCTTTGTAAAATGATTGTTACATGATCTCTATGACATATAATATACAGATATTTGGGGTTTTCAGCTTTAAGATTTCCCATGAAATATTTTTTTCATATGTGTGATTGTTTATGGTTTTAATGTGCGCATGTGATTGTTTTTATTTCCGCAATTAATGATCAATGGTAGAAGAGATTTTGTATTGTGCATGAAGTTAAAATAGTGTGTGATCAGGAGAATCTCGGTGGATAACATATCAGTTATTCAAATTTCTACAGATGCAAATACAGACAATAACATTAGGAATTTCTCAAGCACAGAGTATAATTATTCAACCACAGAGAGAGAAGGATTGGTGATGGTTTATGCGCTGCATAAATTCTGCCACTATTTGCTAGGAGGACACTTTAATATGTTTACTGACCACTCTGCTTTGAAGTACCTGGTTAATAAGCCTATGTTGGGGGGGGAGATCTATAGGTGGTTGTTGTTTTTTCAGGAATATGACTTTGATTTGATTGTGAAGCCAAAGAGGTATAATGATGGGCGAGACCATCTATCCTGCATTGACAATGGAGAAGATCCGACTAGTTTGGAGGATGGTTTACCTAATTCACAATGATTTTCTATAAAAGTGGTTGATGATCATTTCCTTGATATCATTCATTTATTGACTATTGGACGTGCGCCCAAGGAGTATACATTGAAGCAGAATAAAGAGCTTGTGGCCCGCGTAGATAACCTTACTATCATTATTGTTCAGTTGTACAAGATGGGTGCAGATGAGGTTTTGCAAATATATGTCTTGGAATTTGAGAGATGATACATCTTAGCTGAAGCTCATAGAGGGGTTCTCGGAGGTCAGTATGCAGGAAAATAAACTGCGCAAAATATTGTGAGAGTTGGTTTATGGTGGCCCACATACACAATGATGCATATGTGCATTGTCACGCATGCGATGTATGCCAGAGGACAGGAAAGCCTTCGCATAGAGATGAGATGCCCTTGCATCCACAGATGGTGTTGAAATATTTCTTGGAATTCGAATGATGATACATCTCAGATGAAGCTCATGGAGGGGTTCTCGTAGGTCAGTATGCAGGAAAATAAATTGCGCAGAAGATTGTGCGAGTTGGTTTATGGTGGCCCACACTACACAATGATGCATATGTGCATTGTCACGCATGCAATGTATGCCAGAGGATAGGAAAGCCTTCTCACAGAGATGAGATACCCTTGCATCCACAGATGGTGTTGAAATATTTTGATAAATGGGCCATAGAATTTGTTGGACCTATTGACCCTCCTGGGAAGAAGACATGTCTGCATTACATAATCACTGCGACAGATTATGTGACCAGATGGGTTGAAGCTAAGCCTGTGAAGGATTGTATTGAAGACACAATTGCACACTTCATATTTGAGAACATATTAACTCGGTTTGGATGCCCTAATATTTTGATGAGTGATCGAGGTATGCACTTTGTGAATGAAACCATTGAAGCTCTGACAGAAGAATTATGAATTCATCATCAGGATAACACTGCATAGCACCCACAAGAAAATAGTGCAGCAGAAGATTTCAATAAGATATTGGATACTGTGCTCACTAATATTTTCATCACTAACATGAATGACTGGGATGTGTGCATACCTTCAGTTCTTTGGGAATATAGAACTACATGAAAGACACAGACTAGAAAGACACTGTTCATGATGGTATATGGGCAGGAAGTTGTGATGCCAATGGATTACACTGCTCCAAGTCTGCGCTTTGTAACATTCACAAATATGACAGAAGAGGATATTATGAAGGAGCGGTTGTCACAGTTGGTTGCGCTTGAAGAGGTTTATTTATTGCAAACTTTCATCATCAAGTGCATAAGGCACACAAAAAGAAATGACATGATAGGAATATCAGACAGAAGGTCTTTAAGGAAGAAGATTTGGTATTGTTGTATGACAGCAAGTTTGCACGCCACCCAGGGAAGTTCAAGATGCATTATCTAGGACCATATATTGTTAAGGAGATCTACATGGGAGGATGATAATTTTATACAGAAGCACCCAGAGCTACTCAAGTGTTGAGGACAGCACTTTTTTGAAGGAGAGGGACATGTTAGGTCCCTATATTACTAGTATCGTCCCTTATTGTTGTTATTGTAACCCCCATATTGTTATTATTATACCCTTGCAACCCCCATATTGTTATTATTGTGCCCTTAAATTATTATTGTTAGGTCGGCTAGGATTACATTGTGGCCCCACTAGGATTACATTGTGGCCCCATGGACTCCTATATATAGAAAGGAGGATTTTTAATTTGAATCATCCAAGAATTGTTCATTCATGTAATGTATTGGAGGTTTCCCCCTCGAAGTGGCTTATTTCTAAGGCATTGATATCTCTTTTCTTCTATTTTTGGAGCTCGTTTCACAACAAATAACATTATTACCATTTGGAGGAGTGTCTAAGTTGCATTTAATGAGGATATTATGCTAGATTTGGAGTTGTTTTATCATTTATGGAGCTACATTAAAGCACAAGGGATCGTTTGAGATGCGCATAAGCTATAAATATGACCGAAGGGGTCACATCAGTTCCCTTTTCCTTCTGTGTGATTTTTGTGCATTGAGATCTCTAGTTTCTAGCCTCTATTTGTAGTCTATGTCTGGTCTTGATCCGGTGTTTGAGGAGGAGTTGCGTCGTAGAGGTCTAGGCCATGTAATTCTGCCAAGTATGATAGCCACCCCAACTAGGAAAGGATCTAACTACGTAGGCCACTGACACCCCTGCACCAACTAAGACAAATAAGGGTCAAACCTTAGGGTCCTAGAAATCCCCCAGAGAGAAGACCCGCAAGCCGCGCTCCACTATGGCTGAGCTCGAGAAGAAACCCATAGAAAAGTTGCTTGAAACAATCACATTGTGAAAAGCTTCAGTGAAGGTCCGAAGGACCTATACAAAGTGCGGGCATACATCAACATGCCCTTGATCCCAGAAAAAATGTACCAATGGAAGGTGATATGTTCGCCAAAGTGCCAATGTTGAAAATGGAGGACTGGGACCTCGCAGATGCCGAAACATTTCCAAAGCTTGCACCCAAGAGATAATTAGACCAAGTTTCTTATGAGGGGGGAATTGTGTGCATCAAGCCGAAGCACTGGGTTTTGGGCCTGCACAAAGCAGTGTTGTTGAACTTGTTACAAATTCCACATTTTGGGTGCAACCCGATAAACGACATTTGTGTGCGGCAGTTTCTCACGCTAGTTCATCATGAGTTTTTGTAGTTGGGAGAGTGCATCCCCATTGATGTCGCGCTGATCCATCGGATCACCAGCTTTCCTGATCAAGGCACATAACCCGTGCCATATTTTGGTGGCAAAGCCCAAGAGAAGAGTCTCATGGAGAAGATTAAGAATGACTATCAGGTCATGCGTCACAGTCGCAGGTTTGTGGTGAGTGAGATTAATGACCCAGCTGTCCACTTTGGAACCGTCATCCTCGCATGAAAAATAATGAGGAAGCGAAAAACCAAAGGAAGTCCTGGGCCAAGTCATTGCACTTGCTGGGCAGTGCGAGAAGGGCGTCCAATATAATTGGGCCCAGTACCCCTGTAGAGAATTTCTAGAAAATATGTGTGAGACACAAGAAGATGGGAAGCATTTTTACTACGCTTGGCTACTACTTCTGATCATGCTCATCGGCTTGAATATGTTGGAAGAAACACAATTTCCTAACATTGAGCCTGATATGTATGATGGCACATGGTACGCCTCGCTCTAGAACTCAACAATCCTCGTGCGTGTCACAGAGAATAAAATTTTTTGGGTTTTTTTTTATGCTGCGGTGTTTCAAGCCATTCAATCAAAGCCAAGTTTGTCCCCAACCTTGTATGAGCAATATAATCTCATTGCAGATTTCAAAGAAACGTTCCATAACATCCATATCTACACGAAGGGCACAGTTGAGGGCATATGGTATGAGTTGCCATCTGGTTACCGAAGATGACTTAGTTCGTGTCACAGTAGAGTGGTCACCAAATTTCTTGGAGCCACGCACCATCAAGGGTGCATCCTCATCCATTCCAAAGACTCCTACCAAGCCCCGAACATGTACCCAGCCCACAAATAAAATCACTGGAGAAAAGGCCACGCCGACCACAACTGGAAAGACCATTGATATGGAGAAAGAGACTGTGCCTAAAAGTAATGGTGTAGGTCCCAAGGAGACCGAGGCTCAGACTTCTAAGCAAGCTGAAGCGCAGACCACCAAGGGGACAAAGCATGGATCGCAGGCCATGAGATGTCTAAGAAAGAAGTAAAAAGGATCGAAAGTCGCCAGAGAAAAAGATGTTACATTAACCCGAGGATGACCTTAATGGAATTGAAAACACTATCACATCTATGAGAGAAGATATGTGGAATGATTTGGGGGCGTAGTACAAAGCTACGCTCGATGATGTGCAGACTGAAATTCAGGAATTGAAGGTTCCAGCAAGCCTGATACAAGTGAGTGTGGCCTGGGTGAGCCAGGTTCAAGTGAGTGTGCTAGATTTCAACGCACAGACATTCAACACCATGCTTCCTTTGTATGGAGATAGTTGCCTCATCCAGATCCTTGATCCTACCATCCACGTAGAGTCGTCGATTCTATGTGCGCATCTTAGAGCCTATAGAGAAATTAAGGTTGTTTGGCTATACTACCCATGGGAAAGTTCCACACGATCCATAGCATGAGTGTGGATGAACTAAATTCCAGAGAATCCCAAGCCTATTGCACTACTACTGAGTCACAGTGGCATGCCATTGAACTTCAATAAAAATAGCAGTCCGTAGAAGAAGTGTGTCGTGCAGTAGAGGCTTGGCGCGTTGCCTTAGATGCAAAGATCGATCAAGTATATAACGATGTGCCAGTGGTCCCTGCCTCAGCTTCTCCTGTAGACAAATTGGAAGGGTTGGCCACTACACTGAAGGAATTGCGTGAGGAGGTGAGACTATCAGAACATAATTCGAGCACAAAATCATAGAATTACAGCTAAAATTACAGTCGGAAACACCTCCAAAATCCAGATCTCAGCGTGCCACAAAGGTAAAGGTGGCAATAGAAAACATCACCTTCGCATTCATAGAGTGCGTCCAATTATTAGATGAGGCCATGGGTGTCTAGACTTCGGTTCAGAATGACCCAATATTACAGCAGTTGTGCAACGATTTGTGCGTCAAGGAGTAGCAATTTGCAGACATAAGGATGACAGTGCCCACATTGGTGATAACACAGTACCTTGCCCACCTTTAGGAGGGTCGATTGATTCAAACAAAGATATAGGACCTGCATCGCTGCGAGCATTTTTTGGAAGCAAGGACATGGTTTTGGGCTGAGGAAGCCCTACAGTTGTCACAAGCATTGGATGGAGCCCTAAAGAGCCTTCAGCATACCCAACGCATCATTTATCTAGCAACTGAAGGGCTGAAAACTAAGAAACTGGTGAAGGAAGCACATGGAGTTGTTGCACAGAGTGTTGAAGTGGTCTTGTCATTGAAGACCTATGCCGTCGCGCTTAAGGCAAAGATGAAGGAGCCTACCCCACAGTGACTCGTGACGAGTCACGAGTTTGTGTTGGGGGCCTATTGAAGTGGGGACCCATGTAGTAAATTTTGGTAATTTTTTTGTATATATTTTGGTTATGCACGCTACGCGGAAGAGTCAAAGGGGCTTTGGAGTAGGTCAAAGTCTCTATTTTGTGTAAATGGGTTTTAAGGGAAAAAAAATGAGTCTCAAACCATGGTTTGAGACCATAGTATCCACGCACTAATATTGGTATAATTATAGATAGATCAAGTTAAGTAGAAGAAGAATATCATGTTTATGTTGTTGAACACTTTGTAAGGAATTCAGTGTAAGTCTAGGTTTTTGGGTAGAAAGGCTCCTGCTAGTTGTGTGCGCGGAGACCTATTCCTAGCAGTGTGCGAACTCCGCTAGTTGTGTGCCTGAAAGGGTAAAGTGTAAGGGAAGTCTGAATGTACAGGAACTGTTGGATCTATTAATATGGAAGAATATTTTGGTGGAATAAAATGTGTTATGTGCTTACTGTGTTATTTATCTGATTAACTATGAATATGTTTTGTTATTTGTTTAAGATCAAGATTTGTTCTGTGATGTGTTATATTCACTTCAGTTTATGATCAATTGTATATGCACGAGTGCACGAAGTATATTTTTGATGGATAAATCTGTTTAAGTGTATCAGTTATTGCGCATGTATATATACATATACATACATATATATATATATATATATATATATATATATATATATATATATATATATATATATATAATTGCATGTTGAAATAATTTGCACTGAAGTTGATCTATTAGCTTATCGATCTGTTATGCGCACAATTTCATGTTATCTGTGATAAGTTATGTTATAAGTCTCTTTAGAGCCACCACATAAAAGCCTTCCTCAAGGTATAGAAACCTGGTTCTTGCACCCCCCCATACTGATTCGAGTGAGATTCGATCTGTGCAAGCAGGTCATTGCCGAAAGGGCCAATAGTTGGAGGGTTTGTGGTTGCGCAATAATCCAAACTTGGGTCAGGACCCCTCAAGCCAATAGGTTCTTAGCCCCAAATCAACCAAACAGTGGTTATCAGTACCCAATATACTCTTACGATTCTTCACAGAGTGTATCGTAGCCTAGGTACCATAAAAGTCAGCCTACACCTCTACAGAACTTGACGAAGAGGGTGATTCCATACCATCAACAACAAGGAGGCAAATATCTTCCCGCATAGGGGAACCAATACTCAGCTATAAATGTTGATACAAGGGAGTCTCCCCAACATTGATATACCAATTAGGGACAGGGGAACTAATACTCCCCTTTCCCCACACTGAATATACCACAGACACAAAACAATTCCAGGTGAATCTAGTGCAACCTTGACAGGCTCAACAGTGACAATATTATGACTAGGAGAATAAACATTATCCTCCAAATACTGCAAATAAAAATCCAAGAAACAAGAAAAAGGGATATTATAGATAGGGGGACATGAATTAAAAACGCCCCCTGCGATCTCATGCTGGGGGAAACTTAACCCAAAATTTGAACCAAGAGCAAATTAATAACTCCCAAGGGAAAAACAAGAGACCCAATATATGTACAAACCATTCTTGTGCCACATGTGGGGAGTACAGTCATTACATCCACCATTGTCCAGAACTTCCTAAGTTGAAGAAACTCCAAGGTAACTGAGGACAACAGGGACAAAACCAGCAGCCTGTAGTAATGTAGGAACCTTTCCCCCATCAGGGAGTGGTTAATACCCAGGAATAACAACCACCCCAAAATGAAACCGAAGGGAACATCCACGAAATCTACATGGATGGAGAATAATTGTTCTTCCAAACACGGAATAGGAACTATGACACTCCCTCGGATATCAACCCATCAGGTACAAGTACGAGCACACATATCGCTCCATTAACTATCTCCAAAGTACCTATTGATCCCCTTCCAAGAACAATCAAAGGACCAACTAGGCATAGAGGACATCATTCCAAAGCTACTCATAACTATAGTATAGTAGATGACTTGGCTCAATATACAGCAGCCACGTTAGCATTGGAATTCCTAAAATCATTCCCAACACAATAGAAATCCTTACATTTCAGTTTAGGCGCAATCGACCCTTCTGATTCTCGCCTAATGGTTTTCGATCTAGACAAGGTAATCCCTAGGATTCCTTATCTCAGTGCTTTCTAGATACCAGTTTCAGTTCATAATATCACCATACATTGGGGCATTGTGGATGAAGGAGCATTCATGTGCATCATGTCCAAATCAGTTTAGAAAAATCTAGGATCGCCTGAATTGAAACCATCTAACATCATGCTTAGAGCGTATGACAGGCGCTCGTCAGCCCCTGTAGGTATTTATCAAATTTTCCCAGTAAACCTAGCTAGAAAAGCATTCCTCATAGACATTAAGGTCTTAGAGTACAATATACTCCTCAGGTGAAGATACATGTATTCCATGACCGTGATTGCATCCTTTGTCTTTAGAGTAATGATGTTCCCTCATGATGATAGGATCATCACCATTGACCAGCTCACATACTACGAAAAGAAACCCATGACCACTCGATATGTTGTACTACCATATGTAGATACAACCATGGAACCACTCACAAATTATACATAATTTAGCCTAGGATAATTCAATCCATATTCTATCCTAAGATCATACCCAGGAGACCCCCATGTCATACTAGGAGAATCCCCAAAAAGTACAGAGGCAACGGTGTGCATGATGACCTCATCAAACATTGAAAGCAGCCTGGAACCAGAAACTCGTAGCATGGATACTGATGCCACGAGTTCAACATTCCTACCTTATGTTATCTCCCAAACCACTTTTTGTACCCCCCACCTAGTTTTATTTCGAAACAATTCATGGCAACTCTTACATTTACAAACATGGCTTTCGCAATACCAGTCTAGTATTTAGCTCCCCCAGCTGCGTTAGGAAGACAAGGTATTACCTCTATAGGTATTACTCCTATCATTCCCCAAGAGGCCATAATAGCCAAAGAGGCCCCTGCAACAATATTGGCTAGTACTACCGCAAGGGATAACAAGAAAGGGAAAAATGTAGCCACCCTTAATATTGATAGGGCATTACAACCTTGCGCATTGTGCGATATCGTAGGCCATTCTACTAGCATTTTCCTGGAATTAGATGAATAAAAACCTCTTCTACATACCAAAATAAATGTCGCAACCTAAGAAACCCGTAAAAAGGAAAAGGACATGAATACTCAAGGGAACACGTTATGCACCAACCATGTGTGCACCATATGTGATGAATTCGAGCATTACTCCCATCATTGCCTAGAGATGCCTCGATATAGGGATGCATTACAAGCCCTGGAAAAATCCAATCAAAGGGACTCCTCGACAGCTTCCATGCAAATGGAAGACGAAGAGTCCAAAACCACCTTGTACATATGAGAATAACCTGCATCATGCTTCTACAATTCCAACCCAATGACTAAAAGAAAGAAAACATAGGTCGTACCACATGCCCCAGTTTGTGTATTGTGTAATGAACCCAATCACTTGATCATACAGTGCCCCAAATTAAGGGATTTCAACCATTGGTACCCAATACCACACGTTGCCCAAAGCAACTTATCACAATATAGAAGATACACATGTCACATCTGTCAGAGCAACCATCATGTGCATTGTTGTCCCACCCTCCATATTCTCTGATCAATGTTCGATTTCATGCGATGATTCGTCACTGAAAATCATGATTTACCAAGCTTGGACAAAGAAGCCAAAGACAACACTACAACGCAAATGAATGAAACAAGGAGGACCATATTATATATATCAGAAGAGATATTGTCACCAAAACAACCACCTCTCCCCCATAACCATCCTCGGCCTCGAGACTAGCTTTGTGCATTATGCGATGAACGTGATCATTTGATTGCGCAATGCGTAACTCTAGAGTTGTTTCAAAGGTGTTACCCACTCAATATGGTGTACTTCATAGGGTTACAATCCAATCAATATCCTTGTTAGATAAGTCAGGATAAAAACCATATGTGCCATTGTCCCTACATTCCCCGATTTCGTTTAGCATTAGATTTGCTACACCTAGCCATAACCAATCTCGCTGATCTAGACAGATCGGATTCAGAGTTTGTAGAAAGTTCTAAAACCCAGGAGAATGAAGTGACTAGGTCCATCCTCTGGGTATCTAAAGAGATGAATCCACCAAAAGTACAATTTCCCACCCCAAAACACCCCCCATGCCTAGAACCCGGCCTGCGTATTGTGTGATGAACGTGGCCATTTATTCACATAGTTCTTAGATTTAGTATCATTCCAAAAATGGTACCCAATCACTCCGATGGTCCAAAGGGATTGGAAAACAAAAAAGTGTCAGTCTTGTCTAATTTTCCAAGATAACCACCACGATCGACATTGCCCCTATGTCCCCTAATTTTGACTAATGCTAGACATCATGTGCTCATTCATCACCAATAATCCAGACATAGTTATTTTCGAGTTACCACAACATAGGCAGTCAATAACAATGAGGCCTACCCCCTGTTGTCACTAGCCACCTAAGAACATGAAGGCAACTCCTCACCCCACCAAGGTAAGAATAAAATCAAACATCTTATGTGCCCTATGTGATAAAAATGACCACATGGTCAATCGATGTCAGAAGCTTAATAATTTCTCTGATATTCTTCACATGGCCACCCCCATACCTTACTTTTATCTCTCTAATAAAGAGAATATCATGCACTTCTATTCTTGGATTTGCTCGCAATTTCAGCACACAATCAATTGTCAATACCTATCATGGTTAAGAGCGTTAGACCATCATTAGAACAAAAACTAGCAAGAGAGCCAAATCATATAACGTCTAAGACTCAAAGACGGCAGAGATGCAAAAATACATATTCTCACAGCCATCCCCCATCATCATCATCTAACATGATGATTAGTACTCGATTTCATACCATATACTTAGTGAGTGCTTCTACTCCATGCAACAATATAATGAGCCATGACCATGATACAGAGGAATACCCTATGTTACAAACATTTTGGCACCTCTGCATCTGAAAAAATATTCAAATGAAGAAAGGTACTCATACCCCTCATACGCTTCTAAGAGAGCATGAATCTCCTCTAGCTAAAAAAAAAACATCGTGGAAACTCTTCCGCCATTTAATGTTGAAGACACACAACACCATATATGATTCATCTCATCATGCATGGGAACCATGACTCATGTTCTCTGCTCATCATTCCTTGGTGATAAGACCCTACAACTACCACAGTGGTTGTAGTACTTTCAATGGTGAAAACCCAGCTCGTCTGCACCCTATCAACCTCATTTGGTTCCACGACATCAACCACAGAATCATATTCATGTCTGTCGACTAGAACTATTAGTCCCAAGCCAATTCATCACAACCTCACACAAAACAATTCCCCCTTAGAAATCTTGTTTCACTCTAATAAGGATATATTAGAGGCCATGAAAGAACCAGATTGTCCGTGGGATGTAATGCATCACTGCTCGTTTTTTCTTCCAGAAAAAGCATTCGTGCCTAGTAGCACAAAAACCTAGGATATTTACACCATTGAATCCAAATACTTCCTTCCATCAGGAAAGATATATTGGTTCAAGAAGCCTATACCAGCACCCGATGAGTTTGAGGAAGGAAACATGTCAAATATTTCACCGAACAATAAGGTGAATATCTCGAAAAAGCCAAGAAAAACCAAAGAAATATCGCTCGGGGCAACATTCTCCCCAAAAGAAGTAACCGCATACATGAACCTATTATAAGAGTATAGGGATATCTTCACTTGGGATCATTCAGAAATACCAGGGTTAATCCCCACTATCGTGGAACATCACATTGACACATGGCTTGACCTATCACTCGTCCGCCAAAAACAACGTCAGTTACATCCATCTAAAGTAAAAGTGATCAAACAAGAGATAGAAAAGCTTCATAAAGTTGGATTCATATGTCCAATCACTTACATGTCTTGGGTTTCTAACCCTTTACCCATCATGAATAAACAGGGCACCATTCACCTCTGTACCGATTTTCAAGCCTTGAAAAAATCTTGTCCCAAAGACAACTGACCCACTCCTTTCATCGACCATGTCATTTATGCTTGCATCGGTCATGAGGGCTTGTCCTTCATGGACATATTCTCGGGGTACAATCAAATTAAAATCTTACATACCGATTGGTATAAGACTACATTCACTACCCCTTGGAGCACATTTTCATATTAGGTTATGCCATTTGGTCTTAAAAACATTGTGTAATATCCCAAAATGGGAAATATAGGAATATAGAACATTTATAACATTACAATCAAGGCAATAACCAAAATGTAAGCACAAAACTGTAAAATGCTAGAAATGTCAGAATATAATATCAAGACATTAAAAAATTAGTAGAAACAACTAAACCATATCATTATGTATCAACAACAATGTAAGTACACAGTGCTCCAAAATTAATGCACTCAAGCCACAAGATGGTTGAAATACACTAATGAAACTTGGCACTAGAAAGTACAAACTGCTGTTGTTGGAAACCGCTACTATTGGGAAGAAGATATATGTGTGAGAGGCTTTTTTAGTGCTCAAAAATATCTGGGATTTTAACCACGGATTCTACTCCAAAAAACCAGAAATGGTTTGGCCAAATTTTGAGTTTGGAATTTCGGGCCTTTTGGGGCTGCACACTGCACCCATTCTAGCTGAGTTACACACTCCCTAGAGAAAAATACTGATATGGGGCTGAAAGAATGATTTTTTGCTACAATAGCACCCAATCACCTGACTAATTGAAGGGCTGGTCTCTTCTCCCGATTCCCAAGCTCAAAACTTGAGTTCTATCTCCTCCACTGAATATGCAGTTGTTGCATGCACAACTGCTGGGAAATATTGCGCTGTCTAGGAGGGCTGATGATGTAGCCTACTGATAGATAATACACTGTTGATAACAGGCTGCTAAAGTGATCCCCAGAGTGAAGGATTAATCCCTCAAAGGATTTCAAGTTGATTTGCTTGGAACTTCCTCTTCTCCTAAAACCCTTGCTGTAGAATTACGCAATTCTTACAAGAAATTTTGTTGCATAGGATAATAGATAGATTGCCTAATGCTGGATATGAAAATGAACTTCTGAAAGATTGCAATGGATCCACAGTGTGAAGGGCTTATCCCTCCACGGGTTTCTCAGCTAAAGTACCAAGAACAACCTTCCAAATCTCAAACCCAAGTTCAAGAATGTGTAATTCCTGTAGTTGTAAGTGCAGATGAGAGTAGCTGAAAGTGGCACTGATTTCAAGATGATGAATGTTTCCCAAGAAAATATTCCCAGAGTAGGCACTCAAAGTCCCTGGTGGTTAAGGGTGGGATTCCTTCTTGGGAACACCCGGTGCTAAACAATACATCAGACTTAGATAAACAGTTGAAGCATGCAAAGAAATGTCTTACGACACTCAACAATAAAAATTCAGACTCCCCTCCTTTGCTGCCCTCATCTTCCATTTATGGTTGTGAGCCTTCCCTAGCCTTTGCCCACCTCATAACTACATTGCACATGTGGTCACTGGCCTCCATAAATATTGCGCTATCCTCCATGATCTCCATCACTACTGCAATTACTCTCCACTTCCTCCATCATGTGTGCATTTAATGCACCACTTCCTCCATCATCTCTGCAATTTCTTCTCCATTATCTCCATCATTTTCCTCGTTAATGCTCTATGAAATCCATTCTTTCTTCATTATTCTATTTCTCCACTACTCCACAATGCTACTCCACTATTCAATTAACCCACATTCAGACTATAGAAGTGGATTTTATTCATCTAGTGGGTTTATGGGTCCCTCCACCATTTTATTTAATTAACTAAATAAGAAAAGTAAGAACTCTAATATTCCAATTAGCTGATGCAAAATTTGGAATATTACAGACATCCCCACCAAAAATGTTGCTTTTCCTCAAGCAACTTCAAAACTGGATGCTGCAGAAATCCATCTCCCTCCCAAGTGGCATCCTCATATGGAAGGTTTCCTCATCTTTTCCAATATGTTATGAATGCCAAGCTCCATAACTATCTCTCTAGAATGTCTAGAATGGCCTCCAACTGTGTAGCTAGATGCCTCTCCTCATTAATGAGTCCCCAAGTGGCAACCATCTATTTTCTAAGAGCCTCTTCTCTGCATGAGATATGTGAAGTGTATTGGTTTCTTCCCCAAGTGGAAAGTCCCAACTCACAAACTATCTCTTCAACCCATGCTACATGGATTAGGATGTGTCTTTCCATGCTCCAATCCTTGGCCCTGGTGGCCTTCTTGGCTCTAAGAAAAGTAGGAAATAGAGACATATGGATTGACATGTGAAATTTCGAACCATACTCTCCCAATATCAGCCACCACAACAATGCCTCTTGCTGCCACACCACCTCATCATCAGACCAAGTATGGTGGCCATAATCTCCTAATAGAAGCCAATGCAGCAAGGCTTCCTGTTTCCATCCCACATCATCATTATTCAAGGTATGGGAGAATTTCAATCCATATTCTCCCAAGAGTAACTAGTGCAACAAGGACTCTTGCTGCCACCCCACATCATCGTAATGAAAAGCATGAAGCAATGATATTATGATTGACATGTAGAATTTCACACCAGACCAACATAGCCAGGCTTCATGCTACCACATCATATGAGTGTCATACAAAGTCTCAAAAAATAACATCCCCACTGACATGTGATATGTCATGTGATGTCCAAAATCTCTCAAAATTAACCAACGCAACCATGCCTCCAGCTGTTGCATCTCATCATAATTGTAAAAGGTAGGAACATTGATATGCCAATGGACATATAAAATTCAATGTCTTGGCCATACTCTCCCAAGAGTAGCCAGCGCAACCATGCCTCCTGTTGTTGCATCACCTCAGTACTATGCAAGGCATGGAACATACCAATGTTAAATTTCGGGTGGTAACCATACTCACCCAAGATCAACCATCGCATCCATGCTTCCTGTTGCCCTGTGTCATAGATCTGCAAGTAGATTTTCAACCACTTTCTCATCATCTCCATCCATCCATCCAACTGTGGGTGATGACTCATATCATGCACCAGCTCGGTATCCACCCAATGGAGAAGCTCGCACCAAAAACTGCTCATACAATGATTGTCCCCATCACTATCTATGGCCTTGGGAAGACCATGACGCATGAAGAAATCCTGGAAAGGTAATCCTGTCATGGGTGAAGAAATGTACTATTTGAAAATGTCGAAGCAATTTTCACACCTTGACAGTGGATCAATATGGACAATACCATCCTCCATAATCTGATGACAATATTTGCACTCCATGATATGTCGAAGTGCATCCTCCTTGAGATCTCTCCATGAGAACCTGTCACTAATGGCCTGGTAGAACCTACGAGGTTTTGAATATGTTGCATGCAGAAACTTCTTTGAGTTGTGAGGTGCTCATCAAGAAGGCTCTATCCTAATAATGGAAGATTTTATCCATTACATGATGTCTACCATCTACCATCTTCACATCCAATGCTTCATTAGTGAAGCAGTCATCGGAATGCTCAAATAATAACTCAGCCCTCAAATCTCAGTGACAGTGCTAATAATCTCCATGATAGTGCATCTACTATCACATGACCCTCTCCATACACAATTTTGACCTCATAGTCCTTCATTGTATCGATCCACCATTGTTGCCTCTTCTGCAACTATTGCTCCTCCTCAAAAATATGTCGGATACTATGGTGGTTGGTCTTCACTCGCAATCTGCTACCAATCAAAAACTGCCAGAATTTGATCAATGCATGCATAATGGACAATATCTCTTTGTCGTAAATAGAATAAAACAACTCATGCAACAGTAGCCTCTGGTTCTCGAAATATGTGAAATAGCTTCCCTGCATTAGGACTATGATAATCCAATCCTTAGAAAATCCACGCTCCAACACAAAGTGTTGTGTGCAGCTCAACAATGTCAAACTACGATAGTTACACATCTTCTCCTTGAACCAGTCAAGGGTCCTCTGTGCAGTGATATTCTACTGCTCCAAATTAGCAATGTGCTCTAACCCTTGGTCATACAATTGCCCTGATGGCATGACCCCACAAATCTCCATATGATGTGCTGAAATAACATGGCATAGAAATTTTTGCATACCTTGGATCAGCTAATGCTTGGGAACATCCTACAAAGCTACAAGAGTTCCTCCAATTGGTGCAATTGCTTCTCCAACTACTCGTGATGGAGATGGTTGCTCCTCTACTACTGCACCAGCGTTGGTATATGCTTCCTCTTTCTCATGCACCTCCCAAATCATGCCTTGGACTCTCAATGTCGAATTCTTGGGAACATCTTGCAAAAATTCAAGTGCTCCTCCCACTGATGCAAGTACCTCTATTTCAGCTGGTGGGGGTGGTAGTTTCTCTTCTCCCGGAGTATCAGTGATGACATATTCTTTTTTATCCTCATATACTTCCTCATCAATGTTGGAAAATGTCTCAATGGAAAGTGCCTCTGGTTTTCTTCTGTTAAACCTCTTTACCAATCTTTAAGTGAACTCTGCATACGCAGTCACTCTTTCATGTTTCAATCTGTCAAACCACCATTCATTTGCTTCACCCTTAAGGTGTAGCGCTGCAATATGAATAGCTTACTTTTTCGCTACTGGGTGTAGCTGCAAGAATTCATCTAACTTCTCCATCCAAGATTTTGTCATGATTTTGGATGACCCACCGAATGTAGGTAGAAAGAATATATTCTGCATGTTTCCTTTTCTTCTATTGTTGTTGTGGGGTCTTTGGTTCTCATTAATCTAGAAAAAAATACAGGAAAGTCAGGTTCTCTTTGACTGCTCTAGATTGAGATTTGTTATCTACAAGATAATCACTCAATGTCTCATGTTCCAAATATCCTCCATCTCCATGCCATTCATTTCCTTCTGCAAGGAAAGTGGGCATAGTAGGGAGTTGTGGAACTTTCTGCACCATCGGTTGCTTATACTACTTATAGGAAGTGCTTCAACCTTCTTCATTCTGAAACCCTCTTGAGGTTTCCTTTTTCCTTTCCCTTCTCATTTCTTTGATCTCCATGGTGATATCCTACATAGATCTAAAGAGAAGTGTGGCAAAACTCAATCCTTTTTCCATTGTAGACTTCTTCTTTTTCTGCTTCTTCTTCCTATTCTTCTGATGTCATGAAATGCCCACAAGATGAGCCAAATATCATGCTCTGATACCACTGTAATATCCAAAAATGGGAAAGATAGGAATATAGAACATTTATAACATTACAATCAAGGCAATAACCAAAATGTAAGCACAAAATTGTAAAATGTTGGAAATGTCGGAATATAAAATCAATACATTAAAACATTAGCAGAAACAGCTAAGCCATATCATTATGTATCAACGGCAATGTCAGTACATAGTGCTCCAAAAGGAATGCACTCAATCCACAAGAAGGCTGAAATACACTAATGAAACTTAGCACTAGAAAGTATAAACTACTACTGCTACTAGGAAGCAGATCTATGTGCGAGATACTGCTGAAGTGCTAAAAAATATCTAGAATTTTAACCATGGATTCTACTTGAAACCCCAAAAAAAACCCAGAAATAGTTTGGCCATATTTTGAGTTTGGAATTTCAGTCCTTTTTGGGTTGCACACTACACCCCTGTTGGCTGAGTTATGCACTCCCTGGAGACAACTGCTGATCTGGGGCTAGAATAATGATCTATCTACTGCAATATCACCCACTCATCTCCCTAATTGAAGGTTTGGTCCCTTCTCCCAATTCCCAAGCTCAAAACTTGAGTTCTAGCTCCTCCACTGAATATGCAACTGTTACATGCACAACTGCTGGGAAATAATGCGTTTTCTAGGAGGGCTAATGATGTAGCCTAATGATAGATAATATACTGTTGTTCACAGGCTACTAAATTGGTCCCCGGAGTGAAGGATTAATCCCTCATATGATTCTAAGATGATTTTCTTGGAACTACCTCTTCTCCTCAAAGCCTCATTGTAGTATTACGCAATTCATGCAGGAAATGTTGCTACATATGAGAATAGATGGATCACCTGATGCCAAATATGACAATGAAACTCCTGGAAGACTAAAATGGATCCATAGTGTGAAGGGTTGATCCCTCCATAGGTTTCTCAACTTAAGTACTGAGAAAAACCTTCCAAATCTCAAACCCAAGTTCAAGAATGCGTAATTCCTGTAGTTGGAAGTGCAGATGAGAGTGGGTGAAAGTGGCACTAATTTTTGGATGATTAATACTGCCCAAGAAAACCTTCCTAGAGTAGGCACTCAAATTCCCCCGTGGGTAAGGGTGGGATTCTCGCTCAGGAACACCTGGTGCTAAACAACACAGAAAACTTAGCTAAACAGCTGAAGCATGCAAATATATGTCTTACGACACTCAACTAATGAGAATCCTTTGCTGCCCTCATCTTCCTTTTATGGTTGTGAGCCTTCCCTAGCCTTGGCCCACCTCATAACTGCATTGCACATGTGGCCACTAGCCTCCATAAAGATTGTGTTTTCCTCCATGATCTCCATCACTGCTACAATTACTCTCCACTTCCTCCATCATGTGTGCATTTAATGCACCACTTCCTCCATCATCTCTTCAATTACTTCTCTACTATCTCCATCATATTCCTCATTAATGCTCTACGACCTCCACTGTTTCTTCATTATTATGTTGCACCACTACTCCATAATGCTACTCTACTACTCAATTAACCCACATTCACACTATAGAAGTGTATTTTCTTCATCTACTAGGTTTATGGGTCACTCCACCCTTTTATTTACTTACCTAAATAAGAAAATTAAGAACTCTAATATTCCAATTAGCTTATGGAAAATTTGGAATATTACACATTGGAGCCACCTTTTAGCAGTCAATGAACTATATCTTACATGAACTGGCTCACTTTATCTTAGCCTACTTGGACGACCTCACAGTATGATCCAAGAAACAAGTTTACCATATGCAATATTTGTGTTTGGTATTTAAACAATGTTGGCACTACAACCTACACTTGAACCCTCTCAAGTGTGTCTTTTGTGTTAATGCAGGTAGACTGTTAGGATTCATAATATCCCAACAAGGAATCAGAGTTGACATCGTCAAGGTCTAGGTAATCAAAAAGGTACCACCACCCAAAACACTAAAGCAACTTCAAAGTTTGTAGGGAAAATCCAACTTCTTACGATGCTTTGTCCCCTACTATGCCACCAGGGAAAAATTTAGGGCTAATATTCGCAGGTGGGATAATTTTGCATGCTTTTTCCAAAAAAAAAGATTCGCTAATTTCTAGTTTTTTGAAAATTGATTTGCCCAAATTTTATACTATAAATTTATTTTACCCTAAAAATCACCAAAATTTTATATATACTAATATAAAATAATTAGAAACCTAAATATTTTTACAAAAATATCATCAATAAATTTACAATCTAAATACTACACACTATTAAGATTCGCCAAGGTTTCTAAAATTTAAGATAAAATTCCATCCTTAAAATTTTCCCTTAATTCCACTTGCGCACAGGGCTTCCTGCATCTTCTCCGTTAGGATATTCCATTCAAATTGAATGATCGGGCTCAAAATTAATTTGAGGTACTGAAAGACACCTTGTATTCAGTCCCCGTGATCAGCCCACCCAATTACGACAAATATTACACCTTATACCTATTTGCATCAGACACAACCATAGCTAGGGTGTTAGTTCAAAACAGACCCAGCAACAAAGAGCACGTAATTTTTTACGTCAACAAGAACCTAGTCATGCCTACCTTGAGGTATGATCTAGAAGAAAAAAATTTCCTAGCCCTAGTACACACAGTACAAAATCTTCATCATTACATCATCTTAAGGACCACAAAAATCATATAACCTATCAACCCCATGTGATATTTTCTAGCCCTCCATTTGATGAACCATAAGTACGCCCGATGGATAGTTATACTGCGGGAATTTGACCTATAGTTCAGCTCCACCCAAGAGCAAGAAAGCACTCAACCTAGCCTAGTTCATCACTGATGTCCCAAATGAGACCCAAGGATCCCCTCGTTAATGACTCAATACCTTATTAAAATTTTTTCATAGTGACGACAGAGGACCCTTGGTATGATGACATTCTTCTTTTTCTGTGAACCCAAAAGTTCAAAACTCAGCTTACCTGTGATGACCGAAGGTTCATGCGCCATCAGGCCCCCCGATAAATTCTAATGGGGCCATCCTTTATCAAAGAGTTATTTACACCATTTTACGTCGATGTCTCACTCACTACCAAGCTGAGAATGCCCTAAATGACTTCCATAGTGGGGCTTGCAGCAGCCACCTCTCTGGGATGGCCACCACCTAAAAAGTTTTACGTGATTGTTATTTTTGGCCCACTCTGTTCCACGATTGTATACAAGCAATAAAAAGGTGCGAATGATACCAATGCTATGCTCACAAGGTAAGAGGCCCTCCAAATCCTCTACACCCAGTCATTGTAGCTGGCCTCTTGAGAATGGGGCATTGACTTTATGACTTGCAACCCTACGTCATCTGGAAACAACAAATAGATCATAGTAGTTGTTGACTATTTCACCAAATGGGAAGAATCCATGCCCACATACGATAACACCACAGAAACCGCAACTCAGTTTCTCTTCAACCATGTCCACATGGTTTGGTGTACCTAAGGAGTTAGTCTCCAACCATGGAAATCATTTCGAGAATGAAATATTCTAAGAGCTATTCCATCACCTTGGGTTCACGCACGAGTTTTCGCCACCATACTACCCCTATTCCAACAGCTAGGTAGAAGTTGTTAACAAAATACTCAAAAAAATGTTGCAATACATGGTAAACAACCATAAAACCAACTAGCACCATATGTTGTTTTTAGCCTTATGGGCATACCTCACAGCAGTCAAATCCTCAATAGGGTTCACACCTTTCCAATTGGTGTACAGAGTGGAGTTCGTGCTTCCCATTGAGCGCGAAAACCCAAACTTACACATAGCCATCAAACTTCTCAATGATACTCAGCCTCTAGAGCAATGGTTGGTACAATTAGAACTCATCGACGGAAGTCGACGAGAATCTATACAAGATAACGAGGCTCACAAGAAAAGAGTGAAAGCATCATTCGACTGCAACATCACCCCTCGCACATTTTCCGAGAGGGAGCTAATCCTCTGCTATGATGTTGCAAAAGAATCCTTAGGACTTGGGAATTTCGAAAAGTTATGGAAGGGCCTTTACATCATCAAACATTGTCTCCTCAAAGAAGCATACATTTTGTGAGAGCCTGATGGTACATTCCTAGCCAATCCCCTCAATGTGCTCTACCTCAAACAATTCCACCCATAAGGTGGAAAGCCTCAATACCCTAGAGATTAAATGAATGTAACATAAATTTTTTATGATGATCACAATAATCATGGACTTGTTCTAAAAACAATGCTCCTGTGTCACATATGGATCATCTTCCCATATACTATTTTGGATTTGTTGATGGATCCTCTCGATGGTCACAAAATTTAGTTGCAGCCACTTGGGCCATATACTCTCCTAACCGATCACCATTCCTCACCAACGATGTATGTATCAGGTCAGCCACAAATAATCAAGAAGAATATGATGCAGTCATCAGGATGTTGAGTGATGCCTCCAACCAGGGCATCAGCCATTTACATGTCTTTCTTGATTCCCAGTTAGTGGTATTGCAATCAAGCCAAGCCTTTCATGTACGGGATTCACACCTATTTAGGAAGTACTTGCATGCACAACGGTTAGTCTACCACTTTGATCATATTACATTTACACATATACCAAGAGATCAAAATTAGGTATTCGATCGCATAGCTAACCTTATCCTAGATTTGAATGCATCTCGTATGAACCATCATCCGTAAAACGAAATTTCATCATAAGCATAGCATCCATCATCAGTACATAAAATCCATCATAAACATATAAAAACATATAAAAAAAATAACCATAGACACATCATAAGAGCCGCCAAAATACATCTCACATATATACATCAAAAAATATGTGTCCCATTATACAAAAATAAGTCACTGACTATCACGTCAGTCAAAAAATATACATATCACCAATGCAGGGAAGCATCCACATAGTGGGTGCTTTCCTTGATCATACAATATCTCTAGGGTTGAGCCCCGCTTAGTGGGTCCTTCGAACCCATGTGAGCACCCGACGTTAGTATAGGAGCAACATCTGCAACAAAAGGTGTTTCTCAGCCCAAAGTCGAGTGATGCGCCCTCTCCCGGGCCATCACCATCTCCAACCATATATCGGTCAGGTGATCGAAACACCTTGTTGGTAAAACCTAAGTTAGCCTCTTTAGTTGACTCTATAAATCTGACAAGTCTAGAGCACAAGCATCTATTGCCTTGGCCCGGGCCTCAGCAGCCCCAGTTGACCCTCAGCATCGGTTGCTCAGGCCTCTGCGACCAGTGCTCGAATACTAGCAACAGCCAGCAACTCCTCAACCACATCCACCTGTTCCTTGGCTGCCTCGGCACGCGCCAAGAGGGAAGCATCCCCACCAGCAGCTGTAGCACTACTACCCTCCCCTGAGGGACCTCCATCATCGACCTAATCCCCAAGATGGGCCTGACCCATCCTAGGAAAATCCCTCCTCCTAGGATGATGCCCTAACAAGCGAGCAGTAGGAAGCCCTATCAACCCAACATCTGCAAAGGAAACCAAAAAAAAATATCAGTGTCACCATCAAAGACTAATAAATATATACACAAAAATTGAACTCTCAAAGTCTAGAAAAAATAAAAGGTCATACCTGTCGGTCCCCATGCATAGTCAAGTGGGAAACCCATGTTTGGATCCCCTCAGAAGTCCATCCCTGCATACGAAAACTCAAGGAATAATTGTGGGTTTGACTCGAACCATGCCTCGACCATCACATCCCAATACTAGCCCGCCTCTCCCCCAGCACCGCGAGGCATCACAGGTGCCCATCAACTCATCCAAGGATCCCTCATAGGGCCTAGAGGCACTACCAGAAAGGGTCATAACCTCACAACCTTCTCTTACATGATACTACAAAGAATGCTCGCATATGCAAAAGTCTTCACATAACCCTTATGTGCTTTGGCCAGCTAAGTGACCATACCCTGATCAACATAGCGGGAAGAATAAAAAAAATTACCAACCTCGAGTCGGCGCAACACCACAATATGCAGACCTGACACTTTGTGGGTTGATGTCGACCCAGATAGGTGAAATATCATCGCTAAATCAGCTTGTTCAACCAAATCAATGATAGATCTCACTCAGATGCAACCTTGTGTAATGGGGTTAGGACCATCGGGCCTTACCTCCTCAACCCATTAATGAATGTACGCTCCCCTAGGAGGGAGTGGATATGGGAGTTCCTCCCCCTAAGGAAAAATACCTGTCACAAAGTAAATATCATACTTGGGCTAGATCACCACATCTCTCTGGTGTAATACCATAACACTCTACCACATGTTCCAACATCAGATCAGGTAGTGCAAGAACGCATCCTGAGATCTCAATATGCTTCTCTCCAGGAACTTGAGAAAGCCATATCGAGCTAGTGTCTCTTGAGCACGGGAGTTTTGGGCCACCGTTGTGCAGAGATCAGGCCAGTCCTGCTCTCTCCACAACATCCTACCACCAAGGAAAACACCAAAAATGTCAGTTTTTAGACCAAAAAACCATCAAAATTAATCAAAAAGTGACTTCTCTGGGCCTGTTAATCCTCTTTGGACATTAATCATGCACATGTACAAATAATAGGTGCACAATGCAGTGTGCTAAAAGTTTCCTACTCGTGGGGTCTCCACGCAAAAAGAAACCTTTGTGCGAGGACTGCATGCACCATCTTCTATCGCTCGCGAAGTCCTAGCCAGAAATGGTCATAAAATACATACAACATCACACTTGTATGGACACCCTAAACAAAAAAATGAAAAAAATGAATAACACATTTTAGCTCCTACCTAACACTGATTGCATGAATCCTAGGTACTCTAGCTGACCACAATGACAAGAAAAGATCGGGAAGCTAGCTTTTCTCTAACCTCAGACCCTCAGAAAGCACAAATGAGTTGAAAATGGGCCATATTGGCCTATATATCGCCCTTTTTACCATTTTCAAGAGCCCATTACTGGATTTTAGAGTACCCAATCACAAGACTGCGAGAAACACAATGATCAAAACTTCATCATGTCCCATTTGGACCCCATAAATCCAAGTTTTAGATAAAGTCATTTTCGGGCCCAACGCCCACCCCCTCCATACTACAGTTCAAGTATGCCCTCTCTTATCACTTTAAATTCAATTAATTTTAAAACAATTGTATGGAAAATATTCTTTCAGTTTGGGCATTGGCTGCAAATGTTGCAGGCACGCCAAATCACCATACGTCCCAGACAACAAAAGCATAAGAGCAAGTATCATTCTATCCTCAGTATGATAGGCTTCCCAAAAATCTTTTCATATCTTGACATCATTTACTTAGTAGAATAAAACCATATGTTTCATTCACCCAACCATGTTTATCATCACCCCACCTTGCACATGATAAACACCTTTATCGGTCAGTAGATCCACACCTTTTATGGCATCCACCACTCATGTAAACCATACACTGATATTTGGAGCAATGGCCACAAAACTCTGACCTGGGAACCATTTAATGTTCATACATCCATGATCAAAGATCAGTCAGTTTTACTCATCGCATGTCAAGACCCTATTCCCAAGCCACCACTCTCTACAAGTGGATCACCCAACATGCATCACTGTGTTTCACATTTGGCCTATCACACCCTCATAAGCATAGCCCATCTGTGACATTTACATCTTCCTCATCACTCTCACATCGAGACCAACCAATGGGACCCCCACCCTCAACAACACACCCTCCCCACATCACCGTGCAGGATCATTCATGTTAATGGGGCAGCCCTCTCTATTCTTGTACATCCAAACCACTTTCATATTCTTTTAGCAAGTGTACAAAGATTTTTTTTAGGAGAAGACTCCCACCCATCCATTTACATTACTTACTTGAAAATATTCCCTAATCACCCTTGTTCGGAGCTGCACATTATATACCACACCCAACCATGACAATCATAGCAAACAGACACCCACCCTGTGTATCCTACCGACCCCAGGGATTTCCCTATCATAGATTGTTATGACTGTCACCACTGGAATTTACAACTCTGACGTCAGGCCACTTAATCGCCATCATCAGTTATAGCCATCTCTCGTCATCATGCCCTATTGACCTATCACATTGCACCCTGCTACATCAAGAAACCCTGGTCCCTTGCTTCAGTACTTATTTCGATCGGTTGATGCTTCCTTCTTGTCGACTTATAACAACCATTTTTTAGGAAGGAGGTAGTACCTTGAATGATTCCTCGCCATAATAGGGGAATATTTGGATGGCACAATGGGAATTAACATTTCCAATTGATGTCATCAATCCCCTTGAAATTCGACATCAACACAAGTTTTCATGTCAAAGATGGTATTGTGCTTCATAACTATTGCACTCAATCAAATTTCGTCGAAGACCCGTATATCAATAAGCATATCTTTCAGGAATTATTACATGGGAAGGTCCGCAATATTCAACGACCCATGCATCCATTGAGCACTTTCTCCAAACGTGTCATGCATGTGGGTACCACATTCAATCCTTTTTTTTCAAAGAAAAAACACCCCCAAGGGCGTCGTCAACCAGTAGCAGGTCACCTACCATAAATGTGACATGAAAAAACCAGTATTTGTTACTTTAGCTTAACTAGCCAAACATCAAGAGCATGGGACATGCCCGCCTCATAGAAATATTTCTTATTCTATCTCTTGCAGGTTTCTGACAAACCATGGTGCCTTTTTTACTTAAGACAAGGGGTCTCCCAACTCGATTCTATATCAATTTACTCTCTCTCTCTCTTTCAAAAGGATCACATAGAAAATAAAAAATAATGTATTTCGGATATATACAGTTCTTCCTAGACCTTATACATTAGGGGGAAACTCTTAACACCAGAAAATTGTATAGGAAAAAGACATTAAAAATGTCAAGAAAAGGGTGCAGACAAATATTTTCAGAGAATAAATACATTCGGAAAGACCAAAAAATTAATTTTTCCTAAGGTTCAGATGGAAATTAATGGAAAACGCACCGTCAACAAAGGATTTTTGTGCACACCATTATTCCTTCGATAGCTGCAGAGTCCTATATATGGTGAAATTTCACCATCTAGGACCACTTGACACGCTTGTTCAAGATAATTCTCTACCTAGTACTATCAAGGAAAGCCGAATTCAAGCCACCTTAAGGAGGTATGCAGCCCAAAAAGGAATCTCCTCCCCACTCTTGGGTATCTATCAATCTTGGGCCAAGAGAGGGAAGATAAGTTCAAATAATTCCTATATAAACTAGACTTTGGAAGAAGAAACTTGAGACACATTGTTATGATGGCCAAATTGCTTCAATGCACACCAACTTGCGAAGTCCAGCAAGAGAGGGATTGGGAGGACTCATATGTTGGCCACCCAACAACTTAGTCCAAGAGAGAGAGGTTCACCATTTGATCTTGATCGACTGTCCTTTTAGAGAGGGAGAAGGTGCTTGCATGAACTTGAGTGAAGGAATCGCCCTTGTTTTGCGTATTTGAGCTCCATCGCTCAAAGGACCCGCTTCAATATTTTAGCATTGTATCTTTTTCACCACCAGCACCTAATAAAGGGGGAATTCTCTTTGTGTGTTGTTAGGTTGTTTTCTCCATAGAGCGCTTGTATTTTGTATCTTTTGTTGTGTTATTTGTGTTGGATTCTTAGTTTTCCCTCCAAAAATAGTTTACATTATGTTAAATTTGTTCTAATGACAGTAAATAATAATTTATCTATGATCTTGTGTATGTAGCAACCAACTTGTTAAAGAGGTGCGTTTTGGTACATCCGTGCACCAAAAATACTACCATAGAAGGGTTGAAATGGAAAGGAATTGATTTTGATCCATCTTGGTGAGAAATGTGAAGAAGAATAGGATTATGGTCCAAGATTCCCCCAGATAAAACCATAGATTTAAAGGGGAAGCCACAATTCATCATGGATTATGATACAAAAAATATATCGAACCTTTTGGAAACCTCATTTCCTCAATAATGATCATTCAACCATGTGGACGACATCTTTGTTGGCTCAATATCGAAAAGGTGACTATGCACCAACCTATCAGAAAAGAACATGTGCAAAGGATTTAGACAAGGTCGAGGCCCCCATAATTTCTACTGGCCTAGAGTAAAGATGAGGTCATCCCCAACAACAAGATGTTGATCCTGGATAGCCTCTAAACAGCCCAGATCTATCCAATAATGCTTGCGATCATCATAGGGGTATGTCTCTCAAGTTACTTTAAATATTATGTCTCTCTAATTTACCCAGATCTAGCCAATAATGTTTGCGATCATAATATTAAAATTAACCAGCTACCAAAAATCTCGGTAAACAACCCGACTTGAACAACATGAATTGACATAAAATCCTAATTGCAAATATGAATTGATAAACAACCCTAATCTCTCACAACAATGTGATCAAAAATAATTTAAAATAATTTTTTTTTTCTTTAATCCCTAATAACACAACTATCAAAAATCAATGTTGTGAATTGTCAGTGAAGTGATGTGTATTTTTATATAGTCCCCTACCTTAATTCAATTTGTTAATGTATAAAAAAATTTGAAGGTGATGAAAAAAATTATAGTCTTTATCAAAACTTTTACATGAATTAAAAATATATATCCCATTTTTTAGTAATTAAAATTGAAAATAAAATTGGGGTGGTAGGAGGGGGAGGGATTCTCATTAATCCCAAAGGAATAATTGTTGATCATTATTCTTGGGTCTTGGGAAAGAAGACCATCAACCAAGCAGAAGCCTATGGATTGTATCTTGGACTCAATTTATATCATAAAAAGGGAATAAAGAAAATAAATATCTTGGGTGATACACTCTTGGTCATAAAACACATGAGCTCTAACTCTAGAGCCCAGAATAACAAGCTAGATCAGATTCTCAAGAGAGCCCTTGGCATGCTCCTTCTCTTTGGGAATCTGCAATTTTTTCATACTAAGAGGCCTAAATAAGGAATCGGATATGCAAACCAATATGGCTTTCCAAATGAAAGAAGCTTGCAACAAGGTCAATGAAATTGATGGTTATTTACCCATCCCTTAAATCTTTTCATGAAAGTCCCAATTTTGATGATAACATTCTCCTCCTACAAAAAGGATCCTGCCCAAAAGTCATAAATCATGGTTAGAAAGGTTTTAATAATTCCTAATGTCCCTCCTTTCCTCCCCTTGAGTGAAATCATCCTTCCCCCATCTTTTCAATTTTCCATCCCCACCCACTCCCCCCCGGCCTCCACATCACCCACCCTTCGACCCCCCTCTCCTGTCGCCTTATCATACCCCCCCCCACCCCTCCTCCCGGTCTCCCTACCTACATCACATCCTCCCTCTCCCCTTCCATCTGGAGACACCTGAGTAATAATCTCACTACTTACTCGACTCATGGTTTCAATCCTCAGCAGGTAAGGTCACTTGGTGTGGAAGAAATGTCAAGTGTGGGAACTCTGCAAGAGGTTCCTCGTAGTCAGGTCTGTAGCAGGAATAATTTATCTATATCCATGTGAAGTCCCTCAAAGACAGAGCCTCATTTACTTCCCCTAAAATGGATAAGATGGATACCTCGTGTGAATGTTAAATTTCTTAAGGCAAAGGTCGTTTCAAGTACCAGGAAATCATGGAAAAGAAGTGGGATCCTGAAGGTACGCTCGTCGCCTTCAAAACCACACAATGCTTCTGTTCAAAAAGCTCTATAAATTGTTGAATAATTATCTTAACCTCTACAATAGGAATTTGTTTGACTTTGTCCAAAAGGTTGTAGGAGAGAGGACTCTTTCGCAAAGTCGGGGTTGTTAGTGGATAATCTTTGATGTTGAGGGCAGCTCTTTCCCCCAGTATGGTGAGTTTCAATTTCTGGAAACTTTGTTCTGGCGAGGAGAGTCAATTATTGGTGAGTTTCAATTGCATACAATTGAGTCCCACTCCGAAAGGTCCTGCTACTACCTGTACATTTTCGGTTTTGTTGGGTTCTCTGTTCCTCCACGTCAATTGTTTCACTGGTAAAGGTCTCAAAGCCTCATTGTTAACTGTCCCTCTGAGTCAATTTCCTCATTCCACCATTATCCTCTCGGTGACATGGAAGCTGGCTACTAGGTATGTCGCCACCCACACTCAGGTAGGACGATTGGCCATTATGAAATGAAGTGGAAAAAGTTCCCCCCTATGGCCTCTTATTCCCCTCTCGCGTATGGGTCTTGTGATAGGGAACACTAAAAACTACAGATGGGATTTGCAGAACTTCAAAAGGTTCTTTAGCAATATAGAGAAGAGGATTATGAAATGCAGGAGAGGAATGTTGGAAAGAGAATAAAAATATGACAACTATAGGATGAGATCGACACTCTAAGAAGCAAAATCGATGATCTCCAAGTTCAGTTGGTAAAGTAAAACTCCTAGACAACTGAAGAAACAATTAGCATCAACGTCAACTGACCAGCTAACTTTGATAACTAATTTGCTTATCTTGTTTGTTTATCATGTCGTATTTTAAATGTATTTTGTTACTATGGCATTTATGTAAGGTCTATTCTAGTAAATTTGTAGTCACGCAATCATTATTTTCAATTTTGAAAGAAAAATTAGCTTGGATAGTCAATCTACAGCCAACGAATATTATCGATGACAATTTTTATAAATTATAAATCTCTCGTTCTTTTTTTCGCGACTAGTTAAAAATTAATACAAATATAATAATCTTTCTTATTAAAAAAAAAAAAAAATTAACTTATAAATAGGAAAAAATATCTAACAAATTTTTAAAAGAATAAATTCCTTTTCAATATGATATAAGAAAATATCAATTCCTTAAACATTAGTCAAGAACTACTCAATCCCAAAGAATAAAAAATTCAACTATTTCTTATTGTTTTTATATTTTTTTAAAACAATTCTCTTTCAAAGAAATGTCATCAAATCTAATATTATGATATTTAAAAATCTTCCTTAAATTCTTCCATTTTATTTGATATTATTATAAATATTTTAAATTTCGATTTGGGCGTAAATATATATCATATTTTAAAACAAAATATCCTTTCTATTTTATTTTTTAATAATATACTTTTAATTGCAAATTTTAAACTATTTAGTTTTTATTTAATATATTTAATTTTAAAATTTAAGATTTATTATTTTTTAATTATATTAATTTTTATTTAACTTTTGATATTCAATTATACTATCTATGAACCAATTTCATATTATCATATTAAAAAAATATTTAATATATACATATTAATAAAAGACAAGATTATCTTTTCCACTTTTCTAAAGTCACGTCCAGAAAATTTTGGCAAAATGAGGCTTATTCATAAAAACAAAGATAATCATTTTATCCCCTTAGAAAATTGGGGCAACTATCTTAAGAAGTTGTATGAATCTCCGAACAGTATGGGAACTACCTTAATCACTCCAATTAAGGAGGGTGTATTCTCTTTGGAGGACATTGAGTTTGGTATTAATAAGCTCGCTAATGGGAAAACTAAAGATATTGAAATATACCAAGTTGATATCCTTAGAATGAGAATATTTGGTGTCATTCCTCATCTCCACAAGATTCTGAATTTGGCTATAATGCATGTCTTCCCTCATCTTTGGACGCAAAGCATTATTCTTCCTATATTTAAAAATAGGGATAACATTGTTTCCTCTAACTACAAGACCATTTTGATTATCCACATCCTAGCTAAGCGTTATGGGATCATTTTGGAAAATAAGCTCTGCCTTTGGCTTGAAAGCCAAGGCAAAAGAGCTAAAGGGTAAGCTAGTTTTAAGAGACATCACTCGACTATTGACCATCTTTTCACTCTCAGAATCATTGCGAAAGATTGTCGCAATAGTAAATCCGATATCTTATGTTGTTTTGTGGACTTTAGAAAAGCTTTCGACATTGTTCCTCATGATAAACTTTGGGAGAGACTTAATGAACTCATGGTCCCTCTTGAGCTAAGGATTGATGTGATTTGTCTCTACGATACCGTCATTGTCAAGCTTAAGACCAAAGAGGGGTGTTCTAAAGACATTAAATGAAATTTTGGAGTTAAGGAAGGGTGCCCGCTATACCATACCATTTTTTTCATATACATTGATAAGCTAGAGGAGTGTCTGGAAATTGCGGGATGCAAGGGCATCGAGCTTCCTGGTGTTCACATTACTCTTTTCCTTTATGCTGATGATATCATTCTTCTTGCAAAAAGCCATGATGACCTTGAAAAGTAGCTTCAGAATCTTCAGGACTACTGCTCCAAGATGGGTATGACAGTTAATACCGACAAGACTAAAGTCATGACCATTAAATCCAAAAAGATCACCCAGGGTAGTTTCACGTATAATAACCAATGTTTAGAACAGGTTTCTTCTTATACATATTTGGGCATTGACTTTCCTCATCAACTAAACTGGAATTATAGCATCGAGAAAAGGATTATTGGAGGCTGGAAAGCGTATTATGAGCTTGAAAACAATTGTAAGTCTGTTTATCTTTACATTTAGAGTAAAAAGAGGTTCCTCTTTGAGATCCTTGTCACCCCTATTGTCTTATACAAATGTGAAGTTTGGGGTTGCAGTATATCCAGAGAGTCACGGAGGAATATTAATATGATTGAAAATAAATTCATAACCTATAACCTAAAGATCAAGGGAAATACTCCCTATCCTATCCTCTTGATCGAATCTGGTTTGTCCCCCATTGAAAGTGAGATAAGATTTAGATATCTGATGTACAAGAAGAAGCTTTATAGCATGGAATCCAAAAGTTTCCCAAAAATTGCTTCTAAATTTAGTCAAAACCACCACCTTTGCCTCAAGCACGAGTGGCATAAGGATGCCCATTCTTGGCTCAACCATTGGGGAATTAAGGAGGAGCTCAGGATGGGAAGAAACGATAGTGTCAAAAATATTGTTACCTCCAAGTTTAAGGACAAGTTGTGGGAGGATCAGGAGCTGGAGGGTACAAGCAAGCTAAGATACTATAAGGAGGTGATCAACCCCACCCTTGATAATCAGAATTATCTCTCGATGTTGACCAACAGTAAGAAAAAAATGAACATTACTAGGATAAGAACTAATTCTCATGAGCTTCAGAGTGAGATCGGGCGGTGGTATATTCCCAAAACTCCTTGGAACGATAGAATATATCATATTTGCGATACTAAGCAAGTGGAAGATGAAAAACACTTCCTTTTAGAATTCTCGTCTCTTACTCACATCTGCTCTCAATTCCCTAACATCTGTCATACTTCCAATCTTCTTGACCTATTAAGCCAACCCACGTATAGCGATCTTGGAGCGCTTCTTTCCCTTCTCTTTGATCATAGAAACAAGATTTTGAAGAATCAAACTTTGATTATTTTTCCTTTCTTGCGGTCTGCTAAGCTGCATTAGTATTAGCGGACATTAATCATCATCATCATATATATATATATAATACCATTATGAATCTTTTGAATTTGAATTTCAAATTTAATGTGAATATATATAAAATATTTTAAGAAAAAATATATATAATTTTTTATTTTTTATTCATAAAAAATAAAATTATCATTTATTAAATTTTTTGAAACAATATACTTTAAATTATAAAATTTTAAAGTATATTTAATTTTAAATTTTAAGATTTATTATTTTTTATAGTTATATTAAATTTAGTTTAACTTTTCATATTTAATTATACTATTTTTAAATCAATATGGGATTGTTCATGGCCCCTATGTTGTGAAATAATACTTAATTAAATAAATATTTACATTAAAAAAAATCAATAAAATATATATAGGTTTGAAATAGATTTTAATATATAATGAATTTATATTTATATTTTTTTATTAAAATTAAAAATAAAAAATGAATATTTATGGTATAAAAATGATAATAAATATTTGTATTAATAAATATATTTTTATAATAAATATTATATTATAAAATATTGTTATTATAATATATTATTATATTATAATAAAATGATATTATTATTATCATGGTTACATTGTGACAAAGATGTTAATCTCAATAGTTTAAGATTAATTTTTTGGGGGTTTTTAATATAGATTCCTTGGGTAAATGTGACAGCTACTCTCAATGTGAAAATCAGTCATGGTCAACCTTGGTCCATCATGGCCAATATGAAAATAAACCATGGTCCAATGTCTCATTGTGACAAAGATTGTTTCAATATGAAAATAAATCATAGTCAATCATGGTCCAATGTTGCATTGTGGCAAATATTGTCTCAATATGAAAATAAATCATGGTATACCATGGTCAATCATGGTAAATCACAATCAAACATGGTCAACCATGGTCCAACATTGCATTGCGATAAATTTTGTATCAATATGAAAAATCAACCAACGTCACATGGTGATTAAGATTGTCTAAATATGGAAATAAATCATGGTCAACAATGGTCCAACGCCACATTCTGGAAAATATTGTTTCAATATGAAAATAAACAGTGGTCATCCATGTTCAATCATGGTCAACCATGGTCCAACATTGCATTGTGGCAAAGACTGTCTTAATATAAAATCAATCATGGTCAATCATGGTCAATCATAGTCAATCGTGGTCAATCATGGTCAATCATGGCCAATCATGGTCAATATTATTTGGGCTTTATAATATTTATCTTAGTGTTTATATACCTTGGGTTTAGAGTATTAATCCCTTGGGTTTTAAATTGTTCCCTTGGATTCTTAGTATTAAAGCCCTAGGTTTATTAATGCCTTGACTTTATAATATCAATCCCTTGGATTTATTAATCTAAGGGTTCATATTCCTAGGGTTTAATATTATTGATAAAATTTATAATATTAATCCTAGGGCTTAATATAAATCCCTAGGGTTTATAATCCTTTGGGTTTATTAATTCCTTCGATTTACTAATCACATTGGGACAAATATTGTTTAAATATGAAAATCAATCATGGTCAACCATGGTCCAACATCGCATTATGAAAATGATTGTCTCAATATGAAAATAACCATGCTCAAACTTGGTCAACCATGGTTATTTTAGGGTTTATAACATTTATCTAATGGTTTATATACCTTGGGTTTATAATATCAATCCTCTGGGATTATTAATCTGAGGGTTCATATTTCTAGGGTATAATATTATTCATATGGTTTATAATATTAATCCTAGGGTTTAATATAAATCCCTTGGGTTCATAATCATGGTGAACAATGGTCCAATGTACCATTGTGACAAAGATTGTCTCAACCATGGTCAACCATGCTTATTTTACCATTTATAATATTTATCATAGGGTTTATATACTTGGGTTTATAATATTTATCTTAGGGTTTATCATAGTATTTTCTCAATATGAAAATATATCACGGTCAATCGTGGTCAACATATGTCAAACACGGTTTTCCATTGTCAATAGTGGTCAATCATGGTTAACCATTGTCCAACACCACATTGTGACAAAGGGTGTCTCAATGTGAAAAATAGTCATGGTAAATCATGGTCCAACGTCACATTGTGACAAATATGGTCTCAATATGAAAATCAATAATGGTCAATCATAATCCAATTTCACATTGTAAAAAATATTTTGTCAATATGAAAATCAACCATGGTCCAACATAACATTGTGACAAAGATTGTATCAATGTGACAATCCCTTGCCGCATTGTGACAAATATCATTTCAATATGAAAATAAATCATGGTCAGTAATCACAATGGTCCAACATCACATTGTGACAAATATTGTCTTAATATGAAAATCAACCATGCTCAACCATGGTCCAATGTTGCATTGTGACAAAGATTGTCTCAATATGTAAATCAACCATTGTCAACCATGGTTGATAATGCTTAACAATGGTCAATAATGATTGTCACATTGTGATTTCTCCAGGTGGATATTGGTGGCCACCCACCTATTCCACTGGGACCCCCACCATTGTTTTTTCAGTTTCAGCACAGTTTAATATTTTTAGCAGTTTTTTGGGTCCTGAACTTTCGGAGCCGTTTTGAGGCCCTAAACGATGTTTTTTTTGGAAAACCAGGAGAAACACAAAAGCTCCTTTGATGTTTCTCACTCAAAAGTTGTATTCCTCGAATAGATATTTATAACGAGCTATTAAGCACATAAAATGGATATCATATGCCAAAGTTGCATCCTGAGGATGTTGATGTACCAATTTACCCAAACGGGGCCCATAGTTTTGGCGCTTCATCTCCTATGGTTAGGTTTTGGATTTTTAGGGTTTTCCATTGTTTCTCAACAATAAATAGGCCTTCGAGCCTAATTGTAACACATTTCATAGGCCTGTAGCCGCCACATCGCTTCTCAAAGATAAGCTACCAGTGCCCTATCTAGTTTATTTCCATTATGTCTGTATGCATATTTCAGTCATCTGATTCTAATGAAATGAAGTTTTATTTATATTGCATCTCTATGTTTATTTTTAATTTTGTATATTATTGTGTTCCTACATAAATCCAGACCAATGGTATCAGAGCGGTCTGCTCTTTCTCTATTTTTCTTTGCATGTCCCCAACGAGGTCAGGGTATAAGGAGTTAGGGCTCGATTTGGTTGAACCCTTGGAAGATCAGTCTGAAAAACCCTGACAACCTCCCATGGCATAAGAAAAGAAAGACAAGGGAGCAGGAGATCCTATAGAATTATTGCTTGAGGAAGCCCACAAGAAATAAAGGAACATGATGATGGATAACTCTGCCCAGATCCTTCAATGGCTGCCCACCGGCGGCGCATATGCATCCACCAACCACTCTAGAGGCACCACTCCTTTCAAGGTACCAGTCAACTTCGACATTCCTATATTTGAAGGCCAGATAGATGCATACGCCATAGATAAATGCTTGAATTTTTTGGAAGGGTACTTCTTGGTCCATGATTTCTCTGACTGAGAAAATATCACTTTTTCACTCCTCAAAGCCGCCCCCATGTCAAATATTGGTGCAAAACCTATTGTGGGCAAAAGGATGAGAGGGAACCCCCTTTTTTCTTGGCCGCACCCACTCATAATTTGTTCCGAGATAGCATCAAGGAAAAATATTACCCTGTGGGGAGCTATGAGGATAAGTATATCCAATGGACCACATCGTGACAGCAAAGGGATCAAGGTGTGCACAAACTAATGAATTTGTTCCATACCCTACACAAAAATTTGGGTATTGAATATTCAAGGAGACATTTGGTGCTCAAGTACCACAATTTTTTGCATAGATTCATTCGAGAGGAAATGGAGTTCTCGACATTACCTCGCTTGGCATGACATATCGCTATGCCACCAAGATCAAGCATAAATTTAAGTAGAAGAAACGATACTTTGGATTCGCGAATCCAAAGCCAGGGAAAGGTGCTCCCGAACCACAGAAAAATGGGTAAAGCCCAAGCAGGGTGACTCATAACAACACCACAAATCCAAATAAGGAGATGGGGAAGTGGTGTAAAATTCATACCAACCCTGCTCACAACACAAACAAGTGTCGGGCCAAACAATCACTGGTGGCCGAACTAAAGGCACCCGAATCATATGCATGTTATGATCCTGAGTCAGAACCAGACAAGGGTGATGCCAAAGGGAAGAAAATCATTGATGTGGAACACAGTGCCACCGTTGCCACCACCAAGCTCCAGAGGGAGGAGCCCAAGGATCTAGAGGAGGGGGAGCACCTCTTCCATCTGCAGATGTGGGTGAAGGGTTCTCCACTACAATTCCTTGTCGATAGCGAAAACCAAAAGAACCTCATTTCAGCAGAGGTTGTGAAGTGACTCGTTATACCAACCACATCACACCCACATCCATATACCATTGGGTGGCTTCACCAAGGAACAGATGTCTGTGTCTACCAGCAGTGTCGCCTTCTGTACAGCATCAAGACATTCACAAATGACATATTGTGTGATATTTCTCCTTTTGATGTGTCTTATGTATTATTGGGCCAACCATACTTGTGGAAGAGACATGTTGTGTATGAGTCTAGGACTCGTGTTGTTTCTATTACTTTTGGAAATAAATTGTACAAGATACCAGAGGTAGTACCACCTCCTTCCATCTCTTTGACTACTGCAAAAAACCACAGTAAGATTGTTTCCCAAAAAAGGAAAATTATTTTCATTACAATTCACCCACAAGGTAAGAATAATATTATGGCCACAACCTCGAAACAAGGCTCTCCTACATGGAAGCAGCGGGTGGAAAAAATCGTGGAGGAATACAAGGACATTTTATTCTCACCCACAAAGGTTCCTCTACACTGTCAGGTCAAACACCACTGATCTGACCCCAGGCACACTGCCGCCTGATGTTTCCGTACCTCATGCGACCACACAGAAAAAATCCACACATGTATAGTCTAAGGCTGATAAAGAAACCAAATTTATTGAACACATCCAACACATCCGCCAACAGGTCCACGCCATCTCGGACAAGTCCAATGCCAATAACAAGCAGCGCCATGATCAGCATCGGGTGCCACACAACTTCCAAGTGGGCGAAAAGTGTGGCTACATTTTCAGAAGGAGCACCTCACTGGACCCCACCGCAAGCTTAACCCGCTCTGATATGGGCCATACACCATCACCAAGGCAAGTGGCTCACTAGGGACCAAGTTTAGCAGAATTTTCCTCATCTCATGGAGGAACTCAATGCAATGAGGACCATTCCTTCCTAAGGGTTGAGGAATGATCCAAGTGGATATTGGTGGCCACCCGCCTATTCCACTAGGACCCCCACCATTGTTTCTTTTAGTTTTTCAGTTTCAACACAGTTTACTATTTTTAGTAGTTTTTCGGGTCTTGAACTTCCAGAGGATTTTTGAGGCCCTAAACCAAGTTTTTTGGAAAATCAGGAGCAACATTGAAGTTCCTTCGGTGTTACCTTCTCAAAATTTGTAGTCCTTGGATAGATATTTCTAATGAGGTATTGAGCGTGTCAAACAGAGATCATATACCAAAGTTGTGTCCTCAGGCAATTGATGTACCAACTTACCCAAACAGGGCCCATATTTTTGGCGCTTCATCTCCTAGGGTTAGGTTTTAGGATGTTTAGGGTTTTCCATTATTTCTCAACAATAAATAGGCCTTTTAACCTCAATGTAACACAATTCAGAGGCCTGTAGCCACCACATCTCTTCTTAGAAATAAGCTACCAACGTCCTAGCTAGTTTATTTCAATTATGTATGTAAGCACATTTCAGTCATTTAATTTTAATGAAATGAAGTTTAATTTCCACTACATCTATGTGTTTATGTTTATTTCTTTATATTATTTCATTCTTGCATAAATCTGGATCAGTGACAAAGATTGTTTCTTGGTCCAATGTCACATTGGGACAACCATGGCCATCCATGGTAAACTATGGTCCAAGGTCATATTGTAGCAAAGATTGTCTCAATATGACAATTAACCATGGTTCAATGTCGTACTGTGGAAAATATTGCCTCAATATGAAAATAAATCATGTCAACCAAGCTCCAATGTCACATTGTGTTAAATATTATGTCATTATGAAAATCAACCATGGTTAACCATTGTCTACCATATTTATTTTAGGGTTTATAATGTTAATCCCTTGGATTTAATATTAATCCCTTGGGTTTATTAGTCCTTGGGTTTATAATATCAATTACTTGGGTTTATTAATCCAAGATTTCAAACTCCTAATCTATAATGTTATTCATAGGGTTTATAATATTTATAATTCTTGGGTTTAATATAAATCCCTTGGTTTTATAATCATGGTCAACCATGGTATAATGTGGCATTGTGACAAATTATATTGTCTCAATATGAAAATAAACCACGTTCAACCATCGTTAACCATGATTAATCATTTTCAACCATGGTCTGATGTCACTGTGACAAAGAATGTTTCAATATGAAAAGAAATCATGGTCAATAATCACAATGGTCCAACGTCACATTATGACAAAGATTGTATCAATATGAAAATAAATAATGGTCAACCGTGGTCTAGCATCACATTGTGATAAAGATTGTCTCAATATCTAAATCAGCCATGGTCAACCATGGCCAAACGTCACATTGTGACAAATATTGTGAAAAAGATTGTGTCATGTTTATTTTAGGGTTTATAATATTTATATTAGGGTTTGTATACCTTGGGTTTATAATTTTTATCCCTTGGGTTTATTATTCCCTTGAGTTTATAATATCAATCCCTTGGGTTTATTAATCTAAGGGTTCATATTCCTAGGGTTTAATATTATTCCCTTAGGTTTATAATCCCTTGGATTTTAGTTTTAATCCCTCATATTTATTATTTCCTTGGGTTTATAATATCAATGATGGTAAACCAGTTTTATAAATTCAATTATGGTCAACCATGGTCCAACGTCGCATTGTGACGAATATTGCCTCAATATGAGAATCAACCATGGTCAGCCATGTTTATTTTAGTGTTTATAATATTTATCTTAGGTTTTATGTACCTTGGTTTTATAATATTAGTCCCTTGGGTTTAATGTTATTCAACCATGGGCCAACATCACATGGTGACAAAACTTTTCTCAATATGAAAATCAATCATTGTCTCAACCATGGTCCAATATCGCATTATGTCAAAGATTGTCTCAAAATGATAACCATGGTCAATCATCAGCAACCATAGTCAATCATGGTTAGCATTGGTTAACCAGGTGATCATGTCCTAAGTTGTAAAAATGCTCAAAATTTTATTTGCTCAGAATTGGTTGAAACCAGAACGACAGAAAAGGCCTCGTCAAAATGATCCTGTAGCCGTGAATGACACTCAAAAGTGTATGAGAAATATATTCAAGTTTGAAGTTTCTCAATTTCAAGGAAAAGCCTAATTTGACTCAGTTTGACTTTGGATTTAAAAAAAATATATTAAAAAAGGAATATTCCATAGAATATTCCACAGAATATTCTGAACAGGCCAATCAATGGGTGCCACGTGATCTGCCCAGAGGCCGCCACATGCCCCAAGACTTAAAAATTTCATTGTGTAAAATTTTATGGCATGGACAGGTTTTGAACCCGAGTCTGGGCGCTACCAACTGGGTGGCTCGACCTTGCACTCTACACGGTGAATCTTAACAGTATCGGGTCAAAAGTTCTATTTGAAGTTTCATTTAAAATGAGAGGGGGCCAAAAGGGGGCCAACCCCCTATCAATGAAACCTGGTGTTGAGACCAAGCCCTAACTCCAACCGGTGGATAACATTACGGTTAACGGAAATGTGGATAAGGTTAACATATAAACAAGCGGGATTAATGAATAATGTTTATTATTACAATTTTCATAACCGTTTGTCCCAAATTATATTGCGACGGAGACGGAACATGTGAACGCCCAAAAGGTTGAAATTTAATGCCAAAGTTTATCTGTGCAGTTTAAATGGCAGACTCCACCCATATTTGGCGTCGATCCCTAAAATAGTAGAGCTATCTGCAGTTCCACCACATTTGGTGGAGGTTTTCTAGCCCTAATTAGGCAAAAGTTGTTTTTCTCATAACTTTGGCAAGGGAAGACCATTTGGAGTGATTTTTTTTTTATTTTAGGTAATTTGAGCATTCCAGAGCCAATGGTGTAGGTTGCAGAGGCAACAGAGCTCATCTTCAGGTAATTTTTTAGAAGAGAATCTTGGAGAGCCATCAGGGCCTAAGAAGTGTTGGAGCTATATTGGGCTATGGTTAACCTTTGGAGGTGAAAAAAAAGCCTATATTTACTGTTTTCAGTGTTCTGGACTCATTTCTACAGCTATTTTTGCCTGTTTAGGATTTCTTCACACTGTATAACTAATTTTTAGCATAATAAGAGAAAGGACATGCCCATTTGGGGGCCTTGGACCCATCAGATGTAGCCCAGGAGGGGTGAACTAACTTATCATATGTTGTGTTATATATGTGATTTATATTGTTATGTTTTTCCAGAGTTAAATATGTTAAACATTAAAAATAATTAAGCCTCCTACACACAAAAAGACTCATAAATTCACCAAAATCATTTTGTTCCAATTGCAAAACATATTAAACGGTTTGCACACATAAGTTTATGGATTATGAATACCTTGCGCCAGCAAACAAGTAGTTTCAATTCCAGATCATTAGTGATTACTTCTATTATTTCTTTAGGCTGAGTCTGTAAAGGGCCAAATAGCTTCTGTATCTCATCCTTTCTTTAAAGGTGACATATCAAGTAAATGCCCCTACAGTCAATCTATGTATTGGAAATAAGAAGTTCTCACATTTCAGATCAGATTGGTATCAGAGCTTATGGTTTTGAGCTAGAGTTTCTACTCAGCATTTGTTGTGTGCAAATATTAAGTCATTTTTTTGCAAGTTTTGATGCTTACTAGGTTAAAACTCAAGAGAGGTAAAGGAAACTTGGTTAGTGCACAAACTAATCCACAACCAAGAACGGTTAGAGAACCACCTCCAAGATCCCTAGAAGCGGCTACAAGCATGTCTTCAAGAGAAGGTGAAACTCCTGAAGAGATGAATCCCAACGAAGAAGAAAGGGTATTTCAGAAAGCTTTCTTGGATATGACTGAAATGGTAAGGATCCTCTGTCAAGAAAGAAATGATAGGATTGCTGGAGAAGGGTCTAAAAACCAAAAATAAGGAGAGGATTCCTTGGGAGGAAAGAAGGGTAATGATCAGTCAAATAAAGGGAATGGAGGAAATGGTGATCCATCATCTCCATCGTCGTCATCTTCCTCGACTTCGGTAAATCAGTCACATAAGTTGAAAACCACTGTTAAAAATCCTTTTTTAAAGCTTGATGTCAAATTTGAATTGCCAATGTTTAATGGTGAAGTGAATGCAGAGAAATTAGATAATTGGATCATACCACTGGAATTCTATTAAGGATTCAAAATCTGCATGATGACGACATTAAGATTCAGCTAGCCTCATTAAGGATGGAAGGAGCAGCTTTGGTATGGTGGGAAGCCAAGACCAAGGAGGAAATCAAGAAACATGGTAAGCTTACTTTATCATGGGTTGAATTTATTTCCGAAATTAAGAAGCAATTTTATCCTCTTGGTCATCTACAAAAGGCTATAGTGAATTGGCAAAACTTTAGACAGTTTAAAGGACAAAGTGTTCAAGAGTACACTCAAGAGTTTAGGAGAAGAGCACTGTTGTTAGGAGTAGACTTACAAAGTAAAGATACTTTGCTAAAGTATATAGGTGGTTTGCATAATTACCTTATACATACTATCCTCATGTTTAATCCTACTAGTCTAGATGAAGTTTGTGTACAAGTTAGGCATTTAGAGGCTAGAGGAAAAAACACTTTTGATTCACTAAATGAGGGTAGTGATTTTAAAAGCAAAGGAATAAAAAGGATTGCAAACTCTAGAAAGGAAAAAGGGAAATTCTTTTGCAAGAACTGTTCAAAAACAAGCCACGATGAAGATCACTGTCGGAAGCTTCATTTGGAGTTGAAACCGGAGAAATATAAAAGCAAAGACAAAACCAAAGAAAAGGGAAAAACTGTTGCAACTGTTGAACAGGACTTAGGGTCTGAATCAGGTGATGAGACAAAAAGTATCACCATGGTATTAAATAACATAAAGGGGAAAGAGGTTGTACAAGACACAAATCCCAGTTCTAGCTCATTAAACTGTCACAAAGAAACTCAAAATGAAAAGAGGAGGATAGAGCTATTTCATGTGAGGATAATCTCAAACCACACAAATATAGACACACTTTTTGATAGTGGGTCTCAAGCTAATCTCATTTAATAAGACTTGGTCAAACAACTGAAATTTGAGATAATTCCACATCCAAATCCTTATCCACTTGGGTGGATAAGAAAAGATGCAAACTTACAAGTCTCAAAGAAGTGTATCTTGCGCTTCGCCATAACAGCTTATTATGTTGATTGGGTTGAACTGGATCTAGTACCGCTTGACATTACAAGTGTTGTGTTGGGTAGTCCATATTTATATGACAGAAAGGCAATCTTCCATCGCCATGAGAATAAGTATCACTTGTTCAAGGATGGAAAAGAGCACATTATGAGAGCACATAAGAAGAAGCTAGAATCTTCTTTAGTCCATGTAGGGCCATTGAAAAGGCTAGTTAATAAAATTCAAAGTCTGACTTTGTTAATGGTTAAACGACAAGATTTATTTCATTTTCCTTTTCATGATATTTCTGATATAAATGATGGTATGTTTCATTCTGATAACAGGTCATCTTTGAAAGAAGATGACATTTTGTTGCACAAGGCACCTTTGGTGACGAACGGTGCAGAGAACGAAGTGTCGGTGCAAAGCAATGCAAGAGTCCATGAGATGGAAAGGCATGCAAGAAAAGAGGGCACACAGTTCAGCATGGGTCAATGTTGGTTTCAGAATGGTAGATTGGTATGGCGAGAAAACTTGGTCAGGAATAGGCACAAGTACAGGGTTCATTCAGCAAAAATTTACCATGTGAACAGTTGGCAAGGTGAACCTTATTTTCAATCTTCTTTGAAGTTTGACCATTGTAGAAACAATATGCTTTCTGCAAATTATAGTTGTTGTTCTACAAATTTCAAGAATTTGCGTCATGACTCAGTCAATGTTAGCAACAGTCGGTGAGTGAATTCAAGGAACAATTTATCTTTTTATGAGAAGCTCAATTTGATGAATTCAGGAAGATTTAAGTGGTTCAAAGTTGGAAGAGTGGAGAATCAGTCTCCTCATCTTCATTTTCTGTAATCATAGAGCTTTTTTGGGTCCAAAAGCTTCCCATTTGGGAGGTGTGATCAGGTGATCATGTCCTAAGTTGTAAAAATGCTCAAAATTTTATTTGCTCAAAATTGGTTGAAACCAGAACAATAGGAAAGGCCTCGTTAAAACGATCTTGTAGCCACAAACAACACTCAAAACCGATGTTGTATGAGAAAGATATTCAAGTTTGAAGTTTATTGATTTCAGGGAAAAGCCCAATTTGACTCAGTTTGACTTTGGATTTAAAAAAAATATTAGAAAAGGAATATTCCACAAAATATTTAGAGAATATTCCACAGAATATTCTGTAGAATATTCTGAACAAGCCAATCAAGGGGTGCCACGTGGCCCCAAGACTTAAAAGTTTCATTGTGTAAAATTTTATGGCATGGACAAGTTTTAAACCCGGGTCTGGGTGATCCCAGCCGAGCGGCCCGACCGGGTGCTTTACACGGTGACTCTTAACAGTATTGGGTCCAAATTTCTATTGGAAGTTTCATTTAAAATGAGAGGGGGACGAAAGGGGGCCAGCCGCCCCTATCAATGAAACCTAGCACTGAGACCAAGCCCTAACTCCAACTAGTGGATAACATTACGGTTAACGGAAATGTGGATAAGGTTCACATATAAACAGGTGGGTTTAATGTTTAATGTTTATTATTACGGTTTTCATAACTGTTTGTCCCAACTTATATTGCGACGGAGACAGAACATGTGACCACCCAAAAGGTTGACATTTAATGCCAAATTTTATCTGCGTGGTTTAAATGGCGGACTCTGCCCAGATTTGGCGCCGGTCCCTAAAATAGTGGAGCTATCTGCAGTTCCACCACATATGGTGGAGGTTTTCTAGCCCTAATTAGGCAAAAGTTGTTTTTTTCATAACTTTGGCTAGGGAAGACCATTTGGAGCGATTTTTTTTTTTTTTTTTGGGTAATTTGAGCATTCTAGAGCCAATGGTGCAGGTTGCAGAGGCAACAGAGCTCATATTCAGGTACTTTTTCAGCATATAATCTTGGAGAGCCATCAATGCCTAAGAAGTGTTGGAGTTATATTGGGCTAGGGTTAACCTTTGGAGGTGAAAAAAAAGCCTATCTTTACTGTTTTTAGTGTTCTAAACTCATTTATATAGTTATTTTTTCCTGTTTATGCTTTCTTCACACTGTATAACTAATTTTGAGCATAATAAGAGCAAGGACATGCCCAAGTAGATGTAGCCCAGGAGGGGTGAACTGCCTTATCATATGCTGTGTTATATATGTGATTTATATTGCTGTGTTTTTCCAGAGTTAAATATGTTAAATAGTAAAAGGAAATAATCCTCCTATGCACAAAAAGACTCATAAATTCACCAAAAGAATTTTGTTCCAATTGCAAAACATATTAAACAGTTTTCACACATAAGTTTATGGATAATGAATACCTTGCACCAGCAAACAAGTAGTTTCATTTCCATATCGTTAGTGATTACTTCTATTATTTCTTTAGGCAGAGTCTGTAAAGGGCCAGATAGCTTCTGGATCTCATCCTTTCTTTAAAGGTGACATACCCAGTAAATGCCCCTATAGTCAATCTCTGTATTAGAAATAAGAACTTCTCACATTTTAGATCATTGGTCAACCATGGTCGACCATGCATTATAAAATCAAACATGGTCATCAATGGTCAATCATGGTCAACCATGGTTGAACGTCGCATTGTCACGAATATTATACTGATATGAAAATCAACCATGGTTAAGCATGCTCAACCATGGTCCAACGTCGCATTGTGACAAGCATTATCTCAATATGAAAATAAACCATTGTCAACCATGGTCAACCATGTTTATTTTAGTGTTTATAATATTTATCTTAGGGTTTATATACCTTATGTTTATAATATTAGTCCCATGGGGTTTAATATTATTCCCTTGGGTTCATAATCCCTTGGGGTTTTAGTATTAATCCTTTTGGGTTTATAATATAAATCCCTTGGGTTTATATTATCAATCATTTTCAACTATCATCAATCATAGCCAATATTGGTCAACCATGGTTGAATGTCGCATTGCGACAATAATTTTCACAATGTGAAAATCAACCATAGTAAAAAATGGTCCAATGTCACATTATGACAAATGTTGTCTCAATATGAAAATAAATCATTGTCTCAAACATGGTTCAACATCACATTATGACAAATACTATCTCAATATGATAATCACGGTCAACCATGGTTGACCATGTTTTATAAAATCAAACATGGTAATCCATGGTCAATAATGGTCAACCATGGTCATATGTGGCATTGTCACAAAGATTCTGTTGATATGAAAATCAACCATGGTTATGCATGCTTAACCATGGTCCAACCTCGCATTGTGACAAGGATTATCTCAATACGAAAATCAACCATGGTCAAACATGTTTATTTTAGTGTTTATAATATTTATCTTAGGGTTTATATACCTTGGGTTTATAATATTAATCCCTTGGGTTTAATATTATTCCCTTGGGTTCATAATCCCTTGGGGTTTTGGTATTAATCCCTTAGTTTTATTTTTTCCCTTAGTTTTATTATATCAATCATTTTTGTTTTATTATTACCTTGGGTTTATATTATCAATCCCTTGGGTTTATTACTCCCTTAGGTTTATAATGTCAATCATAGTCAACCATGGGCAGCCATAACCATCCATGGCCAACCATGGTCAAGCATGTTCGATTGATGCATTGTGACAAGGGTTGTCTCAATATTAAAATCAAACATGGTCAATCATTGTCCAATGTCACATTGTGACAAAGATTGTCCTGATATGAAACTCAATCATTGTCAAGCATGGTCAGCCATGGTCCAATGTCGCATTGTGACAAGGATTGTCTCAATATGGAAATCAACCATGGTCAACTATGTTTATTTTAGGGTTTATAATATTTATATTAGGGTTTATATACCTTAGGCTTATAGTTTTTATCCCTTTGGTTTATAATATTAATCCCTTGGGTTTATTAATCTAAGGGTTCATATTTCTAGGGTTTAATATTATCCCCTTAGGTTTCTAATCCCTTGGGCTTTAGCATTAGTACCTAAGGTTTATTATTCCCTTGGGTTTATAATATCAACCTTGGTCAACCATGTTTTTTAAACTTAATCATGGTCAACCATGATCTAATGTCGCATTATGACGAATGTTGTCTCAATATGAGAATCAACCATGTCTAACCATGGTCTAATGTCGCATTGTGATGAATATTCTCTCAATTTGAAAATAAATCATGGTCAAGCATGTTCATCCATGGTCCAACATCACGTTGTGACAAGGATTGACTCAATATGGAAATCAACCATGGTCAACCATGGAGTCAATTGTGTTTATTTTAGTGTTTATAATATTTATCTTAGGGTTTATGTACCTTGGGTTTATAATATTACTCCCTTGGGTTCAATATTATTCAACCATGGTTAACTATGGTCAACCATGGTCCAACGTTGCATTGTGGCAAAGATTGTCCCAATATGAAATTCAATCATTGTCTCAACCATGGTCCAACGTTGCATTATGACAAATATTGTCTCAATATAATAATCATGGTTGACCCAACCATGGTCAATCATGGTCAACCTTGGTCAACCATGTTTTATAAAATCAAACATGGTCATCAATGATCAATCATGGTCAACCATGGTTGAATGTCATATTGTCACAAAGACTCTGTTGATATGCAAAATAACCATGTTTAAGCATGCTCGACCATGGTCCAACATCACATTGTGACAAAGATTGTCTCAATATGACAACATCGCATGCTCAACTATGGTCCAACATGTTTATTATAGTGTTTATAATATTTATCTTAGAGTTTATATATCTTGGGTTTATAATATTAGTCCCTTAGGTTTAATATTGTTCTTTGAGGTTCATATTTGGGTTACTATTTAATTAATTATTTAATGAATGAAATAAAAATAAATTATTTAGTTAATTTACAATATTTATATTGATAAATATTTATATTTAATATTTAACTACATTTATTATCTCATTCGTTTAATTTATCTTAATTTGTTTATTTATATTAATATTAAATATATTCATATTAATTAAATTAATTTATTTATATTAATATTAACAATATTTATTCCGGATGCAGATGTTCGTCTTGGTTGATGGGACGTCAGTCCCTTCGTGACTCCCAATGGAGCTTGCGTGGGGTGGCCATATGGCCCTCTGCAGCTCCATAATCACGACATTTATTTCGCTAGCTCGCATGGCATTAACTCAATCTGCCCGGCTATTTCACCACCCCACTCCGCTCATCTGGTTTGTGATCGCGTTTGTCTTGGGTAGCTCTACTTGCTCCTGTGTCGATTACAGCTCTCCGCCTCCTCTGTGTGGAGCCTGCCCTCCTGCTTGTGCTGAGCCGAGTGCTCACACCCAAACAGGGCGCCGCTACACGCTCCTTGGTTGTTTGGAGACGCTGTCGGGCCATCACTTCACCCAGAATGCTTTCTGTTGTTCGAATTCTTATTTGCATGCTTAGATTGCTGATTCCTGTTGGTTGCCTTCGTTTTCTGCCTGCTCTTCTTATCTCAGGCATTACCATCTCACCTCTGTGTCCATGCCACGGCTTCGTCATAGGATGTGGTGTTGTCATGGGGCAAGTAGAGGTCGTGTGACCCACTCTCGGCCTTCTACCAGCTCTGCCTCTAATTCCTCCTCTAAGGATGTCACGTAGGGTCATTACCCGGATACTCGCAGTCGAAGGGGCTGCGCTAGCCAATTTGGAAATGTTCATTTCGTCCAGCCCACCCCGTCTCCCTCTATTGACCCTCCCAGGCCCATCCCCCCTGCCTCCCGTGCATCTGCCAGTCATTCTCTTCGCCAGTCCTCCCAGAGAGCGGAATTCCACTTCGAATGCTCTCTCGATAAGCCTGTCATTACTGCTTTTGTCACAGTAACCCTTAGAGAATATTTGGCTAGCCTTTTTCCCTCCCCTGTGCCTGGCCCTAATCCCACCCCGCTCGGTCCTAATCCCTCTCCAGCTAAGAATGAAGCCTTGAATCCTGATGCACCCATTGGAATTGTGCATTCTGACCTGGGCAAGGATCACATGCAGGTGTACGTCACTCACAAGGATAGCGCACCAAAGGAAGACAATGAAGATAGAAGGGACGAGTACTGGTGCAAAATTGTGGAGGAACCGCCTTCCCCAGCCCATGAACAGTGAATTTCACACCCTTCGACTTACCATGGTACAATTGTTCAATCATCTTGGGAGAATTTTTGGTTTTCTGTATTCCTCATCAGCTGGAAAAGCTGAATGCTACTTTAGTATGTTTTTTTCTGTTATGTTAAATGGCATGGACAATGGGCCGGTTTCCCTTCAAAGGGAGGCGAAACTTTTTCCAAAAGCACTGGTTTCCCACTCAGGGTAGTTTAGTATTTTTGTTAAGCATGACTATCAAGCCCAGTTTTCAAGCTCACACAACTGAAACTGAAGCAGTTTTGTACTAGTATGTTTTATAAATAGAATTAGTATTATTCAGAGAAAAAAAAAAATTAACAATATTTAAATTGATTAATTAATAATGCATGAATTAGATATCATTTTTTGGGATTCAACTACATTAAGTAAGTCATTCAACTATGACCATTTCCATGAGAAGTAGTTGTAACTGACTAATTTCTCATGATTTTTTGAATAGTCCACTTAGCATTCATTGCATCAGGTGATGTTCACAAAGGTGAAGAAGTGGGATTGAAACTAGTGAAATGAATCACATAGCATCAATCATCACTTTCAGGGCTTGCACCCAGAAACCAGGACTTCTCGGGAGGTCACCCATCTCAGATCGTCTCTGGCTCAATCACTCTTGACTATGGAGTTTTCCCCACATCACCCGATGCAATGAGTGCTAAGTGGACTATTCAAAAATTCATCAGAAATTAGTCATTTATGACTACCTCTCATGGAAATGGTCATAATTGGATAACTTACTTAATGCGGTTGAATCCCAAAAAATGATCTATAATATCATGCACTGCGGAAACCCCTCAATACTTAAATACAAAATAGTAAAGGGAGCTCTACTTGAATGGTTCATGAGGCACAATACTTGCCAAGGTTTTGCAAATGGGGTAGCAAGCTAAGTGGGCTTGATTGTGTGGGAAACTCCACAGTCAAATGTGCTTGAGCCAGAGACGATCTGGGATGTGTGAACTCCCGATAAGTCTTGGTTGTCGGGTGTAAGCCCCGGAAGTGATGATTGCCACTATGTGATTCATTTCACTAGTTTCAATCCCACTTCTTCACCTCTATGAGCATCACCCGATGCAATGAGTTCTAAGTGGACTATTCAAAAAATCATGAGAAATTAAGGCGTATATCAACCTCATTTACTAATATAAGTGTGCATGCAATTAATATACATTTTCGGCATATATCAACCAAATTTATTAATATAATTATGCTAATATATATTTTAATTATATATACATATACTAAATTCTATCATTATTACATACCTTAATTATCATAATTATAATTACGAAATTCCTATGCACTACATAAATAATTTATTTTCTTTCCATAAATCCTCATAAAAACTAAATCCTTTAGGAATACTCTCATCGATATTTACTTTAAAAAAATTAATTGGAAAGATATTTGATTTTTTCAAACCAATTTATTCTCACCTTATTTGTGGGAAGAAAATATAATTAAACTTACTATATTCATTAATATAAAAAGCGTGAAGAACTTATCTATTATACTATTATTTACAGAAATTAAGAGTTTTTCTGTGGTTTTTATTTTATATATTTTAATTTTCATATTACGACACATTGGGTAAACCATCATTTAAGGCATCCCAATGCTTTTATTCTCTAAGTGGTTTCTAAAGAGAAACATTGCAAGGGCTCCTTCTTCAAGAGGATTGAAAAAAGACACTTTTGAAATTGATGATAACCATAACAAAACAATAATTAATATTGCCTTTTAGTTTGCAATGGATAACAACAAGGCTAATAGTGATTTGATTTAATGTGCTACCCACGTTACATGGACATAATCACTCATTTCCTTGTTGGGATGAGGAAGAAGGGATACAAAATTGAAAGATAGGGTTTAAAGCTATTTTCTAAAAAGGAAAGTACATTATAATCAGTGTACAATTTCAAAACATAATTTTTACAATTTCACATCATATCAGCCCCACCTATATGAAGATGAGACATGAGAAAAAGTTAAAACAATATTAAAATATGGGACTTGAGAAAGAGTTTAAAATATATTTATATAATATAATACATAAAAATGGATATAGTGAAATCAGAGTGATTTTTTCAAGGATTTAAACTGAAAAATAAATGATTTTGATAAGGTTATCTTATTTTATTATTTATCTTTTTAAATTAGTTGTATTTAAATAAATTATATGTTTTTGTTAATATGCCATTGAGTAAAGTAAATTGTGAATATTTAATATAAGTTAAAGGTTCCATTTCTTTTTAGTGCAAATTTATCAAGTATTTGTATTGTGAATATTTAATATAAGTTAAAGGTTATATTTTTTTTTTTTGCAAATTTATCAAGTATTTGTATTTGAGTATCTAAATATAAATTTTAGATCAGTATATGTTGGTTTATTTGATTTTTTATTATTATAATGAAAATGGTGATGGTGATGGTGGTGGTAAATATTTACTGAAATTAAATTTGGTTTATCATACTTTTAAAAATTTAATGAACTATTTGGTTTCTTTTATAATGTTATTTTCTTAATTCAAGGTTTTGAGGGAAGTATTAATTTTATTGATGTAAAAGATTAGGAAGGTAGATATTGTAATAAATATTTTAAATTGTGACAAAATTTGGTTGTATTAAGGACATTCTAAGAGAGTGATTTTCATCATCAACACTCTTACTATCACAAAGATGACAAATTATTTTGACCCAAGACACTCTAGTAATTGTCCAATGCCTTGTTTCACTATGAATCATATGAGTTTGTTTTTATCTTAACAATGTTTATTTCTTCTTTAAGTTCATCAAAACAAAGATATACTTTTGATATTTAGATTAGGGTTAATCGCCTCCTTATATTATCTTACTTTATTTTTATTTTCTAATTCTTTATCATGCCACAATTTCTCCTTTAATTAAATAATATAATATTTTTAGTGTTAGTGTTATTCTATAGACCTCTTCCTTTATTCTCCAATAATTTAATCAAGCATTAGTATCTTTATGCCACCCTTATTTGCAATGTAAGTGATTTTGACTTACAATTTGAAGCTATCTTAGGAAGTCTCTTGTCTTCCATGTTGTTTATCTATTCTTGTACAATAGGTAATTAGTCATAGCTTTGCATCTATTGAAATATGTAACTAGATACAATCTTCATAATGACATATGTAATCATGATTTTATGTATTTAATGTAAAGAGAAAAATATATTTATTGTTATTGAGGCATGGGTTTCATGCTCAAGGAAAATTTTATTTTAGGTCAAGCACCCATTGAGTGCTTCTAGGTTTATCATAAAGTCAATTGAGTCATTGTCATGTCTAGGAGACCCTTTTGGGCATGTTACAAGAATTTATTTGAGTCATAGTTTAGTCAAAAGACCCTCCAAGACCTTTTCAAATGTGCAAGCTACAAGTCAACCTTATCAAAATACAAGTCGGCCTAGAGAGGGTGAAAAGTAATCCTATTTGATATGACAAGAAGCCTATATATATACAAGGATAGTCAACCACTTTGGAGAGCATCCAAGAAAGTAACAAGAGTTCGATCTGAAGCACAATAAGCACTAGAAAATTCAGCGAGGAAGGAGGAAAATAGAACAAAGGAAAATTCAGAGTTATTAAGGACTATTTTGGGTAAATATCTCACACATGCGACCTATATTTAGGACATCATTTCACCTACAACAAGACTGAGTTACAATCAGATCAAGGAGCCACGTGAAGGGTAAAAGAAGCATTGATAATCAATTCGAGTTGTTGTAGAGAGATCTGTTGTCTAACAAAAGAATAATAGAGACAATCCTTACCATATTTTTGTCCCAAGTGCGAGATAGGGTTACAGTTGCAGGAAGGGTCAAAATTCACAGTCAAATGTGCATAACTAAAATTGAGGTTGAAAAGGAAGCAAGCAACTGTTGGAAGGATAGTTTGACTATCTTTGAATTTGTGGAAGAGGAACTCATCCATGATAAGTTTGAATTGGTCTTGGAGGGACCTTTGTCAAGGGTCGTAGGTCTTGGAATTCATCAATTGAAGTTAAATAAGAAGATAAGAGTTCTTGTGGGTTTTCCTCTCAACAGGAGAGTTTTTAACCCTGGCTAATAGGCTACATATTGTGTCCTATTATCTCATTGATTTTATTGTTTTATAGTTGTTTGATTATAGAGAACACTGATAATAACTAAGAAAAGAAGAAGCAAATCAATTTAAGTAAAAATGCATCACAAGAAGTTATAAAAATAAGAGAAATCACCTATTCTAGTTGCCTTATATTTCTCAACATAGTATCATAGCTAAGGTTACAAGACAAGGAAATGAAACTTAAATAAGGACACTCAAGGGAAGAAGCAGAAGAAGATCATCCAAGAAACATAAAGAACATCAATCATCAAGAAGGACTAACCCCATAATCATCTTAAATGAAGTAACTAAGGAGAATCAAATAAGGCCTCAAAACCCTAAATAATTCAAGGAAGGGATCTTCAATTGAAGCATTCTTGGGAAGCCTACATATCGAACAAGTAAAATAAGACCTCAAGGAATCGACGTCCACTCACTTAAAGAAAGACTCTACATTTCAAGCACCTTGGTAATGCCACTACATCCTACTCTATCATTCAAGGAAGCAAGGAAAAGACATTGTCATCATCATCAAAAGAATCAAAGGGATCTCCCTCTTCTTGAGTCAAGGATCACTTTTGAAGGATGACATCTTCATAAAGAATAAATCTTATATTATCAACATCTTCAAAGAAAGGAATCAAGTTGAATATTTTTCCATCGAGTATCATCACTTGACAAGTAAGTATCTTTATATCTATGTCTGAATCTATCAAAATGACTTCATTTTCAAGGAAAGCAACAAATTGTTTGATCATCAAACTTTTTTGCATGGAATAAGAGGACAAATTTGATTCTCATAGAAAATGAATTCACTATCACAAGAAGAATCTCAAACATTGTTGAAGTTTATGAAAGAGGAAATAAGGGCTCAAATGATCCTTATACAATCCATTAAGGATCCCATTGTTTCTTATATAGAAAATTTCGAGTCATCAAAATAAATATATGAAAAGCTAGGAGAATTGTTCTCTATAAGCACTGCTAGAGAATTCATATCTTTAAGAACCAAGATATACATGATGAAGATATCAAAGAAAGGAGTAATAACCTCATATTTTATGATGGTTTCGGAAATCTGATACCAACTACAAGAGTTGGGGGAAATAATGTCTGACAAAGAAATGACCACATTTGTGCTCAATGCACTACTAGAGGAATGGGGCACCTTTGTGTCAAGCATATATGGAAAGAAGGAAGCTACCCCATTAAGTGAACTTTGGTCATTGTGTGATATTGAGGAAACCATATTGAAGGATAAAGATGATGCAAGATCAAATGAACAAGTTCAAGCATTTTCTACCATGGGCAAGAGAAAAGGAAAGTTTAGGAAAAGGATGAAGATTGATATGTCAAAGATCCAATGCTATGTTTTTCAGGAATATGGGACCTGCAAGAGAAATTTTCCTAAACTCAAGAAGGACAACAAGAAAAGGAAATAAATAATTGAAGCCCATATCACCGAAGAAGTAAAAGAACCTAAGGAGAAGAAATACAAGAAAGAAGGGATAGATATTCACTATTAAGGTCTCTATACCAAGAATAAGTAGGAGGTGAAAATAAATCTACCATGGTCAAAGGTTGCTATTAGGATAAGAAGCATTGCAAGCATGATAATATGCATCATATTATAATATGACATAATACAATTGAAGCAATATCTCATGACATTGTTGTAAGGATAGCTGAAGTAGAACTATAGATGATTGTAGCAGTCATCATAGAAAGGAAGCACCACTTAGTAACCTCATTGAAAGCATAAATAATACTTATGGGTAGAATAAAGTCATCTACCATGATAAAGGATAGAAAGAGTTCACCATGCATCACCATTAGGAAGGATCAATTACATGATGAGGATAATCAAGATCCTTCGTTGGAATATTCATTAGAAGTTTCACCTCTACATGGAAGAAGTAAGTGTATCTCTGATCATTTCACCTTGTGTGGGATCCATTGTTTATAAGGATAATGATATGGTGACAAAGGAGTGCAACATGTCAATATGGTTGAATTAATTTCAATCAAGAAAAGGAAGCCTAGATCACCAAAAGGAGAAAAGAGGTATGTATATATTTGAAAAATTAATTCATGTCATCATATAGTTTCAAATAGTATGGTTGAATGCTCTATATAATAGGTATGATCGAATAAAAGGGATCTCTTCCATTGGAAAGATGCATGAAGGCATGGTTCACATATTGAAAAGATGAAATCAACATAATATGTCCTCATATGGAATATGAGGTGGTTGACAAAGATGAAGGAATTATGGATATAATTTCCTGGGGAGAAATATGTGAAGAGATAAAGAAGAGATCGTGAAATATGCAATGATGGTCACGTAAGAAAAGGAAATCAACATTCGATGACTAGAAGAATTGATCATGAAATCTCAATAGAGAAGGTATGAAGACCTTGATAAGGGTTGTAAAGGAAGGAGACCCTTGACATTAAAATTCTTGGAGATGTGTTTATGCATGTGCTAGATGTTGATGTTGCAAAACGAGATTTCATGATGAAAGGCCATTGTAAAAGGTAACTTTGATTTAATGTTCATTTATGATTTTTGAACAACATATAGATGGATTGATACAGGGTTGAAAAAAGAGATTTTTAGATGTCACCTACAACTAGCACTCATGTGGTTGGATGAAAAATCCTAAAGGAAACATGAATTGGAAAAAGGTATTCATATGAAGAAAAGCCAGATGTTGACTAGAAGATAACTTTCCGATGAAGAAAATGATGACATGACTAACATGGTTCGTAAAGGAAACTGATGGATGGATGATGCCCTACGAAGAAAAATCTAGAAGATGAAGGCTTCATAATTATGAAAATTAAATTCATGGCATCGAAAAGAGGGGCTCTACAAGAAGTTGAAGGTACCATGATCTCCACCAAAGAGAAGTAAGTTGCTGGAAACAAGTCCCTAATTAAGAGGGAGCTTGGGTACATTACTTTATAGGAATGGGTATATATTCCCTGGTTAAGAGGAATAGATAGACACATCATTCTTATCTTCATATTTTGAAGAAATAATGGAGGATTGGGTAAGCATCTAACATCTGATACTCTTTGAGGATGAGGTAGGGAATCCAAGATAAGAGTAGTCGAAGAGGACTGATATTCTTTGAGGATTGGGAATCCAAGATAAGAATAGTCTTGGAAGGACATACCCTATGAGAACCCAGGTGGGGTATGTACCTTGAGAGACAATTATGATGGTGTCTATCAGTCATTGGTCTCTCCAACATTGTGCTCTGATCCTATGGAGAGATAAATTTGTTAGTAAAGGCCTTTCTATGTAATAATGCGAGTTGGTATGACGCAAAGAGATGGCTTACCAATCCAACTCGTCTTATGAGAATTCTTTAGATTGATAATGTCCAAGTACCTTATATGGATTATGAATACCTCCCTAGTTAAGAAGGAGTGTTGAAATAACAAGGTTCAAAGTTCATAATGACATATGGAATCATGATTTTATGTATTTAATGTAAATAGAAAAATAAATTTATTATTCTTGAGCAATGGGTTTCATGCTCAAGGAAAATTTATTCAAACTCCCATTGAGTGCTTCTAGGTTTGTCATAAAGTCAATTGAGTCATTGTAATGTATGGAATACCCCCTTGGGCATGTTACAAAATTTATTTGACTCATAGCTTAGTCAAAAGACTTCCAAGGCCTTGTCAAATGTGCAAGCTACAAGTCAGCATTGTCAAAAGACAAGTCATGCTAGAGACGGTGACAATTTGACCTATTTGATGTGAAAAGAAGCCTATATATACAAGGCTAGTTGACCACTTTGGAGAACATCCAAGAAAGTAACAAGAGTTTGATACAAATAAAAATTATCACTAGAAAAGTCAGCGAGGAAGGAAGAACATAGAACGAAGGAAAGTCACAATTCTTAAGGATTTCTTTGGCTAAATCTCTCACACATGTAGCCTATAATTAGGGCGTCATTTTACCTACAACAAGACCGATTTACAGTCAGATCAAGGAGCCACGTCAAGGATAAAATAAGAATTGATAATGAAGTTGATTTGTTGTATTTAGATTGGTTTTCCAAGAAAATAATCATAGAGAAAATCCTTACCATATTTATGTCACATGTGCAAGCTAGGGTTGTTGCAGAAAGGGTCAAAAATCACAGTCAAAAGTGTAGAACTGAAATTAAGGTTGAAAAGGAAGAAAGCAACTGTTGGAAGGAAAGTTTGACTATATTTGACTTTGTGGAGAAGGAGATCATCCATGAGAATTTTGACTTGGTCTTGGAGGGGACTTGGTCAAGGGTCACAGGTCTTGGAATTCATCAATTGAAGTTTGATAAGAAGAGAATAGTTCTTGTGGGTTTTCCTCTCAGTATGTTAGGTAAAAGTTTTGGCCCTGGATGATAGCCTACATCTTGTGTCCTATTATCTCATCCATTTTATTGTTTGGTAGTTGTTTGATGATAGAGAACACTTATAATAATTAAGTAAAAGAGGAAGAAAATCAAGTTAAGTAAAAATGCATCACAAGCAGTTATCAAAATAAGAGAAATCACCTATTCTAGTTGCCTTAGATTTCTCAACAACATCAATGGTGGAAAGAGTAACTTATATGAGGAGGATAGGATAAGGATTTTCTCCTTTATTTTTTAGATTATAAGTAATAAAATTATTTTGCAATTTCTCTATCCCTTTTCCAAGATTCTTAGAGATGTTGCATCCCTAAATTTCATAACTATATTATAGGATAAAAAGAAGAAAAAGAGTTTCTTCTTATACCATAGTCAAATATCTATCTACTAACTTTCAAATATTTTTCAATCCATAATAAACTTTCCACCTTCCATTTATCATTTTTTCATTGATATAGTTTGAGTGAAGCTTATGAAGAGATATTTGTATGAAACTACTTCCTCCAAGTTGTTTTTTTCATACACGAAATCGTTGTAAGTTATCTTTTTGGAATTAATTATTGTAACCTTAATTTTGTTAGTATCAATAATCATACCAATACCTGTAGGTTTTAACCCTGTACAGAAATTATCTGCAAATGAATCTTAAAAACAGAAAATAAACAATAGCGAAAGCATGAAACATAAAATAGATATACATAGAGATTTTCCCCTGGATCCCAAATTGGGACGACCAGCTTGATTTTTCATTATATTCCTTTTAGTGTTACAACACATATATTGATTAGGAGCTCAAGTCTGAACTATGGAAAAAGCTCAAAATTGAAAGTGTTCAAAATCACTTGCAACATGAACAATTGGATAGGACTCGTCGTTGTGATCCTGATGCCATGAACGGCACTCAAATCCGACATCGTATGTGAAAGTTATGCATGTTTGAAGTTTTTCAGTATCCTTCAAAATCCAGTTTGACCAGGGTTGACTTTGACTTTGGAAAATATTAAAAAAATAATATTCCTTGGAATATTTCGAGAATATTCCTTGGAATATTTCAGGAATATTCCTCAAAATATTCCATGGAATATTCCATCCAAGCTAATCAGGATTTGATAAATGGCAAGGATATATTGGCTATTTGGTTGACTATTTGTATTTTTTGCCAATCAGCGGGTGCCACATGGCAAGCCCAGAGGCCGCCACGTGGCCCCAGGCCGTGGAAAATGTGGCGTGTTAAAAATTTTGTGAGTCCACAGATTTGAACCTGCGACCTCATGTGCACAAGCCAAGTGGCCCAACCAACGCTCCTATTCCAAAGTTCTTAACAAATATGGAATGCAACGTGTATTTAAGGTTGGTTGAACGCTGTTGTGGCGGAAAATGGGTGCCAGCCCCTAAGGGCCAGCCCCCACATATCCATGTGACCAGGCCATAGCGACTAGGAGCTAACATAAACGGCAGAAATTTTTTTAAACGTGATTTAATTAACCACTCAAACGTGGCTTAGCCACTAATCTGCCCTTATTAACGTAAATACGATTTTTTGGGTTAAACAGTTTAATCAGCCCTTAATCCTTCATTAAAGTTAAACTAATCTAGAATTAAATATGGCGACAGTTATGGTGGGTCCATTAATTTCAGAGGTCGGCCAACTTTTGTGCTCCTATCTGCAGTTTCTCCACATTTGGTGGAGCTTGTTTAGGGAAGATTGGGAAGAAATTTGTTTTGGCCATAACGTCTCCAATATTGGACCAAATTGGATGAAATTTTGTTTTATTTTGGCTTTATTCAGCATTATGGAGCCATTGAGATAGGTTTCAGAGCCATTAGAGTTGATATTTAGCTCCATTTGCTTCAGGGAAGCTTGGAGAGCCATCAGGGCCAAGAGGGAGTTGGAGCTGTTTTGGGCTATGCTTAACCATTTGAGGTGAACCAAAAACTGATTTTGACTATTTTCAGCATTACAGAGCCATTGGAATAGGTTCTAGAGGTAGTAGAGGTGTTCTACATCCATTTTAGCTTCATGGAATCTTGGAGAGTCACTAGGACCATTGGGGAAATGGAGTTATCTGGAGTTGTACCTCACTGTTTGAGGTGATCCAAAAACCATTTTCAACTATTTTTGACCTTTTGAACCTAATGGAAGAGGTTTTAGAACTTTTTTAGGACTTATACAGCTCAAAAAACTTCATAGGAGTTCAAAGAGCCATCAGGGCCTTGTTGAAGAAGTCATTGTTTATGGTAATTCTTCACTGTTTAGTGAATATGGAAAGGAATTTTTAGCATTTTCATGCCTTCTGAATCTATATTTACATTCATATTTTCCTATTGAGGCACTTTTAAAATTTTATTAGCATTTTGGAGCATTTTAATACAAGAGGACAAGCTCATTTTGGGAGGCTTGGTCCAATAGACGTAGCCCAGGAGGGGTGAACTGCTCACCAAACATTTGTGTCATGTTATGGAAGTTATCTTGCTGTGTGTTTCTGATTTAATATGTTAAAAAGAAAATTAAATTAACTTTCCTTCACACATAAACTCATAAACAGTTACTAAAAACACTTTGTTTAACTTGCAAGACATGGAGAATTTTGCACACATTTAATTAAATGGAAATGGATACCTTGCACACATTTTCAAGTACTTCCATTTTCAGATCAGATGGTATCAGAGTGTTGGTTAAGCTTAGTTTGAGCATTTGTTTCTGTGCAAAAGGTGTTAAAATAGTGTAAAAGATTAACTGTTTTATTGGTTGCAAAATGGTTGATTGTATGATTTTGCTTGAGTTGAAAAGATAGTTGTTGATAGCTAAGTCTTGGAAAGGAAAAAAAAGAGTTGTAGGCTATTTCCTTACTCCAAAGTACCTCAAGATTATCTTTGGAAAACAAACCCACTTGATCAGTGTTTGCTACAAAAGATATAGGAGTTTTTGTTTTATGGCTGCTTGAATAAGAAGGGGTCTTTACAGACATTTGGTTAAAAAGCTTGTCATTTGTTTGAAAGCTTTGAGAACTTTTATTTGGAAGTTCCTTTTGTTAATTTAACCATTTACATAATTTTAACTTCTTCCACAAGTGAAGTTTCCTCCTTCACAAGATTCTTCAATGATGACATGAAGAATGAGTTCATTAAGGTGAAGGAGATGGTGCAGATTTTGATTGAGGATCAAAGAGAAAGTGCTAAGCTTCATGCACAATTGTTGACCATGAAGAAAGAGAAAGAAAAAATTCTCCAAAGGCTGCATGACATGGAGAAAAAACTCCTTCAGGCTCAAGAAGCTTTGTCCAAGAACAAGCGTGAGGAAGAGGTAAACCATTCCAACTTGTCTTCAATTTCCTCAATTGAAAAGTGTGTTGGTTTTTTTGAAAAACATACAAGGGGTATAGGGTTAAAATTAATGTTTAAGATGGGATATCATGAAGGCAGAGGTTTGGGCAAGCATGCACAAGGCATGGTTGACCCTATTTTGGTTGTGGACCGACCCAAGAATGTTGGTCTTGGGTATGTGCAGTCTAATGGCTAAGACTCCAAATCCTTGAATGCATGTGATGCAAATTTAAAGAGAACCTTTATTCCAAGTTCCAAAATGCATATATGTCAAAATTGTTTTAAGGATGATTGCCATTATTTTAAGCCATCATTGTAGCAAGTAGAGGGTAAACATGTCGCTTATGGCGAGCATGCAAATGTAAGCATTTTTCAAGACAAGAAAAGTGATGAAAGTCTAAAAAAGAAAGTTGTCTCCTCTACTAGTTCATCATCTTTCAAAGACAAAAAGGATGGACATTCCACGTAGCACAAGAGGTATAATTATTCACATGATCAATTTTATTATGTTTTAGCAAAGAATGATAATTTTGCTTGTTCAAATGAGAGAAATTTTTGTTGCACATTTTGTGGTGGATTTAACCATGTTGCTTCAAGGTGCTGGTTGAAAAAGAAAGCACACAGGAAGCAGAAGAGACACAGAAAAATTTCTCAGAAAGTGCTTAAGAGTTGCACATTTTGTCAAAAGAAGGGACATGATGTCTCTCATTATTGGACTTTGCATCCAACAAGTCGTCCAAAGCACATGCAGCTAGAGGACAAAAAGATTGGCGCAAGTGGATCTATGGATTCCATTATCAATGTGGAAATGGAAGATTCACATGTAGAAATGTTGCAGCATGAAAAGATGCCATGGAGTTGGCTTAGTAGGAAGTGGATTAACTTCTTAATGCAGTAAGTCATACTCATTTTGTACATGCAAATTTCAGATTTTTGTATGCATGTATTTCAGTTGGAAAGTTGATGCAAGATTGCATGTAAAAGTAGTTTCAATTGAAGGAATTTATTTGTTGTTGCAAAATTTCGCCATGGAGGTGTAAAAGATGAGTATGATACTCACTTATATTGCAGCAATATCTTTTAGTTTAGCTCATAGTCACCCACATGTTTTTGGGATGACGTACTTGTTGATATTTGAAAAGAAGAGTTGAAGTTGCACATGTACATAGAGGTTTTATGTGTAATTAGTGAATTTTATATAGTTCATTGTACATGATACATACACATGTGTTTGTGAAGATGTATTTTGTTGTTTTTCGACTTGTGTCGATTATGGGAACACTTTTTACATTGATGGTTGTGTCAATTGTAAAGCGCATTTCATGTCAACTTGTTGTTGATGTCGTATGTTGCACAAGGTGTCTTTGGTGTCGATTGGTGCAGAGAACGAAGTGTCAGTGCAAAGCGGTGCAAGATTCCATGAGATGGAAAGGCATGCAAGTAAAGAGGGCACAAAGTTCAGCAAGGGTCATTGCTAGATTCAGAATGGCAGATTGGTATGGCGAGAAAACTTTGTCGGGATTCGGCACAAGTACTTGGCTCATTTAGCAAAAATTCGCCATGAGGACAATTGGCAAGTCAGGGAAATTTTTGAAGGCTGAAGAGAAGAGGATGTTGTTATTCTCTCATTTTTTTTACATTTCAATTTCAACATTTCAGTGAGCTTTTGGGGTCCAAAAGCTTCTCATTTGGGAGGTGTGATCAAGAGCTCAAGTCTAAGCTATGGAAAAAGCTCAAAATTGAAAGAGTTCAAAATCACTTGCAACCGGAACAATCAGATAGGCCTCGTCACTACGATCCTGGTGCCATGAACGACACTCAAATCCGACATCGTATGTTAAAGTTATGCAGGCTTGAAGTTTTCAGTGTCCTTCAAAAATCCAGTTTGACCAGGGTTGACTTTGACTTTGGAAAATATTAAAAAAAATATTCCTTGGAATATTTCGAGAATATTCCATGGAATATTCCATCCGGGCTAATCAGGATTTGACAAATGGCAAGGGTATATTGGCTATTTGGTTGACTATTTGTATTTTTGGCCAATCATCGGGTGCCACGTCGCAAGCCCAGAGGCCGCCACGTGGCCCCAAGCTGTGGAAAGTGTGGCGTGTTAAAAATTTTGTGAGTCTGCAAATTTGAACCCACGACCTCGTGTGCACAAGCCAAGCAGCCCGACCAACTCTCCTATTCCAAAGTTCTTAGAAAATATGGAATGCAACGTGTATTTAAGGTTCGTTGAACGTTGGTGTGACGGAAAATGGGGGCCAACCCCCACATATCCATGTGACCAGGCCATAGCGACCAGGAGCTAACATAAACAACGGAAATTTTTTTAAACGTGGTTTAATTAACCACTAAAACGTGGCTTAGCCTCTAATTTGCCCTTATTAATGTAAATACGTTTTTTTGGGTTAAACAGTTTAATAAACCCTTAATCCTTCATTAAAGTTAAACTAATCCAAAATTAAATATGGCGGCAGTTATGGTGGGTCCGTTAATTTCGGAGGTTGGCCAACTTTGGCGCTCCTATCTGCAGTTTCTCCACATTTGGTGGAGCTTGTTTAGGGAAGATTGGGCAGAAATTTGTTTTGGCCATAACTTCTCCAATATTGGACCAAATTGGATGAAATTTTAGTCAATTTTGGCTTTCTTCAGCATTTTGGAGCCATTGAGATAGGTTTCAAAGCCATTAGAGTTGATCTTCAGCCCCATTTACTTCAGGGAAGCTTGGAGAGCCATCAGGGCCAAGAGGGATTTGGAGTTGTTTTGGGCTATGCTTAACCATTTGAGGTGAACCAAAAACCAATTTCGACTATTTTCAGCATTTGAGAGCCATTGGAATAGGTTCCAAATGTATTCAAGGTGTTCTACATCCATTTTAGCTTCATGGAAGCTTGGAGAGCCACCAGGGCCATTGAGGAAATGGAGTTATCTGGAGTTGTAACTCACTGTTTGAGGTGATCCAAAAACCATTTTCAGTTATTTTCAACCTTATGAACCTAATGGAAAATGTTTCAAAACTGTTTGAGGACTTCTACATCCCGAAAAAAATCAGAGGAGTTCAAAGAGCCATGAGGGCCTTGTTGAAGAAGTCACTGTTTATGGTAATTCTTCACTGTTTAGTGAATATGGAAAGGAATTTTTAGCATTTTTATGTCTTATGAATCTATATTTACATTCATATTTTCCTATTGAGGCACTTTTAAACTTTTATTAGCATTTTGGAGCATTTTAATACAAGAGGACAAGCTCATTTTGGGAGGCTTGGTCTAGCAGACGTAGCCCAAGAGGGGTGAACTGCTCACCAAAAATTTGTGTCATGTTATGGAAGTTATCTTGCTGTGTATTTCTGATTTAATATGTTAAACAACAAATTAAATTAACTTTCCCTCACACATAAACTCATAAACAGTTACTAAAAACACTTTGTTTAACTTGCAAGACATGGATAATTTTGCACACATTTAATTAAATGGAAATGGATACCTTGCACACATTTTCAAGTACTTCCATTTTCAGATCATATATATACATGCCGAATCATACATAAACCCCAATCCATTAACCCTGGATTAGAACATAATCGTAGTTCCCTTGACCGGATCTACAAAATACCAGGGGCCGAAAACCATCATGCCCCAAAACCATGTGCAAACCCATGCACAAAACCATGGGCGGGTCCGCCCACCGGAAAATAAGGACCAATTTTTTTTTCCCGGGGCACTGTTGCCCCCCCTACTGTGCCTGGCGCAACGTACAGGGGGGGCTATCTCTCTCCCTGTGACCCCCTCACGCGTGACTAGTCGTGGAAATAATATAACACATACCCAACATTCTCCCACTTGTTTTTTTATTTCCACAGGGGGGCATAGGAGAGCTGAGTCATTAGCCCAGCTTTGCAACACCCATTGTTTCTCTAGACCAAGAGAAATTCTGAGTGCTCACAGACTTCGTCAATGCATCTGTAACATTCTTCAAAGTGTCCACCTTTACCAACAACACCCTTTTAGCCTCAACCATATATCTCACAAAGTGATATTGAACATCAATGTGCTTTTTCTTTGAATTATAAGCAGGGTTCTTAGCCAAGAAAATTGCACTTTTCCTATCACAGTCTATCCTTATAGCTTGCTACACCAACCCCATACTTGAACACAATCTCTACAACCAAACTTCTTCCTTGCTTGCATGAGTGGCTACCATGTATTCTGCCTCTATAGTTGAAAGAGCCACTACAGACTGTCTTTTACTCATCCAACTGGTTGCACCTCCAAATAGGCTAAACACATACCCACTGTAGATCTCCTTTGGTCTAGATCTCCAGCCCAGTCTGCATCAACAAAACCACAGATGTCCAAAACTCTGTCCAATCCTAGTCTTCCCTGGTAGCACAAGCTATAATCACTAGTGCCACGCAAATATCTTAAAACCCTCTTTACTGCTGTTGAATGTTCCTTCCATGGGTTTTACATAAACCTGCTCAATACTCCCACTGCATGTGCAATGTCCGGTCTAGTACAGACCATTGCATACATCAAGCTACCCACTGCACTTGCATATGGAACACGGGACATATCCTCCTCCTCTTCTTCTTGTTTCTTGGGATACTGTTCAGTAGAAAACTTTACACCTACAGGAATAGGAACATTCACTGGTTTACTATCCTGCATATTGAACCTTTGAAATATAGTCTCAACATACTTCCTCTGGTTTAATCGGAGCTTCCTCTTTGCCCGATCTCTCTTAATTTCCATGCCCAAAATATATTTTGCAGCACCAATATCCTTCATGTCGAATTTGGAGAATAGTTGGGTCTTCAAATCTTGGATAATTTCTTTGTCGTTTCCAATCAACAACATATCATCCACATACAAGACCAAATAAATAACACGGTCACCAATTAATTTAAAATAAACACAATGATACTCCTTGCTTCTAGTGAAGCCAAGTCCCCATATATAGGTATCAAATTTCTGATACCACATCCTTGGTGATTGTTTTAACCCATACAAAGACTTATTTAACCTGCATACCAGTTCTTTCTTTCCCTTCACTATAAAGCCTTCAGGTTGCTTCATGTAGATCTCCTCTTCCAGATCCTCGTGAAGAAATGTTGTCTTCACATTCATATGTTCTACCTCAAAATCAAATGCAGAAGCAACAGATAAAAGTAATCTAATAGAAGTAACTTTGGCAACAGGAGAAAAAATATCACCAAAATCAATTCCCGGCACCTAGGAATAACCTTTTGCTACCAACCTAGCTTTGTATTTCTCCACCTTGCCTTCTACATTCATCTTATTCTTAAATACCCATTTGCTCCCGATGGGCTTCCTTCCAGCTGGAAACTCCACCAGATCCCACTCCTCATTTTTATGTAAGGATGTCATTTCATCAACCATGGCCTCCTTCCAGAGTTTTCAATCCTCTGAATCTACCGCCTCCCTAATGGTTCTGGGATCATCATCAGTTATAGTTAAAGAAAAATTTGAACAGAAAGCAGATGGACTATACCTTTCTAGTTGTCTTCTTTCCCGAACTGATCTCCTCACAGTTGGAGTTTGTGGCTCTTCCTCTTCTAAGTCTTCTTTTGTTGTAGAGTCTGATTCATCCTCCTTTAGCTCAAAGTCTATCTTTTCAGGTTCCTTTGGTAGGACATCATGTTTAACAACATCTTTCACCTCTCTAAACACCACATCTCGGTTGTACACAACCTTCCTTGTTTCTGGGTTCCAAAGCTTGTAACCCTTTAAACCATCCTTATACCCAATAAAGATGCACCTTTCGGATTTATTATCCAACTTGCTCCTTTTATCCTTTGGAACATGTACATATGCATCACATCCAAATACCCTCAGTTGTGAAAGAGAGGGTTTCTTACCATTCCATACCTCATGTGGAGTCTTATCCTCCAACGCCGATGAAGGTGATCTGCTAACCAAGTAACATGCAGTCTCCACTGCCTCTGCCCAGAATTATTGTCCTATCCCAGTACCACTTAGCATGCTTCTTGCCTTTTCCATCAGCGTTCTGTTCATTCTTTCTGCAACTCCATTTTGCTGAGGTGTGTATGGAGTAGTCTTCTACCGTGATATACCATACTTCTTACATAACTCTTCAAATTCCTTCTTGCAAAACTCCCCACCATTATCTGTCCTCAGCACCTTTATCTTCTTCTCTGTCTGATTTTCCACTAGAGCCTTAAATTCTTTAAATATGTCAAAGACTTCAGATTTCTTCCTCAAGAAATATATCCATGTATTCCTTGAGAAGTCATCTATAAATGAAACATAGTATACAGACTTACCCATTGATGGAACCGACACAGGTCCAAACACATCACTGTGCACAAGCTCTAATATCTTGTTTTTCCTCTCAGCACCAGAAGGAAAACTCACCCGATTCTGCTTCTCATATACACAATGTTCACAGAAATCGAAATCCAGAGAGTTATTAGACATACCTTCTACCATACCTTTTCCATGTAGTATTCGAAGGCCCTTCTCTCCAATATGTCCAAGCCTTTGATGCCATAGCATGGTCTTTTCTCCAGAGACCGCTAGGCTTTCCGCTCCACTTTCGGGAACCAGAGAACTATTGCACCCATCAATAACAGTGCTACCCTGAAGCTTGTATAGAGTTCCAATCCGAATCCCCGCATTAATACCAGTGCTCCCCTAACCATGTTACATGTATCTTTCTCGAACACTATTTTCACACCTGCATCATCCATCTTGCTTACAGAAATCAGATTCTTGGCCAATGCAGGAATGTGCAGAACACTAGGAAGTGTTCTAATCATTCCACCTTGCAACTTCAGCTTGACTTTTCCACGTCCGACGATTCTGGCCTTCCTATCATCACCTAAGAAGACATCACCGCCATCATATTTCTCATACTCACAGAACCACTCCCTATGGAGAGTGAAGTGAAAGGATGCACCCGATTCAATCAACCATGACTCATGATCTACATGTGTATTTGAAGAAGAAGCCAAATACACATACCCACCTTCATCCGAGGTAGTTTTTGCCTCTATGGAAGGAGCATCATCGGATCCCTTTCCTTTCTCAAGAGCTTTAGATCTGCAGTCCTTTTTGTAGTGCCCTTCCTTTCCACATTTCCATCACACCTTTACGAACTTTCCAGGATATTTAGATCTCCCACTCAAAACCTTATTCTTGTTTCTTTTCTAGGACCTTCCTCGTACAAATAAGGCATCTCCATTCTAACCCTCCATATTTCTCCGTCTCATTTCCTCTAACAGCAAGGCTGAGACAATATCATCAAAATTCAAGGTAGTTGTATTGATACCTATTGTAATAACCAGACTGTCCCATGAGTCTGGTAGAGAACACAACAAACTGATGCACTTATCTTCATCTGATATTTTAATATTAACAAATCACAGCTGCTTACCACAGTATTGAAGGCGTTCAGATGCTCTATCACTGAGTCTCCATCCTTCATCCTCAGGTTATACAGCTTTTTCCATAGGAACAATTTATTCACCAGAGAATTAGATTGGTACAAAGTCCCTAGCTTATCCCACAAGGTCTTCGTCGTAGCTTCCCCAGATACATTCAACAATACTGAATTTGAGACACACAACCGTATTGTGCTCTTTACCTTCCGATCCAGCTTCTTTCAGTCTTCATCTGACATTACCATTGGTTTAGTACCCGGATCTACTGTGATCCACTGATCTTTATCCACCAGCAGATCCTCCATCTTGAACTTCCACAACTCAAAACTATGACCATTAAATTTCTCGATCTCTATTTTTCTGTCGCTCGCCATCTTCTTTCACTGCAAGAATCGATCCTGCAGATCTCCCACTGAACAGGGTCTACCTCAGGCACGAGAAAAAACCCCTCAGCAGCAAAGGCGTCCCCTTGAAGCCAAAATTGCTCTGATACCAAATGTAGGTTTTAACCCTGTACAAAAATTATCTGCAAATGAATCTTAAAAACATAAAATAAATAATAGCGAGAGCATAAAACATAAAACAGATATACATAGAGATTTTCCCTTGGATCCCAAATCGGGACGACCAGCTTGATTTTTCATTATATTCCTTTTAGTGTTACAACACATATATATACATGTCAAAGCATACATAAACCCCAATCCATTAACCCTATATTAGAACATAACCGTAGTTCCCTTGACCAGATCTACAAAATACCAGGGGCTGAAAACCATCATGCCCCAAAACCATGTGCAAACCCATGCACAAAACCATGGGTGGGTCTGCCCACCGGAAAATAAGGACCAAATTTTTTTTCCCGGGGCACTGCCCTGGACCCTGACAAGGGGGGCTACCACCCCCCCTACTATGCCCAGCACAACATACAAGGGGGGCTATCGCCCCCCCACGCGTGACCAGTCGTGGAAAGAATATAACACATACCCAACAATAGCAAAGCATAAATCCTTTAGAATATTAGTTTCTTATCTAGATCGTATGCACCATTCACCATCAAAATAATATCACTATCATAAAGTAGAAGAATGATGACTATTCTAGTAAGAGTTAAGCTAACAAAACTTACTTCTTCCAATTAGTTCTCTAACTTTTCAATGTATGTGCCAAAAAGGGTAGCACACAATGGAAAATCTTGGTCAACTCTTGCATTACAATTTATTTATTTTGACTAGTCCTCAATATTCCTAAACTTAGTAATCATGTTCTTATACATCTTTATCAGGATGGCTCTCAGCTCAAGAGGAAATTTTAGCTCTTCCAACCTATTTTAAAGGTAAGTCGTGAGTACCAAGACAATAACTTTTCTAAACTCAATGAACCAACATATGAGATTGGTTTTATTACTAGGACACTCCCCCACAATGATTTGAATTGTAACAAGATGGTCCACAATTGAATGATATCTCCTAAATCTACCATGGCCTTTAGCTCTTTTCCATGAATTTCTATCCATGCATCGATATTATTTTCAAACTAATTCCATATAACTTGGATAACAGGGGTCTAATCATAATGGCCCTATAGTTATATGGATTGTCTTTATCTATACTTTTAAAAATAGGTACAGTGAGGCTTTGAGTCCACGTTTTCGAGAAGCTTGCTTAACTACTAAACTAAATATCTTGTAGATGTGAAGAATGAGGACATGCCTTCCAAATTTTTAATAATTTTTCTCGATTGACTTCAATGTCCTTAACTTTCCTTTTTATGAGCCACTTACTGCAAACTCTATAAATTCTATTAAAAAAAATTCTTCCTCTATAGAAATAGATTGAATGTAGTCTATAACATTAGGGGATTTGTAAATATCATTAAGATAGGAATTCTAGTCCCTTAAGGGAATCATATAGTTTTCTTTAGTTTTACAAGTCAAAAATTTCCACTGAATTTTTTTAGGATCTAGCTTAGATAGGTGTAAAATATTCTCTTGGTTTCTATTTATGTAGTACCTTTTTTTTTTTTCCTTTTGATTCAAACTTTGTATTTATTTATCTTGTTAGGACAAATTAGAAACAACTCCCATGAATTTTCTTACGATCTTATGTTATCTATCATACCAATGGTTGGTTGTTCTATTTTTCTTTTTACATAACAACTAGATTTAAAACTTTGTCATGGAAGTAGAGAAGATCGTTGTAAAATTATTATATAAATATTGTCAATATTATTCTTATTTGATAGGATATTTAGTTCATTATTTAAATCCTTTCAAAAAAGACAAGTTTTATTTTTATTGAAAATCAAGTGCTTGTAATTCCCATAATCCTCCTTAATGGAACTCTCATGCATGACAAAGTTTAGGGTTAGGATTAAATGTCTATGATTGGATTTGGGCTCATGGTTGTTTAAGAGGTCAATATTTACTATTTGGTTGTATATGGGAACATATGATATCACATAGTTTACAACATTTCTACCAAGCCCATGAATACAAGTCATCCATTTTTACCACTTCATTACACCATTACAAATTATAAGATCCTAAGACCTACAAAGCTTGATTAGCTTAATACCTAACAAATTCTTGACCAGGTCTTCATAATTTCTTTTGTAATTGCTAGCTATAACAAGGTCCTCATCTAGCCACAGAGGATTAGGGTTGGAATCATTGGTGCAAAGGATAACTTGAGTTGTTGTTCTTTTATCATTAAAATCTCCTGCAAGAAAATATTGCCATAAATTATCAAAGTGTAAATATCTTCTTTGTAAAGAAGAGTTAATAGGCATGAAATAACAAATTGGTATATAAAATCATCTTAGCATAAATACCTAAAATCTTCATTCACATGTACTAATTGAAAGAGTGTTTCTTGTAATATCTTCTTATGCAACAAGCTATGCATTCGACTCCTTTGCATTATGATCTTTTGTTCCATACCAACCATAAGACAAATCCCTATGTTAGGGATGTTAAATTCTTCATCTTCTCAAATTTTGAAAGAATGCAATATCAATTCCACTGTAAATATAATTTAGTATAGACCCTTTGCTTCATAAAAAAATGACAATAATTCCAAAATAAGATTTAAAGTGTTCTAACTTCCTATTTAATATTATCATTTTGATTTCTATCCTTGAATGATAAGCATTTTCTTTAAATTTTTGTTTATAATAAAAAATTATATACATCTTTATCATTATTTTGTCATTCTTATTTATAATAAAAATATATACACATTTCATATCATTATTTTGCCATTTTTATTTATAATAAAAAAATATACACATTTCATTTGAAATATATTTAACTTTTATATGTATAATTTTTGAAAATAATCTTTTATAATTAATTATTATTTTTGAAAATAACCTTTTTATAGTTAATTATTATATTTTTTAAACATAATTGTTTTACCATCCATTTTGTCTTTTTAATCTGTTCAACTTTATAAACATGTCATTTCAAAAACTTTTCTGATAGAAAACCTTTCCATGTCGCTTCAAAAACTGTCAATCCAAAAACCTTTCCACCGGAGGGACGAAAACAAAATGCAGCCATAATGGAAAATATGCAAAACTTGTTTGAAAACTTTGTATTAAAAGTTGTGTCAAAAGTACGAAAGATATATTTTATGGCGAGCATTGTGCATCGAATAAGACAGCATTGAATCCAATATTTTAGATATAGATTATTTCAAATAAGATTTTGAATATATATATATATATATGAATTAATTAATTAATGAGGTGATAGTAGGTTAGGTTTTGTTTTAATGTTAGATAGAAGAATGATTTGTCTATCACTTAGATGTTATTATTAAAATTGTACGATGTTTGGTCAAGTTTGAACATTCGATATAGTTTAATTTCTTTAAAATAGTTCTCATTCTTTCTTAATAAAATTTAAAATTTTAATTTAATAAAAACTAAACCCACACAAACTAATTAATCTACACTTTACTTATAAAACCAATATATCCAAAATATACTTTATCATTAAGTTAAGGAGTTGTCTTTGGTGCGACTTTTTGAAGACTTTTTCTGTAGATTTTTTAGGTCTAGTTTCTTTAAAATCGGGCAAGAATTTATTGAAAACAGAAATTTAATGGGTAACTTGCATAATCGAAGTGTCTTAGAGATTTTTTACGGTGCTAAATCTATATTTACTATAAAAAAACTAGTTTAAATAACAGAAATCAAAATTTTACCTCAATTTTTTCACCAAATTCTGGCACCAAAAACTCTAAAAAATCGCATTAAGTTAATGATAATGGCACCATCTTTCCTAAAAAGATCCCGATTCCGTTTAATACATTGCTGATGAAAACAGAGCTCTGCTAATGAAAAAGGGGTTCTTGATGTAGCCCTCTGTCTCGTAACTCGAGAGAATGATGATGAAGCATTACAGTTTTCTTAATAAAATGTCTGCAATTCTGTGACGGTCCATATGAATTTGAGGTGTGCTACCAAAAACGTTAAAAATCAATGAATATGTTTGCCACTAGTGGACACCTATAATTCATGAATACGATGATAATGATAATAAGCTCATCATTTGTTTTAACCACAACGCCTCCGGATTAAAAGGGCCGACTCTGTGACCATGTCGGCGCCGGGGCGGCGGCTGCTGCTGGTCGCCTTCCACTTCGAATTTCCCGGTGAGATATCTGGACATGATTAAATAACGCGTCCAGTGATGCAACTATGACGTCATGCGTGCGTCATGCCTCGCTCTGGCGACCTGCTGCGATGCACAGCATCTCGAGTTTCATAATCGCTTCGCTTTCCAAATACAAACGCACTCGTAAATCGCTTGGCTTTCCAAATACAAACACACTTGTAAATCGCTTGGCTTTTACGGGTTACAACAGCGACGCACTCTTTGAGACTGCTACTCCCTGCCCTGTATCAGTATATATATCCAGAAGTTCGAAAAAGAAATCGCTAGTACGAATGGGAGAGACGTGGGGGCTGGTAACCAACCGTCCTATTATCTGTTGTAGCCTTGTCTGCTTTTGGCAAATTTATTGGGGTTTGAAAGAGGTGTGCAGAGATAGGAAGAGCATTTAATGCTTGAGATTACGATACGAACTGTCTAGGGTTGGATCAAAAGTCATCCTTTCCGTTCATTTCAGTCAGAATTTGATCAAGAAGATCAGAAAAAGTCATGGGATTGGGATATGGTTAAGTATATTAATAAACTTATTTGTGATATTTGTTAGGGAGAGGTTTTTATTGTTGTATTACAAGTGAGTGTATTGTTGTATAAATGGGTGTTTGTTGTGATATTTGTTAGGGGAGAGGTTTTTATTGTTGTACCACAAGTGAACGTATTGTTGTTATACAAATGGGAATATTGTTGTGATATTTGTTAGGGGAAAAGTTTCTATTGTTATACGACAAGTGAATTTATTGTTGTACTTGTTAGGGGAGAGGTTTCTATTGTTGTACGACAAGTGAACTTATTGTTGTACAAGTGAGCGTAATGTTGTACAAGTGAGCATATTGTTGAGCTTATTGTTGTAAGACAAGTGGGCTTCTAGTGTCCTACAACTGATTGAGCTCACTTGATTTGTCCAAGTAGGCTATCCAACTACTGGCCTTCCTCCCCTAATTGCAATGTCATAGCCATTACAAGAATATTTCTAATCATAGCAACCCAATTGACAAATTGAAAGGTCATAGCCATTGACAAGAATATTTCTAATCATCATGTTACTAGGCAACCTAGATGACAAATTGAGAGAAAGGATGGATATTGAAGTGGGTATTTTTTAATTTGATCATATTACTCGATAACCCAATTGACAAATTAAGAGATTATAGCCATTACAAAAATATTTCTAATCATCATGTTACTAGACAACCCCATTTAACAAATTAAAAGATCATAGCCATTACAAATATATTTCTAATAATCATGTTATTGAGCCACCCAATTGACAAATTGAAAGAAGGGATGGATATTGAAGTGGGTTTTTTTAATTTGTGAGCAATACAGTATATGTGTTTGGATTTGGTATTTGTATTTCTAATCATCATGTTATTGGGCAACCCAATTGACAAATTGAAAGAAGGGATGGATATTGAAGTGGGTTTTTTATTTATTTGTGAGCAATACCGTATATGTGTTTGGATTTGGTATTTGGATTGATTTTGGAAACAAGATAACCAGAGTTTTGATTTGGAAATTTGACCCATTTTGATTTGGATAATCAAAACTCAGAGTTTTGTGAGGAGTTTTGATCCATTATTTCAGATTCTTTAAAACGGCTAGATTATTATTGCATTCACAGAACATGGATCACAGTTTTGTATAATCATGTCTACCCAAAATGTATGTGAAATTTTTATCATAACTTTGAAAAAACCCCTTTTGTGACAAGATTAACGTTAACCTTGGAGCCGAAGATGGTGCGTCTGGAAAGGTCGTCATCTCTACTTTCAAGATGAAAGGTGGATTCACGACGGAGATTCATCCATCCATACTGTCTCCTAGCGTAATTGTAGCGGTCTGTCAGAGCCAACACCAATTCATGAGAGATCAAAACTTTTAAAGGTCCGATTTAGCGAGCACTTTTCCCAAGAGTTCACCAGTCGAGTCCGCTGCAGGTACGCCTGCAATTTGCTTTTTGCAGTTGCAAGGTCAGTTTGAATTGAATTTGTGTGTCTTAACTAGATGCTGGTCTGATACGTTGGTTTATTTGTCTCTTTTGCCTTATGGTTTGACTAGAGGTGGAGCAGAGAATTAGTCCCTCGGTCTAGTCGATTCACCCTCGTGGGCTTTTCCGCGTTTATTGGCCTGAACTGCATTCCGGCCATTCATGGCTGTGGCCGGCGGTCAGATTGATGGTAATGATGGTATGATCAGTATCAGTGTGTTTTTAGCGCGGCTCGATTGATCAAAGGAATCTATGTTCCGCCATTCTGTAAACTGCTGCAGCTAGGGGAATTTATCGGGATAAAACCGGTGGTGAAACTGCCTGTTTTTTACATTATGATTCGGAGGAGAAGATCCCGATTGATAAACGCTGCATTTGCCTGCAGCTTATTCTTCCTGGTGATTATGCTCATGTCGAGCTTTTGTATCGTCTCCGGTACGCGGGCAGCTTCAGGTTTTTTCAAGAACGATAAGCTTCCAGGGTCGAAGTTTAAGGGCAAAGATTGCCCGGAGAACAAGAAAATACTCCACTGTTCCAATCTTTCACCGGATAATAAGTTCGAAGGCGACAAACGTCTAACTCCAACCGGCCCCAATCCGTTGCATAACAGATAGTGGAGTTCGAAATATCGTAAACGCAGGTTGGTTAAATGCCAATACAGGTGGAAATTTTCAAGCTATCCTCCAAATTTTGCTCATTAGGTTTCGAAGATAAGTCTGGTATAGATTTCGAAGGTAAGTCTGATATATGTTGAGTTTACAGGGTCTTGGATACACGGTATACGTTGAGTTTACAGCGTTTTGGATAGATGGTGAATCGATTCATGGATAGATGGTGATTCCGTTCACATGATCTTGGATAGATGGTTATTTGGTGAGATGGATTGTTAAGCACTCCCAAACATGGATTGAGAATCTGCAAAGCTATAAGAAAGTGGGTGTTCAAAGTGTGTTTGGAAATCTGCAAAGATATAAGTGGGTGTTCAATGTTATGCTTGTTGGCTGGGCTTACCTTTTTCTTTTTCAGCTTTCCCTTCTTTTTATAATCTTGATGTGTGAAACAATAGTTGAACACATTTGCCTTGTAATTTCTTGGAAATTATAGCTTCTAATTGTATAAAATCTCCTCTCTGCTTCATGTACCAGCGATATCGATTCAACCTCGGCATAATAGTCAGAATTAAAACTCTAAAATAGAGGAGATTGTTCTGTCTGTATCTCAGTTGGGTTGGTTTTTCATAGTAATCATGTCCGGCTTTTATACATATTTTTTAATGTATTAGCAATATAGGGGTCTGTAACTTTGTTGTCTGCAAAGTTCTGTTGGGTGTAATGATCATCGGAGCAATGTCTCAGTTTTTTTACTTTCGGGCAGTTGCTCCCATGATCGACGAACAGATTATAGAAAATGTATCCTGTGTGGAAAAAGGAGAAAACCTGTGTTTATAATGCACAGTTGCTACTCCTCCAGAGGTCACTATTAAGACCAACAATGCAAGTTGAACTACTTTAGTATGGATCTGTTCTTACTTGAACTATATAGTTCGTAGCATGTACTGTACTGTCTCACTATTTGAATACTTTCTTTGATTTCTTTGTGTGTAATTGCAATATCAATCCCTAACAGGATTATGATTGAAATAAAAACTGAGAGAATGATGTTTAAAATAAAATTGATAGAATGATGTTTGCTGATAAGTAATGGCTCTGTGATTTTGTTTGGAGCATGAGAAAAAGAATGTTTGCTAAATAATGGACATTTCATGAAATCGTTGGTTTGTATGGGCAAGGTTTATTTCGTTACAAGCTAAATAATTACACATGTAAGCACCTGTATTGACTTTGTTTAGTGCAAAACAATTCATTATATTGATCTAAATGGGAGGAAGTTTCTGAATCTATGAGTTATACTTGAAAGAGTAAAGATTTATGCTGGCAGGGGGAGCAAGGTGATCTTCAATACTTTTATGTAGCAACAAAACAAACCCAACAAATACTAATGTTGAATTTATTTATTTAAATGGCAGCTAAGCTGCCGAGTTCTTCCAACAAAATTTATTTAAACTTTTTAAGTTGTCCATAAATCATATCTTATTTTGAAACTGCCGAAATGAAACATTACTGTGCTGATATTGGTTCATTAGCAGTTGCACTATTTCTATTTCTGGTACCAGTGCCTAGTGTATTCTGCATTCATTAACAGCTTCAATAGGTTGAAGACAAAGATATAGGCAAGTTCTGCTTCATCCTCTTATAAATGTGTGATTTATTGACTAAAGCTTATTGCAATGTTTGTAAAATCTGGTTAACATAATTATATTTTGATGGACTCCATAGTCCTGAGAAGAAAAAAAAATCCCAGTCATATTTAAATTTGTCACCATGTTTTTTTTGTACTGTACCATAAAAGTCAGGCCTCATAATTTTAACACTTCATAATTTTAACAATTCCATCATAATTATGCTTGAAAATTCACAGTAAAATGAACGTTTTCTGTATATTTTATAAACAATTGGGCAATGGGTATAAAAAGATTTGTTATTCAAAGATCAATAGAGACTGTAACTGTAAATGAACTACCAACTACACTGCAGGGAAGTGCTTTACCAATTTTCTGTGTCTATGTTGAACTTTTGGAAGCCGCTCATGTTAGTGTGGTGGCATTTATAAGTAGCAATACAATTAAAATTCATAACCAAATCCATTAACAAATCACTTCAAAAATGAAAAACCCCACCATAAGTCTTATCGGAAGTAGAAGCTGCCCAACAGCCATCATGGGGTGGATGGCTTCCTAACCAGTGTACAGATTTATGTTTTCAGTGATATCTTCTGCTCTAGGGTTTGTTATGGACATACTCTTGACTGTTGCAAAAGCTTCCAAATTTTCATCATTTTTTCGTTCTCAAGCTCAGGGGGTTTCCAATCGTCTCAAGTCCTAATTTATGCTTATTCTACTCATTTCCAGATTGATTTAGTATGTAGGGATTATAGTGCCACGAAACTATATTTAAAACTTAATATCCCTGTTCGTCATCTAAAAGTTAAAACCACTGTATTCTCATCTATTCAACTTGAAATCTCATCTTCCTGAAGTCACAGATCAATTTAGAAAAACATGCCCTCAAAGAGGGACAAGACTTTTAACAGATGCATTTTCAGATGGAAAGGAGATCAGCATCTCAGCTATAGCAGCTGCTCAAGCAAATAGAATCGTCCTTTTTCAATAGACTTTATCTTAACCATTGGAGTTGGATAACGTCCCTATATTTTTGAAAGTTTCCCATAGGAATCAGGCTATGACTCTACTTTGGATTGTGCAAAAGCTGTATTTGGGAAAAATTACATGGTTAGGATTATTAATTTAGTTTTTTAATACCATGATAAGAGTTGAATAATTAGTTATTTTATATGCTATTTATAATAACTTAACGGTAGTTTGGAGTAGTTTTATTGTTATGAAGTATTGCAAATCATGACAAATCATGAGATTTAAATTAGATAATTTGATTATTTAAAATAAATAAAAATAAATAAATAAATAAAACTAGAAATTTATAATCTTAATTATTGTTATAAATAATAAAAATAATATTATAAAAAATTATAATATATTTTTTACAATATTTTATTTTGAGATATCAATAAAACATTTAAATCTTCAAAACCTTCTTTAGATATATTAGAAATCACCTAAATTCATCACTCAATTACAATATCATTGAAATCAATTTAGACTTTATTGTGCTCTTAGATTACAGCCTATCATAACTGAAATTATATTGTTTTTTAAAGCATGGAACATACTAGAATCATCTAAACGCATCACTCAATTACTTCAATTACAATTTTGTTATTTGGAATCTTGCAACTTAATATAACTAAAAATAACAAAAAATTTATAGAGCATAATTTAGTTTAATTTTAATTTTTTTTAAGTAAATATTTTTTTTCTTCAAATGAGATGTATATATGTTTTTGGAAGTTTATAATGGTTTGTCACTAGAAAACTAGATTAGAGACACAATTTTAATTGTTTCATTAATCTAAAAGAAAGAGTTTTGGTCAAAGTTATGAAAACAAAAATATTATGATGGTATGTTAGATCTTTAGGGCTTTTTTATCAAAATATATATATATATATATATATATATAAAACTTAAACATAGAAATAGAAAAGACAAAATCTCTGCAAAACATTCAACCACTTATCAAATTCAGTGAAATGAGCTCCTTGTTGCCACTTGAGGGGAAACCTAGATTAGGAGGGATGTCCAATTGCTTCTCTAAACATCTAAGCCTTTGAGCCATCACTATCATGTGTTAGTGCATCTGATTGAGGGTCATTGGTCGAAGGTCACGACGATGTTCTCCATGATTTCATTTCTATCAACTAAAACTCTTCCAAGAAGAAATTTCAAATGCCAATAGATATCCACAGTGTATATGTATTGGTTGTAGCAGTCCTAGTATGCCCTACATCTAGAACCTAGTTTGTCACCTCTCCCAAAACCTTTGTATTAGTGAGAGTGGGTATTTCATCAGTTAGCTCGTGCCCTACTTGAGAAATTTCCTCTTTAACTGGTTGGGAGATGAGCTCATAGTATCTGGATGCCAAGCTCTCAGATTTGAACCCTTGAATGACCATGTTGCAGGTAATAAACCACTCCTTGTTGAACCATTTCTCTTTGATAAGGCATGGTGTTCTATGAATGAGAGAGCACGTCAAGGGTGTCAACAAATTTCTTCCATGAGCTATGGTCAAATGTTGGCAGCTTCCGAGGGAGGGTGATGAATCTTGATGAGCCTTTGAGAGCTTAGCTCAGAGTGAAAATTCCATCCACTTGAAAAAATAGTAGAGCCAAGAGTAGAGAAGTAGATCGATTAGCACGTGACTGTAAAGGGGAGAAAAGGTTAGATTTTGACTTAATTGGTTTGTTCTACGCAAACCCATGGAGGAGACTATGTCCTCATGAATGAGCCTTCTAAAATGAAAGCTAAGAGAAGAGACTCAGCTGCATGTCGATGCCACCATGAGTTGTTATCTCTTGGAGGTAGCGTTCGAGGAAAGGTGAAGATAAGTTTAAACTTGCTAGCCCAAAACGTAAATGGAAAATTCAACTCCAAAACAATTCAACTAGCTTGGAGCCACCCAAAAAGCTTAGTATTTACAAGACCATCAAAGAGTAAGGAAAAAGCATGGCCTAGCCCTCTTTCCCTTCATATCCACCATAAATAAACCCCAATTTCAACATATGCCCTCCCTCAATGACCAACTAAGAGAATACACAAACCCTCACCTTAATTCATAAACCTAGAGTTTAAATGCTTAATTTTTTAATATTTTATATAGTTAAATTTAAAAAAAATCAAATTATTTTAAATAATTTTGAGAAAAATAATTAAATGAAGTAGTAAATTTAATTAATTAATTTATTCTATATTTAGATTACAATTTAAATTAACTTAATTTTTTATATACTATATTAGTATATTTATGTTAGAGCTTAAATATTTTTTATCAATTTTTCATTTTAAAAATTATTAAATTTGATTAAACATTTTTCTACTTTTTTATATTCTTTTAGATTATTGAAATTATTAATTGTAACATAATCACAAATCTAATATTTTAAATAATTTAATTTGATTTATTTAATTTCAAAAAGAGTTAGAAATTATTCCATTTTACATTAATTTAAAATACATTATTCAATTACTTTAGTGCTGAATAAATAAAAATAATATAAATATAATATTTTTTTTAAATTACTATTTAAAAAATATATATATAAATTATTTTTTATTTTATAAATTTTTATAGTATTGTGTAGCATTATGTGTGTGTGTTTTTATTATATTATCATGAAAATATGGATTACAAAATGTTTCACTATGACTCCATAGTTTCACTCTTACGAGATTGTTAGTTGGGAGAGTCGCAGTACGCAGAAAATATGTCCATTAAACCATTATTTCTGATGGGTTGATTAGCTTTACATGCCAAAAGGGACACAAAAATAATAAGCAAACTATGAGTATCCTTTCAAGGAGGTGGCTGAGGAGGGTGTAAAGGAGGCACATCAATCAAACCCGGTCTATCATCCATGTGAAAGTCTATGTGTTTAACTCTAGCCTCTAACTCATGCAGACACTCATTCGTCTTACGCCAACTTCGATAGATATTGTCCAACTACTCCAAGATCTCACTTCGACTAAATTGGATATCATTCATGTATGCCACAAATTCGTAACTTCCCTCATACCTATCTTCCCCGAGGATGTCCAAGTTGGTCTGGATTCCCCTCAGTTGCTCCACAATTGAGTCCAAAGTGACAGTTAAAACCACACGGCCAGGGGACCGACCCTGATCTTGAGCAAGCTCCCCCGTATGTTCCATACTCGACGAATCCATCGTCGATGAATTGTTGTTGCCTTCGTGGTTGTCTTTCTGCCTTTGTTGACCATCGCCTCTGTGAGGTTGGCCCCGCTAGCGAGGCAAGGCGGAAGGCATGCTGCAATCTCAAACCTGAAACACAAATATGACCCTAGAGACTCCAGAGACACCTTGCCCACGACAACATACAGGGTACACCCGAACCAACCAACAAGGCGAGGCTTAAATGCATGATAACACTACAAATTCCATAGAACACAAGGGTGCCCACAAACTTGGTTGCCCCCAGGAACTTCACCCACTCGCTAAAACAGAAATTAGAATGAAGCTTACATACCCACTCTTCCCAGACGAGAACATATAACACTAAGTTTCCAAACGGAGAGCATAGAGAAGTGAATTTCACTCTGAGATAAGACACACTTAGGGCCAAGACCAATGGAGGGTAGACTAGGGGACACCCTAAACACCCAAGTAACAAAGAGAGATAAAGCCCCTAAGACACTGAGGAAGAAAGGCCACATAAATTCTCTGAAATAAACCTAATCCTCTAGATTGAGTACCCACTATACACCCAAAATCTTGAGCTCAAAAGAACATGCAATTGCCACCAGAAGCACACCACCTTCAAAAAGAAAATTTCCAGACAAAACCATAACCAAGCGACTATAGATACTTGAGTGTTGCAGAGCACCAGGCTGACAGATGTTCTTCTCCACTGGTCAGAACCCAATTATCTATCATCCAACTCAAGTCCGAGAGGGAAGACCGTCGGACTAGACAATTGCGCTCTAGGGTCCCAGATGAATGCCTAAGGGTTGGCCAAGACACAAATTGTTGCATCAGGGGTTGTCACTACTCGACGCTAGTTATTCAGCTTCTAGGGTGAGCTCGCATGGCCACCCTTGTTCAAGCTCACTACCCTACAACCACCACTCATCCCCCGCTTCGCATCAACCTTCCCAAAGAGTATCAGAGACATAATAACTAAAACAATTGTGTCTAGAAAGATGTGGGGATGGTCGTCTCGTCCCATGATGTTGATATTTACTTGAGTCATGTTCGTTGCATGCTAAGGGGAAAAGCCCCAAGGCCAGTTGGCCTTCCATTTGAGCTTCCCCATCAGGATATATAATATATTATTTAATATTATTACAAAATATCTTTATTTTTCAATAATTTAATTAAAATTTTAAGTATTTATCTTACTTTAATTTCTAATCACATATAATTTTGATTAGAGTTTAAAATAATCTTACATGATGATGATGATTAATGTCCACTAAGACCAATGTGGTCTATCTAACCTCAAGAAAAGAAAAAAAGAGTCTAATTTTCATTCTTCAAAATCTTGTTTCGGTGATCAAGGAGAAGGGAAAGAAGCGCTCCCATATCGTTATTGTTGGGTTGGCTTAATAAGTCAAGAAGTTTGGAGGTGTGGCTGATAATAGGAAATTGAGAGTGGATGTGGGCAAGATTCAGGCAGTCTAAAAGGAAGTGTTTTTCATCTTCCACCTTCTTAGTATCACAAATCTTACATATTCTATCATCCCAAGGAACCTTGGGAATAGACCACTGCCCAGTTTCACTTCAAAGCTCATGAGAATTAGTTCTTATCGTAACGATGTTGATTTTTTTATCTTAGCTTCCTTTTACCCACATCTTGTCCTAAAAATTGGAGGTAATAGTATCTTTGATACTATCCTTGCTTCTCATGATGATCTCCTCTTTAATCCCCCAATGGTTGAGCCAAGACTTGACATCCTTATGCCACCAGCGCTTGAGAGGCAAGTGGGGATTTTTACTAAACTTAGAAGCAATTTTTGGGAGCCTCTTGGGTTCATGTTGTAAAGCTTCTTCTTATATATGATATATCTATCCATAATTGTACTTTTATTTCAATAGGAAATTGGACAGACCAGCTTCAATCAAGAGGATAAGATAGAATAAGACAGAGACTAGTATTTATTTTATTCTTATATATTAAGAACTAATTAATTTTTTTTTTTAAATAAAATATTTATAATTTTAAAATTATAAGCACTAAAAACACGTTTAAATTTAAACCATCTGTATCCATTTATTTTTACACCGTCTCTATTGTCAAATAAACAATATGGATTACGTCTCTTCAGGATTGACAGTACGTTTCTTAAATCCATCCCCAACAAACTAGAAATGAAGCGAATTGGTAATTGCTACAACCAGCCCCGGCAGGCATTTATTAAGAAATCTATATCTGCATCATACATAATGGTAGCAACTTGCCAGTTCCTACTAGCCGTAGGCATTACAGATTTTTAATACATTCAAACATTACGGATATCTATTTTCTGAATTAAAACTGTTCCAAACAAACTCTTTATCTTGGGCACGCCGAAATTGGCTCCGTGCAAAATTTATGTCGAAAGAAAGGACGGAAAGTGCATATAAACGCAGGGAGCATACTATGGAAAATTCGGAGCACTAATATTTGCAGATCTCTGTTGTAAGGACCAGTGGAAACAAACAATTTTGCAGTATTTATTCCCCACAGACCGTGAACTTAAATTTGTATACCTCCATGAAAAGCACTAGGATCTTAATATTGACTTCACTGTGGTTACATTCTAGACGAAAATGGCTACAAGGAAGACTTTATTGCTGGGCGTGTACAAAGTTCAGCGGACTTTTCGTTGGAAGTGGAAAATATTACATACCCTGGAATTTCAAATCTGAAACACTTTGTCAGTGTCTGCAACTCCAAAATTCTAATATTTATTTTAATTATTAATATCCATTTTGGTGGGAACTCTTTTGGCTTTATTTATTGGAAATCACTGAATAACACTCAATTTGCTCATCAAATTCTATCTCTGCATGCCCTCTAAACAATGTGTTGGAGTGATCACCACACCTCTATGGATTCCGTAATTTCCATCCTCGAGATCCGGTTTGGAAGTTTACCAACTTGCGAGTTTTGGTGTAACTGCAAACCTCTACATGGTATCAAAACCTGGACCCAGGTTCGATTCCCTCGAGTTGAGTTTGAGGGGCGTATTGATTCCCCGAGCTGCGTTTGAGGGGGGGTGTTGGAGTAATCACCGCACCTCTATGGAATCCATAATTTCCACTCTGAAGATCCTAATTACCGATTTGGAAGTTTACCAACACTTGCGAGTTTTCGTGTAACGGCAAACCTCTACATGGTATCAGAGCCTGGACCCAGATTCCCCTGAGCTGCGTTTGAGGGGGCTATTGATTCCGCCGAACTGCATTTGAGGGGGCTATTGATTCCTCTGAACTGCGTTTGAGGGGGGGTGTTGGAGTGATCACCGCACCTCTATGGAATCCGTAATACCCTCTGTTGCGTTTGAAGGGTGTATTGATTCTCCGAGCTGCGTTTGAGGGAGGGTGTTGGAGTAATCACCGCACCTCTATGGAATCCATAATTTCCACCCTGGAGATCCTAATTACCGGTTTGGAAGTTTACCAACTTGCGAGTTTTGGTGTAACGCAAACCTCTACACAATGTTAGATTTTTTAGTCTATTATTTAAAAAAGAAAATATCACATGTTTACAGGTTTGGAATTTCAAATTTGAAGCACTTGTTAGTTTCTGCAACTCTAATACTTGTTTTAATCATTTTAACGCAAAATGTTTGATAATCTGGGAAAACTTTTTACTATATTTGAAGGGGCAAATCACTTGGTGAGATAGTCTAACTATTAGATTTTTTTTTCCTTTTCCTGAGTAACTATTTCATTTAATTTTGGCTTAAATCTTATAGGGAATTTTTTTGGAATTTTAAGTTTCGGTGATGTAACTATCTCATTTAATTTTGGCTTAAATCTCACACGGAAGTTTTTGGAGTTTTAAGTTTCAGTGATGTAGTGTGCAGAAATCCAATGATTTAGGGGCTTTTCAAGAGCTTAATCCATTTAAGAACATGGTTTCCTCCTAAGAAGTCACAGGTTGAAAACAGGAGGGATAGAGTATGTATGTCATCCTAAACTTAGCAGTGAAATCCTTGTGCTAAAGTGGGTCCCTTGTCCCACAAACAAAAAAGTTTCATACACCAATTAATTTAGTGTTTGACTTGACAGTGACTTTAAAATTAGATAATAATAATAAAATACTCAAAAATACATTTTAAATAACTTAATTTCACAAACTTACCAAAAATTATCTCCCAATTTAAACCCAAAAAAAAATCACAACATAATAATTAAACTGCTCTAAACTTCTAACATCTTAGATGGCTCTAAATATCTGAACTGTAATAGATAAAGAAAGAATATAAAATATATCCCATAATCCCACTACATAACAATCCCTATAAGAAAATTTCAAATCCGAAACACCCAGACAACTCTAATAGTTGTTTCAATCATTTTATCACAAAATGTTGGCCGGTGGGAATTTTTTCAACTCTATTTAATACTCTGTGATCCCTACCCATCATGTGTGTTGCATGAACAATGAGAGGCAAGGTGATAACGAAATGGAAGATACATGATGGAATCGAGTAGTACAGTATGAATCTGTCGAGAAGTTAAATATATAAAAACGAAATGGAAGAGACATCATGGACTCGAGTAGTACAGTATGAATCTGTCAAAAATTTAAATATATAAAAACCTTTATAAGGCAGGTTAACCAGTAGAGCAAATCGTGTCCTACAAGAAAAAATTACAGACTGCAGCTGCCCCTGCAAATGGTAAGGGCCAGGAGAACAGATTGAAGTTGCCCGGACTCTGGCAGCCTACAGGCCTTGCAACGAAACTAATCTGTCTGTATACTTGTAATGGCTATGCATTTAATTTCTGTCAGATACAGATACCATTTTGACCTTAAGAAGGCCGGCGCGGTATATCGAGCGGGTCCGCAAATACATTTCTCGGAATCTGGGAAGTGAAGAATCCAGGAAATGCTATATTTGTCAAAATCCGACCAGTTAACACATTCAGCCAAGACATAATTCAAGTTATTTATGGAATTTCCGAGGTTTTGATCCGGAACTCATCAAAACCCTTAGGGTTATGGAGGGTTATAACATCCAAACCCTAGACGCCCTTAGGGTTATGGACGGTTATAGATTTCTGGCCGTTATAGATTTCTGGGAAACAATAACACTTCAACTTTGATCCAAAAAACCAAATTTACTGTTTAAAACTTAACCAGAAAACTAACCTTTTTTAATTAACCTAGTAGAAGGACGCCCAGAGGGCTGAGCATCTGACTGCCCCTCTCGATTAGGTAATCATATCAGTATATTGACTATTTATACTACGGACCATCAATCCATTTATTATCATGGCTTCCTGGTAATTTGTAAACACGATCTGTCATTGTCCGGAATCTGTCCGTTACCTTTTGTCGAACTTTTATTTAGCACGTAATAAAATGGTCGCTGGCCATTGAAGTGGGTCTGCAGCCTCTATGCTGATGATAATAGCTCTCGCGCAGAGTTGTAGTTTAACTGACAACTGGTGAGTTTTTGTGGCTGTAGATTTTTGTGGCTGAAATAGTAACTTTGGTTCGTTTCAGAGATTGCTTTATACTTTGAATAGAATATGAACCAAATTGTAGTTTGAATAGAATATGAACCAAATTGTAGTTTGCAAGTGGCATGATTTTCAACGATTGTCTCTGTAATTAGTGACAGGTAATTTGTGTAATTGGTAGGGGATAAATGCCTTTTTGTTGGAGGGCCGAGTGGTTGGTATAATGAGAAGTTTCAAATTTTAGGTGTGATAATTTTGGCATCTTGTAATAAGGTTTAAAAAGTAAGTTTTTCATGTTTATGGAGTTTTGGTTCTTAATAAGTCAGTATTATAGATCTGTCTTAACTATTGATTTAGCGAGACTGCATTTTTCTAAATAGTGGTAGATGATGACTGATTTTGTAAGATTGTATTTCTCTAAAGACTTGATAGATGATGGTTAAGATAAATCAATTTCTCTTTATATATAATTTTTTATTTTTTCCATTGCATTTTTTAATTCATAGATGGATTCAACCATCTTTATATATAATTTTTTATTTTTTCCACTACATTTTTTAATCCATAGATAGATTCAACCTTTGATAGTCCATTGAATACATGGAATAAAATAGGTTAATGCCATTCCAACAAATATTTGTCTCATTCAAAATTACTAGCTAATAAAAGCCTCAAAATGTAAAATAATGATAGTTAAAAACTATAGTTGAAATGCTATAATAATAAGAATTTATTTTTTCAATTATTTTTATTATTATTATTTTAAGCCATGTATATAATATATAAATTGTGGAGTATTGGGATATCATATTTAGATTGTTCACATTAATTTTTTTTTTCAATATTAATATATTTTTAAATGCATTTCAATAATAATAAAAATTTGTAAGTTTGGCAGGACTACATCTTCATCATGTCCAATATTGATAAAATATGACAGATTAAATTATTGAAACATTACTGTAGCTCTACTCTGAGAGACTACACCAGGACTATGTCCGTAGGTCGCTCTACTTTTTCATTACAAATCAATCAATATATATTTTACATGCAAACTTTCTCATTACAAATCAATCAATATATATTTTACATGCAAATAGGGAAGTTAGAACCAATACCAAAGAAATAAAAACAAACTCCTAATCTAAGGTTCTGGTGAACCGACTCTCTCTAATTAAGTTTCTCCATTATTTTCAACACTCCCCCTTAATGGAGAAATGGTTCACAAATATTCCTAACATTTTCCTAAACATTTCAAATTTAATTCTACCAAGAGGCTTAGTAAAAATATCAGCAGCATTATCACAAGTATTACAATATTCAACGTGAATTTATTTTGACTGAACTTTCTCCCTGACGAAGTGGAACTGTGTATCAATGTGCTTAGTGTTTTTATGAAACACCAGATTGTTTGCAAATTTTATGGAGCTCTGGTTATCGCATCTGATAATTGTTGCAACTTTTTGTTCTTCCCCTACATCTTGGAGAACTCGCCTCAACCAAACTACCTCACAAGTCACTGCACACATCGTTGGGTACTCTGCTTCTGTTGAAGACAAGGAAACTGTGTTTTGCTTTTTACTACTCCATGCAGTGACCCCAGAAACAATGCTAAATTCATAGCATGTTATGGATCTCCTATCATCTACATTTCCAACCCAGTCGGAGTCTAAAAAACCTGTCAATTTCACATCACAATAATCAGTAAACAAAATGCCATAGCCTAAGGTTCCTTGTAGATACCTTAAGATGACTTTTGCTGCAATCCAATGGCTCTCAAGTGTCTTGGACATAAATTGGCTCAATGCACTCACTACATAAGCCAAATCTAGTCTAGTAGTGGTCAAGTAGATTAAACTCCCGACTAGATGCCTGTACAATGTTGCATTTGCCTCCTTTGAACCATCATCACTCTAAAGTTTGGTATTCTTTTGTAGTGGAACTGTTGCAGCCTTACACTGATCCATCTTAAACATTTTCAAAAGACTCCTAACATACTTTGTGTTAGAAAATTATGTCCTGAATCTCTCTAGATCTCTAGACCCAAACAATAGCAAAGCTCACCGAGGTCTTTCATCTCAAACATTTGTGACATCTGCAGTTTGATTTATTCAATGAGTTTATTTGCATTTCTTGTAATGATGCTATCATCTACATATAAAGACATCAAAACAATTCGCCCCTTTTCATCAAACACAGTATAGATATTGGGATCATTTTGCTTCTATTATAGTTGTGTTGCAAGAAGAATGAATCAATATCATACCATGATCATGGAGCCTGTTTTAGTCCATATAAATCTTTCTTTAATCTACAGACATGTTCTTTTCCCTCTTTGAAAAATCCCTCAGGTTGCTCTAAATAAACTTCCTCTTTCAACTCCCAATTCAAGAAAGCAGATTTAACATCTAGCTAGTGCATCTTCCAGTGATGTTTAGTAGCTAAGGAAATTAACATTCTGATTGTATTAAGTTTAGCTACGGGGGTGAAGGTTTCCTCATTGTCTATACCTTCTTTTTGTGAATACCCCTTTGCAACCAACCTAGCTTTATACTTATCTATGCTCCCATCTACTTTAAATTTGGATTTGTATAACCATTTGCAACCTATGGTTTGTTTTCCATCAGGTAATTCAACTAACTCCCAAGTTTTGTTTTTAAGAATTGATTCATGTTCCTCTTCCATGGTTTCCCTCCATTCATTATATTGACTCGCTTCTTTATAACTAGAGGGTTCAACAACATTTAGCATGCAAGTTATCAAAGAATTATCTCTATATCTAGTTGGCAGTTGTGTTTTTCCTACCTGATCTTCTGGGTGTTGGAGTAGCAACGAACCTGTTTTGATTATTCCTTAATGGACTTGGTTCGATAGTTGTATCTGAACTTTCTGCTACTTCCTTTTTCTACTCTTGCTACTGTTGTTGTTGCTCATGGCTTTCTCCTGTTTCACCATTCCCTTCTTCCACCAACAAAGGAATACCCCATTCATCATTGTTGTCTACCTTGTTTCCATCATGTACCTATTCATGAAACACTACATCTCTACTCGCAAAGACTTTATGAGTAGAGGGATCAAATAATGTGTAAGTTTTAAATTTTGTACAATACCCAACAAATGTGCATTTTATGGCCTTTGAATCTAGTTTCTTTCTATCCTCCTTCGGTACATGGACAAAGGCTTTGGAACCAAAAATTCTTAAATGCTTAACTGTAGGTTTAAATCATAATAAAGCTTCAAAAGGAGTTTTAAATTCAAGACTCTTTTTAGGCGTCCTGTTTTTCAAATACATTTTAGTGTTTATCACTTCAGCCCAAAATCCATTAGAAAGATTCTTACCTTTTAGCATATTGCGAGCACACTCCACGAGGGTTTTGTTTCTCCTTTTTGGAACCCCATTATGTTGAGGAGCGTGGGGTACTGTAAACTGCTGCAATATTCCATGTTCTTTGCAATATTCACTGAAGTCAACCTTCCTGTACTCTCCCCCTTGATCCGAGCGGAGAATCTTGACGTATTTGCATGTTTTCTTCTCAATCATGCTTCTGAATTGCTTGAAATATTCAAAAGTATGACTCTTTTTGCTGAGAAAATAGACCCACATTATTATGCTTTAAATCAGGAAGACTGGTGACCATACCTCTCTTCTGAAGACGTAACAACAAATCATTGAAATTAATATGGCCAAATCTCTGATGCCATAAATCTTTTGTTGTCATACCTGATGCTGTCAATGCTTGATGTGGTGCAGTTCTCGCATTCAGCTTGTAGAGACCGCCCACACGAATCCATGTTGCAATGGTCTCCATACTATCCAGCAAATCTTTAACAACAAAATATGATTTATAAAATTCTACCTTAAGGTTCTCATCTATTATCATTGAAACATAAATCAGATTCTTATTAATGTTGGGTGTAGAAATTTGAATAACTGAGATATTATTCACCGAGATTCTCCTGGTCACACACTATTTTAGCTTCATGCATAATACAAAATCTCTTCTACCATTGATCATCACATGCAGAAATAAAATCAATTGCATGCATACATTAAAACCACAAACAATCACACATATGAACACAGTATTTAATAGGAAAGCTTAAAGCTGAAAACCCCAACTATCTGTATATTATATGTCATGGAGATCATGTAACAATCATAGTACAAAATATCCTCCTGACTCTAACTCTCCCTTCACACACCCTCAATTTCTACACATATATATTGAATTTCAGCAAAACTCATGTCTGACCTTTTGCCACTTCATAGCCAGCCTCTATTGCGTTTTCAAAGCTATGGGATGGATTCATTAAATAGATAACCACCTGGCCTGAACTGTGCAATCCTCATGGGCTTACTCCACCTATCTGCCTGTTTCAAATAGCAACAGTATAGTCACAACTGATAGTTAACCTGCTCTTTCACCTATTCCTACACAGGTCTCGAGTGAAATTTTCCATGCACTAAAGTTAACTGATGTATTCTTTAGTTGATTAATGAGTATATAATTAATGAATTAATTAATAATTAATTCACACCACTCTCGCCAATTGTATCAATTAGTTAAACTGAATAAAAATATCTCAACTATGTTTAGATTAGTTAAACTAAATACAACTCCACTAACTTCCTCAATCAAATCCACCAAACTTTGTCACATGAGTTCTAACTGAAGTCTTTCATGCAATAGCTCCACTAAACCCTATGAATTACGTAATTCCTTCTGTTAGCTGCATGTGCCACTTCTAGGCATCAAACTAAAGTGCTCCAAGAGAATAAGATAATGTTTAGAGTCTAAATATTATTAAGAGCTAATAATATTTGACATCCCTATTTTTAGACTAGCAATCTAAAAATAGATTCCGCCCAGTATGTCTAAAAATAGAAGTCCATCTATTTTTCCCGACTTAACCAACCATCCACAAATAGCAACCTGCAACTCATAGAACATGGTCCATATGTCTAAAAATAGACTTTGTGCCAAAAATACCCTGCGGGCCCACTTAGTGAAGGCGACTCCTTTCCACTAAGCTCATCATCTTGTTGCAATCTCAACACTCCCTCTCAACAAGATATGGATTATCTGCAACCCCTATCCTACCTCTGTGGTATTCAAATTTTCTCCTGGTGAGCGCCTTCATCAAGATATCAGCATCCTGATCCTCAGTAGGAATGTATGAAAGTAACATGATTCTCCACTACACACAATCTCTGATATGATGATACTAATCCGTGAAGCCATGCCGCCTCAACTCATCCTCCTGTTTGTACCATGATCCATATCCCGATGTGCCTCTGAGAAATATGCCTACGAGATATCTCAATACATGCCATAACGCCCGGAAAGAAACGCGGAAACCTTCCTTGTGAAAGTTAGTTCCACGGCATAACATATCGGGTCGTGTATTGACCGGATACACCAAGCAACCCACAGCTTGTCAATAGCAGTGGCATCCACCTACCTCTCCGTAGAAGTAGCATCCTCCTTCCTCCATCCACCATGAAGAGGAGTATCAACAGGCTTGCAGCCATGCATGTTGAACTTCTCTAGTATCTCCCGGGCATACTTACCCTGAGAAACAAACAGTCCATCACTGCGCTACCAAATTTCCAATCTCAGGAAATAATGAAGGAGGCCAAGTCCTTCATCTCAAAATCCTTTGCAAGATCAGCCTTGCATGAGTGTATCAACAGTTCATCACCTGTCAAAATCAAATCATCTACATAAAGTACAATGATCAACAACTTACCCTCCACCACAATCTGGTATAGGTTAGGATCCGCCTCACTCTTGGAGAATCCAAATCCGGTGAAATAATTGTCTATCCGTGTGTACCAAGCACGAGGTGCTTGTTTCAACCTATACAACGCTCTCTTGAGCCTGCACACATGCGAATCGCTGTTGAATATCTCAAAACCTTCAGGCTGCTCTATGTACACCTCCTCCTCAATGACTCCGTTGAGGAACGCAGTCTTCACATCCATCTGATGAATGTGCCACCCCATCTGCGCTGAGAGAGTAAGAATCGTCTGTATGGAAGAATACCTTGCGACAGGTGCAAAGGTCTCCTCATAATCGATCCCCTCTATCTGTGAAAAGCCTCGGGCAACAAATCTTGCCTTGTACTTCTCCACACTCCCGTCAGCTGCCTGCTTCACTTTGTAGATCCATCTCGAACCCACCACTGATTTCCCTTCCGGCCTCGGGACAATCTCCCATGCACTGTTTCTGACAATCGAATCATACTCTTCCACCATGGCATCTACCCATGCGGGATCCTCCACAGCTTCCTCGAAAGAGGATGGCTCTGTCACTATACACTTGCTCATAAGAGCCATGTATCCAGTATACCGGTCAGGTGACTGTCTCTGTCTGCGCTGTGATGTAGGTGCTCCTACAACCTTCTCTGCATCTTGAGCCAGTCGCTCAGCTTCTGTAGTGCGCTTATGCCCTCTGATGGTTAGCGCTGCATGAGTGGTCTCTTCCACTCCATGAACCTCCTCTTGTGGCTGATCCACATCCCGAGGCTCATCCTTAGGAACTAATAGCTCCTCATCTGCATGCAAGTGTGGCTCCCTCTCAAGCGAACACTTCCTTGAAACTCTCCTGTTTATGTTTGGCTCTTCACCACGATGGCTTATGGGGCGTATCAGTGTACCCCACAAATATCCCAACCTCCACAGTCGGCTCCAGCTTCTTCCTGGCATCCTTCGTCACATGAATGTAAACAGGTGAACCAAAAATCCTCAAATGGGAAATATCAGGCCTCTTACCAGAAAACGCCTCCTCGGGTGTACTCATGCCAAGTATCATGTGAGGACAACGGTTCTGCACATATACTGCAGTATTGCATGCCTCTGCCCACAAGTGAATGGGTAGGCCCTGGTCATGAAACATCGCCCGTGCAACACCCACGATCGTTCTGTTCTTCCACTCAGCAACCCCATTCTGCTGTGGGTTATGAGGTGCTATGAGCTCTCTTCGAATTCCTTCTGCGCTGAAAAAGTCCTTGAATTTTCCAGAGATGAAATCACCACCATTGTTGCTCCTTAGAGCCTTCACCTGCTTCCGCGATTCTTTCTCAACCAGTGCCTTGAACTCACAGAACTTTGAGTATGTCTCGCTCTTCTTCTGCATGAAGAAGATCCAGCACTTACGAAAAAAATCATCAACAAAGATCACATAATACCTGTGCTTTGCTGTCGAAGCTACTGAGAAAGGTCCACACACGTCTGTGTGAATTCTCTCAAGGATCGTCGTGGCGCGACTATCCTTCTCGTGAAAGGTGGCTTTCACAAATTTTCCCAAGGTACACCCCTTGCATTGATCTGACTGCGCAAGAGTGCCTTTAGGAAGCCCAGTAGAAATCTGTTGCAGTATCTTCAAAGATCCATGGTGAAGGTGGCCCAATCTCCGATGCCACAACTCGCCATCATCCCGGCTCACCAATCCTTCTACCTTGCCTGCCATTGCTGCACAACCATCTACCTGCAATTGATAAAGGTTCTGAACTCGAACCCCTATCCTCCGGGTCTCACCAGTTGCCTTACTGCGCAGGAAAGCCTTTCCTTTGCTAAAGACAACATCATATCCCTTTTCTTCTAACATCGCCAGAGAGATAAGATTCTTCTTCAATCCTGGAACATGCATCACTTCCTTCAATATGAAGGGTTTACCAGAATCCTCTCAAAGGAAATGGTACCGATACCGGTCGCACTGTATCTACCATCATTGCCCATCTCGATGTGCACTCTAAGATCTTTCTCCTCCAGATCTGAAAACAGATCCCGATCTCCTGTCATGTGAAATGACGCACCATTGTCCAAGAAACATACTGATCCCATCACACTTGAAACCAAGCATGCGATCAGCGAAAAGTATAGCTCAAACTGGGAGGCCAATGCCTCTCCCGCTGCAGTTCCAGCAGCATGCTTATTTTTCTTCTTCTGCGAACAATTTGTGGCATAATGTCCGTGCTGGTGACAGTGAAAGCACTTCACCTTGGATATGTCTTGCTTCTTGCCTTTCGCACCAGACTGAGAAGCTTTCTTTCTCTTCCCCTTCTTTTCTTTGGTAGCCAAGCGCAGGCCTTCATCGGAGAGTTCTTTGATGAAGATCAGATCTGACATCCTTGCTTATCTCCTCTTTTAGTCCGACCAAAGTACGCTCCCATCCTGGAAATTTCTCACGACTGTGTGAGTCTGATAGAATTACTTGACTCTTTGAGGCTTTAAAGGAGAGCCAAGCTCACCAGTCTCATCTCAGCAGTCACCCCCACACTTCCCGGCTCATCTGCATTAGATGAACCCGTGAGGTACTTGGGCATATTGTCGCCTTTCTCCATATTTATATTCCCGAGTCTATCCTTGTGAGCGCCTCTCTCCTAGGTCGCTCTTGCTTTGAAATAAATCTGTCAAAGCTTTCCACATCAAGAATGGAGAAGATTTACCATGAAGGCTGGACACTATGTGATCCTTCACACCTTCCAACAGAATCCTTCAACACTTTGCTGTCTTCTTTTTCCATGCATCAAGTGCGGCAGCATCGCTAGAAGCAGGTTTTGGAATTTCTGCATCTATGAACTCTTTCAACCCATTGTCATCCAGCACTGCCTCCATTCTGTCCTTCCATGCAATATAATTCGAGCTGCCCTCAAGGGCATACTCCAATCGCAATCCGTTGAAAGACATCTCAACTTCGACACCAAGAAAACCTTGCTGCAAATTCGGGTCCACAGAGCTGAAAACTCATTGCTTCAATGTTTTGCAATTTCTCCAATGATCAATATTAGCTTCGATACCATGTATAAATTTGAATAACTAATATATTATTCACCGAGATTCACCTGATCACACACTATTTTAACTTCATGCACAATACAAAATCTCTTCTACCATTGATCATTAATTGCGGAAATAAAAACAATCGCATGCGCACATTAAAACCATAAACAATCACACATATGAACAAAGTATTTTATGGGAAAGCTTAAAGCTGAAAACCCCCAACTATCTGTATATTATATGTCATAGAGATCATGTAACAATCATTATACAAAGCTCCTCACAAGCTCTCATGCACACTCAATTTCTGCACACTATCAAGCTAGATCTAGCAAAACTCATGCTCCAACCTTTTGCCATGATATGACCTCTATTGCATTTTCAAAGCTATGGATAGGCTGGTAAATGAATAACCACAGCTTGATTGCGCAATCACTCATGGCATCCCTGCCTATACATTATTGTTGCAAATAGCAGCAGAAATTAATAGTCACAATTGATAGTTAACCTGCTCTTTCACCTATCTCTGCACTGGTCTCCACTGAAACTGTCCATGCACTGAAGTTAACTGATGTATTCTTTAGTTGATTAATGAGTTTATAATTAGTGAATTAATTAATAATTAGTTCACACCACTCTCACTAATTGTATCAATCAGTTAAACTAGATACAAATAGCTCAACTATGTTTAGATTAGTTAAACTGAACACAACTCCATTAACTTCCTCGATCAACTCCACCAAACTACGTATGAGTTCTAAGCGATCCTTAAATACAATAGCTCCATAAACCCTAGGGTTGCGTAATTCGCTATCATCCATTTTGCATGTGCACTTCTAGGCATCAAATTTGATCCTCGAGAATAAGATAATGTTTAGAGTCTAAATATTATTAGGCTAATAATATTTGACATCCCTATTTTTAGGCGACAATCTAAAAATGGTTTACTTGATATGTCTAAAAATAGAAGTCCATCTATTTTTCTCGACTTGACCAACCATCCAAAAATAGCATCTTGCAACTCATAGAACATGATCCATATTTCTAAAAATAGACATAGTCTAAAAATAGACTTTGTGCCAAAAATAGCCTGCGGGCCCACTTAGTGAAGGCGACTCCTTTCCACTAAGCTCATCATCTTGTTGCAATCTCAACATTGGGTACATACATCACGTTCTGAATGTGCCTAATATTCCCATCAGGCAGAATTTAAGGAACATTACCATGTCCTTAGATTTTTGCTCTAATGTTGGTTTCTTTGAAGTCCTCAATCCATTGTTTGTTACCTGTCATGTGGGTGGACACTTATGAATCCTTATACCACATATCTGCTTCGTCTTTCTCATTAGAGTCAGCCATAAACATTCTGAGGTCCTGGTTATGGTCATCATCTGCAAAATTCCTTGCATGTCTCTTATATCTCTGCTGACCTTCATCAAATTTATTCTTATGACATTTCTTAGCCATATGGCCAATTTTTCCATAATAGAAACATTTTAATGGTGGATCATTCCTATTTGGTGACATACCTTGAGATGGATTCGACCTTTTCTGTGTTGTACCTCCACCTCTCTGACCTCCATTCGCCTCCCCATCTAAAGGGCTTCTTTTTCGCCATTAGAGCTAGATCTGAATTTTGGGATTTCAATGTCATCCGCCTTTCCTCCTCTTGCATGAGAATCCTTGTCAATTCTTCGAATTTGGGGACTTTCTCTCTCGCATTCAAGCCAGTTATAAACATTTGGTAGTCGTCAGTCATACCATTCATAATAATTGTACCAGATTAGTATTACTTATAGCCTCTCCAATGCCGCCAAACTTGTCTTTAAGGTCCTTGATGCATATGATGAATGTTGCTACTGTCTCATTCTCCTCCATCTTGATGGAGAGAATCTTGCTTTTCAAGAACAATAGGTGATTTGTATTTCTGATTTCGTACAGGTCTATGAGAGTTGTCCAGATTTCATTCGCAGACTTGCAACCTCTGATGTGAGGGATGATGTAATATTTGATTACCATCTTCAACATCGTTTTCGCCTTATTCTCCCTCTTCTCCCACTCTTGTATTGTCGCAGTTGTTGCGCCTGCTACAATTGTAGGTTTCACCTCATCTCCATTTGTGATCCCCCGTGCACTATGCCCTTCTAGCATAATATGTAACTTGAATTTCTAATTAGAATAATTAGAACCGTCGAGCTTGTTTCTCTCATTCAAGCATACCTCCATCAGATTATTCATCTTGACAATAAAAAAAATGACCTCCGGAAATTGACAGAAAATCAGATCTACAAACGGATCTACCATAGATCCACAAAAAACAACAATGTCAAGAAACAGATCTACCTGATCTTTGACCACTCTGGCAGGCTACTCTGCACACTGCACCATAGGCTCACTCTGTCATGGATCATGCTTACAACGATCCTCACATGATCTTTTGCTGCCTCTGATGCCACAACTCTCCGACTCCTCTGACATGATCTCACTGGATCTGCATGCACGAGCTCTCTCGATCCACAGGAAGAAGCTCTCTGCCTTCAATCGGCGATCAGCATCATGAGCTCTTTGGCTCCACGATGCTCCATAGCATGAGCTCTCTGGCTCCTTTAACTCGAGCTCTCTGTCTCAATGGCGTACCAAAAAACACGAGCTCTCTGGCTCCTCCAACAGGGGCTTTTTGGCTCCTTCCATCCGAGCGGACTGGATCCTTCAATCACGATCTCTCAGGCTCTCCTTTCAGTTGCTGCTCCTCAATCATGCAAAGGCCACATTGTTCGCATTTTACGAAGAAACTTGTAAGTGTTAATAGTGATCTGTGCAATTTCTTTGATCAGTTTCGCGCTAATTTTTAGGATTAATTCTTTTCTCTAGCACAGATCCATGCCGATCGACGCGTCTGTGAGGGAGACGGACATGTTGATCAACTTCACCTACCAGAGAAAAAAAAACTTCACACAACCTCACTCACGACTACCCTCAGGTCATCAGGGGCTTCTCTTATGCTGCTTGGATACTCACAAGGATCAAAGCACTCTGGCTGTGATTCGACCCCGAACCTTTGATACCATGACAAAATATGGCAGATTAAATTATTGAAACATTACTGGTTAGATCTACTCTGAGAGACTACACCAGGAGGGACTGCGTCCGCAGGTCGCTCTACATTCTCATTACAAATCAATCAATGTATAGTTTACATGCAAATAGGGAAGTTAGAAACAATACCTAAGAAATAGGAACAAACTCCTAATCTAAGGTTCTGGTGAACCAACTCTCTCTAATTAAGTTTCTCCATTATCTTCAACAAATATATCACCCCGATAGGGGCACAGAATTGAACCGGTTACTTCACATCAAGGAGTGCCTTAACAGAACACCCCTGATCACCATTTATCGAAGACCTTGTGGACTAAATACATTTCAATATTACTTTCAATTACTTCTTTTATTATTTTGAATTATTTCTCTTTGCACATTAAAATTTTTTATTGGGGTTCATATATATACATATATATTTATATTTATCTAAAATTGATATTAAAAGAAATTAGTTAACATGAATATTAAAATGGTTTATTTTCACATCTTAAAATATAAATTTTGTTTTAATCATAAAATTATCTTGAATTAATAAATAAAGACATGGAAATATATTATTCCTAAGTGAGAGTGATAATGAGATATGTTTACCATATAGTGGTACCCTTATATCCTTTGAACTAGGTTGTAATTTCAACAATCAATAAAGCAAGCACAATTACAGTGAATTTTTTTGGTAAAAATAACCAAATAGGTATATTTGTTTTTTATTTTGATTATAATAAATATATTATTTTTTATTTTTTAATTTAAATACTATTTTATTTTATTATAAAAGAAAAAAGTATTGATGGATGTTCGATCTCATACTTTTGTGATTTATTAATGCTAAAAAAAATGTCTTTAGAATTAATTACATCATTAAGATTTGATTGACTTTTCCAACAATACTTTTACAGTGTAGATGAACACATTAGTTGATTAGAAAAATACACCAAATCATAATAACTGATCATCCTAAAAACATTCTCTTTAATGTACATGAAATTACGCATAAGTGTAAAATAAACCTATCTGCTTAATAAAATATATATATAGAATAAGAAAGTGTTACAACTCATAAATGTTGAGATTGCAAGATTGCAGAATCCCATGTTCAAGCTTTAAGTTAGAACTCAGATCAGGTTCCTATCAGAGAACTGCCACACTCACAGACGAACCGACTCCCATTTACCCCCACGCCTATTTTCAGGCACAAATTCCCCCACATTCATGACCAAAAAATGCAGTGGAAATTGGAATGAATGCCCCTGAAAACCCCTACCCGAGGCGCCGATTCCGTGCATTAATTCCAGGTGGGCAGGAAACCATAATAGCACTATCATTCATTGCACCCACCAATCTGGCGTCCGTGCAGTGCGACAACAAGATCGTGTAAAGATGGGAACAGGAAGGAAGCAGCCGCTGAAGCGAATGAAAAAGCCTGTGCCCTATGTGCATTCGTGATTCTTCAGTCCTCCCTCCTCGGATGGTTGGCAACGTCTCATGTCAATGCGGAGCAGTAGTACGCGCAAACCTGAACGTTCCAGGCTTTGTTTTTCTCAACTGCATTTTGGATTTTTCTTGTGCAAATAGACCGTAGGAATATGGTTGGAAGTCGGGAGTATATATAGTATAAGACAGTGGTACCTTGAGAGTAATCAATAAGTGTTCCACAGTGCTGGTTTGATTGCAATAACTTCGGGGATACATTGTCGGATCTGAAATACTGCGAATCCTACAGTGAAACTGATTATACATCACCTTTCAAAAGCGAAAATAAATATTCCAGAAGGGATGCCTCTGACTCTTTAGGAAAATAGGGTTTTTAGGTTTTAGCCATGCGTACGTACTACGAACCCAAGGTTTATATGGCTATTGGACCTCTAAATGTCTTTATTTCCCTTTTAGCTTCAACATTTATCAGAAAGGTGTGTGTGGAAGTAGGTTGTGCATCACCATTAAAAGGCTTTATCATATCAACCACATTACATAAAGTACATGACTTTATGAGTGTTCTACGTTAGGTAGGGTAGGGTGCATTAAGTACCTTATATTGAAGTTGAGAAATAGATTAATTTAATTTAAATTTAAAGCCAACCAGGTAGCTCAATATGATAATTTAAAATTGGTTTTACTTGGTTAAAAAATTATTTTAAATAATTTATTATATTGTAAGTTAAGATTTGTTTTACTTGTTTTCTTTACTTTAGACATAAAAAAATAGGTTAATGGTTTAACATTTATGAGTAAGTTGATATTGGTGGATAGTAACTAGTAATAGTCTTATCACTTATATTGATGGATAGTAACTAGTAGTGATTCTCCAGTGTTAGTTAGACAATCTAGCTATGATATATTTTTCCATTGTTTAAAAAAACTACATGGTAATAAATAATATAGAGAGTGTAACTCTAGATAGGGTGCTAAGGAAGCAAGAAGGGGGGAGGGATGTTCTTTCCTTCCAACCAGCCCACATGCCAACTAGACGTGGCAACATGTCCACTTAATAGCCCATCACCTCTCATGCAAAGCGCATGGGCCAACATAACACTTCACCACTTGGCGATCTGGTTAATTAATCTTCGTAGGATCTATACGTTAATGTGGATGGAAAAAGGTACAGGAGTATTTGGAAGTGTTAATGAAGGTTGTACCAAGCCACATCCTCACACTAGAATGGCATTTAATTAGCAGCACAAGGCGGTCACTTGGTCTCAAATCACATCCTCGGGATGAAAATTCATCATTGTGCATGGTACATGGCCTTGCTATGGTGCATTAACTCTGGAATGGAGGTTCTCAGCCACTCCAAAGCCTAGGGTTTCTTATTTTTCAACATGTAATACATGAAGTTCAATCCTCTCCTACATATTCTTTGGTTTTATGGTAGGTGTTTGTGATTTTGGTGTCTCTCTCGAAGGATACAAAGGAAAATTTAGTTATGCTGGGTTGTTTCCCTCATTCTCCCCATGGTTTAAGCTCAATCCAGGATTTTTCAAAAGTTTTAAGCTAAATGATCAATGTTGTGGTGAAAATTTCCATGCCAGCTAAGGTTTCTCAACTTTATGTTCATTCTTACCCTCTCTAGCAAGTCACCTCTATGTAGTTGCAGCTCAAGGTGGCATAGGCTTGCATTTGATTTCTCCTCATCAATGGGAAATTATGAGGTGATCCATAAATTGTCGTGGATATTACACTAGACAGTTCGTTACAACAGATCTAATAAATTATAAGACTTAAAAAATATGAAATCTACACTATGAGATTTTATTTCTCTTTATATTTATGGATTCGTAAATTATTGTTTATTGTGTATGCATGTAAATTATAATTATGCATAAAATAGAGAAAAACAAAACAAAAACTCATAAACCACACTTGACATAAGATATTTCCTGGGAAACTCTTTCAAGAGAAAACCAAACTTGAATGTGAGGTTGCTATGCTCTCTTTCTGTTAATAGAAAATGGATGCAAGTACAAAAAAGTACAGTTTGTGCCCCATGGGCAACTACTTTGCACAAATCCTCTCTATTTTCTCTCTTTGTATCCCTCTCGGCTACTCTACTATTCTATGGAACAAAATGCACTCGAAAAGAATGCAACCCCTTCTCCTCCTAGTGGCTCGATTATAACACAATTTGATAACCTGTAAGTGGTTAGGTTTGACTACCTCAACACTTAACTAGAGTTGAAATGTAGACTCTTCTATATCCTTCTTCATCGTGATCACATGGCTAGCCCCTTTTCCATCAGTATTGGGGGCTAACATGGCCTCCTCTCGAATTATGGTGGTGAAAACAAGAAGGTGCACTTTTGAGTGGCATAACTTCTGCATATAGACTTCGATTGAAATGATTTTTGTGTCTTTGGAAAGATATTTGTGTGTAGAATATGAAAAAAAGGTTTGATGCTAAAGTGGCAAAGTTTTACCCCTAAAAAACATTGTTTGATGCCTCAAAATTCTCCCAGAAGGTTTCAAACCTTGATTTTCCAAACTGGGTCTTGTCGATAAACATTTTCTCTTGAGTTGATTCCTCTACTTTTTCCACTCTAAAATCATTGAGATGTATGAAAAACAATATAATGATCCAATATATATCTGATGGTTTTTTTTTTGCAAATTCAGTGTTTTTTGTCGTTCTAGTTAGATTTCGGGCAATTGGCTTATCACTGTTAGTGAACTTAATCATAGCTCTTGCATGGATGCAAATACAAGGTGGAGTGAGGGCTTTAGATAACCACTAGTGTCACGAGTCCTAGAACCTCCCAATCACACTTAGGTCTTTGGCATAAGCTCACCATCCATTTATAGTTTGAGGTGACAATTCGTTTGCACATTAATACAACTTTTCAGACAATGTTCACCATGCCCTCACAAAGCGCAATGGTGCGTCAATCTGTGGCATATTATCAAGAAAGGGGGTGCTCAAGGGTGAAATTGAGAGTCGAGAGTTCAACTACTAGATAGATGGAGCTCATCCCCTAATTGGTTCAAGAGGAAATCACACAAGCAGAGAGGGAATTAGTAGATGAGAGGTGAACTCTCAAGGGGAAAAATTTCTAGTGAATGTGCCAGACTGGGTTCCGAATGGAGGGTATACTAGAGGTTACTTGGACATATTAAGAAGCACATGGGAAGTCCTCCTCGACCTAGCTACTCCCTAAGCAACAACAAGGATCCCATTCCAGACAAAGCCACTAATTTAGATAAATATATTTGAATGTCTTTTAGTTACTCTATTTTCAACACTTATATGTTTCAATTCTATAGTTTTATGTTAAAAAATTTCCCTAGAGGCTTAACACCTAGTCATAGTATTTTTGTTTTTACGAGTTTCATCAATACTCTCTTTTGAAGTTTTGTATCTGGTTTGGTTTCCCTGGTGGGAGACTCGAATAGGCTTCAAAATACATGAATGTACACATTTGATGTACGGGAATGAAAAATTTACTTAAGAGAAAGATATCTAGAGCATAAATTCTACTCCATAGATGAAGTATGAGTTAAAAAAATAATCTAAGATACCAAATTTCAAATAAAAGAAAGATTTAATGCATCAAAATAAAAAATTCTCATAGAAAGAGAGAAATATTTGTGTACTAGAGAAATAATTTTAGCATTCACAATCATGAAGATGCAAATAGTGAGTGTGAGGTCAATCATATCTATATATCAGTGAGATCGCATAGGCCTGCCACTTGAGACAAGATGTTATTCAAAAAATTTCTTTCACCCAGATTATGAGAACATTATAAGAAAGAAATCACGTTAGCATATGTGACTATGGATTACTTGCTTATAAAAATTTGATGATGTGATTCAAACATGTTGAGGAAGAACATTTCCAAGCATTGATGGGCTTTACAAGCCATAAAACTTGGAAACGAGACATGTGAGTCCTTAGAGAGAGAGAGAGAGAGAGAGAGAGAGAGAGAGAGAGATCACCCTCTAATCTCAAAATAGGAGTATTTAAATACAAAATGCTACTCGAAACTTAAGGTTTAAACAAGATTTTGATCAGTAGAGTAATATGGTAGTTTTTATCAATGTGATACCCATGGAAACACACATTGAGTTATGTGAAAGAAGCTCTTGGATTGTAAGGAAATTGGAGTTTGGTATACCGCAGAGGTTTGATGAATCTATCGTTGAAGTGAAGCTACAATTGGCTTACTAGCCTAGAGCTTTAGAAAGCAGTTATTTGGGCTCCAACCAAATGGAACAAAACTAGGATATGTAGATATTGACTTGAATTCCCTTGTTTACTTCTCTATTTCAAATATCTAGGGAATCCATGAGAAGGTGTGTGGAGTTGGTATGTCCACATTGATATCAACTAGGTGTAACAATGAAGAGGGTTTGAAATACAAATATGGCTTCCCCACATGTTTCACACATTGTATAGAGGACATGGGTGTTACATGTCTGAGTGCTTAAGGCAACCAAAATAGTATATCAGACCCTCTCTTGAAAATGAAGTATAAATATCATTGAGCATGAGTGGCAACATGTGAGGAGGTTATGTCAAGAATAGAGAAGACAATGGTGGGAAGTATATATTAATTACTTTCATGTTAAATAATGTTGAGCAATGTATAGGTGTTAATCTACATGCAATTCAAATAATATTCCACAAAGGTCACAAAGCAATGTCACCTCCCACCATCCATGGTATGGATTGTTGCCACCCTTTTGACAAGTTGAATTTAGCTAACTCCACTAAATAATCTTTATCCTTGCTATTACATTTAAATTGTATGAGAGTGCACTCGTGATACTCACATTGAATTCCCTTTTATGTGGATCTATATGTATATAGGTTCATGCATTTTGCACATCTACCAAATGTAAATGTGAGTAATCAAGTTCTAAGTAACAACAACCTAAGATTTTTGTATATGTGTAAATGTAGTTAAACTAAACTTTTTTTATTTTAAATATATAAGTTAAAATATGTACATTAAAAACATAATATTGATATGATCACTTATGATGGTAAAAGAGAAGGAGCTAAGAATCAATATGTGGAATTATGAGGTTAAAGAAGGGTGAAATCTCTATTAATTGTGGATGCAGGTTTCCGTAGTTATTCATGTTGAATATTGCTTCTAAATGTAAATTGTGCGTGAGCATGAAAGCGTGGTCTTCCATTTCGGATGGACACTCCTTCCATCATTAGAGATGCTCTTTCTTTGTCTTTGATGATGGGTGGAGTATCCACCTAAAACATTAGACACCACATTTGTGCTCACACATAGTTTACATCCAAAAGCAATATCCAACAATATTTATTAACTATAAACATGGGTAGTGATTTAACCAAATAAATTGTGAATAAAAAAACTAAAATTCATATAAATGTTATAAGTGAGATTTTTTCATGGTATAAGGTTATTTCTTTTTATCCATTTCATTTCCTTAATACTATACACTACCCATTTATTATATGTTCAATACCCTAATACCCTCTATGTACCACACTCTCCCCATCCCATATGATCCCTCTAATACTATCTTAGGTGTCACGATATGAGGTTTTTGGATATGTTTAGTGTGTGATCATATCCACATTGTCGAGGAAAGTAAAATTTGACATCTTAGGTGTCACAATATGAGGTTGTTGGATATGTTTAGTGAGTGATCATATCCACATTGCTAAAGAAAGTAAAAATTGACACTAATTTGTGCACAGGGTGAAAAATGGTTTGAATACAAGGAAATCATATGCATGCTTGAGATAAACATTGAGTGACTAGATAAAATTTTAGAATTCAATGCTAATAGTGATAGTGTCCTTAATGAATTTAATCTTCATGAATAGACAAAAGTTTTAAAATTAAGGGTTAACCATGATGATATCTTTAATGAGTTTAATCTTTGTGGATCCATAAGATAAGAACTAGTTTCAACGAGATGAAATCACATCCATCCTTAAGAAAAATTTTAAATAAACAAATATTTAAAATTCAAAAACAACCATGATAATGTCCTTAATTAGCTTAGTATTCCTAACTCCAAAAAAAAAATAATAATAAATAGAAAATTTTAAACAAATTGTATATCAATTTGTGACCCTTAATCTAACATATAAAATGGCTAAACTAAATGCAATTTGTGTACTCAAAACATGCTATAAAAACCTTGAAATGAACTCCACAACTAAAAGATAATAATTGAAATCTCAAAACCACCAAAATAATATAAAATATTACAACTTAAAGCCTCTTAATATTTTTTAATATATTCTAGAAAATTGCACTTAAAACTCTTAAATTTTTCAATAGGACGAAACTTTCATTAACATCAAAAGTGGGAGGCCGTAGATACAAAAAGTCATGAAAGAACAAACCAAGGGCCTAAGATCTTATCTTTCATATCAACTAAAAAGATAGATTGTACAAAATCTCATCTATCGTTATAACATATATTTACGGACCCCACATGTCAACGTTTACATGGTTTTGGTAGTTGTGATTAAGTGCAATTTCGTGCTCTGTATCAGCTACAGTTGTAAGCGTTGGCACTTTACGACTGTTAACTTTTGCGTTTACAATGACAAGTGCACCAACAACTATGCAAGTACAAATAGTGTCTTAATTTGTGGATCTCTACAATTTGCAAGTCACCTTTAACGCACCTGGTAACTTGCACCTTCCGTAGACCTTCAATTTTTAAGTATCCACACAAGATTGTTGTAGTAGTTAAATGAGGTTTCATTTTTTTTCGGGAAAATTATATAAATTTTAGCATAATTTTGATAAAATATGGCGGAAATTTTTGAAAATCCAGGTTATAACTGTCAAGCTTCAAGATTTTGGGTGTCCCATGAGTTTTCGATGGTGTTGAATCCATTTTCACCATTAAATACATGATTCAAGTACCATAAAAAACCCTTATAGCACCAAAAATATTGAAGCTTGACTAGTGGTAACCCAGAGTTACAAAAAATTCCGCCAAATTTATTAGGTTTCATTTTTTATGGTGTTGAATCAGAGGGTTAGCTAATATTAGTTTTCATTGTCTAAGTTGTTTGATCTTGTTTCATTTACCCTCCCTGACATTCTTTGCTTGCTACAGACCACGACATGTTCATCATGTTTTTTGTTGTATGTATTGCTTGTTATCCTACACCAGGGTTAGACTTTATGGTTGCCTATTAGTGTTGTGGATAGTTGGGTAAGAGTACCTCTTGAGTGGAAAATAAATTGCCACATGAGATAAACCCCTCCTCTTACTAAAGCACTAGAGTGTTCCAAAATTGTTTAATGAGCCTTTCCCTTTATGCACCATTATGTTTTCCTTTGTTGCACAATTTGTTTTATCTTTATTTGCTTGGTCTTGACAATTGTTTGTTGTTTGCATGGCACCTCAATGCTAGCCCTTACATGATGGGGTCAAAATCTAGTGCATGGATTTCACATCCTTGCACTCAAATTCTTAGGATGATCATGAGGCCTCATGACATCTCTAGAAATATTTTTTACATCAAGGTATTTCCTTCTTGTTTATCCCCTTTTCTAAGTTTAGACATATGAATTTGTTTTTCCCATTTGATTTCTAGCACTTGGGAAAGGTCCCCTTCATTACTTTCCTAAGTCATTCATTGGTATTATTTACTCTAGTCGGTTTCTTAGCTAAACATTATTGCATTTCCTTATATCAAACTTGGCATCCATGCTTGATTTTGTCTCTTTGGGTTATTTACATGTCATCTTGACATTCTTGATGCCCAACTAGCTATTTTTGCACATAGAAGACTTAATAGGTCAAAATTGATCTTCCATGCCCCCTCTTTCGCTCCAGTGCACAATCTACAAGCCACAAAAAAATATAATTTGCATTTTTCTACTACAAATGGGTGTAACAAAGGACCCATTTCTAGTTAAAAAGATCTAACAACTTTCTTAGGACCAACATATTCCTAATTTTGATCTGCAAATGAGTAGATGAAAGCTTTTTATTTTCCTCAATGGGTGTTTGTTGCGCCTTTTATTCCTTTGTGAGCTCACTTTTCCTATTAATATCCCTTTTCTACTTTGTTTAGGTTAAAAAAATTTCTCTTGGTCTCTCAAATCTTATTGAAATTTTGTTGGATTTTAACTAGGATTAGATATCACCTTCACTCAAGCACATAACCTACTTGAATTTTTAATATCCATCAACTCTCTCATAACATGTAATCACCCTCATGGTTTTTCACTTTCGTCGAATTCTTCCTAGTCTTCTTCTTGGTTGATATTTTAACCTTGGAATTTTTTTACTTATATACATTTCTTATGTCTTCATAATACACATTTATGGAGGATTACCAAAACCACATGTAGGAAGAGAACCTTAATGATGAGGGTGAAATTTATTAACATGACTGAGTGCCAAGGTTAATGTTGACAGAATCCATCATCAAGATTTTGTATGTTCCATTCCCAATCTAATTGGGAGCTAGAGAAAGAGTTGTAGTTTGTCCATTGTTGGTGGCCATATACCTTTGAGAAGGAAATGGGTTCCTAATCATAGTTGGTTGCGAAGGAGAGGGTTGAGTCAAGGATGAAGGTGGCTAGTTACCATGCTTAACATTCTGTAGTGCTTCCCATGTCTGCTGCATTTGTGGGAGAAGAGGAAACTTGTAGGTATAATGATTGCATATAACATTATAAGCACAAGGCTTGTTTATTCAAATACCTTATTCTGCTTGGGTTAATTACCCTATTCCTAGGCCATGCTATTCGAGTTTCCTCCATTGTTGGCATTGGTATGTTGGCCATGGTTTTAGACATTTTATTTTCCCTTCCCCTTATTCTTTTTCTTCTAATTAGGGTAGTTATTTGAGTTCTACTATGCATACAATTGGCCCTACTAGGGTGGTGCATGCTAAGTCATGGGACTTTAAGGTGTTGGTGCCAGAGGGGATGGAGCACTATGTTATGGAAAAAGTTAATATGGGTTTTCCATTGCACTATAGTAGGTGGGAGTACTAAAATCATGCCTCGACACATGCTAATTTGAATGGGTATAAGAATATGACATACTGAGTGCTCACTTGTGAGGAAATTCAAGAAGGATGGGGAGAGGAATAAGCATGAGATGTATTGGTTCCCCACTGTGACTGGGCATAGCCTGTTGCTGATGTTGGAAATGGGTGAGGTTGATGGTATGCAATATATTTGATCACATTGTCAACTACAAAAAATGCCATAGGTGTTGAAGTGTCTCCTGAGTGAGAATGTGGTGCTTAGGGATGACAATTTAAAGGTTGCTTAATTCGGCATAGATCAAGTCATGCTACATGGCCTTCTAGATGGCATCTTCCTTAGTTCTAGGGAATGTTGATGTGACATCTTTGGAAATGGGAGGAAGGAGAGACTTCAGGAACCAATCCATGAAGAAATAATCATTACGTTTTGAAGCTTTCCACAAGCACCACCATCTAGACAAATCCTAAAATTTATTATTGATGTGGGTGGAAATGGCTTGGTGGTAGGTTGTTAGAATTTCAATGCCCATATCATGGAATACATGTAACTAGATGTATGAGAGGAAAAAATTCACAATAGTAGCGAACACTAGATAGGTGTTGTGAGGTTGGTCAATGTATGACTTCGCGAGAGCACTTGATAATGTGTGTTGAAAGAGATAAAGATGGACTAAGTCATCCATTATGGAGCTTGAGGAACACCACATGTAGAAATACTTAATATGGTTGGTGGGGTCCTCTCCTAAATTCCTCTCAAGGTTGGGGATATTCATGGGAAGATTTGATGGCACAGGGACTCAATTCAAATCATGAAGGAGAGGATCATTTAATAATTGGCTCAAATCAGGGAGGTTCAAACTAGCCATAGTAAAAAATAATGGTTGGGTGATGTTCGTTCTAGGATTGGTTCCATTGTTGGTACCCAAGTTAGTGCCAACATTAGCACCATCATTGGCTCCATTATTAACACCCACATTAGGGTTGATGTTGTCGTCGAGGTTTACATATGTCATATTGTTAATGGGTTGGAATTGAGTATAACTAGAGTATGGGGAACTACTAAATGAGTTGGAAGAACTAGAGCTCAAAGGTGGGCTATGGGAGTGATCCTGACTCATCAAGTAGGTGTAAATAACCATTCATGAAGAATATAAGGATAAAGGCTTCTTAATATCCACGATTGAAACTTTCACAACTATGGTGTTTGGAAAAATTAAACACTATCAAAATGGGTTGAATCAAGAAGGTTAGAGGGATAAGGGGGTGAATCAATTCAACAAGCAACAATTGAATACTATGTGCATAGGTGGCGCAAACTAGTTTTTGTGTGATGATATGCTAATTCAATTCAAGCAACCTTGTCTTATGAAAATGAAAATATTATTGCATAAATGATTATCTAGTCCTCAAACAAGTTCGAGACTATGTTTTGAATGGCCTTCCAAATAACCTAGGTATCAGGTAGTCATGCGTGATAAGACTGAGTGAAGGTAACAAAGATAGTAACCCTTACATTAGTTAGGTGATGAAATATCACAGATCAACAAATGTCTATCCTATGTGAAATTTTCTTTCCAAAACCACCACCTATAAAGTAGTTTCCTTAAAAAAAACCACCAAGGTTACCTTTGTCTACTGGGGAAAGAGAATATCAACTTTTGGTTGTTAAATTGGAACTAGATTCTCGACCAAGAGTTGGGAGCCTAAAGGAGAACCACCAAATCCAAATTATAATCCTTATCCCCTTCACAAGTTTCTTCTCACATTTGTTTTAAACAGAGGATGATGAAGGATTTCAAGCTCCCTAATGACAACCACTACGTCTCAGTGCATCATAGCCAAGAGGGTTTATTTGGATGCCTATCCCAATAGATCTAACCTAACTATTATATTGTTTTTAGTGCCCAAGTGGGATTAACAATATTTGTTAGATTATGGTTAATTTTAGGGCTTAACTTGCAGGCTTGAGCTAAGAGCTAACTTTAGTGGTGTGCATGTGGGTACAAGTGATGTGTTTTATAGCATGAAAAATCAATTACTTGTAGTAAAATTAAAGGATATGTAAACTGAAAATAAATAAAGAATAAAAACATAAATGGCATTCAAATGATATTCACTATTCAACAATAAAAAAGAAAAAATATGGAAAAAGAGAGGGGAAAGTAGGATAATTTTGATGGGTAATGAAATAAGGAGGAAGGACAATCCTAAGTCACTAACATACAACCAAATCTATGTAGAAATAACAACAAATAAATAGTGGTTTTGGGCTTCTAAATTTCCTCTAAAATATCTATCATTGTGTGTAACAGGGATAAATGACTTAGCAACAATTATTAAGGGCTTCCCTCCAGTATGAGGTCCTGATCAGACCTTTTGCCATTTGGGGTAAGAGGCCCACTCGAATTCTGGCCTCGCATCCATTTTTTGTTTTAATATTTTTGTGAGTTATGGATGATCATCACAACGAAAATGGAATGTACAATTCTAAGCTAAAACTATCTAAATTCAAAATTGTGATTAATCTAAGATAGCTAGTTGAAAGAAAGATAAATGAGAAATATGAAGCAAAGAGAAAATAAACACATAACTACATAGTCAAAGACACAACTAACTTATTTCAAAGAGAACATCAAGTGCTTAAATTATTAGAGAAAATTCAAAACAGTTGGTCTTTTGATCTAATAAGTGCTCATTTATTAAAGCTACAAAACTAAAAAAATAATTGTGCAAGAAGAAACTATCTAATCTACAAATTAGTTTGTGACCTAGCAATAAAACATCTCACAAAATACATACATGGATTAACTTGTCCATGAATAGTTAGAAACAAAGACAATACAGGTAAGAAAATAGCTTCAACAATGACCTTCAAGGCTTCTTAGTATTATAATAGTGAATACATAAGTACAAGCCTCCTATCTTTGGCCTATAGTAATATCAAGAAATTCAAAAGTTTGCAACCCTTCTTACTGAGAATTTTACAATATTTATAGATAGTGTTGGTAATTTTCCCTCGTGACTATTCAAATTTTGTAGGGTCAATTATAAATTTTAGTTTCCCATTATTTTCAAAATATAATAAGAGAAAATATTTCAAAATCTCATAAATGAGGTTGACAACTTTTACAATTTGACTGGATCTTCAATTGGGAGCTTTATGACATCTTGAAGATAGGCCACCCAGACTTCATACCATGATGTAATCTTATTGATCCTATTGGGAAATAATATCTCCATGACTAAATTATACTATAATGTCTTTTGGGAGAGGATTGGCACGTCTTTTTTCAGTGAACCAAGAAGGAGTTCATGACCATTTGTTGCTTAGCAGGGTCAACAAGGTTCTTCTTCAAGTTGTCCTTGGTGAGCATGCTAGTGAAGACACTAAAGGAAAATTGTTCCACATTCAACAACTCCTCCAACTACCTACTTACTTGATCAATTGGACTAGATTCTCTCTGAGACCCAATTGATGGAGATTTATTCATCTTGATGATTCTTTCGAATAAGGAGTAATGTTGTTGATATCACGTTACTAACCGAGTTATGCCCTTTTCTAGTTTTTCCTCTATCTTTATGGCTTCGTTGATAGCAATACAGTCATATGAAAATTCCTAAGTGATCATCTTGGGAACTTCTGTAGGGGCCTAAGGATATTCTTTTGGCCATTGCTCCAACTAGTTGACAACATTTAGGACACCTTGGAGTTGCATGCCTTGTTCTTTAGGTAGATGCTAGAGTGGTAACATCTTGGTTGATATCTCTTGAGTTACATTTAGATAAGGGTATACTTGTAGGACCAATGCCTTATAGGACCCATTTAATTCTATAGAAAATACCTTGTAACCATCTACCTTTTTGTCACTTGCTTGATTGTGTTGGATTATCCTTTCAACATCTTGAATTGTTGTTCAAGATTAGTTATATTTGCATCAATTTCCTTCATCTTTTCTAGGAGGCCATGCAAATTTATTTTAGTTTCTTGAGAGAAAATTGTGCCTACTAAGGCCATGACAATATGATCCTTACTATGTCAGGAAATATGGGCCTCTGTAGTAATCTGTACCCATGTGTTCTACAATCCTGTTCAGGTTGTTATCAAATAAAAAATTGTTCAAGTTGACCACCATTTTCCTCTTAACTGGTGTGATGCCCAGTTCAGTCTTGGGTAGGTGCCATCTTGTGATTTCTAGAACTACCAGTGATATTAGGTCAATCTCCTTTGTATAACTTTGACTAAGCTTCTAGCTCTGTTTCGTTTTATTGAGCTTGTAGAGCTTCTTCTCCAGCTCTAACTTCCACCTCATCCTATAATATCTTCTGCTCTTATTCATGTTCTTTTATTTCTTCTTCATATATCCTTATTTTCTATAATTTTTTATCTTCCTTGACTTTCCTTCTTTATTCCCTTTCTCTCCTCATTTCTTCTTCTTCCTGTTGTTTTTGTTCACACTCTTGATCTATATTGGAAGCTTCTTGTGTGATATAAGTTTCCTCTTCTTCTTCTTTGAATTTCTCCTCATGTTCCCTTTGAGCTACTGCTAACTGAGTTTCCTATTCATGGGAATATGCTTCTTCATTTTCCTAGATATTTCCCACTTTTTCTTGGGTAGGATTGTAGCCTATTCTTGAGATAAATTCTATGCAATTTAAATCATTCTTCTGATTCTCTTCCTTTTCCCATATATCTAACTGATATTCCAACCTATACTTGCATGAATTGAAATGATCCTTCACTATATATCTTGGATCATATGTGTGGAATATAAATACCCCAAAATGGAAAAATTTCAAGGCTTATAAATATTTTATTTACCTTTTTATGTCCTTTAATTCACATGCTCCCAAGTGGAAAGACATGTAAGACTAGGAATGTTTCTTAGCCCTTGAGAGGGCTTGACCTACACCTATATATTAGACCTGAAAATCTATTTCTAATAGGACTTCCCTATTATTTACAAATCTGTGTAGTAGGTGAGGTGGTTTCATTACTCCAAATACTTTGCTATAAACACCATCTTGATCCATGAACCAATCAAATATTGAAGGAAATTCCTATATATATCTTCCTGACATGCATGGGGAGGATTCATTGGACAAAGTATCATATAAATACAGTAGGAACAATTAAAAAACATATGCATAATCTACTATATAATGATCTTCCAAAAGGATTTTGTAGTAAATGTGGATCCAGTCCTCATGAATGGTCCATCTCTAGTTCATGGATGGGAAGGGAATATTGGTACATACTATGTCCAGAAAACATGATGTAATGAAAATTTGAGATTTATTTCCTTCCTAAGGGTGATGATATTGTTTAATATTATCTCTAAGGGAGATTGATAAGGTATCTTCCCAATTGAAAATTTTGCCTTCAATTGCCACCATGTATGTTATCACTTAGAGAAAACCCTACATGCAGGAAAAAATATAAGGTAACCTCTAACCTATTTGGGATTGAAAGTTGACCCTTCAACCTGGAGAGGGATCTCTCCCTAAACTCAATTACTCAAGGTCACAGTAGTAGAAGGTTTACAATTAAGTCCCATGGCTAGATTTATTCAGGAATGATTGAGTTTGGTTGGACAATGAGAAAATTTCACCATTGGACATGGAGTCTGACCCAATCAGGCTTATATAATAACAACTTTTAGTGAGAAAAAAACAAAATAAAGGTAATGATAATTTCTTTGACACTTTAAGGAATTTGGAAAAAAAATGAAGGAAATCAGTACAATGGTTAAGTGAAAAACAATTGTTAAATGTCCTAAAATAAAGAAACCAGAGCTTAAAAATATGAGTCTCAATTTAAAACACTCAATATTTCAGACATGAGTAAAATATTACACTAATAAAAACATACAGGGAATCATAACATAAGAATTTCTACAAATTTCTCATGAATACTGCTTTCATTAAAATATGATCAATAATACAGAAAATATGTTAATTTTTCCTAAAAGGTTCCAACCATTTTTCTTCTACAGTCATTGATTATATAGATAATAGTAACTAAATAGGATTATATATAAAATTAATTATAGTAATCCAAAAATAATAGTACATATCTCTTAGATACATGCATGTAAAAATATCTTCTAAACATATCTGATTTTCAATGGCAAAACAACTTGCTGAAAACTGTGCTAAAATGGAGGTTGAGAAATTGCATCATTGTTATGCCTCTTTCATGTTCATCCCTTCAAAATCAGTCTTCTGTTGTAGCTCCTGCCTTCTCGAGTATCTTCCTGCAATTCGCTGATAATGTTGTCAATTTTTTAGCTTCCAGAACTAATGATTTCACTGGCGGGTTGACTGTCAATGCTTTCTTTCATACTATTTTCCAAAATGCATTGATAATGAGACTTCCAACGCTATTCTGTGTTAAAACACTGACAAGCACTTTGATAGTGAAAGATCAATTTTTCACTTTGATAGTGAAAGATCAAAAATTCAGAAAGATGGAAACCAACTCTCAACTAAGGGTAATGGTTGCTTCGAGTAGAATTCCCACCTTAGCCATCCTTTGTCTTTTTCTCTGTCTAGTCTCCATGGGGATTTTCTTCTTGGTTGCCTTTGTTTTCTTCGACCCTTTTGAACTTATAGCTTTAACCTTGTTTATGATTAGGGCTTTTACTAGAACATTATCCACATCTATGACCTCTTTAGCAAGGTCAGGGTTTTGTTTCAACTTTATATTTAGTCTCAATTTGTTTAAGGGCCTGGTGTGAGGATTTTTACCTCCTTCATAGATCTCAAACAGGGTGGGATATTTTTCAGCTGGAACTCCTTCAACATGGGGTTTAACTCTCTTTCTTTTGGCTTTCTCTGGTAGCTGGCTTTCTATAGGGGAATTTTCAGCAGGTGGACCTTCAACATGAGGATTTTCGGTAGGAGAATTCACAGTAGGAGAAACATTTGCAGTAGGAGTAGGGTTTACAATATGTTGTGATCTTCTAAGCATGTCACTTCTTCTAGAATAAAATTTGGGTATTTTAGGAGTAGAAGGTGAGGGTTTATCTTCCTTCTTTCGGTTTCGGGTTTGCACAATGGAAGTTCCCTGAGAGGAAGTTCTTGCTTGAGGGTTCTTGGTTTGTTTGGTGCCCTTTTTCCTTCCTCGTTTAGCCTCAGAAGGTCGGGGTTGAAACTCTCCCCAGAATAAAAAATGACCCCATTTTCTTCCATCCTTTGCTAACTGATGTTCAATTAATAATTTAATGAGAGCCTTGTGATAAATGAAGTGTGGAGACGGGTCGGTCATAGATTGAACCCAAGCAGCCATACGTTTCGGTCTTTCTAATAAAAAATAACATACATTCATTCACAATTATCTTTCCAGATGAGCTAAGAAACAGAAAATGATAAAGGTTTATATGGTAATAGCGACCTTCACATGTAAAATACGACTAGGTAATTCACAACAACCAATTCCATTTGTCTTCCAACAAAGATCTTTGAACCCCTGCCTTGCAATTTATTTCTTTGAATCCTGCATTTAGGAAGAAAGGCACGTTGATCCCAGCTAAAGGATATTTCTCCATCTGTAGGCAGAGTTGTGACCTATGAAATCAAGTCCTCTGTCACCTGGAACGAAATACCTCCAACCTCCACATGTTGACCATCGAAACCATTAGAAAATTCTCGTACAACCTCGTCATGGTAGTCGTTGCATCATTTGAAAAATTCCTCCCATCCAACCTGTTGAAACTGTTGCTAAATGTCAGGGTAAATCTCAAGAAGATCAAGCACCTTTGGTTCAGTTCTATTTAACCTCTCTCTTTTACCCTTTGTATTTACAGTCTGATAATCATGCAGAAGAAAGGATCGGGAGGATCGGGATTTGATCATGGATTTACGTCAAGTAACTTCAACCAAACAGTTTTCAAACAATTAAAGTTAACACAAATCACAATTGAAAAGGGTGAATTACCATATGGGAAAACAATGATTTTCATGCATTATTGTGTTAGATAACTGATTGACGGGTAAAAGAAATATTTAACCCTTTAATGATTACAAATAAATGCATACCTCATCGATGGCGGAAAACAGTCTTTTAGCACGTACCTTTCACCTTTCAGATTTAACATGACATTATTAGATGATGATCACCTTTTTGTTGACGTGGAACATACTAGTGTTTTTAAAAATCGAAATTTCAAATTTCAAAGTTCGGCGTTGATACCCTGGTTACCAGCAAGTGCCTGATAACGCTAAAACTCTTGTTGTCAACGTATTTCTCTAAAAAAAATTATGAAATCACAATAGTGTTGATAGTCCCATTATCAACATTGTTTCTTTTTTATTACAAATATTTCACTGACATCGTAATTTTCAGCATTAAAAAAATTCAAACTCAAATCAATGTGATTAAAATGTACATGAGTGGAGCTCAACCTTCTAGGAAGGTCTTATTGAGTTGAGGGGTCCTGACCCAGGTTCGGAGTTTATGGATAAGCCAACAAACCCTACATATACTGGCCCTTTCGGTAATGACCTGCTTGCGCAGATCAAAGTCTCACCCGAAGCAGTATGGGGGGTGTTGGAACCAAGTTTCCACACCTTGAGGAAGAAAATAATGAAGTAGTCCTTAGCAAACTGAATGCAAACTTATATAAATTGTAAATAGATGCGCGCAATAGTATAAAGAAAAATCACATAGATTGCACAATCCTTAATAGAGTAAAGCAGAGTTCAGATATCCTGCAGCGCAGATAAAGTATAACATAATCAGATCCAGATCTAAAAAATGTTCAATTACTTAACCAAATTTATCATCCATAAATAAGCATGCATAATCGTAATAGATATCCTTAGCACGATAATGAACAGAAAACAATGCGATCTCAACAGAACATAAACATCAAATAACTCAGATCAATAACATAAGAAGTTCGCCAAAATATTTCCTTTCTATTAATCTTCAAAACCTTTCAATACATTAGACTTTCCCTTACAAAACCCTTCCGCGCACACATCCAATAGAGTCTACACACAGCCAGGACTAGATCTCTGCGCACATAGCTAGCAGGAGCCTTTCAACCCAACCCAGACAAACCTGTACAACGTATTACAAACACATATATATCACAATATCATGAACTTATATTAAGCTATCTACTTTTCTTAAACTCAATATATCTATTTATATTTGCCTAACATGCAGATACTATGGTATCAAACCATGGTTTGAGGCCCACAGTTCACCCTTAAGCCCATTTACATAAAAATTAGGGACTTTGACCCACCCCAAAGCCCCTTGACTCAATCGCGCAATGCGCACATAAAAAATTATACAAAATTACATAAAAAAATTGTGCCTCAAGGGACCCTGCTCCAAGAGGCCCCCAACACAAATGTGTGACTCATCCTGAGTCACTGAGGTGCCTACTCCTTGGTCTTGGCCTAAATCATGCTGACAGAAGTTTTGAGAGGGAGCCCTATGCTTGCTAAACCAACTTTTATATGGTAGGCCCTTCAGTGACCATATCTCTACTGCACTGAGTTTGCTGGATTATCTTTAGAGTGTTATCAGGTGTCTGTGAAAGTTGAAGCGCTTCTTCTGCCCATGGTTTCATGTGTGTTTCCAATGGTTGTTCCTTTCAACGCAATTCTTCAACCTATGTTTGAATTGTTTGGCACTTCTGCAGATGAGCGAGGCACTGAGAAAGAACCAACGTTGGCACCACTGTCCTGATTTCCTCCAACTGCTGGTCCTTCTGGTGGAGTGTGTCAGGAAACTCCTAAACTACAGATAATTTTGGAATGAGGTGAAAAAAATCATGGCTTCGTCTAACAAATTTCCACATTGGGTGACCGCAACAACAATACTATCTTGGGCTTGTTTCACTTCAGTTTCTCTTTGCGCGCCTACCTCTGAGGGAGTCTCGAGCTGCAACTTTGTCTGAAGGTCTGCAATGTACTGCTCATATTCTGTTCAGACCGCTTGCACCTTAGTGTTATCACTCAGGTTTTCCTTGAAGTTGTGGAAAAGGAAAGTATACCCGAGGTAACCACAAACCAACCTTCAGATGCAGAATCTAGCCAATCTGCATCCAGAGAGGGCTCTCTCTTTATGATTTATCTTTGTTCTTAGAAGGTTTTTAGGCTAGGTATAGATCCAAGAGTTTGTTTTGAAAAATGGTGGAATCCACAAACTAAGGGCAAGGTTGAAAGTTTTCAGTCCATTGGGCTATGGAGTCAAAGGATGGCTTTACTGGATTTCTATTCTACGCACAAGATGGCTTTACAGGGCAAGGTAGCTAGACAGAGAACAATCCTTAAAATTTAAAGTGGATGGGACGATCTTGAAGGGATGAAAGGCAGCTAAGAATCTTTCACCATGTTCAAAGAAAGAAATGGGATGACTACAAACAAAGAGCAATGAAGAATTCTTTATTATAGTAATCAAGAATGTTTAAATTAGCAAAGCAAGAGCATTTAAGAATTCATGCTTATAACCAATTTAGAGGAAAACATTAAGAACAATCACATCTGAAATCAGAGTACAATTAAGTAAATTCTGATTCAATCCTTTATGTAAATTATTCAGAAATGGACATAATGATAATATAAACTGATATAAAACTTAAGACAGAAGGTAGAAAGACTTATTGAACTGCAGTCCAACACATGAATCCTGAAAAAAGTCCTGAGCTTCAAATCGTCATCCAGTAAACCACGAATAAATTTCTCCAAAATGCTTTTATTCCGAAAATCTCAATGTTACAGCAAAGTAATAGAATCCACCCTCAATACTCTCTTCGAGGGTTTATTTATACAAAAAAATAATTGAGAAAATCTCACACTAACCTAGCCAATAATCTAGGGTGACTAAGGAGTAATTTACAAATAAACAGGAGACAAATGGTCTCGTAGATAGAATAATAAGTAACTGCTGATGTGCTGTTTCCTCATTTTGCTGATGTGCTGGAAGTAAGTGCTGAAATAGGGCTCGGTGCTGTCCCTTAGAGTAATTTCTTTGCTTATTTGATACTCTTTGTCTTTACGGATACTCTTTAACCTGTGTAACTGATACTCTTTCATCTGCATTCATTTTTATCTTTCACATAATAGTAAAAAGATAAACTTCTCATTCTGAAAATAATTTTCATAGAATTTCCAATAGGTCCTTCCACCATTGATCTTCTGGTATCATAGTCCTTTTAAGTTTTCTCAATGTCTCATCGGCCTCTGTGAGTTTGTAAAAAGTGGGCTCATTAGGAAACATATACTTTATTTCATGTTCAAGATGAAATAAATTCTTCAACCTGTCATAAAGATTTCTCCCTGTTGGCAACGTTGTTTTTGGCACACTGGTAGAACAGGCAGTTGTATTTTTAGCGTGGATATCTATTTTCTTAACATAGGTCTCCAGGTCCATTATCTGGTCTTCTGTGAGCATGGGACTGGGTAACCCACTGTTCAACAAAACTTGAAATTTTTCTCTGAAGTCATTAATATCAGCCAAAATATCTGAACACTTCCTTTCTAAATTCTGCATAAAAGTTCTTTTGATGAAAACTCTTTTTATCATCAAAATAGTGCCGGTCCTGTCTTCAATTCCTAGTACTGCAAGCTGTTGTTTGGTTCGGGTGTTAAAAAATTGAATGAGTTGATTGGCCCGCTCAGGTCTACCTCTCAATTCATCTCTTGTTATGTTTATTTCTTCCTGAGCCACTTTAATCAAGTCATTTTGTTCAAAAATTGCTTGAATAGAGGGCCAAATACTTTTTATTAACTCAATTATATTACCCCAAAGAATTTCATTTATTTCCTTCAAAGGCTTTTCTAATGAAAGATCTTTTTCTAAAGCCTTAACTAATCTGTCCAATCTTTTGATTTCCCTGGTATTATCAGCAACTGTCTTCTTAGATGTATCATACTTCTGGTCCAAATTTGCTAATTGTAACTTTGTGGTTTGAAGTTCTGTGACTCTTAATTGTAAACTTTCCATTTGTTTTATCAACTCATCAGAACTTAAACCAGAAGTGTTTACCTGCACTGGATCTGTTTGTTGCTTTGCTGTTGTAGTACCTGTAGTTGTAGTAGCTTCTGTGGTGGATGTCTGCTTGATAGCTTCCTTTTCCTGTAAAGCTTGTTCCAATTCCTTCTCTGTTTCACTTAGTTGCTCAGTTACTTTTAAGAGCAACTCCATTACCTCTTCTTGTGAATTCCCCTTCAAAACTTCTTGGGTCTGAGGGTGCCTTGAGGCTGGCAATTTTAGCTGCTTTCTCAGTGCAGCTATGTCATCATCTTTCTTCTTTATTAATGCCTCAATACTTTTAATGTCTTTGGGGTTGTGACCCAAGCCGATGATTATGTCTTCTAGAGACTTTATTCTATTATCTTTGGCCTGAGAAGAGGCCTTTTCAATTTGCAATTGGGCACTTGTGTTATTTAAAGAATCTTGCAGCGTTAGGGCTGCCATGGCCTTATTAGTAAGAGTGGAATACACCATTTCCCCAGTTTGTTTATGCAGCTCTATCTGGTCCAAAGGATGAATGTCCTTTGCCAGGACCTCAAAATTTGTTCTAATGTAATCAGCTGCTGTCATGGGTTTTGGCACCTTTGACTTGAAGTGGCTCATTATCATTTTGCCTTGTGAAATGTCAAATGCTGACATTAACCTTTCCTGATTATGTGGAGCCATTTTCAAGTATTGATCATAGGCCTTCATTCTTAATGGATCATTCTTTGCCTTTATATTGATGAAAGTTCTTTTTATATCCCCTGTATCTGTTTTTGGTGGCCTAAAGGAGGATACTTCAGTACTCAACTGCTTCTGCAAAGCTTTTCCTTTCTGATCTGTATGGGTCACACTAACAGAACCAGTTAGTTGACTGTCTTCCCTTCCATCATCAAACACTTCATCTATGATTTCCACATCTGGAAGTGGATCTGGTTTCTGTTTTTTGGCTTGATGTACCTTTGAGGTTTCTTTTGGAGGAGTAGTATCTGGAACCTGCCTTTTCTTTCCTGTTTCCATGTTGGATGGAGTTTGTAATTCTGAAACTTCAGGATGTTTTTCTTGAATGGGAGAAACTTGTGTTTGATCAGGTGCTCTGGAGGTTTGAGGTTTCTCTGCCATGACTAAAGTTTCGATGACCTGTATCTCATGTTCCTTTCCTTTGCCCTTTGATTCTGCTGCAACTGGTGAACTGCCTTCCTGTAATCTCTGCTGTGGATTTGCTGCTGAAGAAGTGCCAATGTGAGGTACCTGCACTTGACCACAAGTTTCTAGGTCATATTTCTTCTCAAGATCTTTCATAATTTTGTTCATTTTGTCTGCTTCACTTTCTTCCTCAACTAGTGTCCCTTCAACCCATTCATCTTGGTTAGCATATTGTTCTATATCAAGAATCCTGTGGTGAATATATGGGGATGAATTGTTCTTCATTCTTTTTTCACAAATAAAACCAAATGGATCATAAGGAGTCCAACGGAAACTTCTTTGGAACTTGCAATGGTTTTGTAATATAAGTTCTGCTTCTTGCTCGGCCTCCCTAGAGTTGCATATGTAGGGACCTAATTGACTTTTGATCCTTAGTTGGGCTTTCTTCTTCACACTACAAAAATGGATCACATCTGAATTATTCATTTGCCTGAAATATTCCAAGGCAAAAATTCTCATGGGTACATATCTTGGCAACTTGAATGGATGTAATTCACATCCATAGATTCTGATGACTGAATGGTTTTGATATAAATACCAATCTCCAACTTTATAAGTCCTTGAAAGTTGCAAGGTCTTCTTGATTTCATTACTGAGTCTTGGAGGAGGGATTCCTGTCAACAAGGTAGTTTCAGGATATACAAAAAGATCGATGAACTCAGTATAGGAATATGGAGATTCATAGGAAGAATGAATTATGGGAGACCAAAATATAACTGACCTAGGGTTTCCCTTGGCATCAAGCTTTTTAACAGGGAAAGGGAACTTCTCTGATTGATAGTAGATAATGAGATGATAAATAACCGAGGAATATTTAAAAACTTTCTCATCATCTAGCCTCATGAACTGATCATGGATCTTATTGGCTATGAAGGAGGCAAAGTCATATTTAACTTCAGGAGGCTGCCCAGGAGTAAAGATAGACAGCAAAACCAGGGTTATCTCATCAACATATTCACTTGTTTTGAAACCTAAGACAAAAGATATCATATTTAGGATGAGCCTTCCCAATTCAGTGAAATAATAAAAACCATAGGGAGGAGATCCCTTAGGTTGATGTTCAGGCAACATGAAATTCTGTCAAATGGACTCCAATTTTTCTGGGGTCAATTTATTAGACTTTTCAATCAATTCTTCCATAGACCAAGGTGCTAGTTCTTGGTCTGGTTCAAAATGTAGCATTGCATTGATAGCTTGGGGAGTAATGGGGAACAGAACACTCTGGTCAGGGGATATTACAGCTCTTTGAGTGGGATCATAGTTAGAATGGAAATAGTGGATAATTTCTGGGAAGGAAATGACTGAAGGGATGAGATACCTTGGGAGATTGGATTCCCACAACCCAATGACATCTTGCCCTTTCGAGTAATCGTCTCTACAACGACAATAACTCAGAAGGGGGCTTTCATCAAAATGCAAGTCTTTAATCTGGAAATCTTTATCTACTAAAGGCAAATATTCTAACTCTCGGTGAGGGGCATTCAGTGGAGTTACATTCAAAGCTGCCGGGGCCTCCATTTTGGTTCTTGTGGATTCAAAACGGAGGTTTCTGGTTTTTCTTCACAGGCCGGGTGCAATTTCAATTTAAATGAAGGAAATTAACACAATTGCAGTTTCAGGGGAACAATTCACAGTTTTAAAACCTCGGGAATGATCTCAGTGATAAGATTTAATCACTAATCCAGTGGAAAACAAGGAAAACAGACTTTCTTTTGAAGTTCGAAGCGCTATAGGATAAATACCTGTTCTTGGAGGAAAGCTGGTTTTTAACAGGTATCAGGCGATAGCAGGAGGATGCTTGAACACAGGTCTGGCGGAAATCTGGAGCGAAATCGAATTGAACAGTGGATTTCAGTGGAAATTTGAAATTCGTAGCAGAAAGCGCAGTCGCGTTCAAATGATGAAAATGACATAAAAACACGCGAATTTGTTTTATTTCCAAAGTCAAAAAAGGGGTTTTTAGTTTTTCGAGGAGTGACGTCACTTTGGTACAGGCTGACGTGGGGCAGGGGGGCCGGGCGGTAAGCGGTTAGTCCCCGCACCGCTTATGGACAAAGGTGGTATTGGATGAGCGGGCAGCGATTCCATTAGAGTATCGACACGTGGATGGGAGACTAGTCAAATACCACCAAGCCCCCGCGCGTTAAAGCTCTGACAAAGGATGGGTAGCGAAATTGCCGAGGAGCGTTGATCTTTGGAGGGGCGATCCGACGGTTGCAATGATGGGGAGATCGTGGGAAGTTAAATGGTGCGGGCCCAATATATTTATCGTTAATTAATCACCCCGGGCAGGAGTTGATTGGTGGAAGTAGTTGGTTATTAATTAATTCTAATAATTAATTAATCCCATGGTATAATGGAAAGAGGGGTCGCGGCGGGGTTTCAATTGTGATTGAAACGTCGGGTGGAATGCCAGGTGGATGGGCCACGGTGGCATAGGGGCTTTTCCAAAGTTTTGTTTTTAAAAATAAAACTTCGGGTTTATTCTTTTGGTGTTAAACATATAGAATTATATGTTTAAACGTTATTTCGATATTTCTATTTATATGGTAATAGATAAACATTATTTAATTACCATAGGGGCGGGACTATGATATAAGGATATATTTAACCAAAGGGCGTATGAAGCGGGTTTTTAATGAATATTTGGGAAGTAAATACTTTGGTTAAAACATAATAGAGGGGTTTTTGGGATATTAATTTAAAAGGAATTATATACTTAGGATAAGGCATTTTCACTAGGGATTTAGTAACTAGAGTTAAACATTAATATGACAAAGGGAAAAGGGAACTCAAAACACTTTGCTCATCTAAGAAAGTGATAATTTCTGAAGTAAATTGCAATATCTCATCTTCAACACTTAAACTTAGAATAGTAAGTTATTTTCAGGGATTTTTATGGAATTTTGCATAATTTTCCTAAGCAAAATGAGATTTTACTTAGGAAAAGGTTAAAGATGAATGATTATAATGATGAATTATCTCAAGTACTTAGGTCTTTTTGATCATTAGGCCGAGGGTCCGGTCCCTCCAAAAGTCAAGGAAATGCCTTGAGCCCCTTTGATCTCTAAATACCTTAGTACTTTGGGGGAAATTAATAAAAATTTTAAGGGGAAAGTGATGAGGGAGGTTAATGATTTTGACTTTGCTTGTTGTGATTTTCCAGTGTATTTCCTGCTTCAGTATTTGTGATGAAAGTAAAGGGTCAAAAACATTTAGCAGCATCATTCATCAGATAAAACTTTGCAACACCATCTACCTACCCTATCTACTACTACCATTTTATCTTCTTTATTAGGGTGCATTTAGACTTGCAAACCCTTATCAATCTTTTTTCTTTTTATAAGGAAAATCTATCTAATTCTACCCTTATTACATCCAAGGGCTCAGATTAAACTGTTGAGCACCTTTTATTAACTCTACCTATCTACTTATCTGCCAAGATTAAACTGTTTGGTCAGATATTTATTCTATATTCTATAACATGAAATTGAAATATGAATAAGTCAAGTTTAAACAGTTTGACTCTTCATAAATTGTGGCAAAAGTTTGACAAGCTGCACACAATTTCTTATTTACAAAAATGAAATAGTAGTGGCATTTGGATTTGCACACTTTCCTTGGTCTATTTTTTGTTTGGGGTTCATTTCTTTCACTTTTTTGACCAATTTATTTTTCTTACCCTTTGATTTTTCTTTTAGGGTATACCCTCTTTACATTTTTTAGATTTTTTGATTTTTTGGTTTTTCAAGAATATGGAACACCTTTTCTCAAGAAAAAAGGTTTGAACATATTCCATAGCTCAATCCAAACAATCATGAAAAATGACACCTATTGGTATAGGAGACTAACACTGGCTCCACTTGGGGATGGCTTTTCCTTGTGAAAAGCCAAGAACAGCAGGTCAGATGCCTCAACATGTCTTCAAACTGAACTATGTAATCTCCTTCTTCTGGTAGCTTTATTGTACATATGATAGTGAAACTTTTGAAGCTTAGGGCCTTCACTTCGGGCTTCAACTTCAAGAAGTCACCATCCAATCCAAACTGCATTAGAAAAGGATATATTATGTACAAGTTAGAAAAATTAAAACATCCTAGTAAATAGGATCAAAATAATGCTTCAGCATTCGACCATTGACTGGCCCTTCCTCAGCTTCTGAATTGTCCAAATTCTTCAAAAAGTATGTGTTGTTTCCTTGCAAGGCATGTATGATGTAAGGCCCTTTCTACAAGAAATCAAATTTCCCATGTTTCCCTTTCTCTTCCCTTCTGGAATCCCATCTCAGGACTTTATCCCCTAGTTGAAAATCTTCTGCTTTAGTCCTTTTATCAAACATTTTCTTTAGCTTTTCCTGCAAGACTTGAGATCGTTGGTATACTTCTTATCTGGTTTGCTGCAAGTGAATTGTTTGATTAATTCTTCTCTGAATGTCATTTGGTTCCACTTGGGCTTCCTGAAGTAATTTCATAACAGGAATTCCTAAAGATGATGGGAATCTTGCTTCAAGACCATAAACTAATTCATACGGACTAGTCCCAATTGATTTCTTAGTTGTAAGTCTGTCTGTCGACAATGCATTGGTCAGTTTCTTGTGCCGGTTCTTTTTATTTTCTTTCAATAAGTTTTTGATGATATTAATAAGGCTTTTATTGGAGGATTCTGCTAGTCCATTACCCTGAGGGTAATAAGCTGTTGAATGGCCTAAAGTAATATGATATTTACTACAGAAACTAATCATTTTCTTTGACTTAAATGCAGCAGCATTATCTGTTATAATCTTTTCTAGACAGCCAAATCTTGAAAGTATATTGGTTTCTAAAAACCCTATAATCACAGAATCATTGGCCTGTCTGCATGGGATAGCTTCAATCCATTTAGTGAAGTAGTCTGTGGCAGTAAGAATCCATCTGTGTTGCCCTGAAGAAGGTGGATGGATTTCTCCAATAAAATCTAACCCCCATTGTTGAAAAGGTATTTCTGTGGAAATTGGTCTTAATGGTAGAGGTAACAACTTTCTTTTACCCTCAAATATCTGACATTTATGACAAGATGTTACAAATTTCTTAACATCAGAAAATAAGGTTGGCCGGTAAAAACCAGCCCTTAAGATTTTGTCTGCAGTTGATTTCCAGTAGAGATGTCCACCACAATCCCCTGCATGAAATTCATTAAGAATTCTATCAGCTTCATCTTTCAATAGACAATTCAATAAGATTCCTTCATGATTTTTCCAAAATAGAGTGCTATCTAAAATACAATATTTCAAAGATGTCATCTTTAAAAGTCTTTGTTTTGTTCTGGACAGCCCTGGAGGAGCTTGCAAGTTTAGCAAAACATGAATGATATCAGTGTACCAGGGAGAATCTAAGAAAGCTTGACTAATCTGTGGAGTCGCCATCTCCTGTTCGTCATCCAGTTCGTTAATGTCTAAGGCTTGGCAATTAGTTTCAGTCATGAGTTGTGCCAAACCTTGACCTTTTATGAGTTTTGTTGGTTTAATTTCAATATCATATTCTAAAATGGTAGCTATCCACTTACCTCTTTTACCTTTAATGCCATCTTGAGTCAAAATATCTTTAACTACAACATTAGGCACATAAGCTATCACATGAGAATATAATATGTAAACTCTGAAATCTTTAATTTCTTTTACCAATGCAAAAGCCTGTTTCTCCATAATATTGTATTTCAAAGATGCATCCCTAAGAGCTTTACTAAAAAATGCTATTGGTTTTTCCCACCCCTGATCATCTTTTTGAAGTAAAACAGCTGCAACTGTATGTTCAGAAGCAAATGAAAAAATAATGAAATCTCTGTCAAATTTGGGACTGGTAAGGACTGGTGTCCTTGTTAAAGCCATTTTAATTTCCTCAAATGATTGTTTGGCTTCTACAGTCCAATCAATGCTTGAACCTTTCCTCAACATGTTAGTAAGCAATCTAAGTAACTCAGCTAAACTAGAAATAAATCTTCTCAAGAAATTAATTTTTCCTATGAATGCTTGCAACTCTTTTATGTTTCTAGGATGAGGTATCTGTAAAATTGCTTGTATTCTTTCTGGATCAATCCTAATGCCATCTTTAGAAATGATATGGCCTAAAAGCTTTCCTTCTTCCAAACCAAATAATGACTTTTTAGGGTTTAAAGAAATCCCATATTTTCTACATTTTATAAATACTTGCCTTAAATGATCTAAATGTTCTTGATCTGTTTTAGAAAAAACAGTCAAATCATCTAGATAAATAACCAGAAAATCATGTATTTCTTTAGCAAAAGCAATGTCCATTGCTCTTTGAAATGTAGCTCCTGCATTCTTGAGCCCAAATGGCATTTTGACATATTTAAACATACCCCATGGTGTAGTGAATGCTGTTTTATCCTGATCATCAAGATGAACCAGAATCTGGTTGTACCCTGAAAATCCATCCAGTAAAGATATCCTAGAAGATCCTACTACCCTTTGTAGAATATGGTCCATTTTTGGTAGAGGATAGTTATCTTTTAAAGAAACTTTATTCAAATTTCTGAGATCGACACATAGCCTAATTTCCCCAGTCTTCTTCCTTGTTGGTACCAGGTTAGAAACCCATTCTGAGAATCTGATAGGAGCTATAATCCCTGCTTCAAACATTCTTTTGATTTCCTTTTCAATTGAGGGTAATAAAACAAGATTTATTCTTCTAAGCTTTTGTTTGAAAGGTTTATGATCTGGTTTCAAAGGTATAGTGTGTTGAATGATGGATGTATCATAAGATTTCAAATCTTCATAACTCCAGGCAAAAACATCCTGGAATTCTCTCAATAGTTCAACATATTTGACCTTTTGATCTTTTGGAAGAGATTTGGACAACTTAACCATTTTGGGATTTTCTGGGGTTCCTAAGTTGCATTCTTCCATATCAGCCTTGACAGGTTCCATTTTGGGTCTGAATGGAATATCATTTGAATCAAACAGATCTTCCAAAGGAGTTAATCCCTTGGGTAAATGATTATCTTTCAAATTAATGATTTCTGGCTCATCTTCTATGATCTCATCAGATTCCATGTATTTCAAATCCTTCATGTCTTTTTCTGTGAATGTGGTTGGGTGCAGCATATGAATCGCATTTTCTCTGGAAATATCTGTTTTTTGTTCTTTTTCTTGATCAAATTCATCACTAGTTATGTCTTCATCTATATTACAGTTAGAAAACTCATTTTGAAGTGTCAAAAAATTATTGATTTGATTGTTATTAACAAATACTTGCCAATTCAAAAGATTGTCCGGTATAGCAGGCCTATGTCTAATCTCAGCTGAAAACTGATGATTAGGATCAAAAGGTAACTTACATGTACTAGCAAACATTGCTAAACTGTGAGCATGCAAATTTTGTTTCCTGGGAATCTTGGCAAGTTGAGCTTGTAGAAAGGTGTTAAGAATTTCCACAACTGTTTCCCTGTATTGTTTCAGTCTCATGTCTTTTGTTGAACATTCTCCTTTAATCTGTTGAATGATTAGTTCGGAATCTCCTATGATTGATACCCTAATGGCTCCTAACTTCTTGACATGTTTAAGCCCTAATAAAAGAGCTTCGTACTCTACCATGTTGTTAGTGCATTTGAAATTCAACCTATAAGCATGACCCTCTGCATGATTATTCTCAACATTATGTAACCAAATCCCAGCTCCTGCCCCTAATTTGTTTACTGAGCCATCAAACTCTAAATGCCATAGAATTTCATGTTCATAATCTTCATCAATTGTTTTAAAATGTTTCTTGACAGGAGCTAGTTGTTTAGTTTCTTCTGGTATTTCTTGATCATCTGGTGTTTCTTGATTTTCAGAGATTTCTTCAATTTTAACAATAGTTTTGTTTGTGGTTTCCAATTCTGGAGCTTCTATTTCAGTAGGGAGATCTAACTCAGCATTTTATAAAATAAAAGAGTCCATATCAGAATGTATAGAGTAAACAGGGAAGTTTTCAGGCTTCTCATGGCTACTGACTAAATATTTCATCAATGTTTCTCTGTAAAGTATTTTAGGCTGACCAAATACTGAAATAGTTGCATATGACATGTCTAGTTGAATAGACCCTCCAAGTTTAGCACCCCAAGATCTAGACAATAACATACCATATTTAGGGGGAATATCAGCCACTACTATGTCCATCAAAACAGACTTAGCAGGGTATTGTACCAAGGTAACACACAAGTCTTTAATCAAACCTAGACATTTTACCTGACTGGAATCAAAAGAAAACAAATCTTTGTACGGTCTGGTAATATCTAGATTTAATCTTTCCATTACTGCTTTTGGCATCAAGTTGTGAGATGCTCCAGAATCAAGCATTGCATTATGGAGTATCTTGTCATGAACATTCAGGCTTACATAAAATGGAGGCGTTCCTTCACTTTCTGGTTTGCCATTTACCTCAGGGCCAAAAATGAGTTTGGGTTGATCATCAAGAATATTTACTGAATCATCCAATCCAGTAATGTTAATGTTTAGAGATTTGCTAATTTGACTTCTATAGACATCATGTTTAGCCAATTCTGATAAAGGAATAGCTATCTTTAGTTTGCCTATTTCAGCCTCTAGATTGAAAGGTTTTTCTATTTGAGTTCTAGTGTTTTGCACAGTTGGGTTTTCTCTGTTTTTTGGGTCTTCAACGTTTTTCTCTTTTTCGTGAGTGATATTTTGATTTGAAGGTGTTTCTGAGTTAACTTCTACTGTCTCTTCTACATTTCCTACAGGAGGAAAAGTATTAGATTGTTGTCTATTGTTTGGTTGGTTGTCAGAGACATCTTCAATTATTGGATTTGAAGGGTTGGGAGTTATTCTAGACAGAATTTGTACTTGGGGAATGTTTTGTACAGGGGGAATGTTAACTTTACCTTTGACATTTTGTTTTACAATTTTCTGTTTGCTATTCTCTAGCACATCAATTCGTCTGCTTCTCAAATTGTACTGTTTATGAACCTCATAAATTGCTGTGTCATAGCCTTCTTTGAAATCAAAAGTCTCTCCTGAATGAGTTTGAAATGTTTCAAGGATGTGATTCTCCTGATCATCCTGGGATAGGAAGATTTCTGGTTCATTTTGTTTTTCATTTACATTGTTTATTTCTACATCTTCTGTAGGTTCTTCAGAAGTTGAACCTTCAACAAAGTTTTCTTGGAAAGGTGGCCTAATGTTTTGGTCAGGGACATTCTTTCCAATATTTTGATTCAGATTTCTCCTAAAGTTTGGGTTTCTTGCAACATTCTGATTATCATTAGTAGACTTTCTTTCAATGGTCTCCACTCTGTCTCCTAATATTTCCATACCTTTAATGATGGCATCCAGCTTCTTTTCAAAAGCTGAAGGTTCTTCATTCATAGGCATTCTTCTTTCTGCTCTTGCTCTGGCTCGTTTTTCTATCAGATTTGCTTCTACACTCACCACTATGCTCTGCATTTCCTCTAAGGTTTGAGGGGCTCTTTCCCTGAGTGAATAAGCTATATCTGAGTCAAAACCATCTGGAAATTTAACCAATACAGAGTCAGGTGGGGGTCTGAGGTTCTGGGGAACAACGTTATATGCTTCATTGAATCTAATGATGTAATCTTGTACTATTTCGTTAGGTATTCTTCTTAATTTTTCGAATTCTGACAGGATCTGAAGAGGATCTTTCTTCTTCTCCCATCTGTTCAAAAATTCCCTATATAAAGCTGGTAAATCAGCAATACTATTTGGATCAAGGGCCCTAAACCATGTCCTAACTTCTCCAGTAAGACTCTGAACGAAAATTCTCATTCGGACATTATCAGTGTCAATTTCATAGAACTCAAAGTAATCAGTCATCCTTTTGGTGTGTTGTTGTGCTGTGTAAGTACCTGATCCATCAAAAGGTGTGATCTTACTCTGGTAATCTTGGGGCAAAGCAGGAGGGTTGGCTGGTAACTGTAAAGGGGCATATCGATTGGCCATTGGAAGATATAGTGGGGTAACAGGAGTTGATGGTCTGGTAGGAGGAGATGGAGGAGTAGAAGGGGTGACAGGTGTTTGAAAAGCTTGAGAAAAAGTAACTGAACTTGCAGAAGCTTCATTAATTACAGAGATGTTTGAATTTTCTTCAAAGGTTTGTTCAGATTGAATAGAGTTCTGTAATTGTCTGTCAAGATGATGTGAAACAAATCTGTATTGCAAATCTTCAAAGAACAATGGATCTGGAACTAATCTGGATAATTCAGTTTCAGAAAAATTTACAAATAAGGATGTTTCAAATCGTGCATCAAAAGGAATTTCATCAATATATATAATTTTCACGGGACATGATGCAGATCTAGAAAGTGGTCTAGAACTTCCTGAACTCTCTTGACTTCCTCTTTCAGAACTTTCTTGACTTCCTTGTCTTCTAAGAATCCTAGGAATCAGATTTGGATTTTCAAATATTGGTGGTGGATTTGGGTCAGGATTTGACCTAGTATGACGAATCCTTTCTGAAGCCAGTTTTATTAGATTATGTGTTTTTGGATTTTTTGGTTTTAATTGAAAGAATAAATACAACTTCTACAAATTCTTCAAGAAATAATGATGTATGATTAAAATTTTCTCAAAGATCTGTTAAACTAGAGAGTCTGATTAAACATTTTGAAACTAAGGTTCAGTGATAAGCTAAATCAGAGATAGACTGAAGCAACATTTATTTACTTTTGCAATTGCAGAGCAAAAGAAATTTCAAAGGCTACCTGGCTGATCTTCAGACTCTGTCTATAGCTTATAAGTGAACAATATTAACAAATAAAGATGATTCAGGTCCCCAGTATGGTCGCCACTATGTTATCACTCAGGTTTTCCTTGAAGTTGTAAGAAAAGGAAAGTATACCTGAGGTAACCACAAACCAACCTTCAGATGCAGAATCTAGCCAATCTGCATCCAGAGAGGGCTCTCTCTTTATGATTTATCTTTGTTCTTAGAAGGTTTTTAGGCTAGGTATAGATCCAAGAGTTTGTTTTGAAAAATGGTGGAATCCACAAACTAAGGGCAAGGTTGAAAGTTTTCAGTCCATTGGGCTATGGAGTCAAAGGATGGCTTTACTAGATTTCTATTGTACGCACAAGATGGCTTTACAGGGCAAGATAGCTAGACAGAGAACAATCCTTAAAATTTAAAGTGGATGGGATGATTTTGAGGGGATGAAAGGCAGCTAAGAATCTTTCACCATGTTCAAAAAGAAAGAAATGAGATGACTACAAACAAAGAGCAATGAAGAATTCTTTATTATAGTAATCAACAATGTTTAAATTAGCAAAGCGAGAGCATTTAAGAATTCATGCTTATAGCCAATTTAGAGGAAAACATTAAGAACAATCACATCTGAAATCAGAGTACAATTAAGTAAATTCTGATTCAATCCTTTATGTAAATTATTCAGAAATGGACAATAATGATATTATAAACTGATATAAAACTTAAGACAAAAGGTAGAAAGACTTATTGAACTGCAGTCCAACACATGAATCCTGCAAAAAGTCCCGAGCTTCAAATCGTCATCCAGTAAGCCACGAATAAATTTCTCCAAAATGCTTTTATTCCGAAAATCTCAATGTTACAGCAAAGTAATAGAATCCACCCTCAATACTCTCTTAGAGGGTTTATTTATACAAGAAATACTTGAAAAAATCTCACACCAACCTAGCCAATAATCTAGGGTGACTAAGGAGTAATTTACAAATAAACAGGAGACAAATGGTCTCGTGGATAGAATAATAGGTAACTGCTGATGTGCTGTTTCCTCATTTTGCTGATGTGCTGGAGGTAAGTGCTGAAATAGGGCTCGGTGCTGTCCCTTGGAGTAAATTCTTTGCTTATTTGATACTCTTTGTCTTTACGGATACTCTTTAACCTGTTCAACTGATACTCTTTCATCTGTGCTCATTTTTATCTTTCACATAATAGTAAAAAGATAAAATTCTCATCCTGAAGATAATTTTCATAGAATTTCCAATAGGTCATTCCACCATTGATCTTCTGGTATCATAGTCCTTTTAAGTTTTCTCAATGTCTCATCAGCCTCTGTGAGTTTGTAAAAAGTGGGCTCATTAGGAAACATATACTTTATTTCATGTTCAAGATGAAATAAATTCTTCAACCTGTCATAAAGATTTCTCCCTGTTGGCAACGTTGTTTTTGGCACACTGGTAGAACAGGCAGTTGTATTTTTAGCGTGGATATCTATTTTCTTAACATAGGTCTCCAAGTCCATTATCTGGTCTTCTGTGAGCATGGGACTGGGTAACCCACTGTCCAACAAAACTTGAAATTTTTCTCTGAAGTCATTAATATCAGCCAAAATATCTGAACACTTCCTTTCTAAATTCTGCATAAAAGTTCTTTTGATGAAAACTCTTTTTATCATCAAAATAGTGCCGGTCCTGTCTTCAATTCCTAGTACTGCAAGCTGTTGTTTCGTTCGGGTGTTCAAAAATTGAATAAGTTGATTGGCCTGCTCAGGTCTACCTCTTAGTTCATCTCTTGTTCTGTTTATTTCTTCCTGAGCTACTTTAATCAAGTCATTTTGTTCAAAAATTGCTTGAATAGAGGGCCAAATACTTTTTATTAACTCAATTATATTATCCCAAAGAATTCCATTTATTTCGTTCAAAGGCTTTTCTAATGAAAGGTCTTTTTCTAAAGCCTTTACTAATATTTCCAATCTTTTAATTTCCCTGGTGTTATCAGCAACAGTCTTTTTAGATGTATCATATTTCTGCTCCAAATTTTCTAACTGCAATTTTGTGGTTTGAAGTTATGTGACTCTTAGTTGTAAGCTTTCCATTTGTTTTTATATCAACTCATCTGGAATCCAAACCGTGTTTTACCTACAAAATGTTCGTTTTTGTTGTAACAAGTAAATTCGGCATGTAGTAGCTTCATGATGATGTACCGCCTTGATAGCTTCTTTCCTGTAAAGCTTGTTCCAATTCTTTCTCTGTTTCACCCAGTTGCTCAGTCATCTTTAAGAGCAACTCCATTATCTCTTCCTGTGAATTTCCCTTCAAAATTTCTTGGGTCTGGGGATGTCTTGAGGCTGGCAGTTTCAGCTGCTTTCTCAGTGCAGCTATGTCATCATCTTTCTTTTTAATTAGTGCCTCAATGCTTTTGATATCCTTGGGGTTGTGACCCAAGCTGATGATTATGTCTTCCAGAGACTTTATTCTGTTATCTTTGGCCTGAGAAGAGGCCTTCTCAATTTGCAATTGGGTGCTTGTGTTATTTAAAGAATCTTGCAGCGTTAGGGCTGCCATGGCCTTATTAGTAAGAGTGGAATACACCATTTCCCCAGTTTGTTTATGCAGCTCTATCTGGTCCAAAGGATGAATGTCCTTTGCCAGGACCTCAAAATTTGTTCTAATGTAATCAGCTGTTGTCATGGGTTTTGGCACCTTTGACTTGAAGTGGCTCATTATCATTTTGCCTTGTGAAATGTCAAATGCTGACATTAACCTTTCCTGATTATGTGGAGCCATTTTCAAGTATTGATCATAGACCTTCATTCTTAATGGATCATTCTTTGCCTTTATATTGATGAAAGTTCTTTTTATATCCCCTGTATCTGTTTTTGGTGGCCTAAAGGAGGATACTTCAGTACTCAACTGCTTCTGCAAAGCTTTTCCTTTCTGATCTGTATGGGTCACACTAACAGAACCAGTCAGTTGACTGTCTTCCCTTCCATCATCAAACACTTAATCTATGATTTCCACATCTGGAAGTGGATCTGGTTTCTGTTTTTTGGCTTGATGTACCTTTGAGGTTTCTTTTGGAGGAGTAGTATCTGGAACCTGCCTTTTCTTTCCTATTTCCATGTTGGATGGAGTTTGTAATTCTGAAACTTCAGGATGTTTTTCTTGAATGGGAGAAACTTGTGTTTGATCAGGTGCTCTGGAGGTTTGAGGTTTCTCTGCCATGACTAAAGTTTCGATGACCTGTATCTCAGGTTCCTTTCCTTTTCCCTTTGATTCTGCTGCAACTGGTGAACTGCCTTCCTGTAATCTCTGTTGTGGATTTGCTGCTGAAGAAGTGCCAATGTGAGGTACCTGCACTTGACCACAAGTTTCTAGGTCATATTTCTTCTCAAGATCTTTCATAATTTTGTTCATTTTGTCTGCTTCACTTTCTTCCTCAACTAGTGTCCCTTCAACCCATTCATCTTGGTTAGCATATTGTTCTATATCAAGAATCCTGTGGTGAATATATGGGGATGAATTGTTCTTCATTCTTTTTTCACAAATAAAACCAAATGGATCATAAGGAGTCCAACGGAAACTTCTTTGGAACTTGCAATGGTTTTGTAATATAAGTTCTGCTTCTTGCTCGGCCTCCCTAGAGTTGCATATGTAGGGACCTAATTGACTTTTGATCCTTAGTTGGGCTTTCTTCTTCACACTACAAAAATGGATCACATCTGAATTATTCATTTGCCTGAAATATTCCAAGGCAAAAATTCTCATGGGTACATATCTTGGAAACTTGAATGGATGTAATTCACATCCATAGATTCTGATGACTGAATGGTTTTGATATAAATACCAATCTCCAACTTTATAAGTCCTTGAAAGCTGCAAGGTCTTCTTGATTTCATTACTGAGCCTTGGAGGAGGGATTCCTGTCAACAAGGTAGTTGCAGGATATACAAAAAGATCGATGAACTCAGTATAGGAATATGGAGAACTATAGGAAGAATGAATTATGGGAGACCAAAATATAACTGACCTAGGGTTTCCCATGGCATCAAGCTTTTTAACAGGGAAAGGGAACTTTTCTGATTGATAAAAGATAATGAGATGATAAATAACTGAGGAATATTTAAAAACTTTCTCATCATCTAGCCTCATGAACTGATCATGGATCTTATTGGCTATGAAGGAGGCAAAGTCATATTTAACTTCAGGAGGCTGCCCAGGAGTAAAGATAGACAACAAAACCAGGGTTATCTCATCAACATATTCACTTGTTTTGAAACCTAAGACAAAAGATATCATATTTAGGATGAGCCTTCCCAATTCAGTGAAATAATAAAAACCATAGGGAGGAGATCCCTTAGGTTGATGTTCAGGCAACATGAAATTCTGGCAAATGGACTCCAATTTTTCTGGGGTCAATTTATTAGACTTTTCAATCAATTCTTCCATAGACAAAGGTGCTAGTTCTTGGTCTGGTTCAAAATGTAGCATTGCATTGATAGCTTGGGGAGTAATGGGGAACAGAACACTCTGGTCAGGGGATATTACAGCTCTTTGAGTGGGATCATAGTTAGAATGGAAATAGTGGATAATTTCTGGGAAGGAAATGACTGAAGGGATGAGATACCTTGGGAGATTGGATTCCCACAACCCAATGACATCTTGCCCTTTCGAGTAATCGTCTCTGCAGCTTCATTTTTAGAATGGGTTAATGAGCTTCATTTGATTTTATTCCACTTTTATTAGGTCATAAAATTATTCAATTTAATAATAAAATTTACCCCATTTCATTTGTACTTGATTAGGTTAGGCATTTGATAGGTTAACTAGCTCACTAGTTCTTGAATTTCTAGTTTTTAGAGTAGTAATTTTTTGTTATTTTTTAACACGTGTGAATAGGGGTATTTTGGAGTGATTACACTTGGAATGGAGACCTAAGACATCATAACTAATAAATTTTTTTTTCTCATCCCATTTTCATTTGATTTACTTAGTAATTCGATGAGTATCTCCAAAACAAAGCTTCTTGTAGTAAAAACAGAAGTTCAGGTAGCACTATTGTAGAACGTGTAAAATCGACCATATTTTCTCCCAAATCTTGGTTTTTGTCTCTTAGGCTTGAATCATTACCCCTAGGATCTAAATCCATGATTGAGGAAGAATACACACCACTTAGGACATGCATTTTTACAAAGTAGATTAGGCCTATTTATTTGAATTCATGCTCTCAGGATTTCAATTACAAATTGTTGTTCTTACCTAGGATTAATTTATTTTCAAAGAAAAAATTCCATTTATGCAATTAGTTTAGGCTTTGATTTCCTGACATTCACTCCAGTACATCAGATCAAAAAAATGACACATTATATGCTACACATATAGTGTCGATACCTCTTAAGTTTGTACTAACAACGGGTTGATAATTAAAGTTGGTAGCCTTGGGAGTTGCAACATTCTTGTTGCAATACTAAGGCTCATCAATTTTTGACGTCATTTCTGAGGAGGTGCAAAGTTTTCATTATTTTATTCCCTAGTTGATTCATTTATTTTCTTTCTGCAAAAACAAAAAAGTTGCATTAGGCATCTTTCATTTCAAAAACATAAAATTGCATTGCATTAGCATTCTTATTAAAAAAATAATAATTAAAACTACTTCTCCAACACCAACCCCCCCATTTGATCACGTGGTGAAGTAAGAACCAAATCACCATCCAATTTTGCAGGTAGAAGAAGAAGAGGTGACAGAGAAGGTAGAAGAAATGGACGGAGATGATGACAATGAAGAAGATACTCTTGGATTTTCCATTCAAGATACTGATGTCACTGTGCATATGAAGAGAAACCCTCCATATTTCCTTCCCAACTTCCACGGTATGAGTTCAGAGGATCCAAAAACCTTTCTCTTTGGATTTTAAATACTTTGTAGATCTTATGGTTACTTACTAAACAATCAAAAGTTGAGATTGTTTCTGGCAACATTGAAGGATAAAGCTTTTAAATGGTTTATGAGTTTAGGTATTAATTCAATAAGATCATGGAATGATATACAAAATATATTTCTAGAAAAATATAAATATAATGATCTTAAAGAAGAAATATTTAGAATGAATCAAAGACAAGATGAGAGCCTTGAGGATCTAATAGAGAGATTCATGTATAATGTTAAGAGGGAAAAATTACATCATTTAGGACTTGACACACTAAAAACCCTCTTACTTAGAACAATTAGAGATGAGTGGATTGATCTCCTTGATCTCATGAGTAGAGGTTATTTATACCAATTATTATTTGAATAAATTTGTGAAATATGCAAGCACATATCAAGAGGAAGGGAAATAGTAAGTAAATCAACATCAAGATCGGTAAGTCAAGCTAAACTAGGAAATTTGTTTGATGAATTTAAAACATAAATTCTTAGCAATATAAGTGAACAAGTAGAAATGCTAATAATGGAAAAAGAGAAAAAATAAGATGATGATATTTGTGTTATCCATGCAAAATCACATGCTACTAAATATTTTACCATCATTGTACCAAGAAGCCAATGGAGCAAGTCAATCACCAAAGCAGTTATGTTATATAGGTCCAAGAAGACCATGGCAGCCTAGTCAATCTGGTATGGTTCAAGAACCTAATTCACAATTTCAAGCCTATGCACATCCATCTCAAAGTAATTGGAATACACTCCCTCCTTGGAAACCTTGGCCATCCCAACCCCAAAACCAATCTTGGCAACAAGGTTGGAAAGAACCTTATGGGAGAAATGCACAATATCCTCAATATTTTCATCAATATCCTTCATACCCAACACCATGCTATCCCTATCATCCACCTCCACCACAAACACAACCCAAATCGCATCCATCTCAAAGATCCACTCCCACTTAACTACCTATACCACCATTTCCAGACCCACACAATGAAGTACCTCAACCCACTTACAATGCTGAGGTGCAATACTACCAAACATCTCCTCTTGATCTAAATTGTCTCCATATTAGCTCAGGAAGAGTATTGAAAAAAAGTGATTCTCTTTATGTCATTGAAGGAAAAAATTCAGAAAAAGAAGATTCAATTGATAATACCAAGAATAAGGGGTTGCACTTGATGAAGAGCATACATCAAAATCATAGATTGATAAAGTTACATTATGTTCACCATTATATCTTCCTTGTGTTCAAGATAATAATCGGCAAAAAGAGGAAGATCTGAATTTCATAGAAGAAGAGACATCCAATATGATCCAAATCATAAAAGTGGAACAGGGACATCAAAACTATATTGAAATATAGTTCCAGACAGTCATTAAGTTGCAACAACACACTCTTCTTCAACATTACTTGATATCATCTCAGTGAAAGAAGTTGATCTCTCATATTCAGGTACATTTCAAAGTATGTCTTTCAAGCCTACACATGATTCTATCTGTCATCTTGATGTGCACATGGCTCCATTGGAAGTATTCCTATACTTGAAATAATTTTTTTTTCAAGTAGAGTAGGATAGAATTTTTTTTTTTTAAAATTGAAAAAGAGAAAAAAAATAAAATAAAATATCTGGTGAAAACCTCTTTTGAGGTGCCTGAGATTGGCTCACTAATTGAAAACCTCCATGAGGAGGTAAATGGGTTGGAGAAAAAGAGAAAATAAGAGAAAAATAAAAGATCATAGGTGAAAACCTCCTTTAAGGCGCCTGTTGTGGTGAATTTGGCACGTGGGTGTACGAAATGCACTGTGCTTGGTAGGCGAGTTTGCTTTCTACAAGCATGTAACAAGGAAAAATGAGTTGTTAGATGGTTAGTGAAACATCATAACATGTAGAAAACTAAGTATAAAACATAGAATGCTACAATAGAGAAGGAAACATGAAACAACAAATACAAATACAATATAAGCTCAATATCGAGTCAAACAAACTAATAATACCAATGGAGAACTCATGATCCCCTTTTATTAGTTGCTGGTGGTAAAAAGAGGTAGGACGTTAAAACACTTGCAATGAATCCTTAGAGCTATGGAGTTCTAATATTCAAAGAAAGGAGGGCTCTTCCCTTTAACTTCTTGCAAGCCTCTCTCTCTCCTCAATGAGTGATAGGATAACGGACAACTGATGCACTTCTCCTCTTGGATTGAGATGTTGGATGGCCAACAATTGAATCCATCCACTCCTTGCTGCTTGGACAACATAATGTTGGTTTTCTCTTGGGAAATTTTTCCTGCATAACAACGTGTTCTCATTTCCGTCTTTTCATGGTGGTCTTTTATAGGAAAATTCATATTTTCCCTCCCTCCTCTTGGTACAATGTGGATGTTGACACAAGAGTGGGAGGCTTGATTCCATTGTGTGTTGCACTTGAGGTCTCAAGGTGGCTCCAAGGCGGCTGTCCTTGGCTGGCTTGAGTGAGAATATCCTTCTTCAAGTGTGCCAAGTGGTCTCGGATAGTGAATTTCCGCATGCCCAAGACCACATGGCTTTTTGAGGGATAGCCGCAGATATCTCTGTTTATACTATAGAAGAAAAGTGCAGATAGACCACTTAATTCCAGTGTTCTCTGTGTGTGACTTGATAAATTTTCCTGTTTGACCTTAGAAAAAGTTAAATTTTAAGATCATGTAATGTATTTCTTCCCTGTAAATCCTTATCTATACCTTCTTCTTGATATTTCCTAATGTATTTTACTTGTATGATTTTCTAGTGATACTAGTTGCCCCCTAATGTGTGAGGTCTAGGAATAACTGTATAACTGAAATACATTATAGTTTCTTTTTTGTATAATCCGTGAGAGAGAAAGATAGAGAGAGAGAGAGAGAGAGAGTAGCTTGTGTGAAACCTGAGGTTAGAGACCCTTGCTATGAGTAAAAGAGGGACCATGTTCTGTCAGAAACCTGCAAGAGATAACATGTATACAATATTTCTACGAGGCAAGCATGTCCCATGTTCGTGCTTCTTTGGATAGTTAAAGCCTATATGATAGATAGAGGTTTCTTCTATGTCACTTGTGTGGTAGTGACCTAGTGCTAGGTTGATGATGACGATTGCTGACACCCTCAGGGTGTTTTTGGTGACAGTAATTTGCATGCGGTGCCCACATGCATAATCTTGGCATGAAACGTTTTTAGGGGAAATTCTCATTTTATGCACGTGTCTCTGATTGGGGACCTCCCATGTAAGGATTGCTAAAAGAGATGCTTAGAATGGCAAGGGTCTTCAACAAATTATGACAAGGTGCAACGGTTGTGAAGTATGATACCATCTTGACATGAAAAATTATGTTGTAGTTGAATGTGAGGAGGATGACATCAATGGGAAATGATGACTCCCATAGTGCCATCGGAGGATGCCCCTACTGAGGTGAGGAGCCATACAAGGTACTGCCTCCTTCTTGGAAGATGGTTGTAGAAGTTTTCAAGAAGGAAGCCTCAAACGAACGAGAGAAGTAATGATGTAAGGGATCAGGGTCTCCGAAGTAGCATACGAGGCGTGATAGGTTAACATAGGCATGATGGCATGAAATTGATGTAACTAATGTTGGGATTTCAATGGCCCAAGGTTGGAGCTTGCAGGTGCAAGTGGCGATAGTCATAACAATTTCTAGTGAAGAGATTCCTGGGGTCGGTTGAACATCCAAGGTGGGTATGTGGTTGTTATGATTGTTGTGGTGGGGTTGGTAAAGAATGTGAAGCTCCGACCAAGGGGGATTACGGACTACCAGGGGAAAAAAGTGGATGGATGGGTGGGGTGGTTCTCCTAAAAAATATTTGTACACTTTCCAAAAGAATATAGAATGGGTTTGGATGTACAAACACGAAGACGGGTGCCCCAATAAACATGAAAATGATCACTCAATGATGGTGTGAGGATGGTGCTTTTTGCTGAGAGTGGGGGCCCCATTGGTTAGTCTTGATGCGAGGGTGGTGAAGCGGATGGAAAATATCACAAATGGGCTATGCTGATGGAGGTATGGTAGGTCAAATGCAAGACATGGTGGTGCGTATTCGATCTGCTTACAAAAATGGTAGTCTGGGAAAGGGATTTTATCGTGATATGGTAAAATTTGACTTGATGCATGATGGATGGATGAACATGAATTATTTCCCGGACTGGGATGTTATGGCAATGGTGTCATATTTGTGATGAATGGTCTACTTGAGTGATCAATGCCATGGAGAGTGCAGCTCTACCGACTAAAAATAATATTTATGATGTACAAGATGGGGTGATGATAAACATGGTCGAGTGTTTGGAACCTATGGTTGACTCTTGTGGAGAAATGATGTCAGGATATGCAATGCTTCTATGGTAGCCTATCATGTTGGGGGTTAGATGATACCTGCTCTTGTACCTTCAGTGGTTGGGGTAACCTGTAATTTTTCATGCCTGTCTCACCTACAACCAATACCATGAGTGAAAGCATATTTTCTATTCCAATGTTTTGCAAATATTATTGAATGAAAAACAATAAGAGAGGGCATACTTGGTGTGACTGAAAAATGTTTTTTTTTCTTTTTTCTAAAGCATGGATGTGTGAAGTCTACTGTAGACGTGATGAGGTGTTGATCACTGTATTGCTTTCGGTTTTGCAATTGGGCATTCTGAGCTCCCATTATGGTCCGTCAAATAATTTTAAAAGGGTGATATATAGGTCAATATGGCTCATTTCAGTTCATTTGTGTTGTTTTAGAGTTGTGAGGTCAGAGTTGAGCACTTGTTACCTAGCCTTTATTGCCGTTACGGTTAGCCTGTGTAGCAGGGATTCACGCCGTCAGAGCCAGGTAGGCCCCATAACGTCTTGCAACTTAATGTTTTAGTCTTATATGGGTGGGGGTCCATACAAATTAGGTTTGTATGAACCCTTACTTATTTTTGGCTTTGGTCGCGCAGACGATCAAGGAACAAGCACAGAGGCTCCGCGGGAAATTGAGGTTTTCCGTGGATATTTCATGCATGTCTAAGGTTTTGCGTGCGACTTCTGTGTCTATCTCAAACAATGTCTGTCTTTGAGACAGACACACGATCAACGTGCTTCTATGGGAAATAGGCGTGGCGAGAAGCCAAGCCAATTTTTGTTAAGTTTATTTTTTAATTTTATGATTTTTATGTCACTGATGTGCTTGCGTTTGGTGACAGGATGTTTTGGAGAGAGTGTGACTAACCTGATCTTTGCATAGCTATGGCACAAGATGCCAATGAATGGTGGTTGCTGGTACAGTGGGGTCTTCTCAAGTTTTTAGAGAATGACCTCCTGAGATCGTAGGATCACCTGTTGCGCTTCTTGGTCCGTAGCTAGAATAGGAGGCGCAAGGTGATAGTATTGTGTGGGAAGGACATTCCTATCTGTCCGAAGATGGATATCTACTTTGTGACTGGCTTATTGCCTCAGGGTGAGGCACTTCCAGACCCACTCCCACTTAGGATGGTGGCTCTTCGGGGTTGGTCAGCGCAACATTGTGGCAGGGCACTACTTTCACAGGGATGTATCCTTATTTCATCAGTGATTGATCTAGCTGAGTGATGTGCCTTAGCTATGATCGTATGGTTGACAGGGTCGTCGTCGTCACATAGGGCATCTAGACCCGAGATTGGTGTTCTATGCCGTCTTTGGGCCGACCATTTTTATGATTAGGCACGCCATGTTTATGATGGCATGGTGTCGCAGTTGGGGAAGGTTTGGGGAGGATCTTCCAAATTATTCACCTATGCTAGGATCCTTTGTAACATCATGTTTGAGAGAGTGGTACTGCTACGACCCGTCGTGCCACTACCATGATCCGTCATGCCACTACCACGACCCATCGTGCTTGTTCCTCTTGGGCTTCGTCAGGACCCTCAGATGAGGCGATGGGCGCCAGTGATGCCCCAAGGTGGAGGAGGGGAGGTGGTTCTATACCGAAATGTGACCACAAAGGTATGGTTTGAGGAAAAACCCTAGATGTTCCTGGAGTTCCCATACTTTGGGATGGACTTTCGGGGAGGTTCAGATATGGGTCTTCTTGTTGGTTACGTGTGGGGTCCTATAGGTATGAATTCCTACTACTCACTTTGTGGGACACCAACCCCTTAGGAGGATTCCAAGCGGGGCGGCTCAGCCCCAGGGTGGGGAGCAGGGTGGCAATGCTGGGCAGCCTTAGGGTGGAGGGCCGATGACAGTGATGGCCCCTTGGGGGAGGATAGTAGCTTGAATTTTGCTGAGTATGCCGTGGTTGTTTCTCATGCCAAAGGCGGCAAAGGCTAGGGTGGCAGAGGTGGCGGAGCAGCTAGCTGCTTCTAAGGCTCGATCCACTGACTTAGCTGATGCTTGGGTTCGAGTGGAGAGGTTGACCCGAGGTTTTATGGATGACCTATATGATACTTGGCTCGAGGCACTGATGGCTTGGGAGAGGGGATACCGTCCGACACTGCACCATGTCGCACTTTCAATTTTGGTTGCTGCCCCAGTTCTGGCACCGGGTGCAACTGTGGGTCCAGATGACCCACCTGGCGGGGCTCAGCCCTAGAGATGATTTGTATTCAGGGAAAGAACCCATTATGAGGATGCTTCCCTTATTTTTGATGACATGCATATATATATTTTTAGCTGACCTACGGGCTAGAGACATGACGTGTATTTTGACTCACACATATTTTTTGGTATATATGCGAGATATGTATTTTTTGTGGCTCTTGATATTGTGTTTATGGTTATATTATTCGATGGATGTTGTGTATCATTGATGGAGATCTATCTGTTATGTTTTTTGGTTTTATGTATGATGGTTTATACGAGATGCGTTCCAGTATAGTATGTATTAGCTATGTGATGCGCTGTCTGGTTTCGATTTCTTGGTATATGTGTGAATGTAATATGATCAAATTGACGACTTAATATTTTTGCATGGAAATGTTTTCTAAATAGCTGGGAATCTCGTACTTCAAATTCTTGGTTTAACTGCGAAAGCACTAGCTGGGAATCAAGGTAGATATGTAGATGGCGGATGCCTTAGTTGAAGGCGTCGCTCATTAGACCGGTGAATGCATCATATTATGCCTAATTATTGGTGGATGATCTGATGCATACTCCGCTGGTGAAGAGTGGAGATCGATAAGGATAGTAAATGGCCCAGGCAGCTGCTGCTAGATTTTGAGACCATCACAATACTCCATCAATGAATCCAAAATAATGGTTGGGGGAACAATCCATCTGTGACACCAGAAATTTTTTTAGAACAAGTTTGTAATGTTTGTAATTATCAAAAAAATATATTTTGGTACATGTATCTTATCTCCAGGGCTGAGGCCTAGTGCCCCTTATGGGTAAATTTTTTTGAGATAGAGCCCATTGATGGGGTTAGCTAGGCATGTTCCATCGGGCTCTGGCAGGATATATGCCCCCTTAAAGAGGTAATTTTTTATGACATAGGGACCTTTCCATAGCGTTTTGAACTTCCCGGTTCCCAGGGCCTCTTTCACGACATCGTAGCGGAGGAATAACTCTCCCTCGGTAAATGAGTGAGGGTGATGTTGCGATCAAATTATTATTTTACCCATTTTTTATGCGCCTCATTGTGTTGGAGCCACTGTCGTTGATTTTTGTCGACGAGTTCTGGCTGTACCAATAGTTTCTCTAGTGGTTAGGTATCATCGAGGAGTTTGATGGTAGCGTGTAAGTTAGGGATTTAGTACTAGATGGGAATCATGACTTTGACCTCGTACACTAACTGGAAGGGTGTGAATCCTGTTGAGTTGTTCATTGTCATACGGTATGCCCACAAGGTGGAAAAAACCATGTGGTGCCAGTTTGTCTTATGTTATTCACCATATGTTGTAACATTGTTTTGAGCACTTTGTTGATAGCTTCTACCTGTCCATTGGACCGAGGATGGTATGGTGACGCGAATTCGTGTGTGAATCCTAGGTGGTGAGACAACTCCTGGAATTCTTCACTTTCGAAGTACTTTTCGTGGTCGAAGAATAACTCTTTTGGAACACCGAATCAAGCAATGAAATGGTTGAAAAGAAATCATGCCATGGTTTCTACCGTGTTGTCATATGTGGGCATGGCTTTGACCCATTTGGTTAAATAGTCGATGACGACTATGATGTATTTGTGGTTGCTGGATGACGCAGGGTTTCAAGTCATGAAGCCGATCCCCCAATTTTAGAAGGGATCATATACAATAATTGGTTGCAGAGGAGCGGGAGGTGCTCATTCCTTATTAGCGAAACGTTGGCATCGATCGCATCTTTTGACTACTGTGATGCAATCACAAAATAAGGTGGGCCAAAAATATCTTTCCTGTAGGAATTTATGGGCAATAGCCATTCCAAAGAGGTGGCCGCCACAAAATCCACTATGAGAGTCATTAAGGGCTTGCTCAACTTGGTCATGAGTGAGGCATCTACATAAGATTGTTTCGATGCCTCGTCGTAAAGGACATCTCTGATGAGGAGTTATCAGGGGGCCTGGTGGCGTATGCGCTTGCGGTCATCACGTGTGAGATTAAGATTGAATTTTTGGGTTCGTAGAAATAAGAGGATATCACCGTACGAAGGATCGTCAGTTGTCACCATAAAGAGGTGTTCATGTGGTAAGGAGTCATTGACTAGGGATCCTTTGGTCTGAATTGGGAGGTCAGTGATGAAATCAGCTAAGATTAACACTTTCTTACTTTTAGGGGAGCTAAACTGTAAGTCAAACTCTTGTAGTATGAATATCCAAAGCATATTTGTGGTTCATCAAATGACAGGTCAGCAGGTATCTCATGGGATTGATATCTACGACGAATGTTGTAGTTCTTAAAATAATGTAGTGCTGAAGCTTTTGGACTCCATGTATTAAGGCTAGGGCAGTTTTATCCTTGGGTTCATACCTTAAGGCAAGGCCTGATAAGTTTTTACTGACGTAATAAATTACATTTTCTTTACCATCGAGGCCTTCTTGGTTAAGACTCCGGCTAGAGCGGTTTCTGACACTCACAAATATAGGGTGTAATATTTGTCGTAGTTTGGTGGGCTGATCAATGGGGCTGAAGATAATGTGTCCTTAAGTGCCTCGAACTATTTTTGAGCTTGATCGTCCCATTTGAACAGGATATCCTGACGGAGAAGGGATAGGAATCCCTGAGCACAAGTGGCCTAATCTGGGACAAAGCGTCTTATAAAATTGGCTTTTCCCTACAAGCTTTGGAGTTGCTTGAGGGTTCGAGGTGGTGGAACCTCTTTGATGGATTGGAACTTGAGGGGGTCTACTTTGATCCCATGTTGGGATACTATGAAACCTAAAAGTCGACCTATGATGACACAGAAGACGCACTTGAGAGGGTTCAAGCGTAGGTTATATTGTCGACATCTTTGGAATACCAACCGTAAATCTCCTAGATGATCACTTGGCTTCTTGGATCGAACAGTGAGTTCATCCAAGTAAGAGAGGATAAGGTGGGCAAGGTCATGGAAGATATAGTTCATGGCCCGCTGAAAGGTGGCTTTAGCGTTTTTAAGACCGAATGGCATAAATTGGTATTCGAATGTGCCCCATGGGGTGGTGAAGGAAGTATTGTACCAGTCGGCATGCCAGATTTGAATTTCATTATAACCTGAGAAGTCGTCCATGAAGGAGAGGGCTTCATGTCTAGCACATGCATTGATGACTTGGTTGACGAATGGTGTAGGGTATTTCTCTTTTGGACAAGCTTTGTTCAAATCTCTAAAATTGGTACAAACTCGAATGGTGCCCTATTTTTTCGTGACGGGAATAGGGTTGGAAACCCATGATGTGTAAGTAATGGGGTAGATAAACCCATCTTTGTGAAGCTTATCTATTTCTCGCTTGATTTCTTCTGCCTTAGATGGGTGCAATTGACGTTGTTTCTGGTGTATCAGTGGTATGTCGGGCCAAGTGTCAATATGGTGCTCTACTATAGCAGGACTAAGCCCTAGCATTTCTAAGTAATTCCATGTGAAGATGTCTCTATATTCTTGTAACAATTTTGTATAAGAGATGAATTCATCTAGGGAACATGCTACCCCCAACGATATTTCTTCTATTTTTTCAGGGTTTCTTGAGATATTCACCTTGACGGTTGGAGAAATGTTTGACATGTTCCCTTCTTCGAACGTGTTAGGTGCTGGAATGGGATTTTTGAACCAATCGACTTTCCCAGATGGAAAGAAATTTTTTGATTCGATCGCCTATATCTCTTGGTTTCTTGGGTTGTTAGGGACGAAATATTTTTTAGGAAGAAAAAATGATCGGTGATGCATTGCATCCCATGGACAATCTAGTTCCATCATGGCCTCTAGAATATCCTCGTCTGAGTGAAACAAGGATCCTAAGGGGGATTGAGTTTGCATAAGGCCGTGAGGAAGTGGTTCTGTCCTAATGGAGTTGGTCGACATACATGAATAGGAATCCATAGTTGATGCGGTGGAACCAGACGCAGTTGACAGAGATGAATAGGACTCCATAGTTGATGCGATGGAACCAGACGCAGTCGACATGGTGTAGACATATTAAGTTTTCACCATCATTGGTAAAATTACCCTTGTAGCTACAGTGGTATCGACACCAACGACAGATGAGCAGAAAACACACATCATGGTTCCTATGCATGACGAGATGAATCGTATGTGATATTGTGTGTCATCGACATTGCGTGGGGGAGGAATTTCCATCTTTGCGTCTTGCATGAGAGCAAGTCTAGGTTCGTCACGAGGAATACTAAGAGTATTTGCACTTTCCTGGATTTGGAAATTGTGCTTAGTGTAGATGCGCCTAAATTTTTCCATTAAGGGGCATGAATTTGTTTCGTGGTTATGACCCATGCAAATGGTGCACGGTATCATGGTGCTTACCGAGTAGATGGTATGAGAACCAACGTTACTATTTTTCCCTGAAGTGGACACTCGGAATGGATCCGGTGTAGGGGAATGATTCTATTGTTGGCATCTCCAATTTTTTGGTTTCGGAAGGTCTAACTCTTTTGGGGAGTTTAGACTTAATGCTGCTCTTGCCGCTTGTATCCTTGGGTGGTACTCACAATTAATCGTACGGTGGAATTGTGAGAATATCCTACAATAGTAGTGTGTGATCCTCTCTTTATTAGAGAGATGTTTCTGCGGGATGCGGGAGACCATGTGATAGCTGTTCATGAGGTGCTTCAATTCCTTACACTGATTGACCTGGTGGTTGTTTCTATCACATTTCCCACATGCCCTCCTAGGCTAGACCTGGGCCTTAGGGTGGTGTGTTGATTTAGTTCTCCCAATGATTTGGTATTGGTAGGGGGCAGATTTCCTTGCATTGAGTTCTCTTGGCTATATATTGATTATATCTCGATGGTGTGTCTCTAATGAGCGAATGATGTCTATTAACGGAGGCACCTAGGAGATATAGGTAAATTTTTGAGATTGTTGGTTGCCTTGGAAAACTACACAAGGTTGTATTTCATTGGTATTCTCTTCCCTATGGGTTGTGGAAGTGATTGGATACCATCTATGAAGTGCTTCTAGGTCTGGGCATTGGGCGACCAAATTGTTGCATGCTTTGCATAATGTGCAAGTTGGTCTTATCTGTGGAGGGTGGTTTGGGGTGACTAGGTGCCCCCTGATTGCCCGCTTTTCCGTTGACATGAAGAGAATGGACCTGGATGTAACTTCCTCTTGCATTGTCAAGCTTTCTTTGGATTTCGCATCTGATCCATCTGCTAGGGAGAGGCGCATTACGACCATGCATAGACTGTTTAATGCCAACCAAAATCAGGGTATATAATGGAAATGGAAAACTGGGTGGTCACCAGTACATACCCGACATGAATACTGGAATGCTCGGAGGCCGTCGTAGTATACAAGGTTAACATGATACCATATCTGAAATAGCTCGAGGGCTGCACAGTCAACAATGAAAAGATCACGTTCATCAAAGAGTGCACATAGTTGGATGGGAGGTGGGGGGCGAAACCGAGGTTGCTCAGGTGACTGCCTCGCCTCTTGTAGGTATAGTATGACTCGAGGTACTTCCCCATCTGTCTGCATGGGGGGGTCCTCTTGGTAAGATTTCTCTAGAGTGTGTAAGCCATCCCTATATCATGGCATCTCTAGGAAGTGATGAGTGTAATGCCCATAGTGGTAGCAGAGGGCGCACAGGTGGTTGGTGCACAATGTTTTCCCTTGTTTTTTCGTGGCCTGTTCCTTTTTATGGGAATTTCGGGCTGCGACATTTGTTTCAAAGCTTAGGAGAGGTTTAAACTCATTTAATTCTAGGAAAATGTTAGTAGGATGGCCTATGATATCACATAATGCATAAGGTTGCGATGCCCTGGATATGCTGGGGTTTTCTATTTTCTTCCCTTCTTTCTTGGGTTGCTTGGTTGTTGTAGCCAGAGTTACTATGAGAGTCTCGTTAACCACTGGTTCGTCCTGAGGGGTGATAGGGATTAACCCCGTAGAAGTGATGCCAGGAATTCCTAGCATTTCAGGGGGGGACCATTTACCAGACCGGTATGGTGAAGGCCATGTTTGGAAATGTGATAGTTTTTGTGACTTGTTTAGACACAGAACGATTGGCGGATATAAGAAGGGGGTGTTGGTGATGGCATAGGGTAGGAATTTCATATTTTAGGCATCGGTTTCCGTACTACTAGTCTCCATCTTCGGGCTTATCTCGGTGTTGTATGACAACATCATGCACACTGGAGACCCTGTGACATCTGAGATTGCTTATGGTATGATAGGGGGGCCACATAAGAATTATTTGAGGATTGATGATGGTTTGAACTAGCCGGGGCCATATTATTGGTACTGAATGAGTGACTCTGTAGATGTGTCTACATAGGGTAGAACGACATCAACAGTCGTCATGGGTATTTTTTCATGGTATGTCAATTGGTCGATTGTGATGATTCGATCCTTGTGGGGGAACATCATCACTTAGAAAACGGAGGATGCTATGGAATACATGGCATACATATAACTCCGCCCAAGGATTATATTGTAGTCAAGATGAGCATTTAAGACCCTAATATATATGAGTGCCATTTTTCCGGCCATATTGACAGGGACATTCTTATAGAGACCGACGAGAGTGGAAGGGCGCCCGTCGTATGCTCTGAGCGTGATTTCGGATGGCTTCAGTTTGGGAGATCCTAAATTCTGCCAAACTATTTTGGACATGATGCATGTAGATGCACCCTCGTCGATGATACATCGGTATATAGTGATGTTTTGGACTGACACCGATATTTGAAAGGTATCCAATGAAGGAATCGTAGGGGTGGATTTGTCTAAATAAAAAGCCATTAGGCACGAATTGGTAGGGTTGATGGCGCCTAACATGGAAAGTAAGGCTCTTCATTGCTTTGGAAAATATTGCAGGACCTATAATACTGACATGGCAACGAGAGATTGTGATAAATACTCCATGGTGTTGTAGTTATGGATCGATTTAGAGTGGTGTCCCACTCGCCTTGTTGGAACCTTAGCCGTCTTTGGATGGTGTTCAATAGGAATTTTGGATATAGTCAATGCTACAGTAGGTTCACTTGTGCTAGCCCTTGACGAGTTTCTGTTTAGGGGGGCATCGTAGATTTATTCCTTGTCTGAAAGAACATTTATTCACTAGTCATATAGATTTTGTGGCTGTTGTTTTCATAATCGTTTGGGGGTGTTTGTTGTTGTTGGGTACTAACCACCCCTTGGTGGGGCAAGGCCTCTGACATTACAGTGGTTTGCTGTGTAGGTCCCCCTTGTCCGCGATTACCCTGAAGTTTCTTTAGCTCAGGGAGTTTAGGACAATGATGAGTGTAATGGCCATACTCACCACAAATAGCACAAGAATGGTTTGTCCGCAGATTATCCCTCTTGTTTTACCCTTGGCAGTTATTTGGTCATGGTTTTTATTTCAATTGGTGTTACCCCCAGCCTGAGATCGCAGAGGGAATTTTTGGTTGCTAATCCCTTGTCCAAAATACCCCTTTTGTTTATTTTTAGGCTTTTCCCTTGCAGTGTTAGGAGGATTAATACGATTCTCATGGTCGTAATACTGGTGCCTGAGAAGGTTTCACAAAGTTAACTGGCGCATTATTTTGTGGGGGTAGGTTTTGTGCTGGGGAACGGGAGTATTGGTTTCCCTATCCCTGGTTTATATATGGTTGCTAGGGAGAATCTCTTCCGTCATCATTCCTAGCTGCTTACTGGGTCCCCTACTAGGGAGGGTACGATCCTCCCTAGTGATGATGATATAACAACGCCTTATTGGTCATATTCTGCAGAGGTGCAGGATGACTCTAGTGGTAGCCAGGTTGCATGATGTTCTGGTTAGGATCATACGAGTAACCGGGGTACTGGATAATTCTGCCTAGATGACCTTGGGTTAATGACCCAATCAATTCATCTGCATTATTTGATGCACCTGGTAATTCTTTGTAAGTTTGCATGTGCGGGGCATTAGGCAGGACGTTGTAAATGTATCCTGACTGGGTATATATAAGTTCGAGTTGTTGGGATTTTCTAATGGAATCCACTTCGGAAGTAGGTCCTTGTGTTGCCACATATTTTTAAATTTGTGTTTTAAGACTCTTCAAGAATAGGTCCAATAAAACTCTATCATTGAGTTTGGATTTGCACAAACTTCGACGCCGTCGCCATTCATGGAGATGGTATGAGATATGGATAGTTGACGTTTGCCTAAACTGAGCCAGTAACTCCATTCCTTAATCATGGTGGATGGGTAACTGAAAATATGTGAGGAACGCAATAGCGAGGCACTAAAGGTTCCATGCAAAGAAAAAGGCTACTCCACATACCATTTTGCGGTAGGTCCGGTTAAGTTGCGCTTGTTAGTCATCAGTATTTTTCACCTGTTGTTGATGACTAAATTCTTAGCTGAGTTTTCTAGAAGCTAATCTCCATATGTCAATTTGTCATCTAGAAAACCCCCAATTTTTTTTTTCCCTCCTACCTTTTCAATTAGCCCATGACAAGATAAAACCTCATTGTCAAGCCCTATCTAGCCTCAGTCATAATAGCTTGTCCATTAGCTCCAAATAAAACAATCCAAATCTGTCTAGGAAGTCCCCCCTAAGTTAGGTAGTGGCGCTTTAGGCATTTCTTCCTTGGAAAACTATCATAAAAGCCAAAGAACCTCTATCTACTATCAAACAGTCCTAACAAACCTTCCTATTCTGCAAATAAAGTTTGGTTACACCCTTAAGTCTCAGCAATGCATATGCATATGCCATAGGTCAAACTGATATTAGGTAGTTTTACAGTGTTTCAATGGATATTTCAAAGAGAAAATTGATGGGCAGTAAGGCAGTGATGAAAAGGAAAATTATGGAAGCCAACACAGCAATAAGCATGAGGGTGATGAAGCACAAAACAGTGAAGGGAAAGAGCATGACAGTCATGAAGAAAGTAGTGACAAAGACAAACAAGGAAACCCTCAAGCAAGCACTGATGAGGGCAAGCAAATACAAAACATGGATCATGAAGGGAATTCCCCAAAGCATTTTCTAGCTGCCTCTCCTAGGCAAGGGGCCATGACTTCTTCACCAAAGCTAGAATGCCAAACAACAAAGAAGAAAACCAAGAAAATCTCAAAACTGCCCAAAGAGGGCGCCCAGTGAGAAAAAAGGAAAAAGAAACCTCTAGGCTTGGAATTTTGGCTTGGCCCAAGCTTCTAGACATGTTTCTAAAAGTTCTTGAGGGACTTGCTCACCAAAATTGAGCAAATTTTGACATGTTCTTGTTTTTTGACATTTTCGGGCCTAATTGCATAAAATCATGGGCACCGCCATTTTGGTTTGGAGCATCCTCAACTCTTGATAGTGGTACCATTGGATGCATTAAATTTAGGGGCATCTTCTCAAGAATTTTCAGAGCATTTGAAGTTTTTTTGGTCCCCTAAAGATACAAAAAACACTCACTTTTTCGACAATCTGCCCACATATCAGCAAGGCCTATTTTCTAGGTTTTTCCACTCAGTCCAGTATTTAAAAGACTTTTAGGCATCAGTTTGGGAAAATTAAAGTTTTTCTAGAAATTAGACATCCATAGCTTTCCAACGAGCCATCACGGGCCTCATTTTGACATCAGGAAGACCCTCAAAAGTCATCCGAAAGATAGGCAATTTTCTGCTGATGCGCCCTTAGTGCTTTTTGACCAAAAAAGGAAGATTTCCGAAGTAGCCTTTCAAAATGTGCGTTAAGCTATTTTGGGACATTTTCAGTCATAAAAAGTCAAATTCATTCCCTTTTTTTAGCATTTTAAGATATTTTGTTGGATATTTTTGTGCCTTGGGCTTTGCAAAGCCTCAAGGACAAGTTTAGATATTTATTTTGAACCAATGGCTAGCTAGTTGCCTTGGTTGGTTTTCCTCCTCTTTGGCCTATATATTCCAAGAGGATTCATTGTAATAGAAGGCTGAAATTGATGATAGAAGCAATATATGGTCATATAAGCTTTGGAAGAAATACTTGTCTCATGCTTTTGGATAGTCTCTTGGATGTTCTTGGATGATGAAAGAGGATTGTTGTTGGATTCCATGACTTGGTAGAATGGTATAGTGTCTTTCTCTTTGTTTTGTTTCCTATTTTTCATTCATAAATCAATGTTTCTTGCTTGCTATAGAACAGTAGAGAACAAATTTGAGACATGCCCTTGGAGGCACCTCAAATTTCCTGTTTCTTCATAGCTTCCATGTTTTCTTCATTCTTAGTCACATTAAAGAATTCTTGATTTCTCTTTAATAAATTAAGGATATTGTTGCTTGTTTCATTCATGGTTTTATGCATGCTAAGTATGATTTACGGTATGCCCTGCTTACTCATGGCTAGCCATAGCTCCATCCATGAAATTTCTCTTTGACTGATTAGATTGTCATTTGTTGAACCAAGGAGGTCTTGTTCTGATCTTGCCCTTTGTCTAAGACTATGTAATCTTGTTTTCAAAGTGCCCAATAACTTGAAGTACTGTGTTTAGGTGTTCTGGCATAGTGATTTAAGTTGTTTGTCTGTCTTAAGTGTATTTCCCCAAAGTCTGATAGCCATTTCCCAAAGTTAGAGAGTTATCTATCTCTATGCATGGCTTGAATGTTTATTTCTATGTATTGATTAGCTTATAGTTACATTTCTCATGATTAATGGTTTTCCCTACCATGTTTATGTCAGCTATTAAACTAGTTATGCTGGAAATCCTTTGTTGTTCCCAAACTTGATGTCCATTTTATTCCATTTTGCCCAAAGATCCTTTCTACCTCGAATCAAATCGGCCCTTCAACAACCTTGTATCATTGTCTGATAGCTTTCTAGACCTTTTCGACCCCATAGCCCAGTTGATCTGACATATTTTTACCTATCTTATATCTTTGATCAGTTTCATCCCTCACAACCTAAAAACCAAAACCAAAAAACCTACTTCATAACTAGCCTAAAATCAAAACATAATAAGCAAACACACAGATATGCCTTACACATATAGAGAGAGCCCTCTCTGAGTCCAGGAAGGCTAGGTCCTTGGGCTCCAAATATTGGTTTGATGTTACACTGTCATTGGCTTTCCAATCAGCCAAATCACGGGACACTAACATAATGGCGATCACGGTGGGATTCTGAGTACATGACAGTCTAGCAAACTCTTATAGACTCTTTAGTCCTTCAACATTAAACTCATACCATCAGCCTATAGAATCATTTAGAGTAAACTCTTTGTTTCACCATCTTAACAAAGTGATGAATCAGGTTTAGAACACTCTTACAAATAGGTTGCACATAAAAACTTAGAAAAACCCCAAAAAACTCCCTTAGATTGGTTTTTGTCAGTATTGGTGGTGGACCATACACATATACCTCAAAACAACTAAAAATCCACCTGGCGACTCCACTAGCCTCGAGTAGGCCTTACTACTTTACTAAACTCTAGGCTACTATCCGATTCAGCCACCTCATCGTTGCCCTAACATAATGGCAATCACGGTGGGACTCTGAGTGATAAGAAAACTTAGTTTTCCTAAACCTTTAGAGACCCTTTAGAATACTATCTGATTGACTTATCCCACCGCTCACTAACATAATGGCGATCACAGTGGGACTTTGAGTCAAAACATCCTAGGTATCCCTTAGGAACTCTCAAAATCTTAGTCAAACTTATAAGAGTAGAATATGGTTGTCTCACCATCCTAGCAAAATGATGACTCAGCTATAGGACACTCTTACAAACCTTAGGACTACATAAAAAACTCAAAAAAGCCCCAAAAACTCCCTTAGATTGGTTTTTGTCAGTACTGGTGGTGGACCATACACATATACCTCAAAGCAACTAAAAATCCACCTGGAGACTCCATTAGCCTCCAGTAGGCCTTACTACTTCACTAAAATCTAGGCTACTATCCGATTGAGCCACCTCATCGCCACACTAACATAATGGCGATCACGGTGGGCCTCTGAGTGATAAACAAACTTAGATTCCCTAAACATTTTAGCAGCCTTAAGAATACTATCTGATTGACTTATCCCACCGCTCACTAACATAATGGCAATCATGGTGGGACCTTCTGAGTTAGTGACAATCTAAGTACTCCTTAGTAACTCTCAAAGTTTCAATCAAACTTAGAAAACTTAAGTGTTGTTTGAAGAGTAGAAGCTAGATTTTTCACCATCTTAGCAAAATGATGACTCAGTTATAGGAAACTCTTCCAAACCTCATAGGCCACACATAAAAACTCAGAAAACCCCAAAACATCCCCAGATTGGCTTTTTCCCTAGTTATTGGTGGTGGACCATAGCTACATCCCTACAAAAACAACCAAGTTCCACCTGGCGACTCCACTAGCCTCCAGTAGGCCTTTTACTCCACTAGTCCTTATAAAATCTCCTGGGAATGCATTAAGCAATTCCAATCATGCTGATGGTGGACAACACAGTTCAAATCCTCCACCTGGCGACTCCAAAACCTTCATTAGACCAAAAGACTCCACTGGTAGAGAAATTTAGACTGGTTGAAAAGACACAGTGATCCTTTATGATTAACAAAGATGGATCCAAGGACACAAGCGAGATATGCTCCGATGAGCAGAGAACATATCCCTGGATTCCCACACAAAATGCCTAAAGACGTAAATTGGATAGAAAACCTACCTATCTTTCAATATGAAAAGGTTGATGACCCATTGTTACACCTCATCAATTTTCATATACATGTATGGAGGTTAAAGGTTGAATGGCATGAGGACTTCCTCATGAAAATGTTCATGGGTACATTAGAAGGAAAGGCAAGAGAATGGTATGAAGGCCTAGAACCTGGCATCTTGTTTTCTTTGAAGGATTTCCACAAAGTATTTTGTAAACACTATATAGGGCATTGTCCATCTCTATCATTGGCTGAAAATTGTTGTGATCAATCTGAAAACCTCATACAACACCTTGTAAGAATTGATGAAAACTTAGGAAATTGGCATCCTGAGGATTATTTAGAGGAGATCCATAATTTTCTTACCCAAACTAACCATCAAGATGACCAAGAAGAGTTGATCCTAGATGAAGTCCATCAAAAAATAAGAGAGGATCCACAAGAGCTCTTTGAAAAGGTTGAAACAAATAACAATCCATCTGCCTTTCCTTGTAAAATACAGGAAGACATTCAGCCACAAGATCAACTTCCACAAAAAATGGAAAGAAACTGTTGCCCAATCCAAAGAAAATAGAAAATACCTCCTCCTTTAACTAAAAAGGAAATAGATCAGATGTTATCCACTACTGCCTTACCTACTAAAGAAATTTCTCATAAAGAAACAATAGAACAAATTATTGTTAAGGTTGATATACTTCCTCAAAAAGACATTCATCCTTGTGAGCATTCACAAAAGGAAGAAAGACAGCATAGTTCCACCCAGAAAAAGAGAAATACACCACCCCTTTCAACAAAAGAAGAAACCAATGAAATCCTAAGCATACAGCCAGCATCCAAACCTTTTTGTAAAGAATATATGTATATGTGTTCTACCGCTGATTTATCTACTAATGGATTTTCTTATACTAAAAGTCCAGAACAGACTGATGCTGATACTAAAATTTCTTCTCAAGAAGACCTGGTGCTAAAGAATAGTCCTACTCATCAGGATAATGGCTCACAAATAGGAATCATCTCACTAAATCAGGGTGTACCAAGATTGCTTGAAGGTAGCATAACATTACTTTTTGAAGTTGCCAAATCAGATAATCATAAAGAGGGAGAATGGGTTCTTTCTCAAAAGGATCCCAAGGTTAGTCAAGTAAAGGAGGGAGTAATCCTAAATGAGGTCTATTTTTCAAATCCTCTAGGCCAACTACTATTCGAAGACCCCTTTGCTGTTTCCCTAGAAACCTTTAAAGAAGGAGTAGTGTGTTCTACCATGAACAAGTTGCTACCAAGAATGAGAAAAAACTTAAGCACTACTGTCCGAAAACAAGCCAAATGGAAGTGGCCTTTTCATTACTTCAGCATCATGAAAGAACTAAACCAAAGTCACCCATGTAATCATCTACTTGAATGGTTACATTGGAAAAGAGAGTTCACCAAATAAATGTATATTATGTATAGATTAGATTAGGATAGATAGACAGCAGTGGAAAATAAGCTCAGCCTTGTGAGCATCTTTGCAGTTCTAGATTGTTTGAAGAAAAAGTGAAAAAGCAGAAAATACAAAAAAAGTAAAAAGTAGAAAAAAAGGGTAGTTTCTAAAAGCAATGGTAAAGCCCCATGTTCAAAAAATAGTCATTCGGAAAGTGCACAAGTCTAAATGCCGCTACTAGTGCTCAAATGTCTTGTTCAGTTATCTAGCCTAATCATAACTGAACATGTTTTAAATTTATTTGCTGATAAGTTAGTGAGTGGAAAAGATGGTCAACATTGTGTAAGCTTGACTTATCAAAGAGAGTAGATTAGGAAAAGATACTGGTTCCACATGCTCAAAATAGAACCAAAGAGGAAAGCAGGGATGAAAAACAAACTATGTATCCTAGCCTTGTTTTCCTAGTTTTCATTTTATGCAAAATAATATTTGTGTGCATCTTGTCTTTCGTGCCACAAGTACATGAAAAATCAGACTGTCTAATCCTGATTTGATCATTTTTCAATTTCGTGTTGTAGATTAGAGAATAAAATCCTGTCAAACAGCTTAACCTTGACAGTTGATCTAGCATAGGTAGAGAAAAAAAGGAGTTCATCCGTTTAATCTGAACTCCCGACAGATATAAGTATAGAACTAGATAGGTTCATTTTTCAAAATATATATATTTTTTCAAAAGGTTGCTAGTCCAAATGCACCCAAAGGAAGAAAAAATGTTAGGAAAGATAGTGGGGTAGGTAGAAATATCATTGATGCTAATCATGCTGTCAATTTTCAGAAATGGCATCAAGAAAGAATGAAATTTGCGCCAATGGATAAGGCACTGGTCTTCATAAGACAAATATCTGTAATTCTGGACACCTCCTGAAAAGGATCTGCCCTCCCCAAATGGAGCCACTGTTAGTCATCAATATTTTTCACCTGCTGTTGATGACTAAATTCCTAGCTGAGTTTTCTAGAAGCTGATCTCCATATGTCAATTTGTCATCTAGAAAACCCCTAAACAAATTTTTCCCTCCTACCTTTTCAATTAGCCCATGACGAGATAAAACCTCATTGTCAAGCCCTATCTAGCCTCAGTCATACTAGCTTGTCCATCAACTCCAAATAAAACAATCCAAATCTATCCAGGAAGTCCCCCCTAAGTTAGGTAGTGGCGCTTTAGGCATTTCTCCCTTGGAAAACTATCCTAAAAGCCAAAGAACCTCTATCTACTATCAACCAGTCTTAACAGACCTTCCTATTCTACAAATAAAGTTTGGTTACACCCTTAAGTCGCGCCACTAACAAGCCTTGAAGTCTCAACAATGCATGTGCCATAGGTCAAACTGATATTAGGTAGTTTTACATTGTTTCAATGGATATTTCAAAGAGAAAAGTTATGGGTAGTAAGGCAGTGATGAAAAGGAACATTATGGCAGCCAACACAACAATAAGCATGAGGGTGATGAAACACAAAACAGTGAAGGGAAAGAGCATGACAGTCATGAAGAAAGCAGTGACAAAGAAAAAAAAGGCAACCCTCAAGCAAGCACTGATGAGGGCAAGAAAATAAAAAACATGGATCATGAAGGGCATTCTCCAAAGCATGTGCTAGCTGCCTCTCCTAGGCAAGGTGCCATGACTTCTTCACCAAAGCTAGAATGCCAAACAACAAAGAAGAAAACCAAGAAAAGCTCAAAACTGCCCAAAGAGGGCGCCCGGTGAGAAAAAAGGAAAAATACACCTCTAGGCTTGGAATTTTGGCCTGAGCTTCTAGACATGTTTCTAAAAATCCTTCAGGGACTTGCTCACCAAAATTGGGCAAATTTTGACATGTTCTTGTTTTTTGACATTTTCGGGCCTAATTGCATAAAATCATGGGCGCCGCCATTTTGGTTTGGAGCATCCTCAACTATTGATACTGGTACCATTGGATGAATTATATTTAGGGGCATCTACTCAAGAATTTTCAGAGAATTTGAAGTTGTTTTGGTCCCCCAAAGATACAAAAAATACTCACTTTTTCGACAATTTGCCCACATATCAGCAAGGCCTATTTTTTGGGTTTTTCCACTCAGTCCAGTATTTTATAGATTTCTAGGCATCATTTTAGGAAAATTCAAGTTGTTCCATAAATTAGACATCCAGATCTTTCCAACGAGCCATCACGGGCCTCGTTTCGACATCAGGAAGACCCTAAAAAGTCATCCGAAAGACAGACAATTTTCTACTGATGCGCCCTTAGTGCTTTTTGACCAAAAAAGGAAGATTTCTGAAGTAGCCTTTCAAAATGTGCGTTAAGCTATTTTGGGACATTTTCAGTCATAAAAATTCAAATTTATTCCCTTTTTTAGCATTTTAAGATATTTTGTTCGATATTTTTTTGCCTTGGGCTTTGCAAAGCCTCAAGGACAAGTTTAGATATTTATTTTGAACCAATGGCTAGCTAGTTGCCTTGGTTGGTTTTCCTCCTCTTTGGCCTATATATTCCAAGAGGATTCATTGTAATAGAAGGCTGAACTTGATGATAAAAGAAATATATGGTCATATAAGCTTTGGAAGAAATACTTGTCTCATGCTTTTGGATAGTCTCTTGGATGTTCTTGGATGATGAGAGAGGATTGTTGTTGGATTCCATGACTTGGTAGAATGGTATAGTGTCTCTCTATTTGTTTTGTTTCCTAGTTTTCATTCATATCCATGTTTCTTGCTTGCTATAGAACAATAGAGAACAAATTTGAGACATGCCCTTGGAGGCACCTCAAATTTTCTGTTTCTTCATAGCTTCCATGTTTTCTTCATCCTTAGTCACATTAAAGAATTCTTGATTGCTCTTTAATAACTTAAGGATATTGTTGCTTATTTCATTCATGGTTTTATGCATACTAAGTATGATTTATGGTATGCCCTGCTTACTCATGGCTAGCCATAGCTCCATCCATGAAATTTCACTTTGACTAATTAGATTGTCATTTTTTGAACCAAGGAGGTCTTGTTCTGATCTTGCCCTTTGTCTAAGACTATGCAATCTTGTTTTCAAATTGCCCAATAACTTGAAGTACTGTGTTTAGGCACTCCGGCATAGTGATTTAAGTTGTTTGTCTCTCTTAAGTGTATTTCCCCAAAGTCTGATAGTCATTTCCCAAAGTTAGAGAGTTATATATCTCTATGCATGGCTTGAATGTTTATTTCTATGTATTATTAGCTTATAGTTACATTTCTCATGATTAATGGTTTGCCCTACCATGTTTATGTCAGCTATTAAACTAGTTATGCTTGAAATCCTTTGTTGTTCCCAAACTTGATGTCCATTTTATTCCATTTTTCCCAAAGATCCTTTCTACCTCGAATCAAATCGGCCCTTCAACAACCTTGTATCACCATATGATAGCTTTATTGACCTTTTCGAACCCATAGCCTAGTTGATCTAACATCTTTTTACCTATCTTATATCTTTGATCAGTTTCATCCCTCACAACCTAAAAACCAAAACCAAAAAACCTACTTCATAACTAGCATAAAATCAGAACACAATAAGCAAACACACAGATATCCCTTACACATATAGAGAGAGTCCTCTCTGAGTCCAGGAAGGCTAGGTCCTTGGTCTCCAAAGATTGGTTTGATGTTACACTGTCATTTGGCTTGCCAATCAGCCAAATCACGGGACCCTAAAAGTGCTGAAATAGTCTTATTTGAATAGTATCATCGAAAATACTATTGGACAAACACCATAGGTGGAAAGTCATTACGTGATTTCCAGGTTCTTCCGCTTGCTTTCCTTCGAATTTTGGAATGTCCAAATGGAGCTTCATGGGAATGGGGTGCCAATTGGGGTTGTGCGCAATGGGATCATTTGTTATCTTTGTTATATCAAAGGTATTTGTGTGTTGAGTGCAATTATGAACTGTGGAAACATAGGAATTTGGTTGTGTATGGGGGGTGTCTGGGGGATATTACCCAGTGACGTACCCTGTTGTGTGTTCTGCTAACCCCTTGGAGGGGTAGCGCTCCTCTGTCCTCTGGGCGTTGTGGAAAGAGTTGTGTGTGGTGACCCTATGGGGTTTTCCACAGGTGTGGCATTGGGTGGCCCTTGGGGGTTTCCAACTAAATATGCCCCAACAAAGGATGAACCAATAATGGTGGCGGTGTGCCGTCTTCGATGCCTAAATGGCGAAAGACCTAACACTTCTCCCTCTAATGGGGGGAGGTCCAAAAAGTGTCTATATTGACGGGGTTTTTTTGGGTCCATTATGGTGTCGACTAAGTCAATTTGGATATATTCTTCATTTCTCTGAGAGGGGAGAGACTATTATCAAAGCAAAATATGACGACATACATAAAACAAAGCGAAAATATGAAAGGTAAATTTTCCTTTAGATTAATGCTATGTGATCAAGAAAGAAAAAAATATGGTTTTGGTTGTTTCGCGTATGATACTCAAAAAGCCTAGAAGACTTAATCATCCTCACACTCTCAAATGTAACTATGCCTTGTGAAAATATCTTCTGATGGGTACTTGGGCGAATGTCCCGAAAGAACTGACGACGCTTTCCAGCAGCTGAAGAATCGACCAAGGTAATGGTAAGAGGATCTAGTGCTACCTGCACCATCACCTATAGGGAAGGATGACCTAGATTTGGCCACTAAGGTACTGTCATCCCACTTGAGCATTCGAGTCTTGAGATTCTTGGTATTCAGCTACCAGTACCGAGCACTAGATGGGTTAGGTAGCCCCAAATAGTATCACACACACTGGGCCTACGCTTAACCCCCTCTGAATCAGGTCTCTATGGCGCTCGAGAATTCTGTTTCGTGGGAGGATAAACAGATTTTAAGCTCCCTAAATAGTCAATTCTATGTTTCAAGAATGTGGAATGACCATGATGCTTATTGGATGCCTACCCCCAATGGTCCTGACCTAGACTATAATTTATTTTGTGTGTAGAAATTATACAATATATATGTATATCATGGATTCAAACCGATATAACAATGTACTAAAGCTAGATACTAAATCGCTTCTACAAATAAATTGCATAATTTAAACACAATCGCCAATTACATGAAGCAAAGAAAGAATCAAATCAAACCACAACACAGATAATTGCCCAGGGAAAGCTTGCTGCTCAAAATCTCAGTATCTTCTATTTTATATTAAGCATGGATACATGAAACAAATACAATGCCCTCTTCTCACAAGAGTCTCCAACACTCAGCTAATTGTCTCACACTGTCCCAGACAAAACTGGCCAACACTTAGCCAATTCTCAACCTCTAAACAACCTACCTTTCTTGCGCAATTCCTGATGAATGCAATCCATAAAGAATAGGAATTTTGGCCTTCCTAAACTGTGCAAGGATCATGGGCAATCCAATGGGTGTTTGGTTTCATGGGTGCAACCCAATAATCCTACAACTGATAGTTAACATCCCTTTCACCATAGTCTCAATTGGGTCTCCACTGGAACTAACATGCATGCAGCTAATAATAGTAAATCATTAGTTGCATGTTAGATCACTGATTGTGAATTAAATAATATTTAATTCACTTGATCTCTCACTAGTGCAACAAACAAATACAACTAGCACAAATGACTTTAACTCACCTAGATTGAGTTAACTAATTTCTCATGCATTAACTAATGTATGAACTGCAATTTGAACTCTGTTACAACTAGAATTTCTCTGGATGCCTCACCAACTACCCTCAAGTCAAAATTCATGAGATAACTAAGTTTATCACACTCAGTTAACTTTTACAAGTGATTTTGAGATAATATTACATTTATTTTCCAACTTAATTAAGGGAAAACTAAATTAGACACTACACCAAATTTAGCCCACACCAATGTATGTGTTGCTAAGACTTGTTGGCCCCACACTAGTGTAGGTGCTTCTAGGACCCATTGGTCCCACACTAGTGTAGGTGCTGCAATTTGTTGTTGAACTTCAAAACTCTCTCTCAACAAGAAAGGGATTATTTTCCACCCTGATCCTACCTCTATGGTATTCGAATTTTCTCCTGGTGAGTGCCTTCATCAAAATATCTGCATCCTGATCCTCCATGGGAATGTACTGAAGTAACAATATGCATCTTTAGACACGATATCTAAGATGGTGGTACTGGATGTAAATGTGCTTGGACCTATCATGGAGTACCATATTAACCAAGAGTTTAATGCAACTCTGGTTATCACAATTTATCACCGTCGGATCCATCTGAGAACCAAGAAAACCAACCAAGATCTTTCTCATCTAGATGGTCTCACATGCAACTTGAATTTCTTCCATGTACTCTGCCTCAGCTGAACTGAGTACCACAGATCACTGCTTCCTTTTGTACCAAGGAACTGCTGTCAATCCTATGCTAAACATCCCTCCTAACGTGCTCTTTCTGTTTGATGGATTGCCTGCCCAATCTACATCCATGAAGCCTTGAAGCTTCAATCCCTCTATCTATCTGTACCATAATCCATACTCTGTCATGCTCCTAAGATATCTCAAGACATGCTTCCTCGACTTCCAAAAGAGCTTGGTAAGCTTAACCATAGCTTGACTCAGTTGGTTAACTACGTAGCAAATGTCTAGTCTAGTGTACATCAGTGAACCGACTAAATGCCTGTAGATAGTAGCATCCACTACTTCTCCTGAAGTAGCATCCTCTTTCCTCCAATTTCCTGGAAGAGAAGTCTCCATGTGTTTACAATTCTCCATGTGAAACTTACCCAGTATCTCTTTGGCATACTTGCCTTGAGAAACAAAAATTTCACCATCCCACTACCATATTTCCAAGCTAAGGAAATAGTGATGTAGTACCATGTTGTTTATCTCGAATTCTCTTGCAAGGTACTCTTTGAAAGAAAGTATTAGCTACTCATCACCTGTCAAGATCATATCATCTACATAAAGTACAATAATCAAAATTTTACCATCAACCAAAATATGGTACAGATTTGCATCAGCTTCACTTTTGGTGAATCCCAACCCTAAGAAATTGCTGTTAATCCGAGTGTACTAAGCACGAGGTGCTTGCTTCAACCCATATAGTGCTCTCTTGAGTAGGCACACATGCGAATCACTGTCAAAGATTTTGAAACCTTCTGACTGCTCTATGTACACTTCCTCCTCAATGAATCCATTGAGAAATGGAGTTTTCACATCCATATGATGAATGCACCACCCCCTCTACACTGAGAGTTCAAGGATATATCTAATGGAAGAGTACCTCGCGATTGGTGCGAAAGTATATTCATAGTCAATCCCCTCAACTTGTGAGAATCCCCGGGCCACAAATCTGGTCTTGTACTTCTCCACATTCCCATCAACAACTTGCTTCACCTTATATATCCATCCAGATCCAACCACTGATTTGCCGATCGGTCTTGGGACCACCTCCCATGCACTGTTCTTGATGATGGAGTCATACTCCTCTACCATAGCATCAACCCAAGTTGGTTACTGCACTTCTTCCTGAAAGGAAGATGGTTTTGTCACAATACACTTACTCATAAGATCCATGTATCCAATAAACCTGTCTAGAGACTGTCTCTATCTGTGCAATGAAATAGGGGATCCTACATTCTCTGTTGCATCAAGTCTCAATCTATCAGCTTCCGTGGTGCGCCTTTTGCCATTTTTGGTGGATGGATCTACTTGAGTGTTTTTAGACACTCCATGATCCTCCTCATTTGGCTGATACACATCTTGAGGTTCATTCTTTGGAACCAAGAGTTCCTCCTTAACATGCAAATCCATCTCCCTATCAAGGGACAATCACATGGATTTATCCTCATTACATTTTATATCCTGTCACACAATAGTGATTCTGCTGTTTGGAAAATACACCCGATAGTTATGAGGAGTTTCAATGTACCCCACAAATATCCCAATCTCAGTTGTTGGTTCAAGCTTCTTCCTAGTGTCTCTGGTCACATGCACATAAACAGATGAGCCAAAAATATTAAAATTTGAAACATCAGGTTTCTTACCAGTAAAAGCCTCTTCTGGTGTACTCATGCCAAGTATCCGATGAGGACAATGATTTTTCACATATACTGATGTGTTGCATGCCTCTACCCACGAATGCAACAATAGGCCCTGATCATGCAACATTGCTCGTGATGCACCCACAATTGTTCTATTATTTCTTTTTGCGACCCCATTATGCTATGGGTTATGAGGCATAATCATTTCTCTCTGAATTCCTTCTTTGTTGAAGAAGTTATTGAAATCATTAGAGATGTACTCACCACCATTTTCGCTCCTAAGAGCCTTCACTTGCTTCCCCATGTCTTTCTCCACCAGTGATTTTAACTCAAGAAGTTTTGAGAACATCTGATCTTTCTTCTGCATGATGTAGATCCAACACTTATGATAAAATTCATCAACAAATATCACATAGTACTTATGATTTGTTGTTGAAGCAGTAGATAATGGTCCACACACGTTGGAGTGAACTCTCTCAAGGATTTACGAAGCTCGGTTCTCCTTCTCATGAAAGGTGGCCTTTGCATACTTCCCCATGGTACATACCTTGCATGTGTGTAACTGAGAAAGTGTTCTCATGGGAAGTCCTATATAAATATACTACATGAACTTCAAGGCTCCGTGGTGTAGATGGCCCAGTCTCCTGTTCCATAACTCACCTTCATCTTGACTCACCACTTTGTCCACCTAAACCCATCAATGATGCGAAACCATCTACATCAAGTTTATAGGGATTCTTAACTCGAATCCGAATATTCTTGTCCTGTCCTATTGTTTTGTGTTGCAGTAAAGATTTACCTTCACTGGAAATAAAATCATAGCCTCTATCCTCCAACATTGCAACTGAGACCAAATTTTTCTTCAAGCCTGGTACATGCATTACATCTTTTAATTGCAAGGCTTTACTTGAATGTCTCTCGAAGATAATAGTACCAATCCCGGTAGACTGTACTGTTTGTCATCACCCATTTCGAAATGCATCTGGAGGTCCTTCTCTTCCAAGCCACTGAAAAGTTCCTTGTCTCCCATCATGTGAAAGGAAGAAAGACTATCCAAGTACCACAGTGAATCCATTGCACTTGAGACCATGCATGAAATGTGTGAGAATTCAAGCTCAAATTGCGAGGCCAAAGCCTCACTAGTTGCAGATCCTGAAGCCTTCTTGTTATTCTTCTTTTGTGGACAATTTGTGGCACAGTGTCCATGCTCATGACGGTGAAAACACTTCACTTTGGACATGTTGCGCTTCTTTCCATATTTACTAGACTCATATTTGGAATTGAATTCCTTTCCTTTCCCCTTCTTTGCCTTGGCAGAAAAAGCACAATATTCTTCATCTTCATGCTTATATGAAGATCCATCTTTGGTATTCCATCTAAAATCATCTTGCACCAAATCTGACCACAGTCATTCCCAATCTGGAAATTTTCCCTTTCATTGGCAGAGTCTTGATAATTGTGGAAACTTTTGGGAAGTCCTTGAAGATCTAGGCTCACCAAGTCATCATCCGCGACAGTTATTCCGACGCTCCCAATCTCATCCCAACATTGGACAAAATTTGTTAGATACTTTGGAATGGTGTCGCCCTTTTCCTTTTTAATTTTCTTGAGCTTGTCTTTCAGCGCCAATTTCCTATGGTCCCTACTGCTCTGAAATAGATCCGTCAAAGCTTTCCACATAGCATATGGTGTCACTTTTCCATGGAGACTTGAGAAAATGTGGTCTATTACTCCCTCCAGTAGGACCCTCCTCACCTTTGCAACCTTTTTTTTCCAGGCATCAAGATCTGCAACATCTGTCACAGCAGGTTTGGGAATGCCACTTCAAGCCATTAGCTTCTAGTACTGACTCCATCCTATCTTTCCACGCAATATAGTTAGAACTTCCCTTGAATGCATACTCCAATATCAAGCCATTGAAATCCGTTTCGATCTTGATTCGCCTGTCGCACCAAGAGTACCTTTTCAAATTCGAATTCTATTCAATCACAAACTCAGCTTCTTATTTACCGCAGTAATTTCCTGTGCTCCGATACCATGTATAAATTATACAACATATATGTATATCATGTATTCAAACCGATATAACAATGTACTAAAGCTAGATACTGAATCACTTCTACAAATCAATTGCGGAAATTAAACACAATTGCCAATTACATAAAGAAAAGAAAGAATCAAATCAAACCACAACACAAATAATTTCTCGGGGAAAGCTTGCTGCTAAAAACCCCACTATATTATATTGTATATTCAGCATGGATACATGAAACAAATACAATTCCCTCTTCTCACAAGAGTCTCCATCACTCAGCTAATCGTCTCACATTGTCCCAGACAAAACTGGCCAACACTTAGCCAATCCTCAGCCTCTAAACAACCTGCTTTTCTTACGCAATTCTTGATGAATGCAATCCTAAATAATAGTAATTTTGGCCTTCCTAAACTGTGCAAGGATAATGGGCAATCCAATGGGTGTTTGGTTGCATGGGTGCAACCTAATAATCCTACAACTGATAGTTAACATTCCTTTCACCTTAGTCTCAACTAGGTCTCCACTGGAGCTGACATGCATGTAGCTAATAATAGTAAACCACTAGTTGCATGTTAGGTCACTGGTTGTGAATTAAATAATATTTAATTCACTTGATCTCTCACTAGTGAAACAAATAGTTACAACTACCACAAATGAATTTAACTCACCTAGATTGAGTTAACTAATTTCTCATGCATTAACTAATGCATAAATTGCAATTCAAACTCTGTTACAACTAGAATTTCTCTGCATGCCTCACCAACTACCCTCAACTCAAAATTCATGATCTAACTGAGTTTATCACACTCAGTTAACTTTTAAAAGTGATTTTGAGATAAGATTACATTTATTGTCCAACTTAATTAAGGGAAAAATAAATTAGACATTGCACCAAATTTAGCCCACACAAGTGTAGGTGCTGCTAAGACTTGTTGGTCCCACACTAGTGTAGGTGCTACTAGGACCCATTGGTCCTACATTAGTGTAGGTGTTGAAATTTCTTATTGAACTTCAACATTGTGGCCCATGTGGGGAGAATTTAGTGAGTTCAATTAATGGTTAGTTTTAAGTATTCTTAATTTTCTTAAGGTGTGCCTTGGTGAAGCAACCATAAGAAGAGGACCAAAGTCCTAATTTACTGAAGTTTCATGTGTGTAATGGAGTGTACAATCACAATGTTATAAGATGTGGATATGCAATTATCCTTTACACTCCTTTCCTAATTACACTATGTGTGATTGTTCCTTTCAGAAAATAAACAATGTGCAGATAATGGGCTGCTTATACTTTTTCCTAGTTAGACTAAAAGTTGCACTATAGGGAGATGGAAAACTATCGCAATATAAATTTCATATGCGTACCCAGGCTCACCAAGAGGTGCAAGGGTGGAAGATATTTCTTTCCTTCTTCCGATACTTTGATCCTATTCCCGAATCCTAATGCAAAAATTTATACTAAACTAATGAAAAAATTTCGAAAAAATGAAAAACTAGCTAAATATTTGTGGATGTATGGGTCACTTACTTTATGCTAATTAATCCTATGTGTTTTGTGTCTATTACCAGTAACTACTTCATTTAGATAGCATGTGTGGATTTATAAACCACTTACTTTCCCCCTAATTAAACTATGTGAGATTTGTGGTAATAAACTAAAATTAAAACAATGTAATAGCTAAGCTAAAGTTCGGCCAAAAACATGTCCTAATCAGTCAAGGGACACTAGAACAATGTGATGATATATTTATTATGGGCATCTATTCACCTTAAAATTGCTAAAAATGAGGAAAATCAGTTAAAAAATGGCTCATTGGTTTCCGCGCAACTTATTTTAACACAGATGCGAAAGTCTCCACATCTGTTTGGGATGAATGCATGTGAGTTCGTTGTGCACGAAAATTATGCCTTTTTTGAACTGAATCTCTTCACAGAGGGTGAATGAGAGAAGCTGAGGGAAAGAAGGAATGGTCTTGCAGCAAGTTTGGGCAGGAGAGAGGACCTGCGAACAACAACGACTTAGCTTAAGAAGAAAAAGAGGTGGAGTCTCCAATCATGTTGTGGTGCATTTGGCATGTGGGTGTATGAAATGCACTGTGCTTGGTAGTGGAGGTTGCTTTCCTACAAGCATGTAACATGGAAAAATGAGTTGTTTGATGGTTAATGAAACATCATAACATGTAGAAAACTAAGTATAAAACATAGCATGCTACAATAGAGGAGGAAACAAGAAACAAGAAACAACAAACACAAATACAATACAAGCTCAATATCGAGTCAAAAAAACTAATAATACAAATGGAGAACTCATCCCCTTTTATTAGTTGATGGTGGTAAAAAGAGGTAGGACGCTAAAACACTTGCAATGAATCCTTAGAGCTATGGAGCTCTAATATTCAAAGTAAGGAGGGCTCTTCCCTTAAGCTTTTTGAAAGCCTATATCTCTCCTCGATGGGTGGTAGGATAACAGACAACTGATGCACTTATCCTTTTGGATTGAGATGTTTAATGGCCAACAGCTGAGTCCCTCCACTCCTTGCTGCTTGGAAAACAAAATGCTAGTTTTCTATTGGGAAATTTGGCCAACATAACAATGTGTTTTCATTTCTTTCTTCTCATGGTGGTCTTTTATAGGAAAATTCAAATTTTCCCTCCCTCCTCTTGATATAATGTGGATGTTGACACAAGATTGGGAATATCCTTCTTGAAGTGTGCCAAGTGGTATCGGATGGTGACTTTCTGTATACACAAGACCACACGGCTTTTTTAGTGATAGCTGCAAAGATCTCTGCTACTATTGAAGAAAAGTGTGTGTGTACCGCTTAATTCTAGTGTTCTCTCTGTGAAAATTGATAAATTTTCCTATTTGACCTTAGACAAAGTTAAATTTTAAGACTCCATGTAATGTCTTTATTCCCTGTAAATCCTTATATGTACCTTCTTCTTGACATTTCCTAATGTCTTTTGCTTGTACGATTTTCCAATGATAATAGCGCCTAAGTAAACCTACTACTTGAAAACCTCACTGAGGCATCTAGTAGGCCTAAAAATAAAAAATAAAAAATAAAATAAAAAAAATGAAAAAATGAAAAGAAAATTATTATTTTCTCCATGTATCTCCCTCTGATGAATGCAAGTGCTCTCCAACCTTTGCAAGCAATAGAAACAAGTTGGCAGCAAAAGAAAAAGTTGGTAAAAAGTCTAGTCAAAGGAAGTCAAACTTGGACTTTCTTTGCCTTTCCTCAAATGCTCCAAAAGGACCAAGGTCATGTCAATCCATCACCCTCATCCATTTCCAACATCCACCCATCGTTTCTAAGATTTTCTCATTGATTTTCCTCGTTGTCCGAAAATGCTATAGGAAGTCCTAATTTTTAGCAGAAAATTATTTTTATTATATCTTGAAAACCATGGATCCATTTTCCTAGCTATTTCAGAGGGATATGCATATATATTATGGTAAGATGATCAATCAATTTCAGCAAATTACAGTGCAAACTTTGTGAGAAATTGACCTCCATCACCTAAAACCATTTTTTTTTCAATATTTGTGCATCCAATGGCCGAGATATTTTCTAGGGAGGTGAATAAGGATGATGGTAACATGCTCAAAAAAATTTAGGTCAATATAGTCTACCATTGGAAATTTATAGATAAAACAATTATGTTACAATGGGGTTGGACTGAGAAGCTACAGGAAGTCCTGTAACTGCTACAGGAAGTTATAATAAGCTACATGCATGTGGATCGATGAAAACCAACAATCACAAAGGGCCTTGAGGTGTAAGAAAATCAATGAGGAGAGTCTTCCCATATACCACCTTATCATTACTTCTCCATCTCAAGCACAAGGGTTTTTTATTATAAACTTACCTTTTTTCACCCCTGTAAAAGAAATTTTTTTTTTTCTAAAAAAAATACAGAGTTCCTTCACTCCATTTTTCCAAGGCCACACCACTTCCTCATAATGCTATAATCATCCTACCATCACCCTAAGATCACCTCACACTCTCCATCATCACTCATACAAAGCTATAAGCCTAAAATAAGTAGAGAAACAGGTTGCTATAAGAAAAGTAACTTCATGTAGTAAGCCTTGATTCAAGCACCAGAAAATATCTGAACATGGTTTTGACCAATCATGGAGACGAATAGGACTTGTGAGATGAATCTAAAGACAATAATGGCACTACAAGGAGGATCCTCCACCAAAAGACATACACCAGAAGACTCAACATGGTACCTGAACACAATGAACAAGTCAAGTTAAAACACCTCAAAAAGAAAGAAGACACAACAAATAATCAAGCAACAATACAGACACAGTGATGCAACTGCTACTCCAACTCCAGCTCCAGCATGCATCATCCTGCAACAAACCAACCGGGAGGTGAGGCTCAGGTATCCAACTCTCTAACCTTACCCTTGGAATCTATCATAGCCTAAGAAAACATTAAAAGTGTGATAAGGAAAGATTTTTTATAGCCAAAATCAGTATCAGAGAAACCTTGACCTTATCTAGCAATTAGCTTCACTTTTCCACCACGACACACACAAGAGGAACAGGAAAAAATTGAATAGGACTTGATAAAATGGGTGGTAAGCAATTAGTTGTAATGGAAGAGTGCCAAGGGGTAACTGAGGGTGAACTCAGTTAAAAAAAAAGAACTCTGAGTTTATTTTTCATGCAATGAAGAAAAAAGAGAAAAATAAAATAAAAATAAAAGGTGGGCCCACCATCTCTTGGCATGAAAATATCAGCTCCTACAGGCGAAATAGAGCTACTACAGGCACCCGATTTACTACATTAAGTTGATACGAGAAAATAAGATTTGATACAGGAAGAGAAGATTTGCTACAGGAAAGACAACTTTTCTACAAGAAGCTAACAGAGGGTTACAAGAGAAATAATTTTCTACTAGGGCGTTGGACAATGATTAATTAATAGTTACAAGGTACAAATAAACACAAGACAACTGCAAAGGATTTGATACAGAAATTGTAAATTCTCCAAGGGTGAAAGGTACCCAAGACACCAATTTGGTCATCACTGTTAGCGTAAGAAGTCACTCGTTGACTACTTAAGGAGTAAGCCTTACGCATCATAGTTCATTTCAAATTTAAAAAGGGGTTGTTTGAGTGGTGGGATGGCTTTCTCAAAGGTTTTGAAATGAATTTATCTTCTTTAAGACATTGATGCATTTGGCAAGCTGTGGCAAGTATAAATTGTGTGGGTAAAAGGTAGTATAGGGAGCAGAGTGCACAAATGGAAAAAAGATGAATAGCTAGTACCTATTTAAGGAAATATTCCTATCCTAAATCAATCACACAACTATGATTATGGCCTTTAACACAAACTATGTTTATGAAAAGAAAACAACACTTAGAAAATAGATTGCATGTATACATTATTTCACAAATCCTTTATGAAACCTTCACATACATGTTCTATTACACACATATAACTTGCAGAAAACTAAAAGTAGATAATTTATTGTTAAATCCTTTAGCAGCTTCTCACTCACACTTCACTAGTTGCTACAATTTATATTTTATAAGAAATTAACAAAGAAAATATACACACCACACATTATATATTCCTTGAATCACAAAATCCTCAAGCATGAAGCAAAAAGGTTTTTTCTAGTATTTTCAGTCTTTAGGTAGACTAACATCCAACCCAGAAATAGTATTTACAAGAAGTATATATAACAGGAGAGGAGCCAACTCCATCTCTTCTAAAAATAAGGAAACATTAATTCTAACATAACACACGTGTCAAAAGACATTACATCCTTATCTCCTCGAAATATAATAGAAAGGACAGATGGAGAAAGAAGAAGAGAAGAATTCTGGGCTGGAATGTTGAGTGTAATGTCATGTTGCCCCTTTTTCTGCTGAATTTTATCCTTGTGTCTTGGGTCTTTGATCACCATGTAGCCCCCTGCTTGCTGATATATATCGAAAAGATCATGTGCTTGAGGCGGCAATGACCATGATTGAACCAAATAACAACTAAATGAAATTTAGGGTCTGCTCCTCAAATTTTGGCCATGTGCTAGCCTAGTTGATGATGTGTCCAGGGTTGATGATCTGGCAGCCAATCATCCTATTTTATGAGTGTTCTTCCCATCAAAATATTCACTGATACTCTTTGATTTTCTCCAGGTGTTTGCTGTACTTCAAAACTTTAATAAAACTTGATAATCTTCAGTTGGTGGCATGTATATGCATAACCATCTAATCAGTCATTGCATTAAACCATCTCGCATTAGTAGTTTAGGAGTGGAGGACATAAGGAAACAACAATATGATTTATGATTTGCGATTGCGCGATAAGTGAAAGGTGAATGGAGTGGATCCCTCTTTGTTGTGTAATGGCTCAATGAAAAAAGAATGTCAACATAAATAATACTTCAAGGGGAAACCTCCAATACATTACATGAATGAACAATTCTTGGATGATACAAATTACAAAACCTCCTTTCTATATATAGGAGTCCATGGGGCCACAATGTAATCCTAGTAGGCCACAATGTAGTCCGTTGACTAACAATAGCCATTTAAGGGCACAATAATAACAAAATGGGGGTTACAAGGGTCCATGTCATAATAAGAGGGCTACTGGCCAAAGGGACTGTCTGTGTACTGGGGACTTAACATGCCCCTCTCCTTCAAAAAAGTGTTGTCATCAACGCTTGATTATTTCTTGATGCTTCTATATAAAATTCTCATCCTCCCATATGGAATCTTCTACGGGAAAGTTCTTCCACTTGCTGAGATACTCTGAAACTAATTGTACTTGTCGATTTCTTCTTTCTGTGACTGCTTCAGAACTTCTTTGGATGTGATGTTGATCTTTTTGTTGTTTCATTAGATTTTGCACCAAAGTTTTGAGTTCTCATGCAGTTGAAGGCTTTCATTGTTGTTAACAAGTCAGGTCTTCATTAACTTATCATCCATATTTGCTATTATTTGATCCTTCAAACCATCCAACTTAGCCTCCATTTCTTCTTTTAAACCATCTATTTCATCTTCAATTTCTCTTCGTAATATTGAAACTTGTTGCACTTGGTACCGTAATTTTGATATCTCATACTGCAACTCTTCCTCTTCATGCGTCATAGTATATCTTTTTGAGGGATTAATGGATATGGAATTATTTTTTGGAGGCATTATAGAACCCAATACTGATAAAAATTCTAAAATATGCCCTTGGAATGAATTCAAATTGATTCTTCAAACAAGACTTATGCAATTCGGAAAAAAATACACACCTTTTACTTGCTTTTGAGGAGCTCGATATTGAAATTGAATTATCTCTGTGATTGCAGCTATTCAATATTTTAAATTCAACACTGAATTATCCCTCTTAATTCTCTTTTGAATGCCACAGGTCTGACTTGATTTGGATTCTCCAAGACAAAGTTATGTCCAATCTCCCACAATGACCTAATTATGGGTAAAAAGTTCGATTATCGAAACTTGTGCGGCTTTCCCGCGTGTCCTTGTTTTTCCTCGCCTACGAAATTGATGGCTACGAAAACTATTATCAGCGCATGCAACCAATTTTTACGACACTCCAAGCCGATGCCCAGAGGGAGAGTTATTGAACTTTTCCCACGATCACCTCTTTGAGATGAAATTCAGGAGCTTGAAAAAGCACTACCTTCCATAGATCATATCTCCAAAAATATTGCGAACCAAGCTCTGAAATTTTTTGACGAATTTCTTCAGGATTTCAACTTCGCACCATAAGAATTTCAGATTCTGAACCTTCGTAGAAAAAAATTTATAGCGCAAATTTACGATGGCTTTGTTTATGGAGCACATTTCGAAAAAGACTAACTAGGATCATGTCTCCAAAATTATTTCCGAACCAAGATCTGAAATTTTTAGACAAACTTCCTCAAGATTTCAGCTTCGCACCCTAAAAATTTCAGCTTCTGAAGCTTCGTAGAAAAAAAGTTATAGCGAAAATTCCACGATGACCTGTTTGGAGCAGCGAAACCCTAGAATCCAAAGCTCCGATACCAAATGTTGTGTAACCAGCTCCAAAAAGAGAAGAAAAGAGATATCAACGCCTTAGAAATGAGCCACTTCGAGGGGGCAACCTCCAATACATTACATAAATGGACAATTCTTGGATGATACAATTTACAAAACCTCCTTTCTATATATAGGAGTCCATGGGGCCATAATGTAATCCTAGTGGGCCACAATGTAATCCTAGCTGACCTAACAATAATAATTTAAGGGCACAATAATAACAAAATGGGGGTTACAAGGGTACAATAATAAAAATAAGGGGGGCTACACTAACATAATAAGGGACTATACTATTAATATAGGGACTTAACACCTACCAATCGCATCAGGGGTTTTTAGGAGTGGGAAACATAACGTGGTAACAAAGTGGTGGATTTGCAATGTGATATATCGCATTGGAGAATCGTAATCGCAGGATGGAGTAGGCAACATGGATGGTTAGAAATAGGATTTGCGATATGCAATAAGCGAAGTGACGTGGCAGGGAAATGGGTCCTAGTGTTATCACAATCAGAGGTTTTTTGGAAGAGGCAACACATGGTAACAAAGGAATTGAGAAATGGCGTGGCGGTAGGTGGGTCCCACTATTATCGCAATTGGGGATTTAAGGAGGAATGAGTAAGTGAATGCACTGAGAATTTGTGATTTACGATGAAGTAGGAAAGTGGAAAAACGATAAATAATAGAAATGTGATAAAACTAAAAATAAAACTATGGAATGGACTCACGACTTAGCAAGAAATTGTGCTAAAAATCACATCATTCCATTATTTTTGTTCAGTTTATTAACAACCATTTCTCCCTTTTTATGAAGAAAGAGCTCTTTGTTAATTGCTTTAAATTCCAGAATTTAATGAGCAAGGATAATTTACATTTCTAATTAAGGATTTTCATAAGAATTTGATGGATAATATGATGTGTCATGGCCAAGCATTTGTATCAAAAGTAAGAGGTTTGGACTTCAATGAGAACGAAATTACTAATGAGTTATTGGATGCCAATAAATCCTTATTTTCACAAGGTGAAGTGCTAGAGGAATACCAAGAATACAAACCAAAAGCAAGGTGTTTCCCTGTCAACTAAAAACCATTACAATTGAAGAATCACCTAAGAGAAAGAAGCATCCTAAACCTACATTAGAAGTTCCATGGGAAACTGAGATAGGGGAAGAAATGAAAATATAAGAGTAGCAAGAAGAGAAGCATCAGGAGCAACATATGGATGAACAAACAGAGAATGACTAGATCAGCATACATGAAGAACCACAGGGCAAGGAGGATGAAAAGTTTGCTCAGAGGATGAGCAACAATTTTAGTAGGGGGTATGATGGGTCTCTAAATTAGACATAAATTAAGGCCCATTTAACCTTTCCTAGGCGCATAAACGCTATATTAAATCTCCCCTTATACACTTAATCATGTTTTTTTAATCTTTAATATGTTCTTAGGAAGTTTTAGAGATAATTGCATATTTGTGTCTAATATTATTTATTTTTGAACAATATTGTGAGAATATTGGGCAGATTATGAAGATTTGGAGAAGGAGATAATTTAGGGCCTTGCTCCCTACTATAGGAGGATAAATATTGGAGAATAAATTAACAAAATATCATGAAATTATTGAGAGATTATAGAACTCCGATGATTGAGAAAATCTAGGAATGTGTTCCCTATCATTTAATGCAAACTCCTAGTGTTTGGAACCCGATCCACTATTTGAGGAATTTTGGAGGGGGAAGCTTCCTCCTTTCAAGGATAATGCTTCCTCATCATTTTTTATAAGTACCAATTTGAATTGGCCTCTAGGGGCATGTATTTATAATTCTTATTGTGGAGAAAATTTGTTGTTTAGTAGCTCCAAGTTATTTTCTTGCAAGGATGTATTTCGATTGATTCAATAAGGAAGTTTGGTGCCATTTTTAGCTTCTAAGGCTTGGTTTATTCCATAGGACTCTGAGTCTCCTTGTGCTTGGCCATACTAGGATCCTCATAGCCCTCTTTCACAATTTATTTATGTTCTTTTCACTTCTTATTCACATGCATCTCCTATATTTGTTTTGCATATTTCTGTATTTAGTATTGTTTCTTTTTTTGCTGTAGGATTGAGTTAAATGATTGAAGTGAGTTATTTTGCAGGTTTTTTATAGATTCAAAAGAATTATTCATCCTTAGAATAACTTTGGAATATAATCTTTATCATTAAGCTACTTGGATTTGGTTACTAGTTCACGAATATAAGATTTCTGGAAATGGTTTGTAGCGATATAGTAGTGAATTTATGCTATCTTTTAGAATGGGTTAATGAGATCCATTTGATTTTATTACACGTGGATTAGCTCATTAAAAAATTCATTTTAATAACAAAATTTACCCCTTTTCATATACACTAGATTAAGTTAGGCATTTGATAGGTTAACTAGTTCACTAGTTCTTGAATTTCCAGTTTTTAGAGTAGTAATTTTTTGTTATTTTTTAGCACATGTGAACAGGGGTATTTTTGAGTAATTACACTTGGAATGGAGACCTAAGACATAATAATTAATAAAAAAAAAATTCCCATCCCATTTTCATTTGATTTACTTAGTAATTTGGTGAGTTAACTCCAAACAAAACTTCCTAAAACAAAAATAGAAATTCATGTAGCACTCTTGTAGAACATGTAAACTCGACTAGATTTTCTCCCAAATCTTAGTTTTTGTCTCTTAGGATTGAATGATGACCCCTAGTATCTAAATACATCATTTAGGAAGAATAAACACCACTTAGGAAATGAATTTTGATAAAGTAGATTAGGCCTATTTATTTTAATTCATGCTCTCACGATTTCAATTATAAATTGTTATTCTTCCATAGTATTAATTTCTTTTCAAAGAAACACTTACATTTCTAGAATTAGTTTAGGCTTTGATTTAATTAAATTCACTCCATTACACTAGATCAAAAAAATAAAGACACATTTTATGTTGCACATATAGTTTCGATGTCTCTTAATTTTGTACGAGCCCCGGGTTGATAAGTAAAGTTGGTAGCCTTTGGAGTTGCAACATTCTTGTTGCAACACTAAGACTCATCATTTTTGTTGCATTATAACAATCATGTTTAGATTACATTTTCCACCAAACTTATTTGGATTCAATTTTTGATGTAGCTTCTAGAAGTGCTCCTCATCATGCCCATATTTCTTGCATTGAATTCAAGAGGGATTTCTTTCCTCTTTCTTTGATTTTTATGTCTTCTTTCCCTTTCCTTTTCCTTTGAACTTGGTGTTTGTTGTGGTACTCAAAAAATCTCCATTTTCCTTAAAATTATTAGAAGGAATAATTGGGACCCTTTAAAATTTTTAGGATAAAGTCATTTTGTTTAAATATGTTAAGTTTATTTTCTCTTACCTTTCCAAATAAAACAATAAAATTTAAGGAGAAAATCACTTTTCTATAATAAAAAAAGTCTTATGAAAACATTGGAAAATAGAAAAACATCAAAAGGGACAATCATATTAAAAACACACATGAATGTCATAAATATATGAAAATTCACTAAAAGGAAACATCAAAATGTGAAATCCTGAAATGCCGAAGCTCTGATATCCCGAAATGTTGAAGCTCTGAAAAGGAAAAATGCAGATATGCCGAAACAAAAAAATTCCTTCAATTAAAAAGGCGTTGATATCACATTCTATTAAATGAAAAATTTCGATATCTCATTCTGTCAACATCTCGCTATTTCAATATTTTCACATCGCATTTTCACTAAAGCTTGTCACAATGCCCGATATCAAAACGTCGACAATAGAAACTCTGATATAATGACAACTTTCAACGTCACATGAAAACACTTTTAAAACTTAAATGACCACCTTATGTATTTCTAATCTCAAGGTTTTCAAATTATTTGTAATGATTTTAGGTTAATGTGAAGGGATTTTCCATAAGGCTTGCATTGAATTGATATGACTCTTGCATCTTTCAAGTGATTTTTCTGCTTATCTCAGTTCATTTCTTGACAGGTAAATCCTAATAAAGAGCAACATAAAAATATGACTAGGTTAATTAAAGCACAAAGAATTTTAGCAATTCAACAAGAACCAGTATTTGCCACCTGAAGAAACTCATGAAATGGATCCTTTGTTTTCTGATACTACATGCACCCAGGATGCAGGTTCTTCTAGCTGAGAAGGAATCTATAAGTTATTCAAAGATGAAAGTATGAGGATAATTGAGAACTGAGAAGCTACTGCTGAATATTCTCCACTAAGGGACATAGATGCATGGAGAGATGTAGCCAATTCATTTATTCATAAAATTGCTTCCTGTCCTAAAATTCTCCCATACACAGATATGGTGAGGTGGGTCATGGACCATGTAGACATAACGAAAAGACTGTTTATTATATCAAAGAAGATTGTAATTGGTTCATTCAATTCAGAATGTCTAAGAAGAATGTAACAGCTACCACAACCCCAAAAGAAGTAAGATACATATTTCATCGAGAAGTTCATGCATGAAAATACGAACCCTATGGAACTTATCAAAGAATGGAGAAAAGGCCCAAATAAACACATGCGAGAGGACATGGGTATGTAATTGCTGAATTTTCTTGTTGGCCATTTCTCCCAAATTGCTGCTATGTTTTGTCGTCTTTTTTATTATCCTAATACTCATAATTTTTCTGACGAATGGGTGCATTTGATTGAAGCCGCCTCTGAAGGTTATATCATGGATTGGGAAAATATTCTGTCAAATAATTTAGGTACTCAAATTCGTAATTATAGGCCAAAGCGTAATGTAGCAGAAAGGAAAAATCCTCCCTTTTTCATCAGTGCCTACATTATGGATACCGCATTATTTTCCTATGACTTTCCATCCTTGGTATGGAAATGGATTGTTCAGTATAACACCCCTATTCATGTTTAATTTGAAATTATATGGGAATCCAAGTACCATTCCAATTTCTATAAGATTTTCCATGAATTGATGCTTCCCATACATCAAGAAGTCTTCGGTAATAAAGCCTGACACTCACTGGTGAAGCCAATAGAGACCTGAATCCATTAGGGAAATGGTTTGGAGAAGAAAAATTTAGCTATGTTCGAATTTTTGGTAGCCTAGCCCATACCCATGTTTTTCCGTTGTTTGTTCCAGATAAGTTTTTAGCCAAAGAAATTTCTTATTAGATAGTTGGACATGGCCTAACTAAATTTCTCAGAGATGCAAAGAAAATTGCTTGGCCATGTTTCCCATTTCCTTGTGGCAAATTGTTACACAAAATTTTGTCACTGTCCCTACAATCCCCATCTCGCCCATTGGAGGGTCATTTTCCTGATCAATAAGCAGTGTCATGCCTTGCAAAGACCATCATTGTATCCCTTTGCATGAGAGTAATATTCCTTCAGTTGACAGTTCCCTGAGCAGAGACTCAAAAACCCCTGTTTTTGCCTAGGCGTGAGTAGTCAGTTATGCCCTCGCGTCGAAGAGGAAGATTAACACTGAGCCCCGTGCTAACTGGCGCTCTGTCTCAGTTAGCCACCCGTACCGAGATATTTATGGAATGTTTTTTAAAAATAGAGGCGGAGATTCCATTCCAACAACTTCGAGGATGAGTCATTGGGAGTGGTTGAACTGATAAACCATAGACTTCCTCCGTTGGTTTATGGTTTCCACCTCTTGTGGGAACCTCCTAAAGGATAGGCCTCCATCCCACCTTTGTAGGGATCCTAACCTCCTCCTTTCCCTCTATAAAAAGAAGTTGTCTCCTTTTGAATAAGCTATATGAACTTGGAGAATTGAACATACTATAGCAGAACTTATGAAGAGATAGAATAAGAAAGAATTACGTTGAGAGAACTTGAGTCCATGCCTTCTGAGAGAGCTTGAGTCCATGCCTTTACCCCATCCAAATTACCTGACGAACATCTGAGACACGCTTCGACTGAACCCTGTTGGAGGAGACCACAACGTCAAATCTTTGGTTGCATCTCTTCCTTTCATTAATACATATACGTGACTACTGTTCCGTTCCACTTTTGTGTTATGACATTTTTTTAATGCAATATGTTTAGCCCTCTTTAGCTTGCTAATAATTATGAATGAAATGATATTATGTTGTATGTTGTTCTTGTTTTCTAATTCTATGTGCAGGTATCTGAGCATGATTGCGGAAGGATTGTGACTTGCCAAGGCAGGAGCGAGAGGCCACCACCACTACAACAACGACAACAACATTGGGCTCTAGGTAGGTCGATATACTGTGTCCTCTTTCATTCAATAATTAGGAATCAACACTTTAGCATGTCTCTTTGTTTCTAGACCCACTGTAGGGCTAGAGGGATCATCTCTGTCTGCAGAGAGGATTTACCTGCTTAACACAAATATACCTTAGAAAATTTCAAGCATTGTTTACTTGAAATTGAGAAATTAAAAGTCTTATGTTTTCCAGTGGTACCAAACCAGAATTTTGACGCAAATGGAGTTGCTAAAGATGTCACCACTAAAGTCAAACTCATGTTGTTTTCATGCAAGCCTGATAAATTTGATGATTTATTCGAAATGGTCCCAGAATATTCTATGGTAGAAATATTAGTTGTTGATAGAGTGAATCCTGATGAATTGATTAATTTTAAGCAATATTGTCAGAAAATAATAGCTCATCTACCCAAATTTCTGGTAAGATATTCCCGACAGAATTCAGAGAATGTAGAAGCGTCGATATCCTCTTCCCAAGTTCCAAGCGCTCAAAATATAGAAACAACTACTATAGTTGTTGAGAAAGAAAGTAAATTTAAAGAAGAGAAAAAGTTCGACAAGGTTTGGGAAGAACTCAAAAATGTTTTAATGACTGAGGAAATGTTGGAAATATGATGCAATGTGTTTTCCTTGATGGCAACCTACTTAATGAAGTTGTCCTTGATGGAAACCTACTTGATGAGTTTCCTTTTGATAGCAACCTATTTTTTAGAGATGTAAAAATGATGTATCTACAGATCAGTTCAGATGTGACAGAGAAAGGAATTCCAGTAAGTGCCAGAGAAATGATAAATATAATGTGACATTGTATATGCAGGTTTGATGAAGGCGACCTATGTATGGATGCAATGTGTACACTACTTTTATGAAGGCAACCTGCTTATACATTCAGAATTAGTATATACACATTTTTTATGAAGAAAAGCTGCGTATACACACGGATAAGAACTATCCAAGTCACGTATACCTTTTGCGCTCTAAAATTATGATACCAAGGGGCATTACCATGGTATTAGCCCATAGTATTGAGTGTTGTATTGTCTATTTGATTCTGTCCAAAAATACCATCAGCAGTTGTGTGGTTTTGACTCATGGTATTGGTAAATACTAAATCTATATAAGGAGAAGAAGGTCATAGTGCAAAGGTGTGCATGTGTATGGGCTATCACTAATATTTCTCTCAAAAGTATATATGCATAGGATGAACTCTGTTTTATTGATAAATCTGAAGTTATGATGCACCCTTGGATAGATTGATGGATCAAGACCTATAGACCTGAAATGACTATATTCTTGCATGATCCATTGAAGAGATGATTAGATCTGAGACCTGGCGCATGTTTGCTAAAGTGGAGTGAAGAAATCTGGGTAAGTTCTATAGATATGAAAACATTATGCTAAATTAATATTTACAGATCTATACACTAGTTCGTCTCAGTAAAAGTGCGTATATACACGGGCTTGCTTCAGAAAAGGCGCATATGGAAGTTAGGGTTTTCTGAAGCTTATTGTAGATATTTCCTATTATTGTTGCTATTATTTATATTGTTTGTCAATGAAGTTTTCATGAAGATATGGGTTGCTTGAATATTGTACATGCCACTAAGTTGAATATGTCCAAATCTGATCAATAAGTGAGTACACATGGTTAATGGTGACTGACTGTTTAAAGGTTCTGCATTTCTGAAAAGATGCCTGACTGAAAGCCTCAGATCTTGATGTAAGACAGATCATATTCTGGAAAACAGTATTCTTATATTTTTGTGCAAGTTGGTGTTAAGGAAAGTGCGTATACACGTGGGTTCAATGAAGCAAAGTAGCGTATGCATTTTATGATGATAAATTTTCAGGGTTAAGTTTGATTTTGCATATTGATTCTGAAGTCTGGGTTATTTCTGAGATCTGGTTACAGTGATCTCACTGTCTGGTTTGATGTATTGGGTAAAGTTTATTATTGTTGATCTTTGTGAAGGGTTGTGTTGAAGCTGCGTGATCCAGTGTGAAAATTGATGAAACATGGTCTGCAGTGATTCTGAGGGAAGTAGAAGCTTCCTGCTAGTAGAAGCTGGTGTTCTAATCAGGGAGTTGAAGCTCCCTTCTAGCAGTGACTAGTAAACGAGATTAGGGGGTTGTAGCTCCCTTCCAGTAGTAGCTGGAAAATGAGAGAAAGTTGCAGTCTTTTGCAGGTAGACGCCTGCGTACTGATATGAGTCTGCATTAGTACAAAATTGTAAATAGTTTTCCATATAATAAATATTGAAGACAGAGATGACAACAAAGGTGGTTTTCTACCGAATTGGGTTTCCACCTTAAATCTTGGTGTTCATGTGTGTTGCTCTTGTGTGATGTTTTATTCTACTGTTAATGCACATATTTGTTGATTATCTAACAGATGCATGACTGATAAACCTAGTTAAAGATTGTTTCTGAAAGGTTTTTTTAAGCAATAAAATTATATTAGTATACGCTAGTTGCTTTTGGTATATGCACGTGTATACACGATTTGGGTTCATAAAATCTGTGTATGGAATTTAGTAAAGAGAAAGGAAAATATTGCAGTAAGCTATAAATATTGATTCACACCCCCTCCCCCCCCCTCTCTTAGTATTTTATCCAACAATTGGTATCAGAGCGGGTCCTTATGAAGAAGCTTAATCGCTAGAAGGACGATCAACTAAGATGAGCAATCAAGATGGGACAACATCTATCAGGCCTCCTCTCTTCAACAGAAACAATTTAATCTTCTAGAAGACAAGGACAAGATCCTATCTTTAGTCTCTTGGAGCAGATGTATGGGCCATAGTTGAAGGAGGTTATGAATATCCAGCATCAGTTCCAACAGATGCAACAGAAAGAAAGAAATATGAAACCAATGCAAAGGCGGTGAATACATTATTGGGAAGTCTGACTGAATCAGAATTTGTCAAAGTCATGCAGTTGAATACAACAAAGGAGTTATGGGACAAAATCATTCTAAGCTATGAAGGTGATACCAAGGTAAAAAGTGCTAAACCCCAAACTCTCAGAATTCGATATGAAAATATCAGGATGCATAATGAGGAAAGCATTGCCAATTTCATTTTATATCTAGATGATATTGTAAATCGTATGAGAAATCTGGGTGAAACCATAACTGACACTACTCTGGTAGAAAAGGTTTTAAGATCTCTAACTCCCAAATTCGAGTCAAAAGTGTCTGCTATTGAAGAGAAGAAGGAACTACAAAATCTTACTATTATTCAAATTCATGATATCTTGATTGCTTTTGAAATGAGAAGAGGAGGTCCATCTACAGTCAAAGAAGCTATCTTTAGAGCTGCTGCAAAAGGAAAAGAGGTAGAAGAACAAGAAGGATATGGGTATGCTTCAGAAGAAGATGAGATAAATTTGCTAAAGAAGCTACAAATTGGCACTGGAATGTTCAGAGGTAAGCTTCCTTTTTAAATTTTTTGCTTGTGGAAGAGTTGGTCATTATGCTGCTAAGTGTCCCCATAAAGAAAAAAATGAAAAAGGAAAGGAAGTGGCAACAAGAAATAATAATCAGTTTATCAATAGAAAGAGTTATTATACTCATGAAGATAGTGATGGGCTATCAAATAGTGAAGAAGGAGAATCTGATCAAGATGTTAGACTACTCATGGCTTTTGAAAAAGACCCTAGTGAGGCTAAAGATACCTTTATGGATGCACTAGAAGAAAATGATTTTCTTGAAGAAATTAATTAGCTTAAAATATGTTTGGAAGAAAACAAAATTTCCATAGATACTCTAAAGAATAAGCTTATAGAAAAGGAGAAGCACAATGAGAAATTATAATGTGAAATAGTAAGTCTAAGAAAGGAAATTGAGAAAGAGAAAACTTTACATATTTGATTTGCTAAAGGAACTGAAACCTTAGATGAAATCATCAAGTTTCAATGCTCTCCTTTTGTAAAGACAGGTCTTGGATATATCAGAGAACCCTTTCAGTCTTTAGCACTAAGCTATCTAAATGCAGCTAAAGCCAGCCTACAACATTCTGTCACTCGGAAAGAGAACAAAGAAACTTCACAGGTAAAGCATGACCACTTCAATACAAAGAAAAATAGCAGAAATATCAATCAGAGAAATACCAATCAGCAGGTAGACACAAATATAAGGTTTCATGATCGCATAAATTTCTTCTTTAATGGGCAATGTTTCTCATGTCATAATTTTGGTCATAAAGTTGTTCAGCGTGTTGCATACAAAACCATCATGATTAGAGAAGCAAGAAAGAAAATAAATGAGACTGGAATAAATAAGAATACTTATAACAACTTTTATTCTCTTCAAAATGAAATTGAATGTGCTTATTGCAATAACTTTGGTAATGGAGAATCTGAATGTAGCAGCAAACTTCAACCAAAAGAGCATATACCTTCAAATTCCAAGGTATGGAGAAAGAAGGACTTATAGGTTGAGAAATGTGGCATAGCCTTATTTGCAGAAGGGGAAAAAAATCAATGGTATATTGATAGCGGATGCTTAAAACACATGAGAGGTGATAGAAATAAACTCCTTGCATACAATGCTTTAGAAAGAGAAAATAATGTTACTTTTGGAAATGATACTCCTGCTATCATTAAAGGAAAAGGTTCTGTTTTTCTAAAAGAAAAGGTAAAAGCTAACAATGTTATGTATGTGGATGGATTAAAACATAACCTGTTAAGTGTGAGTCAAATGTGTGATCAAGGAAATGAAGTTTTTTTTAGTTCAAAAGAATGTGTGGTATGTGAACTTGACACAGGAAAAATAGTAATAAAAGGAACTAGAACACCAAGCAATCTGTATGTATTGAAAGGTTGCAAAGAACAATGTTACTTGGGTAAATCTTCAAAAAATTGGTTATGGCACAGAATATTGGGGCACTTTAGCTTCTCTAAAATCAACAAATCTAGCAGACTCAAAGCTGTTCGTGATCTTCCCAGCATCACTCTGCTTGAAAATACCATATGTAAATCTTGCCAATTCCGTAATCAAACTAGAGTGCAATTCAATGCCAAAGAAGGATCAGCAGGTAAGCCTCTTGAACTCATACATACTTAGTTATGTGGTCCTATGAGGAAAAAGTCACCCCGTGGAGAACAATACTATATTATATTTATTGATGACTTCTCTAGAATGTGTTGGATTGGGTTACTAAAACAAAAAGATGAAGCATTTGAAAATTTTCAGATCTTCAAACCCTTGGTTGAAAATGAATTAGATCTAAAAATCAAATGTCTCAGATCTGACCATGGAGGGGAATATATATCAGATGAATTCTTTGATTTCTGCGAATAACATGGCATAAAAAGACAGTTTTCTGTAGCTGGAACCCCACAACAAAATGGTGTGGCAGAAATAATGAATATAACAGTTCAACAAATGGCTTGTGCTATGCTTGATGATTCTGGAACACCTGTTACCTTTTGGGGAGAATCAACACATACTGCAGTAAATATTCTTAACAAGGCTCATGTTCTTGTGAACAGTGATAAAACTCCTTATGAGCTCTGGTATGGTAATCTTCCAACTGTAAAGAATTTTGGAGTTTTTGGAAGCAAATGTTTTATCAAGAACAATGATGAAAGACTTGGTAAGTTTGAACCTAGAGTAGATGAAGGAATATTTCTTGGCTATCCTTCTAGAAGTAAAGCATATAAATGTTACAATAAAAGACTTCGGAAGATTGTTGAATGCATTGATGTTGTAATTGATGAGTCTCTCTCAGCTCCTAAAAGGGAATTACCAACAACAAGTGAAGATGATGATGATGTATATCCTCCTACATCAAATAACAACAACATGGAAGGGGAACCCTATGAACCAACAGACTCAAGATCTATTTGAAAAAGCTCCATCCAGGTATGTTTAAAAGAATCATCCAGAATCTCAAATTTCGAGAGAAAAGGGATCAGGTTTTCAAACAAGAAGAACTCTTGTAGGATCTCCTAGCTATCTGGCATTTCTATCCACTATTGAACCTCAGAATGTCAATCAAGCTAGAAAATATGAATGTTGGATTCAAGCCATGAATGAATAAATTGACCAGATTGAAAAGAATCACACTTGGGAATTAGTTCCAAGACCTCATCATAAGAATGTTATTGGAACAAAATGGATATTAAAAAACAAGTTAAATGAAAATGGAGATGTTATTAGAAACAAAGCTAGACTTGTTTGTAAAGGGTATGCTCAACAAGAAGGTATAGACTTTGAAGAAACATTTTCTCTTGTAGCTACACTTGAAGCCATAAGAATGTTTCTTTCCTTTTCAAGATTTCAACAATTCAAGGTTTATCAAATGGATGTTAAATCTGCTTTCCTCAATGGTGATCTAGAAGAAGAAGTTTATATAGAACAACCAGAAGGATTCATTTCGGGAAATGATGAAAAACTTGTTTGTAAACTTAAAAAGGCTTTACATGGTCTCAAACAAGCTCCAAGGGCATGGTACTATTGTCTTGAAAAATATCTTCATCAACAAGGTTTTTCAAAGGGATCTGCTGATAGCAACTTATACACAAAAATTGAAAATTATAAAATATTGATTGTAGTTGTATATGTTGATGACATCATTTTTGGGAGTAATGAAGAGTCCATAAGTCATAAATTTTCTTCTGTTATGTAGCAAGAATTTGAAATGTCTTTACTTTGGGAACTAACATTTTTTTTGGTTTACAAGTACAACAAGCAACATATGGAATAATCTTATCACAAGAAAATTTTCTTAAGCAAATTCTGAAGAAGTATGGGATGGAAGACTACAAACCTGTGAGTACACCAATGGTAACTGGGTGTAACCTCAGTTCTCATGATGATTCTCCCACGGTGAATCAACTTGAATATAGATCTATGATTGGAAGTTTACTTTATCTAACTGGGACAAGACTAGACCTTATGCATGTAGTTGGGATTGTTGGACGATTCCAAGCTAATCCAAAAGAGTCTCACCTTCAGGCTGTAAAAAGAATATTCAAATATCTACAAGGGACTCAAGACTTTGGTCTATGGTATCCAAATAATGCTGATCTCACTCTTCATGCTTACACAGATTCAGATTGGGCTGGAAATATCGATGATCGAAAAAGCACTAGTGGTGGTGCATTCTATATGGGGCCCCGATTAGTATCTTGGTTCAACAAGAAATAAATTTCTATTTCCTTATCCACAGCAGAAGAAAAATATGTAGCTTCCGCATCATGTTGCACACAACTACTTTGGATGATGTAGACTTTACAAGACATTCAAATCAAATGTTCACCTCCCATCTCCATTTTATGTGATAATACAAGTGCCATTAGTATCTCAAAGAATCCGGTTATGCATTCCAAGACCAAGCAAATTCCTATCAAGTATCACTTCCTACATGAACAAGTGCTTGAACAAAAGGTTAAATTGGAGTATGTTCCCTCCAAAGAACAAGTTGTTGATATATTTACTAAACCTCTTCCTAGGGAAGCATTCGAATATCTCAGACAGAATCTCAGAGTTGTCTCTACCTCTCTGATCAAATTTGCTTAATTTCAGAAGATTAAATCGATATGAGGGTTTCATAAAGGAGAATCGTTTATATACGCGAGTTTCTGTGCATAAAACAGTGTATGAGTTTTGCTGACATATATTCTCTGGGTCAGCATTCAGACCAGATGTGGTGTTGTTGGGTAATCTCTGTTTTGATCTAGTCTTCATCTTTCTTTGTCATTCTCTGATATTTATCTCCTTGATATAGATGCTTTGATGAATTGGTTGTTGAAAGTGTTCAGGATGCACAAGCTTAGGGGGAGCACCTGCCTTGTTGAAGAGGATGCATTGTTGGCATTCTGATTTGCTTTATGATTTATGGTTTCTCTCTTGAGATCTTTTGGTTCTGGTTATGAAAAGCCATTTCTGTAATTTGATGCAAAAGGAAATGTTGATACTCATGATGTAAATTGTATTGTTCAGCAATGTAAGGACTTTTTCAAATTGTAAACCCACTTGGTTGGGTAGTTGAGTCAAAATTTGTAAACCCACTTGGTTGGGTAGTTCAGTCAAATATGTAATTCAACTTGGTTGGATCATTAATGTAAGTAAGAGTCCTTGGTGATAGGAAAGGTCATACTCGGTTGAGTTATAGTGTCATGTAATTCATTGAAAAACATGTCTGAAGATTCAGTATGAACTCAGGGGGAGCATGGTAAATTCAGTGCACATCAGATCTACAGAGCTTATCTTTCTACAAGGGAAGAGAAACCTTGTTTTGGTTTTGATCCGCCCTTTGCCATTGAAGTTAAAGGGGGGGATTATCTTGTTGTTGGAATAATGGTTATGATTAACGTATCTATCTGTTGTGGTGATCAAACACCATCATGGTTGCCATCAAGTCCAAAGGGGGAGATTGTTGGCAATATGATGCAATGTGTTGTCCTTGATGGCAACCTACTTGATGAAGTTGTACTTGATGGAAACATACTTGATGAGTTTCCTTTTGATAGAAACCTATTTGTTAAAGATGTAGAAATGATGTATCTACAGATTAGTTCAGATGTGACAGAGAAAGGAATTCTAGTAAGTGCCAGAGAAATGATAAATATAATATGTCACAATGTATACGCAGGTTTGATGAAGGCAACCCACGTATGGATGCAATGTATACGCTAATTTTATGAAGGCAACCCGTGTATACATTTAAAATTAGTATAAACACATTTTTTATGAAGAAAAGCCGCGTATACACGCGGATAAGAATGATCCAAGTCGCGTATGCCTTTTGCGCTCTAAAATTATGATACCAAGGGGCATTACCATGGTATTAGCCCATAGTATTGAGCATTTTATTGTCTATTTGATTCCGTCCAAAAATACCATCAGCAGTTGTGTAAGTTTGACTCATGGTATTGGTAAAGGATAAATCTATACAAGGAGAAGAAGATCATAGTGCAAAGGTGTGCATGTGTAAGGGCTATCACTAATATTTCTCTTTGAAGTATATCTACATAGGATGAACTCTATTTTATTGATAAATATGAAGTTATGATGCACCCTTGGATAGATTGATGGATCAAGACCTCTAGACTTGAAATGAATATATTCTTGCATGATCCATTGAAGAGATGATTAGATCTGAGACCTAGCGCATGTTTGTTGAAGTGGAGTGAAGAAATCTTGGTAAGTTCTATAGATCTAAAAACATTATGATAAATTAATATTTACATATCTATACACTAGTTTGTCTCATTAAAAGCGCGTATATACGCGGGTTTGCTTCAGAAAAGGTGCGTATGGAAGTTAGGGTTTTCTGAAGCTTATTGTAGAGATTTCCTGTTATTGTTGCTATTATTTATGTTTTCTGTCAATGAACTCTTCATGAAGATTTTGGTTGCTTGAATACTGTACATGATGCTAAGTTGAATATGTCCAAATTTGATCAATAAGTGAGTAAACATGGTTAATGGTGACTGACTGTTTAAAGGTTCTGCATTTTTGAAAAGATGTCTGACTGAAAGCCTCAAATTTGGATCTGAGACAGATCATATTTTGAAAAATAGTATTCTCAGATCTATACATAGGTTGGTGTTAAGGAAAGCACGTATACACGTGGGTTCAGTGAAGCAAAGTTGCATATGCATTTTATGATGATAAATGTTTAGGGTTAAGTTTGATTTTTCATATTGATTCTGAAGTCTGGGTTATTTCTGAGATCCGGTTACAGTGATCTCAATGTTCGGTTTGATGTATTAGGTAAAGTTTATTATTTTTGATCTTTGTGAAGGGTTGTGTTGAAGCTATGTGATCCAGTGTGAAAATTGATGAAACGTGGTCTGAAGTGATTCTGAGGGAAGTAGAAGCTTCCTGCCAGTAGAAGCTGGTGTTCTGATCAGGGGTTTGAAGCTCCCTTTCAATAGTGACTGGTAAACGAGATTAGGGGGTTGTAGCTCCCTTCCAGTAGTAGTTGGGAAATGAGAGAAGGTTGCAGCATTCTGCAGGGAGATGCCTGCATACTGATATGAGTCTGCATCAGTACAAAATTGTAAACAATTTTCCATATAATAAATATTGAAAACAGAGACGACAACAACGGTGGTTTTCTCCCGAATTGGGTTTCCACCTTAAATCTTGGTGTTAATGTGGGTTGCTCTTGTGTGATGTTTTATTCTACTACTAATGCACATATTTTTTGATTATCTAATAGATGCATGACTAATAAACTGAGTTAAATATTGTTTCTGAAAAGTATTTTTAAACAATAAATTATATCAATATACGCTAGTTGTTTTGGTATATGCGCATGTATATGCGAGGAGTTCATAAATTTGCGCATGTAAGTCGGTGATGTAAGAAAATATTTTAGTAAGATCCGTGCGGTTCACCCCCACCCCCACCCCTCTCAGTATTTTTCCCAACAGAAAACCCATGTTGCAAATGGTTCCAGCGATGCAAGCACAAAATCAATTGTGGTCAACACATAACCAATTTCAGTAACTACAGGGCCAACCATAATCAGTACAAAGCTAGTCACAAAGGAAATTACAGATCTAGTCACAACCAACAAATATACTGCACAAGTTCCAGAAAATATAGGGAAAATCTCATCTACTACAGAGGATCCCAAAAATAATGTTAATACTGAAGTACTTGAAGAGAACACCGGTGCAGAGATGAAAAATGATTCTCATGTAGCAGAAGACATGCAAATGATTCCTTCTTTTCCCACTACAAAGATAGTTCTTCAAATTAAGGAAATTTCATCGTTTGATGTATTCTATAGTCCAAAGCACAAGGCAGTAATTAGAAGATCCATAAAGAAAATAAAAATGGAACAAACTAAAATTCTAGTTCATAATGAGACTCCATTTCAAGTTCTTTGGAAAGGAGCTCAATCTGCTTTGAAGGAGGATCTAAAATGGCCATCTCAATTCGTAGGAGTTTATGCTAATGCAGCCATGGATAAAGCTGTTGAGTTACAATTGTTAATGAAAGAAAATGATCAGAGGATTTCTCAATTGGAGCAAATTTTCCAGGATGAAAAACAAGCGATAGAGAAAAAATGAGAATTGAATCTTGCTGATTTTCAAAAGAATTTTGATAATCCGAAAGTCCAATTTGATGCAGAAGTCAAATATAAATATCAACAGATACAACAGTTACAAGAAATAATTGATCAACTGAAGGATAATCCTGAAATAAATGAAGTCTGAAAGGAAGCATCAGAGTTGAATATCATCTTGACAAAGTAGCAATATATTTTCTATCACAAGTTATCTTTAATTCATGACTTATCGAAAACAAGTGATTCTTTAGTCACTCAACTGTCAGATATGAGGAATTTTTATGAAGATATTGATGAAAAATATTTGACTTCATATATTGGTAGGATAACACATAAGGAAGAATAGTTAATCTTCCCATAATTAAAGAGTCACAAAAGGTTATTGTATGTGGCGATTGGGACATAAAAATGAAAATTGTAGAAATGGCTATCAATAGAGTCAGGAATCTTGCCTCAAACCACACTGAATACATTTCTTATACTCCACTACAGGTTAATATGATACATGAATTCCCAAAAGAGATCTTGCCAAATGTCATAGTCTTGAAACAATCCTGGCATGAAGCATCTAGAAAGAAGACTCAAGATGTTCAAAGTTTATCTAAAGCAAACTTGGAAAGTTATCGGCAGTTCCTAGTAAAACCACATAGTCAGTGGCTCACGCTGAGGTGTCTCTCAAATGCAGCAAATCAACTTCTTCCAGCACTTAATGAAGCAGTGTTCACAAGACAATGTGCATGCATCCAATGCATCCCCCCCAGCTGAAGCTGATGACAGATATTTGCAATCTCAAAGAACAAATGAAGAATGGATCTGGGAAATAGTCATGAATATTGTTGCAACCAATTACTATTTAGTTGTCCCTTATCTTAGTTTAAGTTTTTTGAGGCTTTATAGAAACTTTATTTGTAAGTTGAATATTTTTGTAATATTAATAGACTATTTAAACCCCTTTCATGCATTTTGAAAGGGGTCCAAAATTTTGAGAAGGTAGCTTTGAACTTGCACTATTGTTTGATCAGAAGTAATCTAATTGAAAGCTGAGCCTAGAAGTTGTCTTTTCATATAGAGAGCACTGATGCATCGAGTACTATTATATTTGTATTATTGTTGTGTGTTACTGAATTAGATATTTATCTTATTTTGATGTTCTTTCATTATATAATTTACTTTGAAAATAATATGTCATTGTGACTATTGATATGAAGTATTGAATGATTTGTGATTATATATGAAATAACGAAATATTTTATGTGATTGAGTTTTAATCAACTAAATTAATTAACTATTTAATTAATTTAGTTTCTTACGCATTCTTTGTTTTCACTAAAGTATGAAATGATCTATATTGTTATGTACTTTGTAAAATCTTTCTATTAGATCGCATTAAAAGAAGTTTTATCCCATCAAATAGTTAGAATAAGTTTTAGTTTTATCATTAGCTTTAAAATCATTCCATCACTTTTATTTCATTTCTCTTGTTATTATTAAATCTCTTTAGACGGGAAACTGGTCCCTTTGTACCCAGTCAGACCCACCAATTTCAGCGGAAAAGGAGTTGCTTTAAGCTCCAGACCAGGTGGTATTCCCGAATGTTGAGGTAGTCAATTTCCAGCCTTCAACATTTTTGGCGCTAGAAGGAGGGCCCCCGACTATGAATGGCAACAAGGTATGATCAAAAGGGTCATCCAAAGAGTCGTTTGCCCTAAAAATATCCTCCTAATTCTAGGTCTCACTCGAAATCTCCTACTACTAGACCAAAAGTAAAAACAAATTTAAAGTCTCCTAGTATTGGCTCTAAGACAGTTGATAAGCCTTATTTACAAGAACCACCTGAAGTTTAGACTTTGATTGAGAAATTAGAAGGAATTTATATTTCTTGAGAAAATTCTAAACGTTTTTAGTTATCTGAAGGAAGCATATCATATTTTCTTACATCGTCTCAAGTTTTGACTTCGTCTCAAAATGAGAAGCTTGGGATTACTCCTTTTGAGTTCCCTCTGCCTCCTCATCGAAGAAAGACTCATAAATCCGAAACTGAGTCCTCGAATAGTGATATTTTATCTTCATCACCTCCACAAACACCTTTATTTCATTCCACTTCTTCCACTTCTCCTCATCCAACCCCTTCATGCATTCCCATCAATCATTCTTAATAAACATGTCCCAGTACAAGTAATATTAGCACAGGGGCTACTTCCTCCACACAGTCAGCCTCTTCTACTACAACAACCTCTTCTAGTCACATTCCCATAAATGTTAATAGACCATGGACCAATCCAAGTGCCATCAACATGCCTGCACCAATTCATCCTTTGCATAAATATCCAAAGAGATGGTTAACAAAATTTAATCCAAATGAAGGAACCCTGATAGAAGAAAACCTGTATAATTTTATGCTAGCCATTAATCTTAAATAGGTGTCATAGGAAGATTTTTTATGTAGACTGTTTCCATATACATTTTTAGGATCAACAGGATCCTAGCACTTTTCTTTACCATCAAGTTCTATTACTAATTGGAATATGTTTCAAGAGAAATTTTTGACAAAATTTGGAGATGATTGCACAACCACGACATTAATCAATGATCTTTCCAATTTGAAAGAAAATTCCAATGAAAGGATCAAAGTTTTTAATTATATGTTCAATATATTGCTTAACAATATTCCACAAGCTTCTCAACCTAGTGAAGATGTTCCGATAAAATGGTATATTTCTGCATTACCCTCAAACATTGCCATATTCGTAGATAGAGCTAATAAAACACGCTGAATGATAACATGAAAGAAGCTATATTTTTCGAAAAAAGGATTTTAGCCTTAGAAAACAAGACCATTCTAGAAGAAATAAAATCTAAGAAAGTAACTTTCAAAGAAAAGATTAAAAAGAGAACATCAAAAGAGCCTTTTAATTTAGAAGGACTATAAAATTTTCTTAAAACAATGTCAAATGAAATGGTCAAAATAAAAAACATGTTTCATATTCACCTTGAAATATTTCTAGATCTTTTAGGAAAAAACAACCTTCATCCTCTCAACCACGTGATGATATACTTAATGCAGAATTATATCAAGAAGAAGATGAAGAGCAATCCTTGTCCACATAAGAATCAGAAGGAGAAGAAGAATTGGTCGAAGCACATGGCTTATGGGACTTTATTCTCACTACATCTAAAAATGAGGAAGAGTAAGAAGCGTTACGAGTCAAAACTAGGAGAAAAAGAGCTAATGATTTGCCATCATTAAATTCAAAGAAAAAATTAGTTACTCCTATTAACAGAGATAAAAATACCTTGAAGAATTCTTCTCCTAAATCTCCTATATCTCCTCCCAAATCACCTGAGTCTTCCACATCCCCTTCTAATTCACCTTCTACATCCAAAATTCTTGTCGTTTCTGCTAAGGACATAGAATATAACATCATTGAAGACATGAAGAAAGTGAAATCCAATATCCCCATGTATGAGGTAAGTAAACTTAAGAAACAAAAAAAGTTTTAGCTTAAAGAATAAAATGTTGTTCTTTTATCTCCTTTGCCAACAACAAAAGCCTCATTAGGAAAAGGAAAGCCTCTAGGAGATACCCCTGATAAAATTGATGCCTTAGATGAAATTATAATTGGGGATCGATCCAATTCTCATACTCCTCATTTCTTATTAACCTTCAATATTTTCAACAATAATGTTCAATTTCCTAATAGACTCAGGAGCTTCTTCGATCATAATGCCATATTCAGTATGTCTGAAACTGAACATAACTCCTAAGAAGTATGTTGTGCATATTGTGAAATTAGATAGATCTAAGGTTAAAGTTTTAGGAGAGCTAAAATCAGTCTTAATAAGACTATCTTCAAATCCAAATGTTTGTCAGATAATCAATATCTTAATTGCTGATATTTCTGAATTTTATGGTCTTGTTTTAAGTAGAGATTGGTTTGAGAAGCTACATGGATATTTCGCAACATATTGGTCACATCTTTGGCTTCCTTATAATGGTATAGCAAATCAGATTTGAGTAGATTGAGAAAAAGACATGAAACACTTGGTTACTGATTTGGATGAAGAAAATGAACTTGTGGTTTTCAAAAATAACATTCTTGGAAATTACTCTTTGGAATCCTTTTTTGGAAGTTTTACAACACATGAATCACCCTTTTTAGCAATTTTGTTTTCTTCTCAAATTTGTTTTTCTAAATATATTAATATTGTAGATAAACCTGAATATTTATTTTGGACACTTTATTTTGATGGTTCTAAATCTAGTGAAGGTGCAGGAGCTGGATGTATATTAATCAACCCAACTAGCAAGAAGATTATGCTATAATGTAGGCTGAAATTTGAATGTACTAACAATATTTCAAAATATGAAGCGTTACTATAGGGATTCTACAAGGCAATAAATTTTGGTGTTAAATATCTTCAAATCTTTGTTTATTCAGAAATCATAATAAAACAAGTTATAAATAACATTCATTGTGTATCAAATCACCTTAAAAATTATCAATCCCTGATTCAAAATCTTACTTCACATTTTTTAGCATGAAATATTTCTCCAATACCAAGAATCCAAAATTCCAGTGCTGATCTTTTAGCTAATGTCGCATCCAAGTTAATTCCACCCAAAAATTTTAGTCCAGTTCGATTTTATATAGAGTTTATTTTTCTCCCGTCCATTGCTGACAATATTACAAATTGGATAGTACTCAATGATGATGGGAATATCCTAGATTTTTTAACATCTGAATAATCTTATCCTGATCAAGTAATTGATGAAAATGAACACAATACTCAAATGAACAATTCCAATGAAAAAAATTCTTTGCTAAAACCCGTAGTTAAACTTAAAGATCTATATGATTTGAAGCACAAACTTAAAAAGGTCAACAATGTTAGCCTCTCTAAAATAAAAATAATAAATCCAAATGTTGGGAAAAATACTGAGAGGGGGGGGGGGGGGTGAATCAGTATTTACTGCATATTCAAATTTTTTTACTTTTTCATGCTCTAAAACCCATACGCTACTTTGCTGAAGCCAACTAGCATATACACGCGGATATCCTTCATAAAACTCGCGTATACACAGAGATCTAATTATGCCATTAATTCTTCACTTATATCCTTCCATCATTCATTCATTAGATGTTCTATAAATAGTAAAGATGTGTAGTAACAACAGAATAAATCATCACACAAAGCATCACACATGAACACCAGGATTTTTAGGTGGAAACCCAAGTCGGGAAAACCACACTGAAGTTTATAAACCTTCAATACTTTATTATGAAAGCATGTTGTGTGTGTGATGTGATTTCTGCCGGCACGCGAGAGGGCACCACCTCGCTGCGTTTGCTGACCTCTCTTGGAAGGGCTCCAACCCCGGCTCGTTTACTGGCCTCTCCTGGAAGGGAGCTACGACCCCCTGATCTCGTTTACCAGCCTCACCTGGAAGGGAGCTACAACCCCCTGACTGAAGGCCACAACCCTCAGCACCTCTATGGACCATGTTTCATCAATTTTCACACTGAATCCAAAGCATCCTTTAAGACATCACTTGCAGGCCACGTTTCATCATATTTTCAGACTGGACCCTTTCCATACTTTTAAGCTCAAACATACATCACCAACAAATACTTATCAATTCAGACAACACAGATCAGATAGCAGAAACATAGCAGAACAGATCAGACATTTCATACCCCTTGCTTTAGCAAACCCTAGTTTGCATACATGCTTTCCTTTCACTGATGTCGCGTATATACGCGCTTCCGTTCACATAAACCAGTGTATACCTCTGTACATATTACAGAGTTCATTTCATTGCGCATACGCACTTTCTCTTCAGCGAAGCCACGTATATACGCGCTTCCTCTGCGGCAAACTAGCGTATAGATCTTCAACCATTATAGAGCAGCATACTTCTTCAGATCATATATTCAGTTCAGATTTACCCTTTTACTTCAGACAGATGTTCGCCTCATTTCAGATCTAAGCCTTCCATAAACAGATCTAGCAAATACAAGTGCATTTCAGATCTAGATCCCCTTCTTCATCACTCCTTCATCGGTGCATCATACATTCAGATCTTTCATTCAACTGTAACCCTTTCCATTCAGATATACTTCAGAGAGAAGTATTCATTCAAGCTCAAACATCTTGCACCCACACTCATCATTTGCACAATTAATTTCTTCTCCTTATATAGGTTTACCCTTTTTCAATACCATGAGCGAAAACCACATTACTTTCGATGGTATTCCTGGACGGGGTCATTTAGATGAATCATTACCCAATACAATGGGTCAATACCATGGTGGTTACCTCTGGTTTTTCACTTTATGAGCGCTTTTGCCCATACGCGACTTGGAACGTTCTTTCCCGCGTGCATACACGACTTCCCTTAGACAAATCCGCGTATTCCTAGAGACATACTCTTTTCATCATAGATCTATTACATACTGAATTCCTTTCTTCATTGCCTTCTGTACTCACTGTAGATACTTCAGATTTAGTTCATCAAGACATATTCTATCAAGCACAACATCAAGTAAGTTGCCATCATCTTCATCAAGCGGGTTGCCATTCAAGGACAACACTCAACATCATATTGCTAACAAACATCATTTCATATCAAATTTACATCATCTACCAAGTCCAACAAGTCAAGAATAACTTCATCAGGTGGATTGCCATCAAGGACAACACATGTCAACATTATCATGTCTTCATCTTCATTCAATGGGTTGCCATCAAGGACAACACTCTGCATCATATTGCCAACAATCTCCCCCTTTGGACTTGATGGCAACCACGATGGTGTTTGGTTACCACAACAGATAGGTACATTAAGAATACAAGGACACCATGTCACTCTCTCCATTTTTGACACCATTCAAACACCATGTCACTCTCCCCCTTTGACATCAAGGGCAAAGGGCGGACCAAAACCAACATACTCTCCCCCTTTTCTCCTCATGTGGAAGAAGCGTTCTGCAGATCTGATATATACTGAAGTGACCAAGCTCCCCCTGAGTTCATGCTGAATTTTCAAACAAGTTTTTCAATGAAGTACATGACTCTATGAAAGTCCTATCACCAATGACTCATACTTACATCAAAGATCCATCCAAGTGGATTTACATAAGAGACTCAACTACCCAACCAAGTGGGTTTACACATTTTGACTCAGCTACCCAACCAAGTGGGTTTTACAAAATTTGACTCAGCTACCCAACCAAGTGGGTTTACAAATTTGACAAGTCCTTACATGACTGAATATTACAATTTTACATCATGGGTCTCAACAAGACCTTTTCATCAAATTACAAAAATGACCATTTAAGACCAACACCAGAAAGTCCTCAAGAAAGAGAACATATTTCAGAACCATCATAATGCCAACAATGCATTATACTCAGCAAAGCTAATGCTCCCCCTGAATCTGTGCATCCATGCATCCTTTTCATATGACTAAGGCTCCCCCTTAGTTTGTGCATCCTGAACACTTTCACCAACAAATCATCAAAACATCTTCACCAAATCATTAGAAATAGAATTATGAGAACTGGAACACCACCAGAGACCAAACAGTATCAGAGATACCAAACAGCACTGCAGCTGTGCTGAAGAGAGCTGAATCCAAACAGAAAATTATCAGCAATCAGACATACGCGGTTTTATGTGCATTAACTCGCGTATATACGCGACTGTGTTTCAGGAAACCCACGTATCCAATATCATCTTCTATATTTTAACCAAATCTGATCCTCTGTGAGAAAAAGACAATGTTCAGCTTCTTTCTGAGATATTTGAATTCTTTCCTGGACTACAGATAGATAGAACAATGTAGTTGTGTCTTCAAGCGTCATCCAACGGTTGTAGTATAAACACATTAGTAACCAAGCCTTCAGATTTTTGCAGCAGCAATATAATCTTTCCAAGAGAGATTATCATACCAGACCAACATCTTCAAATATGTGTCAAGCAATCATCCATGTGGTCTAATATCATCAAGATCTTCAAGATTTAACATGAAGTAACATATGTAGGCAAAAGATCTCAACCATAGTAACAAACTCTGCATGATCTATTCTTATTTCTGAATCAAACGACATCCAAATCATCCATGAGTGAGCACAAAAGATACTTATCAGCAACCAGGGCTCAAAATATCATCATAATAAACCATGTACCAAGTCATCATCATTTGAGCATGAGTATCGTAAAAACCAAAGAATAAGCAGTCATATTGCCAACAATGCAATCATTAGTATTTAACCTACTGCTCCCCCTGAACTAGTGCTCCTCCTTAACTTGTGCAACCTGAATATGTTCATCAGCAAGTTATCAGCAACAATCTCTGCCTGAACTGTCCTTATCTCCGAATTATAAGACTTTCATCTCAGCAACAAAAAACTCTTCATCAACAAGCAAACAGGACTCATCCATAATCTTCAACATAAGAAACCATGTATCATATCATCATTATTTAGAACTGAGAAACTAAGCTAATACAGAGTCAATAATACAGTTTATTAACAATCAGACTGATGCTCCCCCTGAACCTCTGCTCTAGATCTTCAGCTATCATATAAATTCTCTTATCATCAATGCATACGCGACTGTGTCTGCTGGAACTCGCGTGTATACGCGACTTTGGTTCATCGAACCCGCGTATGGAAAGTGAAGCATAGAAATTTTTCATCTTCCTTCATCTCCTCCTGAGCTTGTACCTCCTGTACCTGTCTTTTCCACATCAGATGCGCTGTCAGAAGTAAACATAACCAGAGTAATCAAATCAACCATGAGAGTCATCATACATTGCTCCCCCTGTGACGGTACATTACTAAATCTCATAATGTATCCCACATCATTCCTGCAGTCAATAAGAAAAGTAAGCTTCAGAAGCGGATGACTGCAGTAGGGTCAGAATTCCCTACGTTTCTGATTGGTCCTCCTTTTTTTTCCAAATTTTCTTGAACTTCCTAACTGTGTGCTGAAAATTGTCCACTTTCTCAGATCTGTTCAACCTGCATTCCTTTTCTACATGTCCATACTTGTTACAAGAATAACATCTCATATGTCCAGAAAAATAAGCATAAGAATCATAATCAGTATTTCTAATCTTCCTCCTTTTACAATCAGCTGCTTTATGTCCATACTTGTTACATGAGAAACAATATCCCTTGAAGTTATCAGAGTACCTTTCTGAGTAGAATCTGTTTGTTTGTGGCTGAATTGTTCTGCTTCTGCAATTTGCTGCAACATGCCCATAATTATGACATTTAAAACATTCAACGTTCTTGAATGAATTCCTTTGAGGATTCATGTTTGTTGGTTGATCTTTTGTCTCTTTCAACACTTCAGGTTTAGTATTGTCATCCTCTGAATTTTTAGCACTTCCTTGTGAGCTAGATTCTCCTTTAACAGTTTCATGGAATCCAAGACCAAGTTTGATAGCGGGAGACCTTTGATTATTCAGAATATTGTCCAAAATATTAGTACTATCATGAAACCTCAAAAGTTTAACCTTTTCTTCTAATTTACCTTTGAGAATGTTTACCTCAACCTCCAAGTCTTGACATTGCTTTGTCATGCTTTCTTCTTTCCTTCTTCCATCTTCTACTTGATCCTTCAGATTTAGAATCTCTTCTTTCAACCAATTTTCGTTTTATTCACATGTTTGTTGCAACTCTTCATTCTTCTTATTTGATTTTTCCAGATCTTCTTTGAGAGAGATGATTTCTGCTTCAAGGCCTTCCTTTTCAAATGTTTGTAGAGGTTCCTCATTCTTCTTACTTGATGCTTCAAGATCTGTTTGTAGAGAGATGATTGCAGCTTCAAGTCCTTCATTCTTCTTGCTTGATTTTTCGAGATCTGCATTTATATCGTTGATTTCTGCTTCTAGTTCTTTAATTCAATTGGATGCATAAGTATGAAACCTTTGATACTTGTCCACCTGTCCATTCAACATTTCTATTTGTTTTTCCATTTGAGAGATCATCTCTTTGTTGATAGATTCTTGCGTCTTAGATGAACTTTGTAGTTCTTCAACTTTAACCTTGAGAGCTTCTTCCACAACTTTACTTTCACTATCTTCACTATTGTTTGCACAACGAAAATCATTCAAAGGACCCCAATCACTATTTGATTCATCTTCTTCTTCAATTTCTGCTATACATGTTTTCTGAGATATCTTCTTGTTTCGAGTAGCCTTCTTCTTTTGCTTCTTTGCCATGAGCACTTTCAGATCATAGTCAGAATCTTCTTCATCTTCACTGGACACTTCATCATCATCTTCATTTGCATAATAAATCTTCCTTTTTTCAAATTGTTTCCCTTTACCATTTTTTTCTCTATAAGGACATTTAGCAGCATAGTGACCAACTTTTCCACACTCAAAACATTTGAAGGGAAGCTTACCTTTGAATCTTCCAGTACCTAGTTGGAGTTTTCTCACAAAATTCGCTTCTTCTTCTTCGGATGTATAGCTGGTTTCTTTGACAACTTCCTTTTCCTTTCCTTTTGCAGACACCTTAAAAGCAGCTTCTTTGATTTGAGAAGGTCCTCCTTGTCTCATTTCAAAAGCAGTCAAAATACCATGTAATTGAACAATAGTAAGAGTTTGCATATCTTGCCTTTCTTCAATAGCTGAAACTTTAGAGTCAAATCTTGAAGTCAAGGATCTTAAGACTTTTTCTACCAGAGTAGTATCAGTTATGGTTTCACCCAAATTTCTCATCCGAATTACAATATCATCTAGACGAAGAAAGAAACTGGCAACACTTTCATCACTATGCATCTTCAAATTTTCATATTCAATTCTAAGAGTTTGGAGTTTTGCACTTTTTACCTTTGTATCTCCTTCATAGCTCAGAATGATTTTGTCCCATATTTCTTTTGCTGAATGTAGTTGCATCACTTTAGCAAATTCTGATTCAGACATGCTTCCTAATAAGACATTCACTTCTTTGGCATTGATTTCATACTTCTTCCTTTCAACTGCATCAGTAGGAATACTTGTCGGATATTGATAGCCTTCTTCCACGATTGCCCATACATCTGCACCAAGACTTTGCAGATATGCTTTTGTTCGTACCTTCCAAAATATCAGATTGCTTCCATTGAATAGAGGTGGCTTTATAGACATTACTCCTTCTTGACTTCCCATTGCGATGGATCTCCTTCAAGTGATCAAGCTTCTGTAGAAGAACCTGCTCTGATACCATTTGTTGGGAAAAATACTGAGAGGGGGGGGTGAATCAGTATTTACTGCATATTCAAAAATTTTTACTTTTTCATGCTCTAAAACCCATACGCTACTTTGCTGAAGCCAACTAGCGTATACACGCGGATATCCTTCATAAAACTCGCGTATACACAGAGATCTAATTATGCCATTAGTTCTTCACTTATATCATTCCATCATTCATTCATTGATGTTCTATAAACAGTAAACATGTGCAGTAAGAACAGAATAAACCATCACACAAAGCATCACACATGAACACCAGGATTTTTAGGTGGAAACCCAAGTCGGGAGAAAACCACCGCTGCAGTTGCTCAGCCTTCAATATTTTATTATAGAAAAAACATGTTACAACATATGTGCTGGCGCAGACTTGACCAGCACGCAGGCACCCACCTGCGCTCGTTTACCAGCCTCTCTTGGAAGGGAGCTCCAACCCCCTGACTCGTTTACCAGCCTCTCCTGGAAGGGAGCTACGACCCCACGATCTCGTTTACCAGCCTCACCTGGAAGGGAGCTACAACCCCCTGACTGAAGGCTACAACCCTCAGCACCACCTTGGACCACGTTTCATCAATTTTCACACTGGATCCAACAACTTCAATAGAACAACACTTGCAGGCCACATTTCATCATATTTTCAGACTAGACCCTTTCCATACTTTTAAGCACAGTCAACCATGAAACAGATACATATAACTCACTGACAGATATCAGTAAACCAGCAGAACAGATCAGACATTTCTTACCACAGACTTCAGCAAACCCTAGTTTGCATACGCGCTTTCCTTTCTCTGATGTCGTGTATATACGCGCTTCCGTTTACATAAACAAGTGTATACTTCTGTACATATTACAGATCTAATTTCATTGTGCATACGTGCTTTCTCTTCAGCGAAGCCACGTATATACGCGCTTCCTTTGCGGCAAACAAGCGTATGGTTCTTCAGATATTCAGGTCATTGCAATTCTTCAGAACAGATACATCACACAGATTTTTACCCTTTACTTCAGACAGATGTTCGCCTCACATCAGATCTAATCATTCCATAAACAGATCTAGCAAATACAAGTACATTTCAGATCTAGATCCCCTTCTTCATCACTCCTTCATCGGTGCATCATACATTCAGATCTTTCATTCAACTGTAACCCTTTCCATTCAGATATACTCCAGAGAGAAGTATTCATTCAAGCTCAGACATCTTGCACCCACACTCATGATTTGCACAATGAATTTCTTCTCTTTATATAGGTTTACCCTTTTTCAATACCATGAGCCAAAACCACATTACTTCTGATGGTATTCCTGGATGGGGTCATTTAGACGAATCATTACCCAATACAATGGGTCAATACCATGGTGGTTACCCCTGGTTTTGCACTTTATGAGCGCTTTTGCCCATACGCGACTTGGAACGTTCTTTCCCGCGTGCATACGCGACTTCCCTTAGACAAATCCGCGTATTCCTAGAGACATACTCTTTTCATCATAGATCTATTACATACTAAATTCCTTTCTTCATTGCCTTCTATACTCACTGTAGATACATCAGATTTAGTTCATCAAGACATATTCTATCAAGCACAACATCAAGTAAGTTGCCATCATCTTCATCAAGTGGGTTTCCATTCAAGGACAACACTCAGCATCATATTGCTAACAAACATCATTTCATATCAGATTTACATCATCTACCAAGTCCAACAAGTCAAGAATAACTTCATCAGGTGGATTGCCATCAAGGACAACACATGTCAACATTATCATGTCTTCATCTTCATTCAATGGGTTGCCATCAAGGACAACTCTCTGCATCATATTGCCAATGTTAGGTCCCTATATCACTAGTATAGCCCCTTATTATTGTTAGTGTAAACCCCTTATTATTATTGTTGTACCCTTGTAACCCCCATTTTGTTATTATTGTGCCCTTAAATTATTATTGTTAGGTCGGCTAGGATTACATTGTGGCCCACTAGGATTACATTATGGCCCCATGGACTCCTATATATAGAAAGGAGGTTTTGTAAATTGCAACATCCAAGAATTGTTCATTTATGTAATGTATTGGAGGTTGCCCCCTCGAAGTGGCTCATTTCTAAGGCGTTGATATCTATTTTCTTCTCTTTTTGGAGCTGGTTACACAACATTTGGTATCAGAGCTTTGGATTCTAGGGTTTCGCTGCTCCAAACAGGTCATCGTGGCATTTTCGCTATAACTTGTTTTCTACGAAGTTTCAGAAGCTGAAATTTTTAGGGTGCGAAGCTGAAATCCTGAGGAAGATTTTCTAAAAATTTCAGAGCTTGGTTCGCAATATTTTCGGAGATATCATCTGTGGAAGTTAGGCCTTTTTTCAAGCTCCTAAACAGGTCATCGTGGCATTTTCGCTATAAAAATTTTTCTACGAAGGTTCAGAATCTGAAATTCGTATGGTGCGAAGCTGAAATCCTGAGGAAATGCTTCAAAAAATTTCAGAGCTTGGTTCGCAATATTTTTGGAGATATGATCTGTGGAAGGTAGTGCTTTTTCAGGCTCCTGAATTTCATCTCAAAGAGGTGATCGTGGGAAAAGTTCAATAAATCTCTCTCTGGAGATTGGATTGGAGCACCGTCAAAAGTGGTCATAAGTACACGGCCTGTATTTTTTTGGATATCAATTTCAGAAACAAATAACAAAACAGTGACACGTGGCAAGTCGTACAAGTTCGCTCTACTAAACCAGTCCAAAATTAGGTCATGGTGGGAGATTGGACACAAATTTGTCTTGGAGAATCCAAATCAGGTCAGACCTGTGGCATTTGAAAGAAGCTTCAGAGGGCTACTGCAGGGCTGAATTTGAGATATCGAAGATTTTCAATTACAGATATAATTCAATTTCAATATCGAGCTCCTAAAAGCTAGTAAAAGGTGTGTATTTTTTTTTCCGAATTACATAAGTCTTGTTTGAAGAATCAAGTTGAATTGATTCCAAGGACAACTTGTAGAATAGATATCAATATTGGATTTTAAAATGGCCCCTAAAAAGAATTCAACACCCATTAAGCCTTCAGAAGGCTCTACTATGACTCATGAAGATGAAGAATTGCAACATGATCTATCAAAATTACAAGAGCAAATGCAACAATTTTCACTCTCGCAAAGAGCAACAAAAAATGAAATGGAAGTTTTGAAGAAAGGCATGGAAGTGAAGATGGACGGTTTGAAGAAAGGCATGGAAGCTAAAATGGATGGCGTGGAAGCTAAGATGGATGGCATGGAAGCTAAGATGGATGGCATGGAAGACAACATGGAAAACATGAAGACCGATCTAAGCATACATGGAAGGATGGAAGCTTGATGACAAGCTTAAAACCAGAAATGATTCCTAATGGCGGAAATATAGGAGAAGAACCTCATGATGAGAACAAAATAAATGTTAATCATGATTTCATAAACTCGAATGTTGGGCAGGAAGAACCACCATATTCCAAAAATGGATATGAAGAAGTTTTATGGCAAGGATCCCATAACATGGATACTACAGATGTAGCAATATTTTGATCTCAATAATGTGCAAAACACACAAAGGTATGCATTGCAACTTTACATTTAAAAAAAAATACATTTGTATGGTATCGATGGCTTTGTCCCCGTAAAAAAATTGTCACTTGGTCAATTTTTACGGAGGAAATGATAGCACATTATGAGGATACAAAGAGCAACACCTTCTTTACCCAATTGATAAATCTCAAACAAAAGGGTTTAGTGGGGCAGCACATTGAGGACTTCCAAAAATTGAATATAAGGGTGAAGAAAGAATTTTTTTGGGATGGCCTTAAATCTAATATTCGAAAGTTTGTGGCGGAATGTTTGGTTTGCCAGCAGAATAAAGTGGAAACAATTAAGACCCCAGGACTTCTACAACCTTTATCCATTCCAAGTCAACGTTGGGAGGAGATTTCAATGGATTTTATCACGGGTTTACCTAAGTCCGAAGGAAAGAGTGTCATCATGGTGGTAGTTGATAGACTTACCAAGTATGCACACTTTTGTGCTTTATCTCATCCATTTAAAGCAAGTATAGTTGCTACTACATTTATGGACAGAATTCAAAAGCTACATGGAAGCCCAAGGGTTATTATGAGCGACAGAGATCCCATTTTTACTGGAAATTTTTGGACGGAGTTATTTTCTTGTTTGGGTACTCAATTAGCTCATAGCTCATCTTATCATCCTCAATCTGATGGTCAAGCTGAGATAGTAAATAAATGTTTGGAAGGATATCTTCGTTGTTTTGTATCTGATAAACAAACACAATGGGTCAAGTGGTTACCTCTCGCTGAATGGTGGTATAACACTTCCCTCCATACTGCAGCAAAAATGACCCCATTTATGGCACTTTATGGATATCATCCACCATCCATCACATCATCTTTAAGGGAAAATTCGAAGGTTCAAGCGGTGGAAGATCACATCGAGCATCAGCAAGAAGTTCTCCAACTCTTAAAGGATAACCTAAATTTGGCACAAAATCGAATGAAACAACAGGCAGATCAACATCATAGCGAGAGAAGTTTTGATGTAGGAGATTGGGTATTTTTACGGCTACAACCATACAAACAAATGTCCCTCAAGCAAGCTAAGAAGGATAATAAATTATCGCCAAAGTACTATGGTCCTTACAAGGTGTTGCAAAAGATTGGTACTATGGCATACAAATTGGAGCTTCCTGCTTCTTCGCGAGTACATCCAGTTTTCCATGTTTCATGCTTAAAGAAGGTTATAGGTGAAAATCTTCCAGTTGAAACAGTATTGCCAGAACTTGATGGGGAAGGGAAAATCATATTGGAACCTGAAGCAGTCATGGAAAAAAGAACTCGACAACTACGGAATCGATCAATTTCAGAGTATCTCATCAAGTGGAAGAACTTACCCAGTGAAGATTCTACATGGGAGGATGAGAATTTTATACAGAAGCACTCGGAGCTACTCGAGTGTTGAGGACAACACTTTTTTTGAAGGAGAGGGGCATGTTAGGTCCCTATATCACTAGTATAGCCCCTTATTATTGTTAGTGTAAACCCCTTATTATTATTGTTGTACCCTTGTAACCCCCATTTTGTTATTATTGTGCCCTTAAATTATTATTGTTAGGTCGGCTAAGATTACATTGTGGCCCACTAGGATTACATTATGGCCCCTAAAAAGAATTCAACACCCATTAAGCCTTCAGAAGGCTCTACTATGACTCATGAAGATGAAGAATTGCAACATGATCTATCAAAATTACAAGAGAAAATGCAACAGTTTTCACTCTCGCAAAGAGCAACAAAAAATGAAATGGAATTTTTGAAGAAAGGCATGGAAGTGAAGATGGACGGTTAGAAGAAAGGCATGGAAGCTAAAATGGATGGCGTGGAAGCTAAGATGGATGGCGTGGAAGCTAAGATGGATGACATGAAAGACAACATGGAAAACATGAAGAGTGATCTAAAAGCATACATGGAAGGCTTGATGACAAGCTTAAAACCAGAAATGATTCATAATGGCGGAAATATAGGAGAAGAATAGCCAACACAACAGCCAACACCAAAATAATAAATAAATTAATTAAATATTCCAAGTTAGGAATATGTGCCTAACTCTTGGGTTGTTCCTGAAATATTGGAGTTTGTTTAGGAACTCCTATCTTGGTGGGTTTTTGGTGAGAAATTATCTCAACCAAAGGAGTCTAAGATAGCACAGACTATCTTAGAAATTTTCTCTCATCTATTTAAATTGTAAATTAAATTCTTTTAATAAGAGAGAATACATGAAGAAGCCATGAGGCTTCTACCTTTTCCGCCTTTATTTTGTGTGCTTTATGTCTGTTTCTGAGTTAATTATTTTTTCTATCAAGTGGTATCAGAGCTACGGTAATGCTGCAGGTGATTCCATCTCTACAAGTTCTTGGAAAACTCCATTGAATTGATCAGAAAATGATTGGTATGTAATTTGTCAAGTTTTTTAAATGAACAGAAATTTCATTATTGATTTTATAATTGTAAATTCTACAATCAATTTTATTAAGAAAATTGCAAAAAAAATCCCCTGTGGTATCAATGCGCTGTTGCTAATCCCCTACGACCCTATCATTCATTCGTTTGCTGCTATCATTCATTTTTTTGCTGCTATCAAGCACTTGGGTATAGTAAATGAGCCTCTTGTAAATATAGATAAAGCTCTCTTATCTACGTAGTGATCTCCAACGTATGGGTGTGAATGCAAAACTGTGTGACTGTTGTATATCCTTCTTGAAGTGCTCCAAAATCAAGATCATCGCCCTCTTCCCCATATTCGTGTTCGAATATCTCTCTTTCGAAAAGTGGATATTGTAGGTCTAGGACTGCACCATTTTCTGGCCCTGCAATAGACATCAATGGCTGCAGTATAATTTGATGAATTCAGTAGCAATTCTGGAGCTCTATACCATCTGGTAACCACATATTCGTTATAAAATCGGTTTCAAAAGTAATCCGAGCCAAACCAAAATCACATATCTTTAGATCACAATTTGCATTCAGTAGAAGATTGCTGGGCTTCAAGTCCCTGTGAAGGACATTTGCAGAGTGTATATATTTCAATTCTCGCAAAATCTAATACAAAAAGTACTGGCAGTGTTCCTCAGATAAACCTTGATTGGAGCGAATAATTTGATGGAGATCAGTATCCATTAACTCATATGCAATGTATACATCATCAAAGGCTTCTCTTCGTGGAGGAGAGTTCATTGCAGAGCAGACGATCCCGTAAGCTCCTTTCCGGATAGGCAGCGGTGGGTTTGTACTTAGCTGTGACTTTGAAAATATTCCCAAAGATATTTTACTGCACGAAACGGCCGCCGTGGCTGAGTACTGCAGGGATGCTGTCCATGGGATTCGACCTAGCGGCTTGAGGCGCGTTGGACATGTGCATGTCCAACGACTGAACTGGAGCTGCTGTGGCCTCCATCACTGAAATTTGAGGGGAATAGAGCCAAAGATGTCGGGGGCGTAGATCGAACCCTTGACTTGTGAGTGGCCTAGAAAGGATTTCTGCATAAGCTTTTGCGTAGCCAAGATGAATGGCATTAAATTATTGTGGAAGTATAATTGGTGAGCTAGAGTAAAAAGGCTGGCAAAGAAAAATGTAGCTTTCTTGTCTTGAAAGAGCCAGAAGCTCATGCTAGCTGAGTTTATTTCTACGGAAATATCCTTTTTTGCATTGTACAAAATCCAAATTACTTAGTAGTGTCAGGGTAGATGCAAGAGTTGCGGGGTCTTGGAAAATATTTTCTAAATACGTTTCCATCTATTGAAACAAAGTATTGAAGAGCGTACATTGAATGAAATTAAATTATTGTGACATTCTTTGTTTTTGAAAATAAGGGAGTGGGAGATTTGTGTATGTGCCTTGCCATAAGTCAAGCATGTTGAATTTGGAGGAATGAGTAGAATTTTTTTTTTTTTTACTTTAGAGCAGTGTAATATTTTGTAAATTTGGAGTGATGAGGGAAAGTCATTGTTGTGATTCCAAGTACCATTTTTTCTTTGAGAGAGATTGAGTCGGTGAATATCTATATTTTGAAGATGAATTGCTTCTAAAGGTTGTGAGCTTGCCATTTTCATTACTTGAAGGTGGAGATTTCTTATGTACTTAATACTTAATAAAGATATCATTTTTTGGTGTTAATGTGTCCTAGATCCGCCCGAAATTGAATAAGGGGATCTTAGGTACACCATGTGTGTTTGTGATGGCGCATGTTTATTATGTCTTCATGTTGTTGCTTTTTGATTTGTGTCTAGTTGTGACACATCAATAATTTCATTTAATATCGCATACATCAGCAAGCACAACACATATCATGAAATAGATGCAAGATCAACACATGCATCTACACAAGTACAACATATAATCGAAGATTGTCTACATCATCATTCTACATCAAACATAAAATTCACTTAGTCAAGTTAATGCTTTTCACAGCAAAGTCTTCATCAATATTCTTGCAAATCCCTTTAAAGAACTTGTAATCAAATTCATTGATTTCAGTGAATCATTAAAAATTCATTGTTAATGATTTTTTAAAAGAACAAGTGAATTCATTGTTTTAAAGTGAATCATTGTAAGCTTTCTTGGGTGCATTGTCGACAGTGTTTGACACCCTTCCTTTACACAAAATCAATTGAGTGCATGAGTTTTTTAAATCAAACAAGCAACAAGCTCACAATTCCTGCAAGTGAGCGTGATTATTCATTCAAGAAATTTGTGTCAAGACAGTACAAAGTTCAAAACTTCAAGCAAGCCAGAGTGAAGTTCATTGCAGCAATCATCAAAGCAAACAAAAAAGTTCAACTCTAACATCAATCACGCACATCGACATCAAACAAGCGTGGCTATTCATTCAAGTGAGCGTGAAGTCATCAAGTAAGTCAAGTGAGCACTTAAACAAACACGATCATCATCAAGCGAGCATGAATTCCAGAGCGTGAATTCCAGAGTTTAAGCAAGAAAATTCTACAATTCTAGCAAGTGTTCCAAGCAAGGGCAATCAACAACAAATCAAGCGAGCATGCCATTCAAGCCACATTCAAGTGAACTTGTCATTCAAGTGAAACAGTTCAAAGTACGACATCTACAACAAGAGAGCCTGTTTTCAAGTGCACAAGTTCAGATGGCGCAACATATTCAGTTGTTAAACATTCTTCACAGTTTTATCATCTCAAGTGATGAAGACATGGTGCACGTCAGCAAAGACACTCTTGCTGATCTTTCACGGCATCTACAACAAATACATGACACCATTGAGTTTCTTCAACTTTAGTCGCAACTTCAAAGGATTTAATTGCAAGAAAAGAGTGATACTTTCAATTCTTTGAACCATCCAGATGATAAGTCATTCATCCCAACAGCTTCAAGTGTCGAAGTTGTTCTAGTTCAAATTTCTTCCAAGCCCATCATCAAGCCCTGGGAAGAAATTCACAATAACAAGAATCGACGAGGTTTAGGATATGTCCAAGATGATGAAAACTTACATATTCCCGATTATTCCAAGCCCATTCAGTTCGTCAGTGCTGGATTTCTTGAACAGATCGCCTCAGCACATTCAGAGACAGTTGCAGAAAAATAGAATTCCACACAACCAGAAGTTGAAGTCAAACCAAAATGTTCTCATTGTGAGAGAGCCGGTCATATGGAAGATCAATGTTTTGATCTCCATCCCTGTCGCCATTGTGGAAAGTACAATCATTCCTCAGAAAAATGTCACAATCAACACAAATCTGCCAGATTGAAGATACATTATGAATGGATCGACCCTTGGGAATGGTCATCCACAGTTAAAAGATTGCTTCAGTTCTACAACCGCATACGATCACACATAGTGCAGTCAACAGTGAAAAGATGATGGTACTCTCATGCAGTTGAATGGGGGAGTACAACAGTGTAAAAATCCTACACCTGAAGGAGGGGAGTTAAGGAATACTTTCCAAGAGAAGTGTCTCTCCTTTCAGTTGAAAAAGGGGGGAAAATGTCAATGAAATTGACAGTGGTTGTCAGACTGAAAGTCTCGACAAAACCAGCAAAAGCAGCTAGTGGGCATCTTCAACAGCCAGTGAGCATCAAAAAATTTTCCAGTGGGCAGTCGACAACAAAGAAGCAGTGAACATTTTTCAGCATAGCAAAAGCAACATTGAGTTGTTTTTGACATCATCAGCCAGTGGGCTTTGAGAAAATTTTGTCAGTGGACAAAGGATGCTGATTTCATGCAAAGGATAGATGGATCATTTTGCAACTTGGAACTTGATGGAGTTTTCAAGCGAAATTCAGAGATGAATCAGACATGCAGCTGACTCATGGTCTCTTCAGATTGCAGTTTTTCAGCATCCAACTTTGGCGGTTTTTCAGGCAATGTTTTTTTGAGGGTCAACATGAGAACTTGGAAGATGGTTCCTCGTTATTATTTTGGATTTTTCATTGAACGAGGGAATTTTAGCCTCTCTAAAATAACAATAATAAATCCAAAATAATAAATAAATAAATTAAATATTCCAAGTTAAGAATATGTGCCTAACTCTTGGGTTGTTCCTCAAATATTGGAGTTTGTTTAGGAACTCCTATCTTGGTGGGTTTTTGGTGAGAAATTATCTCAACCAAAGGAGTCTAATATAGCATAGACTATCTTAGAAATTTTCTCTCATCTATTTAAATTGTAAATTAAATTATTTTAATAAGAGAGAATTCATGAAGAAGCCATGAGGCTTCTGCCTTTTCCGCCTTTATTTTGTGTGTGCTTTATTATGTGTGCTTTATGTCTGTTTTTGAGTTTATTATTTTTTCTATCAAAAAATTGTAAACTTTAAAGCTTGAATTTAAGGTTTGAATTAGTTAACCTAGGGTCTGACGAAAAAATTCAAAATATCAACTTAGGACTTGGCCTTTCCTTTGAAGAACGAAATGCATTTCTTCATTTGTTAAAAAGGTATAAATATTTGTTTGCATGGAATGAGTCAGGATATCAAGACATATGATGCTTCCATCATCCAACATACTACCCCAATGGTACCAGAAGTCAAACCGATTAAAAAAAAAATTAGAAAGATACATCCGAATTTGTAAAATCAAATTAAAAGCGAGTTTAATAAGATTTTAAAAGAAAACATCATTTTTCTATTCAAACATTCAAAATGGGTTTCCAATCTTCTACTAATTAGGAAAAAGAACGATGATATCCACATTTATATTAATTTCATAAATTTGAACAAGGCATGTCAAAAGGATAATTTTCCTCTCCCATAAATGGAACAAGTATTACAATCAATAGCTGGTTCTGAACTAATGTCTTTCTTAGACATATTTTTAGGATATAATCAAATCTTGGTTCATCGATAAGATCGATTAAAGACTACATTTAGAACAAAATGGGGAAAATATGCATATCAAAAAATGCATTTTTTATTAATGAATGGAGGAGCTACATTCTAGAGAGCAATGGCTATTTCTTTCAAAGGGTTGATCAACAAAAATGTTGTGGTATATCTAGACGATATTACCATATATTCAAAAAAGAGAAATAATCATCTGCATGATTTTAAACAGATCTTCAAAATATGCAGAAAATATGGAATTTATCTTAATCCTAAGAAACATTTTTTTCTCTTAGTGAAGGCAAACTCATAGGTTTTATTGTTTCAAAGCATGGAATTTGTATTGATCCAGAAAGAATTAAAATAATTTCAGAAATCTCATTGCCACATACTAAAAAATCAATGAAATATTTTCTTGGTAAAACTAATTTTGTCAAGGGATTCGTTCCTCATTTTTCGCACATCATTCTACCTCTACAGAAAATGATCAAGAAAATTTCGTTGTTCAAATGTGGAGATGATGGAAGAGAAGCTTTTAAAACCATTAAACAAGTCGTAATTGATGCTCCTTTTCTATCGACTCCCAATTTTTATAATCCATTTATTTTATACACTTTTGCCTCTAATCTATCTTACGCAATAGTTTTAACCCAACCAAATAAATTGAAAAAATTGAAGCTCCAATTGCTTTTTTCAGCTCAAATTTTCAAGGAGTTGAATTAAACTATACAGGAGCAGAGAAGAAAGCCTTTACATTTTACAAAGTGGTTAAATATTTTAGACCTTTTATTCTGAAAACTCATGTTAAATTTATTGTTCCTTTCTCAATAGTAAAAAAAAAGGGCTAATTGGGTTACAAAATTTCAAGAATATGATCTAGAGATCAAACCCGCTAAAATTGTAAAAGGCCAAGGTTTTTGTAGGTTAGTCATAAGAATGAATTATGCATCAATTGACAAGGAAACATGTAACATTGAACAAGTTATAGAGGTATTTCCTGTTAATACTAAGTCTCAATAGCTAATTTAATCTTTTACTTAAAAAATGGTTATGCTCCACTTGAGCTTGACTTTAAGAAAAAAAGAGCCTTAAGATTGAAGGCCAATAAATATCAGCTTTGAGATGTTCTATTGAGATGTTTGGAGAAATATAAAGTAGAAAAAATTCTACATGAACTTCATGATGGGCCAGCAGGTGGAAATTGCAGTGGAGACACTACTTCTTACAAGGTCTTGCATGCTGGATATTACTGGACGACCTTATTTAAAGATGCACATATGTACGTCTAAAAATGAAAAATTTTCGGAACTTCTTCAGGAAGACAAAGGAAACCATCTATTCCATCGCAACCCGTCAATATCGAACAACCTTTCGAGAAATGGGGACTTGACATAATATGTGAGATCGTTCCTCACTGCTCCAAGCAACATAAATATATTTTGAAGGCAACACATTATTTCACGAAATGGGTAGAGGCAGTACCATTGAAGTTAGACAAGTCTAAGAGCATCATTGAATTCATTGATCAGTTTATCGTTACCAGTTTTGGTGTTCCTAATGCTCTTATTTTTTACAATGCTTCTTTTTTTTCTTCTGGAAATGCAATGAATCACTACTACATTTGGCAGAAATTCCGACACTTGGTTTCGACGCTTTTGACTAAATGTCGGAAATTTCCCCAAATTTTTTCCATCCTGCCCGAAACCGTTGTTATACTGACGTTTATAGAAAAGTTTCGCAATACCGACACTTAGACAAAGTGTCGCAATTATGATGTTTGGAGGAAGACGTCGCAATTGCGACACTTTGGCCCAAAGCGTCGCTATTGCGACGACTGCCTCCAAACGTCGCAAGTGCGACACAATGTCTAAGTGTCGCAATTGCGACACTATGGCCCAAAGCGTTGCTATTGCGACGACTGCCTCCGAACGTCGCAAGTGCGACACAATGTCTAAGTGTCGCAATTACGACGTTTGGAGGCACCCGTCGCAATAGCGACGCTTTGTCCGCTGTCGGTATAACGACACTTATATGTGTGCTACATACAAATTATTTTATTGTTTCGTATCCATCGCAATAGCTACATTAACGTCTGATATCACGCGCGCATTCGCCCTTTGCTCTTGCAGAACAGCATTCGCCCTCAGCTCTTGCAAAACAACATTTTCCCTCAGCATTCGCCCTCAGCTCTTGCAGAACAACATTCGCCCTCATCTCTTGCAAAATGGTAAGTTCTTACTGCAGGCCCTTCCTCCTATAGTAGGGTTGACTCTATTTGGGTTTTTTTGGTCAATTCCATTGGATTGTGTTAGGCTGTATGGTTCTCTCTAGATGTCAAGAATCAAGATTCAATATCCTCTATTATCTTCATCACCCAATACAAGATTTAAATTTTTCCCAAAGAAACGCTTATTAATTTGGCAGCCATTATTTCTCCCTGCTTTAAAAACCCTACATTTAAATGAAAACAAGAATTGCATTTCAACTACAAAAATCTATTAGTGTTCAAATGTACATGTGTGCTACATTAACGTCTGATATCACATGCGCATTCGCCCTCCGCTCTTGCAGAACAGCATTCGCCCTCAGCTCTTGCAGAATAGCATTCGCCCTGAGCTCTTGCAGAAATGCATTCGCCCTCAGCATTCACCATGAGCTCTTGCAGAACATCATTCGCCCTACATTCGCCCTCAGCTCTTGCAGAACAACATTCGCCCTGCATTCGCACTTAGCTCTTGCAGAACAACATTCGCCCTTAGCTCTTACAGAACAACATTCGCCCTCAGCTCTTGCAAAATGGTAAGTTCTTATTACAAGCCCTCCCTCCTATAGTAGGGTTGAATCTATTTGGGTTTTTTTTCTCAATTCCATTGGATTGTGTTAGGCTGTAGGGTTCTCTCTAGATGTCCAGAATCAAGATTCAATACCCTCTATTATCTTCATCACCCAACACAAGATTTAAATTTTTTCCAAAGAAATGCTTATTAATTTGGCAGCCATTATTTCTCCCTGCTTTAAAAACCCTACATTTAAATGAAAACAAGCATTGCATTTCAACTACAAAAATCTATTAGTGTTCAAATGTACATGTGTTCTACATTAACGTCTGATATCACATGTGCATTCGCCCTCAGCTCTTGCAGAACAACATTCGCCCTCAGCATTATCCCTCAGCTCTTGCAGAATAACATTCGCCCTCAGCATTCGCCCTGAGCTCTTGCAGAAATGAATTCGCCCTCAGCATTTGCCATGAGCACTTGCAGAACAGAATTCGCCCTACATTCTCCCTCAGCGCTTGCAGAACAACATTCGCCCTGAATTCGCCCTTAGCTCTTGCAGAACAACATTTGCCCTCATCTCTTGCAGAACAACATTCGCCCTGAATTCGCCCTTAGCTCTTGCAGAACAACATTCGCCCTCATCTCTTGCAGAACAACATTCGCCCTCAGCTCTTGCAAAATGGTAAGTTCTTATTGTAGGCCCTTCCTCCTATAGTAGGGTTGAATCTATTTGGGTTTTTTTGATCAATTCCATTGGATTGTGTTAGGCTGTATGGTTCTCTCTAGATGTCCAGAATCAAGATTCAATACCCTCTATTATCTTCATCACCCAACACAGGATTTAAAATTTTCCCAAATAAACGCTTATTAATTTGGCAGCCATTATTTCTCCCTGCTTTAAAAACCCTACATTTAAATGAAAACAAGCATTGCATTTCAACTACAAAAATCTATTAGTGTTCAAATGTACATGTGTGTATCACTTGTGTAGGGTATTCCTTTTCCACTTTCACATTATCCAAGAATGTGTGCAATATAGTTCATATTTTTTGTGATTTAGATTATCTTGAAAAAGGAAAGGTAAATTATTTCCCATGGAAAAATAAGGTTTTCCCTTTTTACTACTGGAAATGGTACAACAAAGTTCCATTTCTACCCAAAACTCCTATGAAACAGGAACCAAATAAAGGCCATGTCCTCAATGGACATCATTTGGCTTTGAAAATGGCCATTGCACCGTGTTGTTTCTTATATTACATCAGATAGTTTCTTAGGTCATTTCTGCCATGCCTGGAGCCTCTGCGGCTCCGCATGTGATGGCGAAGCCGAGGCATGGCGGAGGGAGAAGGAAAATGAGACGGGAAAAGGAGCAGAAACTGTGGCAGATCCAAAGAACTTTGCAGCGAATTTGAGAAGCAATATTGACTGTGCGAGAAATGGAAATCCGGAATGGTTTCCAAACAACACAACAATTCACACCTCCGCCTCGTCTGCGTTCGCTCGCTAGGCTTCGTGCAGGCAGATGGACAAGAGGCCTGATGAAACACAGTAGCAGAGTGATCAGGACAAACACCATGCAAATGCCTCTGAGCCATACCAAGAGCTGAGGTAAGACAAGTGAAAGGCGAGTTGCATCGACGTTTCCAGAGAGAGAAATTAAGGTGGCATGGGTTGGCATCTTGAATGTCGATGTTAATGCAAGTGTGGGAGGCCATTTGGCCTACCCAGAAGAACTACCTCGGGAGGTGCTGAGGGACAAGAGTCCCATCAAGATCTGGAGGCAACCGCATCCGGCACTGTGGAGTCCTGTTGCACCAGAGTGCTGCATTCCTGAAGTTTGGCTTCTTCATTGATGATGTTGAGCGGTCCATGGATGAAGGTATCAGAGATTTCCACTCCCATATTGGCGAGGAAGTCAGCGACTTTGTTTCCATCACGCCTGATATGGGAAAAGGAAATGGCATTATGAATTTTAAGCCATGTTTCCATTAGATCCAGTCTAGCAGCTAAGCGCCAGCAATTGGAGATCTTGGCAGCAGCGGAAATTGTTAGGAGATGAAGAGCCATGTTGATGAGCACCTGAGAATCTCCCTCAACAATAAGAGGGAAGAGGTGGTGGCATTGGGCTAAGCAGAGACCTTGCCAAATACCTTCGAGCTCCACAGAGTTGTTAGTGTCCCATCCAAGATGGCCAAAGTAAATAAAAAGAGGAGATCCTTTGGAGTCCCTGAAGATGCCTCCAAAACCAACACTCCCCAGATTGACCTCAGAAGCCCCATCAAAGTTTAATTTGACAACTCCTGAGGGAGGGGGGCTCCAGCTAATAGGAGTCTCAAAATTATTTCTGGCAGGAGTAGTTGAGATAGGATTTATAGTGAGTTGCCAGTTCTCCCATATGGCACGTTCCGTTGGCTTGGATGGAGTGTCCTCTTCTTTCTAGGAGATGAGAGAAAGGGTATCTTGAAGGTTGCTGCAGAAGGTGTTCCAGATGATCTCCGTAGGCGAGGACTGATTTCTGAAAACTCTTTTGTTTCATTCCTTCCGAATCGTCCAAAAGAGGAGTCCTGGAATAAGAGTCCACAGAGTATTAAGAAGAGCGCTGGAGAAGGGAGTCATAGACCAGTTGCGAATGAGTTGGATTAAATATTTGGTGGGTTTTCCTTTTTGACACCGGAAACAGAATTTCTCCCAGAGTGTATTTTCCAGGTTGCAAGAAATCATTAGATGCTGAGCAGATTCAGTGCTTTGATTGCAATTGGGGCATTGGGATGGCCCAATGAATCCCCTTGTGATCAAGTTATCCCAGGTGAGAATCCTTTTATGACTAAGGAGCCAGAGAAAGGTCGAGACTTTGGGCCATGTGCCAGGAGCCCAAACACGCTGCCAGATAGGATTGCGAGGGTTGGGTGAAGCAAGGAGGAGAGAGTAAGCTTCTTTGGTGGTGAAAACCCCCTTAGGGGAATATCCCCATCTCAGAACATCTGGATCCTCAGTCCATCTGATCCTTCTTAGTTTAAGTTCAGCATTGGTGGTAGCTGCGATGTCATCCTGAGCGTTAGGAACAATGAGAGTAACTTGCTTCCATTGCCTATAGCCATTGATATTCTCCGTGCCCCAGTGTTGATTGACTTGGTCTTCCTGCTGAAACCTGACATTGTTCCTGTGAAGATGATTGAGGATCTCCAAAAGTTTTGGTTGCTGTTGCCAGGCATCCATCCAAAACCTAGCAATTCCTCCATTCCGGATTTCCCAAAAACTGTGTTGTTGGATCAAGAAACTGTGCTGTTTGGCAGCATTCCATATAAGAGAATCGGGGATTTTCGGGGAGAGACGGATTAGTTCTTCAGGAGGCCGATTGTTGGCATATTTTGCATTCCAGAGTTTTTCCCATGGTGTGTTTGGATTTTAGGTCCATTTCCACCAAATCCTGGCTCCCATAACAATGTTGCTGTGAGTAGGGTCTCTGAGACCGAGGCCACCAGCTTCTTTGGGGGTACAAACAGTGTTCCAATTGACAAGAGCCCATTTCTGATTTTGTCCAGAGAAGCCCCACAGAAATTTTCATTGTAAAACTTTGATTTGCTTAAGGAACCACTTGGGAGAAACTAGAATAGAGAAAACGTAAAGAGACATTGACTAAAGGACGGATTTTATAAGAATAAGCCGACTGGCCATGTTGAGGGTTCTGAAAGTCCAGGAGGAAAGGCGGGTTTCCAACTTCTCGAGCAAGATGTTCCAAGAGGAGTGCTTAAGGGCCGAATCAATTAAGGGTGCTCCCAAGTATTTGGCAGGGAGGGAGGCTATGTGGAAGCCTAAGATTCTGGCTATGCTAGCTTGAGAGGCTGCTGGGGTGTTGAAGAAAGATTTGTCAGCGTTAATAGAGGTACCCGAAGCTTCAGAAAAGATTTTTAACAAGGATTTGAAAGCTCGAGCTTCTTGTACAGAGAAATGGCCAAAGAGCATATTGTTATCCAAAAATTGCTAGTGGGTAGTAGGCGGGAGACCATGGAGAGAGATGCCTCTTAGAAGCTGAGAACGAGTATCATTTTGGATGAGACGACCAAGGCCTTCAGCCATGAGCACAAACAGGAAGGGGGATAGAGGGTTACCTTGTCTAATGCCTTTGGAAGGAATGAAAGGAGAAGAAGGAATCCCATTTATCAGAATGGAGTAAAAGGTGGATGAGATGAGGTTCATGACCCATCTTATCCACAAGTGACTAAAAACGAAAGCTTCCAGCATTCTTTGAATATAGGTCCAACTTAATTTGTCAAAAGCCTTAGACAGATCGATTTTGAGGAGCATACCTGATTTTTTGCTAATCTTTAAAGAATGGATGACTTCGTGAGTTAAAATGATCCCATCAAGGATCTGTCATCCTTCCACATATCTGGTTTTTTCTGTAGAGATGAGCATGGGTAGGAGAGGCTTAAGGCGATTTTCTATGACCTTTGATATGAGCTTATAACTCACATTGCATAGAGTAATGGGCCGAAATTTGTCAGGCTTACTTGGTTGATCCTCCTTGGGGACCAGGGCTATGAATGTCGCGTTGAGGGAAGGAAGTAACCATTGCATATTTCTCGATTCTTCAACAAGCTGCCAAGATTCCAGCTTGATGAGCTCCCAAAAGTGATGAAAAAAGTTTGAAGTGAATCCATTCGGTCCAGGCGCCTTGCCAGTTTTCGTTTCTGCTAAAGCCACTTCAACTTCCTGTAAAGAAATGGGCCTTAGGAGCATCTGATTGTGATCTTTCGTGATTAACTTGGGGATGAGATGGGTGATCTGATCGATAGCTGGTTTTCGACAGAACTAGGGTTCTTGGTGCACGTTTTTGAAATGATCCAGCAATTCCCGCTCCATATCCTCATGATTTTCCAACTTCTCCCCTTGCTGATTTCTGATGTGGCTGATTTGATTGTTCATTCTTCTTTGTATGGTAGAGCGATGGAAGAATTTTGTATTCTGCTCACCCTCCTTAAGCCATCGAACCCTGGATTTTTGTCTCCAGAATATTTCTTCTTGCTTGTATCTTTCATTCAACTTCTGCTGTAAAGTTTGTTCCTGGCTGTTGAGGCTCTCCGAACGTCCTTTGCTGATAATTTCCAGTTGGATCTCCGCCATTTTAAGTTCGAGGGCTTTGTTTTCCCAGAAAATGTTCCCAAAAACTATATGGTTCCATTGTTTTATTTGCAATTTTAGAAATCTGAGCTTTTGCTGAAATTGGAACATCCTGGATCCTTGAGGAGGAATGAAGATTTTCCAGGTGTGATGGACCATATCCTTGAAGGAGGGATGTTCAAGCCAGAATGCCTCAAAACGGAAAGGGCGCTTTAGGTGTTGATTGGGCCTTTGCCATTGGAGAGAAATAGGCTAATGGTCGGAACCAGTAATGGGCAGAATAGAAGAAATGATGTCCCCTCCCATGTGGATGGCATTATCAGAGATAAGGAATCGATCTAGTTTGGAAGCAATGTGATGATTGCTTGATATTTTATTATTCCATGTGTGCATTCCGTTGGTGAAAGGGAGATCAATCAACCAACTTCTGCCAATGAAGTCCCTAAAATGAGCACTTTCCGGGTCCAGACTCATACACCCTCTAGATTTTTCTTCTAGCTTAGTGATCATATTGAAATCACCCCCTAATATCCATAGAGGATGAGTTCTATTAGAGTTGAGAACTGCCATCATGTTCAGAAGTGCAGTCTTACTTGCAAAATCTTGTGGAAAGTAGACATTAGATAGGTGACCATGGATATTGGTTCCTATGAGATGAAAAGAGGCTTGGATGAGATTATGGGCTACATGGAAATCCCCAAGCTCAAGAGCTTTTGTGTCCCATATAATGGCTAAATCTCCGGAGAAGTCGGAGGCATCAACTGACACAGAATGACTATTGGGCCAGGCTTTAGAGAGGATTTTGCTTAGTACCTCAGAATTAAATTTGGTTTTCTGGAGAAAGATGAGCTGCGGTCTTTCTTGCTGTATCATCCTTTTGATCATTTTGAACTTCCTGGGGCTGTTCAACCCTCTTACATTCCAAGATACGAGCTTCATGGGGAACCGTTGGGAAGGGGTTTGTAGAATCTCGTGAGCTTCGGGTATCGACCTGACTCCACCAAAATTTCCCACAACATAATGGTGTGTTGCAAATCTAGTTTCCGGCCTCTCTTCTTTGACTCTTTTATAATCTTTAACCCATCCTAGTGGCTTCCTGGTTGAATCCCTAGTTTTTTTTGCTGCTGTGCTTTGGATAGCACAACCTACAGAGTATCTATCTGACTAGGGTTGATGTTATCAAAATCTTGACGAATGCAGGCATCTTCTAAACTAGGCAGATCCAGTTCTCCTAGTTCAAGACCTTCTGAGTCATCATCCATAAGACTGATCTGACTGCTTTCAGGGTTTTCAGGAGTAGTGATGGAGGGGTTGAGCAGGGTATCGTCAATCTCCATCCCTTTGGATTTAGCATTGGCCGAGGGAGACTTAGGGGGCAGCACATGATTCACGAATATTTATTTTTCAGAGAGGGCGGGATTAGGAGATGGGTGGGTAGAGTTCGGGGGAGGAGCAGGAGTGGTAAGGTTAGGAGAAATAACAGGGGAAACAGGGTTAGGAGCATCAAAAGGGTACGAATGTGCTAGGGCTTCAAAACTGTTGCTGGTGGAGAGAGCAGTAGCTTGCGAACTGGAGACTTTGTTGCTTGAAGGGGGTATTTTGTGGTGCTTCTTTCGGCTGGAAACCTTAGTGAATCCATCTGCCTTCGATTTATTAACTGCATCATTGGTCCTGGATTCAATGTTCAGAGGGCAGTCTCTGAACAAGTGTCCATGAGCATGAAATCCGTGACACCTGAAAGGAACATGCTCATAATCAAGGGGTTGAATCCATTCAAAGTCATCATGGAATAAACTTACCGCATCCGAAAGTGCTCTCTCCAGCTGCATGTAGACGCAGATCCTCGCATAAGAGGTGTACCTTCGAAGCTTGGTTTCCTCAGCAATTTTTATGAATTCTCCTAAGCCTTTGCCAATGGATGTGAGCGATTCCTCATACCAATACTCTAGAGGTAGCGAGTAGAGCCTGATCCAGACTGGCGCCCAGCTAAAATTTTCCTTGTCCGGGTTGAAACGTTCTACCCAATCTCTGAGATAGAGTCCCGCTGAGTTAAAGAAATAGGGTCCCCCATCTAAAACCCTATTTCGGTCTTCAATGCAGTTGAAGACTGCGTTGAAGAAGCCTTTTGGCCCTAGCTGAAGCATGACATGGCCTTTGGGCTTCCATTTAGTGGCTATCCATCCTTGCAGTGCTTTCTCTATCGGCCAGAAGCCAATGAACTTCCTGATGAGTGCATGGTCTTTCATATACTGGATCTGAGCATTGATACGATGACTCAAAAGGTTGATCTTCGTTCTTTCCGCAACAATGGGTTTGCATGTTAATGAGGCAGCAGCCTTAGGAATTCGAGTGGATTCAGAGGCCTGCGGATTGGACAAATCTTCTTTTGGGTGCTTCGCCTCTGTGGCAGGGTTGTGCTCATCCCGCGCAGCATCTTCTTTGTTTTGAGAGTCTGTGGTAGGGGGAAGCTGTGCCCCCCCCGTCGTGGAAGCCATGGCCCGTGCTCAGAAACCACAGGGCCCTCGTGCTTCCTGACTGATGAGTCCTAAGTGCAGGCTTGTCGGCGGGTAAAGCGCCGTTGCAGAAATGTTGTTGCAGTGAGGAAAACCCTAGCTTCTCTCCATTGAACTGTGGGTAGGGACGGGGAAAGTTTGAGTTCGTAGATGACCTTTAGTTGTTGTCAATTAAGAATTGATAATACACGATGCATGTTCTGTACTACAAACTAGATTCCTTCCTGGAGTTAGGACACATAGTATTGAATCAAAGTTGTAGTTTCTAACTTCTTGTATTGGTTCATCAATCTTGAAATTCGGACATTGCATGTCTTCATTGCTTCATGTTTGAATAATTTGCATCATATTGTACAATAGGAAATTAGGAATTATGATTATTATTACTTTATGGATATATTAAGTTACTTTTAAGTTTGCATGGTTTAGTGTGAAATTATTCTAGTGTGCCCCTAGGCCCAGGTGAAGGAATGCCAAGGACTGAGAACCCTAGTTTTTAAATGGTATTGTTTCTTATACCTAAAAACCCCTCAAAATCACTTCTTATTAGTTCTTAACAATAGTGTTGTAAACAATTTGAGAATTGATATAGCAAAATCTCGCACTTCTCAAGATAAAGTCCTAAAGCTAAAGTGTGATACCATGTGTAATTCAATAGTCCCATTGTCACCTCACCAACCTCTTTTCACTTCGGGCTAGCTCTCCTCCAACTTAAGGGGGGTTCTCCCTAGTAGATGTTAGGGATCTAATGGCCCAACCAAACCAAGTCAAGAGCCCCCTAACTCTCTATGTTTACTACTATCAATCAAAATCTTGAACAATAGGGTCAGACATGCATCCTAAAGATAAAATTGCCGGGGTATTTTTGTGTAATTTCAAAGGGAAATTCCCCAAACACATATAATCAAGGAATTATAATGTGATTTCAAACATTAAATATCAACAAAATCGTTTAAAGGATATTGAAAGGAAAAAGGTGATGGAAGATAGAAAGTGCCTTACTTAAATGATCTAAGGATTTTTCAATAGTTGCTCCAAAAGCTTCACTTCAAGGCCCTTCAAGATCATCTCCAACAATGCTATACCATCAGCTTCAACAATGTTGCTCCAAAAATGTCCTCAAGGTCTTCACAACAAGTTTACTAGAAGTTGCTCCAACAATATATTAAATAAGGTCTTCATTGTCAACTCGTCTCTTGTTTGGGTGCCTTAATGTGCAATGACATGTTTCCAGAATTGAATTCAATGCAAGGCATATTTGAAACTCTAACTTTGTCTTCCGGTGTCTTATTAGAAATTATTTCATTTTTCATTTTGTGTTTTCAAGTTTTTACATTTATAATTTTATTGCAATGTGGCAGACTGATCAAGGCAGTACAGGAACAACCCCGATACGGGATGGTCGCGGAAAGAGGCCAGCAGAAGAACATGTAAAGTGCCAACATTTCTCTATCTTAAGGTGTTTTAGTTATTTACATAATTGAAATAATATTAATTTTGTTCAAATATGCAGACACCTAGCCATGGTACGCTTGATGATTCCCTCTTTGAGGAAGAGCTTTCTTCATCCCTATCTCCAGTGTTCTTGTTGCGAAAAAAGGCACGAGATGCAAGGTTATAATTTAATACTTTGATAGACGCGCCTCAAACACCTGAAACAGAAGAGAGGATAAAAAAACTTACGAGCCGGCTAGAAACATATCAGGTAATAATAAAAAGTCAAAAGGATATTTTTTTTGTTCTGCATGAGATGAATTGTGATAGTTTGATTTTTAATTTTTACATTGACTAAAATAACAAAAAGTTCTTTTGTATGTAGCGTTTTCTGGCACTTACTGAACCCGGTGTTGGTAGTAGTGGGACACAAGGGCATGAGATTGCCCAGCAACCCTCTCGTACACCTTCTACTCCTTTAGGTGCCAGCCAAGAAACACACCCTTCCCAAGCAGACACCTAGCCAACTGCTGAACGGCTTGGCAATGATGAGGCTGATATGGCCAACTACATTATTTCGTTTCTTGGAGCTACACGTGTAAGCTCCACAAGGACCATTAATGGCACATTTTTGGTGAATGATGAAGGTGTCCCTATAAAGCACGTACAACTCCCAGGTAAATTTTAATATTTTAACTATTTCATGTACTTTATCTAAAACATATTTATCATGATTTTTATTTTTAAATTAATGATAATATCTTCTTCTTCTTTTCTGTGTAGGAAACAATGAGTTCTACAGGTTTCTGGAGAGCCATGCGTTGGTAATTTTTGGCCCAACCATACACACAGGGTGGAATTCCCAGAATTCCAACCTGAAAAAAGAACTTCTAGATTATCTAGAAGCCCTTTTTGGGGTCGACACATTTGACAGAACAACGGTGCCTCGGGTAACCGACAAATATTTGAAATATACCAGGGACACCTATAGGACGCAATTTCAATTTAACCCTAGATACGAGCGTCCTCTCACAGTTCCAAAGAGTGAGTGGAGAGCACTCATCCATGACAGAAAAGAGAAAAGGGCAAAGAAAGAAGGAAAAATGCCAACTGGACCCGCAAGGTAAATTACAACTTTAATTCAATAGCTTTAATTTTCTCTATGTCTAAAATAAAAGTGTGCTACGTCATATCTGACTTCAATCTTTTGATGCTAGGTTTCCTGACACCTCAAAGGCAACCAAAACTAGGATTGAAAAAAAGGGCCATCACAAGCTAGGCCAGGGCGGCTACTTGAAATTAGCTGCAAGAATTGTAATTAAGTAGCTAAACATCTTATAATTAATTGTATCGCCTTCCAACGTTTTTGTAATACTATCAAATATGATTAAAAATACACAATAATATGTAATGTAGGGTGATGAATTCGGAATAGAAACTACAAAGGAGGATAAAAATATCGCTTTCCATTTCGGCTATCAAGCCGTAGTTGAACATCGCAGAAGCTTGGGGCATGTCCCAAGATCCAGAATGCCTGATAAGGTAAAAAATTAACCTTTCAATATGTTTGTTTTCGTCCATAAATTTAATGTCTAACAAATTTGTTTAAATCAGGGGAGTAGCACTACGAATGAGGCAAATAACCTAGTTTTAGAGCCAGATGTAGATGATCCTCACGTGCAACCTGATCATTGTAGTGGGGACCAGGCCGACAATGCTACTATCAATGAGGGCCATGACGGTAATTAATTTCCACTTATAATTTTTTCTAATTATTCCCTGATGGTTGTCCTTATAAATTTTTTTGTTTAAATGACAGAGAATGTTTCCCTTGAGGATCTTACCACCAGAGAGGAAGATAAGGCAACAGTCCCAACGACGACAACTGGTGCACCAGGTAAATAATCTCATTGCAATTTTTTTTATTAATATTACCGAACTAGTTCAATGATTTTTAAAAACTGACAATTAAAATTTAATATTATCTGTTTTTGTAGGCGATGCCCTGTCACTGGATGAGACCAGACATTGTGACTACGCAACTAGGTCAACGGCGACAACTGGTGCAACAGGTAAATAATCTCATTGCAATTTTTTTTATTAATTTTACCGAACTAGTTCAATGATATTTAAAAACTGACAATTAAAATTTAATATTATCTATTTTTGTAGGCGATGCCCCGTCACTGGATGAGACCAGACATCGTGACTACGCAACTAGGTCAGCGGCGACAACTAGTGCACTAGGTAAATAATCTCATTGCAATTTTTTTATATTAATATTACCGAACTAGTTCAATGATATTTAAAAAATGACAATTACAATTTAATATTATCTATTTTTGTAGGCGATACCCCATCACTAGATAAGACCAGACATCGTGACTACGCAACTAGGTTAGCGGCGACAACTGGTGCACCAAGTAAATAATCTCATTGCAATTTTTTTTATTAATATTACCGAACTAGTTCAATGATATTTAAAAAATGACAATTAAAATTTAATATTATTTGTTTTTGTAGGCGATGCCCCATCACTAGATGAGACCAGACATCGTGACTACGCAACTAGGTCAGCAGTGCGGGTCGAAAGGCACGAAACAAGAGCAGAGAACGATGATATTGATGATGTAATTAGGAGCTTTAGAAATAGGAAGAAGAAAAATAAAATTTGATAATGTAAAATATTGTATTATTATAAGACAAAAGTTACCATACTTGGAACATTTTTTGCGTTATATAAAAAACTCATTTATCATACTATTTTTATGTCAAGCATTAATTGCAATGTTTCGTTGTGTACTTTTTGTTGAATTGTTTTTTTATTAGTTATTGAATATTTTTTTTTATGCTCATGAAAGTAAAAAATGAAATATAGATTGGGTATTGGGGAATTGAGAGTGATGTGAGGGGGGGGGGAGGGGCCATAAGAGCTTCCACCTTCACGTGGTTGGCCCTGTCTAGTAGAGAATAATTTATTGGAGCTATTTAATCTTGGAGCAAACCTCCCTCGATCCATCGTAGCAACAAAAAAGTCACTGTTGACTTAGTTACTACTCTTTCAGATCGTGGGAGGCTTGTTCCAAGTTCATGCGACTCCAATAAATTGTTCTTGAAACGAAGAGGAGCTTATTCAGGTATGTTTTGACATTTTCAACATATGTTCTAACATTATCATAAGAATGCATCTTAGAGTAAAAAATAATACATCAATTACTTGTATTTATTGTATAGATAATGATGGATTTTGATTGACTTGGCGGTGTAGGTACAAATCCTCTTGCATCATGAGCAATACAACTTGTCAACCAGGGTCATGTCTAGGATATTTTTTCTTGTGCGCTTGACTAGGTTCGCAATTTCACATTTTGTAAGTTCCTTTACAGTTCATAATTCAATATTAAGCTTGTTCATGATTATTATCTAGGTTTTTTGTATGTGTTTTTTCATCTATTTGATTGTAAGCAACTCTGCATGTTTCCTGTTGTTCACTATGATTTCTCCCATTACCACTCCCAGGATGAATCTGGCTTTATTGTTACATAGGTTACTTTATTGTTACTATGATTTCTCCATTTACGATTTCATAGGTTACATCATGTAAAGTTGTCAATCTCAGGTTGGTGATGAGATTTAGTTCTCCAGATTTGGGGATTTTCTGATATTTTCTCCCTCATGTCATTCTTGCATCACCTCGTTGTTTGAGCATGCCAATTGTCTACCACTTGTACCAATTGGCACATGTCAATCTCTGAGTGGTGCCACATTTCACCTATTTTCAGTGAGAGTTTAGGGTTTCTCTAACATAGCTTCAGAAATCCGATTTAGTGCCTTCTTGAATATCGTCACATAATACTCATGGTTTGGATTGATGAGCATATATTTTGAGAAATTGTTAAAACAGTTCCATAAAAAACCACCACTAGGTCATCTTGGTCTTCAGAAGTTTCAGGTTTCACTGCACGTTCTAGTCAGTGGGATGTGATGGTGTTGCATCAACCACAGGAAAGTGTGCCTCTTATAGTAGAGATTTTTTTTGGGATATAGGGAGCACATTGTTGATGTAAGATAATCATTAAGATGGTCATAGTACGTGCACAAAGAGTCAAACCTTTAAATGTAAATATATTACAACCTCTAGCATAGCAACACAGAATGTTTTCTGTCTGCAGTGTGTTTACATTTTGCAGCAAAATACAATATAGTCATGGAGAATTTCTTCTATTATCTTGTGATAATATATATTATAAGTCTCATTTAAAATAGAGAATTGGACATATGTCCTTTATCTTGGTTTTAGCCTACCTCTTAATACTAAAAAACTTAAAATAAAGTTGCAGTCATCAGGTCTGGTGTTTTAGATTCTCTGACTTTAACTTTAAAAGTGGGTTTTAGCAATGGGAGTCATGTTTTTTAAGGTTCATACTAATATGAAGATATTGTAATTCTATATTCAGGATAAGAGAAGATGGCCTCTGCTTTGGGCAGTATGACAACAATTGCCACATCTACCTCATTGGGTAACAATGGAAAGGGGAAGAAGTTGGGTGCAATGTTTGATAATTATGGCAGACAATTGTCTTCTCTTTCAAAATTTTCACCCATTTCCTTTAATCGCTCAAGAAGAAGAGGGACTCTGAGATTACGCGACAGAGAGAAGGTAGTTAATACAAGAGCTATGGAAAAGGAGTTTTACTTCAACAAGGATGGCTCGGTGACAAAAAAATTGCAGGTCAGAGAAAAAATTATGTTTAAAGGAAGGTCACCTGCACGTGAAACTTCACTGCGGTGGATATTTCCTTGTCCACTTATATTCGATTTTAATGTGTTATTTTAATTTTTCATGGAGGGTTGTTTTGGCATATGGTCTGGCATTCAATTGCACACTTACTGAAAGCATTGTCAATTTGTCTTGCGGGCGGTGTGAACAAACTTGCTGATCTTGTTGGAGTCACCCTTGGGGCGAAGGGAAAAATGTTGTCTTGGAGAGCAAGCATGGTTCTCCGAAAATAGTTAATGATGGTGTGACGGTAGCTAAGGAGGTAATTTGTAGATGTGTGCTCTGGTTTTCTTTTTAACGTTGTATTAGTTCCCCCTCTTAAATGTCTTAGATTTGGTAGGCATAATTTGAAAACTCAAAGGTGAAAGGAAACATATTTGTTACCTAGTGGTCTACTTGGCCTATGGACTAGCCACATTAGAGTAATGCATAAAGCTTTTCACAAGAATAAAAGGAAAGGGTTATAGCTGAGTCAAATTTTATTGTTATTGACATTGTAATGAAATGTATCTCAATGCTATGGTTTTGGCCTTTTTATTGGTTGAATTAGAGGACCCAGTTGAAAATATTGGGGCCAAGTTGGTAAGGCAAGCTACGACAAAGACAAATGATTTAGCTGGGGATGGAACCACAACATATTTTGTTCTTGCACATGTTGGAATATTGAAAAATTCCAGAACAATGAATGGAGAATAAATCTCCCTTCTTTTAACACAGAGAAAATGAAAATTTCTTTGACAGGAGACAAATTTTCAATAATTTGAAAACAAACTTCTATTCCCTTCAATAACTCAAAAAAAAACTATTACACTTATTCCTCACTGAGAGGGATTACAAAATTATGACTGCTACAAAACGTAGTGCATAAAACCAACTCACTGTCTGTTCAAAACAAACATACTCTGTCTCTAAAACACTCTGTTGTGTTTTTCACTTTCGCATTGCTGTGCATACACACTTAAAAAGTTACACTCAGTCTTTCACTTTTTACACACTGCTGTGTAAAAAAAAATTTACGTACTGTCTATAAAAAAAACTACCAAGATTTTTTGTCCTTTTTATTTTTATACACCGTAACATATAAAACATATTATAATAAACCCTGTTTTAAAAAAAATAAAAATAAAACTAAATTCTATGGCCCACCTTTCATTTCGCATATGATATATATAACATATGTTTAAAACATATGTATATGTTAAAGCATACATAAAATTAAATTATCGAAACATTAAAGAACCCTTTCCGTCGGACTTCAAAATTCTGAATAGATTGAATTTCAAACCAAATTTGCGTTCCAAAATGGGATGCTGACATCTGCCTAATTTGTAACATGAATTCTCAATCCAATGTGCCTTATAAAAAATTCGGGTCCGGTTTTCAGGTTTTCAGATTCCCTTCAATTTCATGCGATCTAATATTAATGCTCCACGTGTCCTCCTTTTGAATTTACAAAACTGGGGGGTAAATTTCTGTTTGTTTAATTTCTGGTTGGCGAATTGCGTTAATGCTGGTTGTTGTGTTTAAATACAATCCTGTATAGAAATATGGCTGCGACAATCTACAAAAAAAACTTGCAGGAATTTTAAATGCTGAATTACATTTCTGGATGGCGTGTAAGCAACCTCCAAAATTTTTTTTTGCTGCTGCATCCGTCCTTCTGCTGCAGCAGTTGAAGTTAAAATTCAACATCACAGGGTTTAATAAGTGAGGGTGTAAAGGTAAATTTTTGTCGATAGTACTGGATTAAGATCATCTATTCATTTTTGTAGGGTCTTCTGGTGTTTGGTTTTTTAGTTTTGGGTTGGGCTTATTGAGTCTAAGATAGTTTTTGAGTGAAAAAATTGCTATCAGGTATTAAATTTTTTTGGTTATTTTGTCAAAATTTATGAGCTTGTTAGGAAATACAAAACTGAAAATGGTTGTATCTTAAATTTGTGGAAAATAATTTGAAATGAAACCTTTTTTTTTAGGTTGTTGCAGCAGGTGCAAACCCTGTTCAAATTACTAGGGGCATTGACAAGACAATAAAGGCCCTTGTTTCGGAACTCAAAATTTTTTCAAAGGAGGTAAACGCTTGCCTTTTGAGTAGGCTGGTTTTCCTTTTTGCTGATGGTTTGGTGTATCTAATTGAATTAGTTGCCTAAGGTATTTTTAGTTGCAAACTCCTTTTCATTTTTCATACAGTATTGGCCTTGTGGAATACATTTGATTGTGTGGTCTTGTTAGATCTACAACATTTGTAGTTGTTTAGTCTTATGGCCTAGGTGCACTTTTATTATGGAAATAGTTGATGCAATATTGTCATTTAATCCTTATTGCAGGGTAGCATGTTGAGAAGTTTCTTGTGAAACATTTGGTATTCAAAATGACACTTGATCCTATACAACATCATGCACTTGAATTCAAAATTAATATTGAAAGTGTGCCATACAATTCTTGCAAAATTTCAAATATTTATGTTGTTTTAAACCATTATCTTTTTCATGTATTGGATGTTGAAAATGAGAAAAAGACTTTGGTATGAAACCAACTGGTGAATAATTTCCAGCAAAACAACCACTTCCAAGACATGATTTAAAAGTAGAACATATGTACTTATGAAGCATAGAAAGATATCCTTGATGCATTGTCAATGTTTGGCTAGGGTTATTTTTGGAGAAAATAACTCCTTATTCCTAGAATAGAGATCTTCAATACAAGTAAATGCCAGAGAAGAGAGATCATCGTGTGACATAAACCTATTAACAAAAGTGAACAGGGAATGATTATTAATTATGGCATACTAAGTTGTCAGTGATTTTGAGTATTTGTCTTTAACATGTAAAAATGTTAAATTCCAAACTTACATCATCATGGTTTGGCATCATGAGCTTGACTAATTGTCCACCATGCTCATAATTTCATTGTTGTATTCATATCTATAAACAATGTTTCAAATAATAATAAAAAATTTCTATAAGAAAAATCCAAACCTCCATGCTACTGCTCCTTGTGAGACAAAGTCAAAATTGCATTACACAATCTGACACATAAGAATCTCCTATATCCCGGTGGTATGTATCCAAATTCTTATAATAGTGTCTTCAAGACTTATGTTGACATTTCCAATGAGATATTTAAGCAATGAAAGATGGAGCCTTCTAGATTGTTGTATATGTAACAGTCTTTTATTAATATAAATATTGATGGTTTTGTCTTTCTGAAAATGAAATGTAAAAATAATTTATTGTGGTCAATTGAAAAGTTTTTTTTTTAAGCTTTTCATTATGGAAGGGCGACATAGATATATGCCCTTCTAATTGAAATTCGGACCTGCCCTTCAAATTTGATCACTGTGTGGGACCTTAACAAACAATAAAACTATTTCACCGCGCATTATATAAAACATATAACAAAACCTTTGTCAAAACTTCAAACGAACCCTTTAGTCGTGGGTATTTCATCACGAATTGATCATTTTACCATGTACCTTCTTCTAGAGGAATATTATTCCACTTGATTAGGTACTTCATAATGGTTATATGTCAAAGAGATATAGAATGTTTATCTATAACTTTTTGTGGTTCAAGAATCAACTTTCATTCTTCATCTAATTTTGGAATTTCTATTTACATTGGCATATTTTTCCCAAAACCTTTTTTAGGCAAGATACATGAAAAACCTTATGAATGCAAGAAGAAGGAAAATATAACTTCTATACCACTTGTGCAATCCTATGAATAATTATTTAGGGCCATAACATTTTTTAGCTAATTCTTTATTCTTCTTTTTCTTGAATGAAGATTGCTTATAATGCTATAATCTAAAAAATACCCAATTACCCTCCTCAAATTATCTTTCACTTCAATGTTGTTCCCCTTGTTGTTTTATCATGTTTCATGTCATTTGAGGGTTTTCCATAATAATTTTTAAAGTTTCTTTAGTATTTTCCATATGTGACTCTGTTTCCTATACTTTGGACTTATCTTGCAAAAAGTATGAGATACTAGGAGTTGGATATCCATAAAGGGCCTTAAATGGGGAAATTTTAGTAGATGTGTGACAGGTAGTATCATATTACCATCCTTCCTTGACGAACCCACTTCATCCATTAATATTGTTTTTCTAAAGAGTAACATTGTAGATAACCTTAAAAAAATTTGTTAACTATTTTTGTTTGACCATTTGATTGTGTTTGATATGTAGAACTCATGGAAACTAGTGTTTCTCCACTCATATTAAATAATTATTTCCAAAAGTTTCTTGTTACTATTACTTTAGGAAAACCATGAAGACTATGAATTTATTTCACGGACACTTCTGCCACTTGGCTTGTTGTTTATGTACTTTGAGCTCTACAAAAAATATCTACAAAATTTGTCTATATAAATGACCACAAAAATGTAATACTTACCTTTATATTTCAGTAACCCTGTAATAAATTCTATTGATATATCTTCTAGTCTTTTAATATGTATGTGGAATGGTTGAAGTAACCCTAGAGATTTTACTATCTCTCTTTTATTTATTATGCAAACCTGACCTTCTCTTACAAAATTTTGAATATCTTTCTTTATTCCTTCCAAAAATATATTTTTTGATCCTTTGAGATGTTTTAAGGAACCCTGCGTCCTACCATCAGAGAGACATGGGACTCCCTTAATATTTGTTTATTCAAATATCCTTGTGTGCATAAAAATATTCTACATTTGCACCAAAGTATATCTCTCTTTCACTCCCAATGCTCCATAGAGTTCATCCCATCCTTTATAAATTTTAGTTTTTGTTTAGTACTATTGTCATTTTTCCATTATGGCAAGCTTCTTCTATCCACATAGGAATAGAAAATGTAATTGGATATAAATTTGAGGCCTCTTCTATTTTAGAAAGAGCATCATGTACTAAATTTTCCTTACCCTTTTTGCAGATTATCTCAAAATTAAAACTTTGCATTCTTTTCTCCTCATTTTTGTTAATCTTCCAATGAAATCCATAGCTTCAAAAAATACTTTATGCTATCATGGTATATCTTGACTTTAAAGTACCTCCCAATGATATACTATCCCCATTTTTTATTGCATGTAATATTGCTTCCATTTATTTTTCATACGTAGATTTCACCAAATATTTTCTTTGAATTCCTTGCTTTTAAAAGCTAATGATATCCCTTATTGTGTTAATGTTACGTAAATTCCTTGTCCTAGTGCCTCACACTCTACTGTGAATGTTTTACCAAAAGTAGGTGCAACCGATGTTGGTGTAGAAGACATGGCATCAATTAAAAGTGAGAATGCCAAAGTAGCCTCATCATTCCATATAAATGATATTTTCTTCAAGAGATATGTGAGTGGACTTGAAATGCATGCATAATTCTTAACAAATGATCCATAATATCATGTAAATCTAAGAAATATTCTAAGAACCTTGATTTTCTTAGGAATAGGTCATTTTGTAATAGCTTGCATCTTTTGAGGCTCCAACTTCACTCCTTCCTTTAAAACAATATGAACAAAATACTCGAATTGTTATTTCCCAAAAGCACATTTGGATATTTTTACATAAAAATGATTGTTCTCAGTAATTTATATAACTTTTCCACATGTTTAGTGTGGTATTCCCATGATTTATTATAAATATGTGTATTATCAAAGAAAACCAACACAAATTTTATAAGATGGGATCAAAAAAAATTGTTCTTAAGTCGAGCCCGCCGTACTTCAAACGGCAATAAACCATAATTCAAACCAAATTCGCGTTCCAAAATAGCCTGCTGACGTTGGCCAATTTTGTGACACGAAAACCAAATGAATTTCGCCCTAATCTTTTTCGGGTTCGAAGTTGGGCTGGCGTATGAAGGGAGAGTTGTGACGCGAATTTCTTATCAAATTCGCCCTAATATTTTTCGGGTCCAGATTTCCACTGCATGAGCGGCCCAAAAAAAGATCCGCTCCAATCAATTTATGCCACGTGTCCTCAATCAAAACTTGCCCTGCTCCTGGCTGCAGGTGCATTCAATGGCGTTTAAGGCGATGGGACATGGATGTGGCGATTTCATATCAATCGCATTAAGTTTTAACGCCGTTCAATTAAGTTCCAAGGTTTTCACATCTAATCGCATTAAGTTTTAACACTGTTCAGGATCGGACCTCCACTCCTGTTAGCGATTCTGCATGCTCCAATATGATCCAGCCTTCGGCTCTCATTAATGATCAGATATTAATTATGACAGGCATCCTTCGATTGCATTGCAGTCAGGTCGATAAAATGGCATTTCGCTATGGTTTTTTACATGAGCCGGTTGCTAGGTTACACTGCCTGCTCACTGTGACGAGAAGGAGAAGTGACCAGATGAACTACTGCGTAGACCTTGCTGCATATCTGCATTTCTCTCGGTCTGGTCCTTGTTTGTCTTCCTCTGTTTCTTGGAATTCTGCTTCTCCGTCTCCTCTTGTGCCCACTGCTAGTGAGACTGCACCCATGCCTTGCTTGTGTCAAAGGATGCGTTGCTGCAGGGGGAGCACTAGAGGTCAACCCTTGCGCGCTCCCTCCAGCTCCTCAACCGAGTCATCTTCCGGCCAGTCCAGTGATTATTATTCAGGTTGCTATTCAAATACTAGGAGTTGGCGGGGTCGGGTTGTAGGATCTGGCCACCGTATGGATTCCCCTGCACCTCATTTCCCCACTGCTAGTTCACCTTCTCCCATGACGCGCACTGTGCAATTTTACTTTAATTTCTCTCTCAACTGTCCTTGAATCACAGCTTCAGTCACTGTGGTTTTCCACGAGGAGGCCCAAACAGAGGAAGAATGCACCTGTCCGGCGGGTCTGAGCTCGGAAAAATCCGGCCAACATTCGAGCCTCCAGGAGGGGAGCCGTGGCATGAATGTGGAGGTAGCACCTAGCGATCCTGGACCTTCCGAAGGATGGTGCCGAATCATCGAGGAGCCGGAGGAGTAGTTTGGTTAATTTGTTTTTCTTGCTTCGCGGCCCACTTAATTGGGCTGCTTTTAGATTATTTTACTGTGCTGGACCTTTGTAATATTTTTGAATTCTGTAAATTAAACGTTCAAGACTGGTTTCCTCATATGAGGTCAGTCTTCTTAATTTTTTGATTTTTTGATGACAAATTTGCCATGAGTCTGGGCAATGATTTTGACTTCGGTGTAATCTTATTCCCATTGTTAATAGATTAAATTTACTTAGAAAAAAAAATGTTGCCCTGTTTCTATTTTAAACCTGTTTTTTGAAATACAGAGCCATGTTTATATGGTCTACGTATTATACTCTTTCTCTGTATATCTATAGGAACCTTTTTGCTATGAACAGGGTGGATGCTGTAGCGGGCTACTAATGGAAACAAGCGAGCCTGAACCTTACATCTCGGATGCAACAAATGGTTACCAATTTTGGAATCAAGCGAGCCTGATCTTACAAGCGAGCCTGGGTTTCTGCAGATGGTTTTTATTTCCGGGAACAAGCGAGCCAGAACATACAATCGACCTTGGGTTTATACATATTTTTGCTCTATCATGGATGCTTTTTGTGTGAGGTGTATATCAACAGTAAATGTCTCTGCACATTTCCTATATCCGCTTTATGATACTATTTTATGTGCTGATAGGTTATCACTTTGCCTTCAAAACTAGCGATGTTGGTTTATTGATATGATCTGATGGTATTTTTATATTTTGGACATATCACACTCCTCACATGATTAGCGTTTTTCTCTGTTCAAGGATTTTGGGTACTTTAATTTGTATTTGGAACAATGGACGTCGGTACGTACTCTATCTTTTGCTTTACTATTCTACATACTGCTATTTCACTTTCTTATAGATGCCTCGGGCATATTTGGATGCTTTCTCAGATTGTCGATAATCTCCATGTGGACCGTTACTGGGTTTTATATCATGTCCTTGTATGTGACATGGGGTATTTTTATATCATTGTCTGGGGTGGGAATTCCACTTTTCTGGATGGATATTTGGGTTCCAATCTTCAGATGTGAAAATGTAATGACTTCATGGATTGTTTTACTTCATATAATATATTCAAAACAACGTTTTTTCTCTTGTGAAAAAAAAATGATTTATGTTTATCACTCTGCCTACAAAACTAGCGATGCTGGTCTATGTTGCTGGTTTATTGATATGGTCTGAATGTCTTTTTATATTTTGGACATATCACACTACTCACATGATTAGCATTTTTCTCTGTTCAAGGATTTTAGGTACTTTAATTTGTATTTGGAACAATGGACGTCGGTACTCTATCTGTTGCTTTACTATTCTACATAATACTATTTCACTTTCTTATAGATGCCTCGAGCATATTTGGATGCTTTCTGAGATTGTCGATAATCTCCATGTGGACCGTTACTGGGTTTTATATCAAGTCCCTGTATGTGACATGGGGTATTTTTCTATCACTGTCTGGGGTGGGACTTCCACTTTTCTGGACGGATATTTGGGTTCCAATCTTCAGATGTGAAAATGTAATAACTTCATGGACTGTTTTACTTCATATAATATATTCAAAACAACGTTTTTTCTCTTGTGAAAAAAATGATTAATGTTTATCACTCTGCCTTCAAAACTAGCGATGCTGGTCTATGTTGCTGGTTTATTGATATGGTCTGATGGTCTTTTTATATTTTGGACATATCACACTCCTCACATGATTAGCATTTTTCTTTGTTCAAGGATTTTGGGTACTTTAATTTGTATTTGGAACAATGGACGTCGGTACGTACTCTATCTATTGCTTTACTATTCTACATATTGCTATTTCACTTTCTTATAGATGCCTCGGGCATATTTGGATGCTTTCTCAGATTGTCGATAATCTCCATGTGGACCGTTACTGGGTTTTATATCATGTCCCTGTATGTGACATGGGGTATTTTTCTATCATTGTCCGGGGTGGGACTTCCACTTTTTTGGATGGATATTTGGGTTCCAATCTTCAGATGTGAAAATGTAATGACTTCATGGACTGTTTTACTTCATATAATATATTCAAAACAACGTTTTTCCTCTTTTAAAGTTTCATTTTATTTTTTTTAAAATTGAACCCGCCGTCGCTATACCGACGCCTTGTAAGCGTCGGAATTGCGACAGCTTAAAAACATCGGAAGAGCGACAATACAAAAACGTCGAATGAGCGACGTTCAAAACGTCGGACCAAATTTTGTTGGAATTGCGACAGTTTACAAACGTCGGAAGAGCGATGTTCAAAATGTCGGACCACATTTCGTCGGAATTGCGACAGCTTACAAACGTCAGAATAGCGACGTCCAAAACGTCGAACCACATTGCGTCGGAATTGCGACAGTTTACAAACGTCGGAAGAGCGACTTTCAAAATGTCGGACCACATTTCATCGTAATTGTGACAGTTTACAAATGTCGGAAGAGCGATGTTCAAAATGTCGGACCACATTTCGTCGGAAGTGCGACAGTTTACAAACGTCGGAAGTGCGACGGTTTGGGAAACGTCGGAAGAGCGACGCTTGTTTGGAAGCGACGGAAAAACTGTCGATAGTGCGACACTTTTTAAGTGTGTCGGAACTGCGACGGTATGGCAAACCAAGTTTTTCCCGCCCTCGAACTGTCACTCTTACGACGACTATGTGTCAGAATAGCGACAAATTGGCCGTCGGAAATTTCGCCAAATTTTCTAGTGAATGATTTTTCTTTAAAGAGAGGATTTGAATTGAAGTATTCCATAAATTATTATCTGCAAGGAAATGGTTTATCGGAATCAACTAATAAAAATCTTATAACAATTATCAAATGACCTGTTGACCAAAATCAAAAGAATTGGCACAAAGATTTAACATTTGCTTTATGGGCTGATAAGATAACTAAGAAACCTTCAATAGGGACATCCCATATTCATCTGGTATATGGAAAAGCAGGTAAGATTAGCAGCCTTAGTTCAATTTATTAATGAACAACCTTATTTTGCTTTACAATTATGAATATCTCAAATAATTAAGCTGGAAGAAGAAAGAAATAAAGCTAAGTTGGTTCATGCTCATCATCAAGAATTGGTCAAAAAATCATTTGATATTAATTTAGTCAAATACAAACATTTTGAAATCAGAGACTTGGTTTTGAAACGGGACAAAGCACACGAGGATAAAGGAAAGCATTCAAAATTTAAAAAACTCTCCCTTGGTCCCTTTCAATTTTTTGAGAAGGTAGGTCCATCAAGTTTTATATTGCAAGATTTACAAGGGAAGAAAAAAATTCTTCATGTCAATGGATTATACTCAAAAAAGTATTTTTCTTAAAAAAGAACAAAATTTCTTTAGTACAATATGTAAAATATTTTTATTCAAAAAAATTGTGTTGTAAAGTATTCCACCTTTGAATAACACATTGCAAGTTTCTCTCAATCATGGAAATGTCATCTTTTAAAGAAATAATAAAGAAAGTGAAACTATAAATTGAAATCTAAATATTTAGTCTATTTTAGAAAACTTTGAATTAGCATATCCATTTAAAATGAAGAGATCCTTTAGATTTTTAGTTAGTTGGAGAATCCAAATTGTTGTGAATCATATTTGAAAAGTTATCTTTATAAATGCATCAATTATTATGAAGTTTTAGCATCTTTTACTTCAATGGTCATCCAAAAGTCATAACGAGTAGGTGTAATCTCTTGATTCATTTATTTTAATTTTTTTCAGAGTGTAATTCAAAAATATGTAAAACTTTAAAGTTAAGAGGTCTCATCATGAGCCTGCTTACCATGATCATAAGAAACTAATAAACTTGAAATTATCATTATTGGTAACCCAACTGAGATAATGGCTCATAGTAAAAATACCTTGAGAAAAGAGATCTCATTACAAGTCAGCTTGTTCAAATTTATTACAACCTATGAATGGCATTATCTTTTTCTGGTCAGCAAACTAGGATAGTGACTTTAAAGAAAATAAAATAAAATAGAAAACAAAAAAAATCATTACCTACGAATTTTAAATGTGAATAGGATATTGGTTCATTTTGGTTAAATTGTAACCCTGTCAAGGCTATAAACGCCCGCTGACCGTCGAGGCTCTACTATGCTAAGCTTAAAATTATTATTACTTTACCTTTCTAACCTATCAAAGCCTGATTCATTCAAAATAATTTTTCATCTATAACAAACCTGGAAGAACCTTTTTGAATAAAATAGGTTATCTTATTTCAAATTTATCTATATCAATTTGTATTTCAATCATTTATAAATTTATGAAAATTTTCTTAAAAAATTAACATTTTATTTTATATCGCAGAGATTCACTGATTCGACGAGTGTGTCACCAATTATTATGGTACTCAAAAAATCCCCATTTTCCTTAGAAGTATTAGAAGGGATAATGGGGACCCTTTAAAATATTTAGTATAAAGTTTACTTGTTTAATTAAGTTAAGTTTATTTCTCTTATCTTTCCAAATAAAACAAGAAAATTTAAGGAGAAAATCACTTTTCCATATAAAAATAATCTTATTAAAACATGGAAAACAAAGAAAAATATGAAAAGGGACAATCACATTAAAAAACACACGTGAATGTCGAAAATATATGAAATGCGCTAAAAGGAAATGCCAAATTGTGAAATCTTGAAATTTCGAAGCTCCGATATCCCGAAATGCCGAAGCTCTGAAAAGCCAAAATGGAGATATGCCAAAACTCCAGAATTTCATCAATTAAGAAAGCATTGATATCGCATTCTGTCAGATGACAGATTCCAATATGTCAACATCTCGCTATTTCACTATTTTTCACATCACATTTTCACTAAAGCATGTCACAATGCCCGATATCAACACACTGACAAGTGAAACGCTGATATAACGAAAATTGTCAGTGTCACATGAACAAGCGTTTAAAAATTAAATAACCACCTTATGTGTTTCTAATCTCAAGGCTTTCAAATTATTTGTAATGATTTTAAGTTAATGCAAAGGGATTTCCCATAAGGCTTTCATTGAATTGATATGACTCCTGTATCTTTTAAGTGATTTTTCTGCTTATCTCAGTTCGTTTCTTGAAAGGTAAATCCTAATAAAGAGAAGCATAAATATATGACCAGGTTAATAAAAGCATGGAGAAATTCCAAAATTCAGCAATAACTAGTCTTGTGACCTGAAAAATGGTTCCTTTGTTTACGGATACTACATGCACCCAAGATGCAGGTTCTTTTAGCTAGGAGGGAATCTATAAGTTATTCAAAGACAAAAGTCCAAGGATAATTGAGAATCAAGAAGCTATTGTTGACAATTCTCTGCCAAGGGACATAGATTCATGGATCGATGTAGCCAATTCATTCCTTCATAGAATTTTCGCCCGTCCTAAAATTCTCCCATAGACAGATATGGTGAGGTGGGTCGTGGACCATGTAGACATAATGGAAAGGCTATTTATTACTTCAAAGAAGACATTAATTGGTTCCTTCAAGCCAGAATATCTACGAAGAATTTACCAGCTACCACAATGCCAAAATAAGCATGATATATAGTTCGTCTAGAATTTGATGCATAAAAATCCAAACCCTACAGAACTTATCAAAGAATGGAGAAAAGACACAAATAAACACAAGCGAGAGGACAGGGGTATGTATTCACTGACTTATCTTGTTGGCCCTTTCTCCAAAATTTCTGCTATGTTTTGTCGTCTTTATGGTTATCCGAATACTCAGAAGTTTTATGAAGAGTGGGTGCCTTTGATTGAAACCGCCTCTAACAGTTATATCATGGACTAGGAAAATATTCTGTCAAATAATTTGGGTACTCAAATTCATAATTATAGGCAAAAGCGTAATGTAGTGGAAAGGACAACTTCTCCCTTTTTAATCAGTGCCTACATTATGGATATAATATGATTTTCCTACGAATTTCCACCCTTGGGATGGAAATGGACTATTCAGTATGCCTCCCCTATTCATGTTTACTTTGACATTCTATGGGAATCTGAGTACCATTCCAATCTCTATAAGATTTTCCGTGAAGTGATGCTTCCCATCCATCAAGAAGTCTTTGGTAATAAAGCATCGAGACTCACTATTGAAGTGAATAGAGACCTGGAGCCATTAGGGAAATGGTTTGGAGAAGAAAAATTTACCTATGTTCGATTTTTCGGTAGCCTAGCCCATCCCCATGTTTTGTCGTTGTTTTTTCCAGATAAGTTGTTAGCCAAATAAATTTCCTATCAGACAGTTGGACAGGGCCTAACTAAATTTCTCAGAGATGCAAAGAAAATTGTCTTGCCATGTTTCCCTATATTTTCTTGTGGAACATATACCTTAGAAAATTTCAAGCATTGTTTACTTGAAATTGATAAATTAAAAGTCGTTTGTTTTCTAGTGGTACCAAACTGACAGTTTGAACGAAATGGAATTGCTAACAAATTAAAGTGCTAGTTCCTAATGAGACTCCATTTCAATTTCTTTGGAAAGGAGCTCAATATGCCTTGGAGGAGGATCTAAACCGACAATCTCAATTGATAGGAGCCTATGATAATGCAACCATGGATAAAGCTGTTGAGTTACAACTGTTAATGAAAGAAAAGGATCAAAGGATTTCTCAGTTGGAGCAAAGTTTCCAAGATGAAAAAAAGTGATAAAGTAGCAATGGCAATTGAATCTACCAATTTGCTAAAGAATTTTGATAACATAAAAGTGCAATTTGAAGCAGAAGTCAAAGATAAAGAGCAACAAATACTATAGTTACAATAAATAATTGACCAGCTAAAGGATAATCCTAAAATAAATGAAGTCTGAAATGAAGCATCAGAGTTGGATATCCTCTTGAAAAAGCAACAACATATTTTCTGTCACAAGTTATATTTAATTCATGACTTATCCAAAACCAATGGTTCTTTAGTCACTCAAGTTTCAGAGTTGAGGAAATTTTATGAAGAGATTGATGAAAAAATATGTCTTCATAGATTGGCCGGATAACACAGAAGGAAGAACAACTAATATTCCTAGAATTGAAGAGTCACAAAAGGATATTGTATTGGACGATTGGGACATAAAAATGGGAAGTGAAGAAATGGCTATCATTAGAGCCAAGAATCTTGCCTCAAACCTCACTAAATACATTACCGATACTCTAATATAGGTTAATCTGATAGAGGAATGCCCAAAATACACCTTTCCAAATGTCATAGTCTTGAAAAAATCATGGCAAGAAGCATCTAGAAATAAGAGTAGAGATATTCAAATTTTATCTAAATGAGACTTGGAAAGTTATCAACAATTCCTAGTAAAACCACATAGTCAGTGGCTCACCCTGAGGTGTCTCTCAAATGCAGCAACTAAAATTCTTCCAACACTTAACGATGCAGTGTTAATGGGACAAATGCCCATGCATCTAATGCATCCCCCAAGCTAAAGATGATGACAGATATTTGCAATCTCAAAGAACAAATGAAGAATGGATATGGGAAAAAATCATGGATATTTTTGCAAACGATTACTATTTTTCTATCCTTTATCTTAGTCTAAGTTGTTCGAGGCTTTATAGAAACTTTATTTGTAAGTTTATTATTTTTGTAATATTAATAGACTATTTAAATCTCTTTCATGTATTTAGAAAGGGGTCTAGAATTTTGACAAGGTAGCTTTGAACTTGCATTATTTTTTGATCAGAAGTTATCTAATTGGAAGCTGAGCCTGAAAGTTGTCTTTTCATATACAAAGCACTGATGCATCAGGTACTATTATCTTTGTATTATTGCTGCATGTTATTGAATTAGATAGTTATCTTATTTTGATGTTCTATCATTATATAAGTTACTTTGAAAACAATATGTCATTGTCACTATTGATATGAAGTATTGAATGATTTGTGATTATATATGAAATAACGAAATATTTTATGTGGTGCAGTTTTAATCAACTAAATTAATTAACTATTTAATTATTTTAGTTTCTTATGCATGCTTTCTTTTCTATAAAGTATTAAATGATCTATATTGTTATGTACTTTGTGAAATCTTTCTATTAGATCACATTAAAAGAAGTTTTATCACGGGAAATAGTTAGAATAATTTTTAGTTTTATCATTATCTTTAAAGTCATTCCATCACTTTGGTTTCATTTCTCTTTTTTATTAAGAATCTCTTTAAATGGGAAACTGGTCTCTTTATCCCCAGTCAGACCCACCTATTTCAACAGAAAAGGAGTTGCTTTAATCTCTGAACTGGGTGGTATTCCCTGATGTTGAGGCAGTCAATTTCCAGCCTTCAACAATTTTCTAGGAGTTTGATGGAGGCTTCTTTGCATGATCTTCTTGTCCATTATTTCCCATGTTTTCAATATGAATTGATTTCACACTAGCTTCATTTAGATTAGTGTGATTAAACAACAAAAATGAATGATGAATATAATTGTGTAAAGCGCCAATGTTTTACATCAAATCTTCTGGTGAGTCTAAAGGAAGATTCAATGTTAATGCTTGCTTCATAAACTATTCTATAAAACTTTGAACATTCTTACCTTTATCTTATCTCAAGTTTTTCCATTCCATCATGGCTTTTTTTCCTCTAACATAATGTGTAAAATTTCCCTCTTAATGTTGAAACAAACTCATACCATGAGGAAAGGAGTTTACCATTATGCTGACTACCTTTTTGAAATTTACTCTTCCACCATACAAGATTTGTGGTTCCCATCCAAAGAGATTCCAACTAAATATTTTCTTTGTCCTCTTCGATCCGTTGTATCCAAAAATACACGTCTATTTCTCTAATCCAATTGTTTAGCTTCTCTACATTAGCTTCTTCATTAAACACGGGCAAACAAAATTTTACATCTAACATTAAAAATGGATTTTTAGAAGCATTTATTTGATGGCTATTTTAATGACTAGAATGAGAGGAAGAGGAAGAGGAAGAGCTTGAACCTGAATATGGAGATTCAGGAGGTTCTCCTCCACCTCCTCGGTGCATTGACATATTGTCATCTGTTGAAGTTTCCTCTTTCTTTCCTTCTTTTTCCATTCTTTTTTCATAATCTGCAAACAACTTTTCCACCTGATCTACCATCTGGTAGAGGGCCTTGTAGAAATATTGCTTATCCTTTTTGTGAATGTCATTATACTCCATTTTATTTCTTCATGTTGTACGTCTAACCTCGACATTTAAATACTTGAGGTTTCCTTCACCCTCTTTGATTTTAGCCTTCTTAAGCATCCACCCTCATAATTCACATCAAAGAAGGCCACTCTGATACCAATATGATCCAATATATTTTCTTTAGTGATGTTAAACAAAATTTCTTAAAGAGAATGAAAATAACATAAATTTGACATTCATGAAGAAGCAAAAAAAATAAGGAAACAGAGAAAATGCACCAAGATTTGTTAATAGAATTCACTCACAATGTGTGAGCTACATCTCTGGGCCCAACTTCAAAGTGGAGAGCGCTCTTTATTATCTCAAAAAAATAATGGAAAATACATGGAAAGATACATGGAAATACCTCACTTATGGAGATGACCCAAAAATATTCTACTCTGATCCTTATTCTTACTGCACTAGTGGATTCCTTGTGAAATTTTATGAACAAAATGACTATAAGCTTCATATGGTTATGTCACCTTCACCTATGGATCCCTTAGGGAATCTTCAAGATGCCACATTAATTTAGAATATTCTAAGAATATTCTTAAATAATATTCCATAGAATATACATTAGGAATCGTTTTCGAAAATTATGCCTAGGGTGGGCCACGTGCCCTATGTGCTAAGTTCTCTCCATTTCATCATGCATTGGTATGCCAAATTAATATGGTCGGGTTTTACGTATTAGCCTGGGTGTATTAAATAATGCCACGTGGTGGCATATTGGTTGGAAAAATACAATAATAGGTGGTGGTTGGCGGGGGTCCTCAGGTCAAACCCCACGGGATCCCCTTTTATAACAATAGCCATGCTAATATATTATACCGACACAAACCAACATAACCAAGAATATATAATTGGTGCCTTGGTTATAGCCATACATTATATATGGCGTATATTAAAATAGTTAACATGTTGGTTTGTTTTACAACTATACCATATACCTTATATAATCCATCCGGTTTCACATGCCTACATCAAATTCCCATGTGCTTTGTTTCATTTGATTGTTAGAGTTTAAATGTAGAATGGTTTGTTTGTATTACAAATCACATGCATGACCCATTGGTTGGGCTCTGGTCTATCTCCGACAAGGTTGAAGGTTCAAATCTCATGCACTCCAACGAACTTGCTCTTTGAACCACTTTTGAATACCCTCAGGGTGGCACATGTCACCATATGATTATGCCATATTGCAGTTCCTTATTGATCCATGAATATGCCTAGTCACCACGCGACACAACTTGCAACATCATCATTGAATCATCATCATGTGTTCTACCATGTTAGCTATGGATCTTGATTTTCTAACTGGGTTTCCATGTGGGAGGTTGTGGGAGTTCCATATGGCACCGTGGGGTCCCACCTGTAAATTTTTTTTACTATTTGTGCCAAAATTTAGATGAGCATAATTTTTTCATAGAGACTCAGATTGAGCTGTCGTAAACACCGTTGGAATATGTTGCGATGAGATCTACAACATGGTGTTGATTTTGATGAGACTTGAGGACTTCAAATTCTGATCCTTTTTGGATCCTCCTAGATCAGTCGAGAGATCTTAGAAAATATAAACTTTATCATGATATGAGCTATAGATCAAAAGTTATGACTATTTGAAATTTGACCATGATACCTTGATATCAATAAATATGCCATGTGCCACTCACTGATTGGCCCACGTGATGGCTTGCCCCACCATTATTTGAATCTAATGTGGCAATCCATGTCCTTCAGACCTTACCATGTCATCTCACCCATCCCTCTCAAGTATACAACCATAGTCTAGAACCCCCCAAGGTCCCAATACCTCGAGGAATGAGACATGAATGTTGGCATCACTTATTGTGGGCATTCCCATCAACCTTGGCCCCATCATCCTTTATTAAAAATATGGCATGACTACTGTTGGACTTCATAATTGATACATTTTCTTACCTTATTCTCTTATATTTATATTATTTTTCCAATCTTTTTGTGTGTATAATATAATAATTTGTGTGAAATAGATTTTAGAAAAAGGGTCAATATATTTTCATTGCTTTGTCTCTTTGATGAATCGATTTAGATCACGAAAAACAATGTTTATTTACAGTTTGAATTGTTATTTGAACATGAATATTTGATATTGGAGGTTGTTCCCTGGAATAGTAAAGGAGAAGTGGACTATGCAGAGCTGTTCAAGCCGAACGAGATCAAATTCTATTATTGAGAAAATCAGTTGAAGAAGAGACCTCGACTCAGCTATTCTAGGAAATAATGGAGATTTTCATGATTTGAATTAAGCATCCTGAGAATCCTTAGATTCTTAGGATCTATTTCTATTTGAAATATAATCAATTTTTAATATAAAAGATGGATTGAACCTCAATAGTTTAGGTTGAATAATTTGAATTGAAGTTGTAACTATTTTAATCTATATAGTAATCTTTACAGACATTTCGTGTGACTTGTTCATTATGATTTAATGAATAATTTCATTGTTCAACTTAATGCATGAAACCAAGTTACTATAAGGCAATAAATTCCATTAATTTTGGGCCTAGCCTTGGAACTGCTACTGTCCTTTTATGTATCAATAAGTTTTTATTTCACTTTCATGTTCTGTCATTTACTTATCTAGTTTATTCTCTAGATATATTCATCATCAATTGTATTTATTGTTAAAGTGTGTTTTAAAACATTACAATCGATATCATAAAGTTAGATTCATTGCCATTGGTTTCTTGGAATGTTATTTCCTTTTGTTGATTCCCGTTGGTTAAAGTAGATTTATTAATTCTCAGGATAAGGTATCGTTTCTATTGAATTCATTTATAGATATAGTGTTGTTCCAATCCTATAGATGTTGTTCCCTAGGAAACAAATTTATAATTTATTGGATTTATTTACTTCTTTAGTAGGAGATTTAATGATTTCGATTTCATTAGTAGTTTTTCTCATTTAGACTAGAAGTCTAGGAGTTAAGAATGAGTTATTCCTTTTAGCAAGCATGAGTTGTTCCTTTCATTCATATGCCTTTGATTTTTATTAAATTCAAACAAGTAAAAGGGCACTAGCATAATTTCTTGTACAAACTGTGTGGAAAACCTTAAAATAAACAGAGGAAACCTTGGGTTGATATGTAATGTCCAAGTGATTAGTTTTTTTTGTCAAGGAAGTGCTAAGTCATGCCCGTAAAGGGTTGGGTATTAAAGTTGAAAGGTAAGAAGTTGCGCACATACTAAGTAAAAATCTTGTGCTAGTGACTACCCTCAGCTGATACATTTAGATTGATTTATGTGTATGACTAGAAAGAATCCTAGGACTAGGAACCCGATAGATATAGATAAAAAATCTACCCCAAAAACCACCAAAACCCAAGGTTAATTTGGCCTTCGAAGAGCAACATTTATAGACTAAATCACTCATCGATATGAGTCTTAAGAATTGGTAGGCCCTCCGAGTGAAATATGGCAAGGGTTCTACTATTTCCCCTCGTGTAGTAGGATCATCTGTTATAGGTAATGCTGAGATTCACAACAAAACTATAGGATTTGAGAAAATATTTCAAGTTACATTTGTTGGGCACCTTATTCCTTCTAGTAAAAGTGAGGGACAATCTTGCAATTTAAGAGAGGGGGAAGGTGAGACAAGTGAGCCATACCCACAAATTTTTGAGCCGAAATTCCTAAAAAACCTATTGTGAGGAGAGAACCTGAAGTTCCTGATCTAAATAGTGCTGTGAGACTTGGTTAAGGTCAGAAACTCAACAAAATATTACTTTACAGATAATACCTCTGGATCATGAGATTCTTGAATATTATTGGCAGATTTTTAACCAAATGGCAAACACATGAACAAGAACCCAAACTACAACCATAGAATATCCTATTTTCGATGCACATAAAAGTGCACCAATGAAGGCCATCCCATTGCAGAATCTTCCAAATTTCCATGGAATGGCTTCTGAGGATGCTGATGCATTTGTACTTGAATTTGATGTTTTATGCCAAGGTTATGACTATACTACTGATCTTGAAAAATCAAAATTGTTTCCTTCTACCTTAAAAGGAGTTGCATTACGTTGGTTCATGGGACTACGAGTTTGGTACTATAAACTCATGGGATCAAATGAAAGAAATGTTTCTAACTAAATATCAGGACTATTGTCGTTATGGAGATTTAAAAGAGGAAATATTTAACATTATTTCAAAATAATATGAGACTCTCGAAGAATATGTTGAAAGGTTTCAATATAATCTATAAATATCACCATAAGATACCCTACCCAAAGATGTATTTGATTACGGGTATGGAATAAGAATGGATAGAAACACTTAATATAATGGGACAAAGTGATATTTCTAAAGAAGAATATGGTGATATCATAAAATTGTGTATCGGGTGCTCACAAGGAAGTACACGAACCAGACCTAGAATTCGCGATCACCTCAGTAGATCTAGCAGAATTGTAGGCAAAGAAGTTACATGGCAGAAATTGGTAATATTTAAAAAAAATTAAAATTGATATTTTGAGTACATTGACTACATAGTTGGATGTGTTAGAGGTGAAGCAAAAACATGTTGATGCATAGTAGGCCCTAGCTATTTTATGTCCTCGCTTTCAGAAGAAGCATAATCCCAAAGAATGTTCATTGGACACAATTGAAATATGTGCTATCTACGAGAAGGATCATTGAGTTGAATGATGTCCCTAACTTCCTGGATTGAAGGTTGTATTCAAGGAAGCTACGGAATACACAAAACTGACATATCTCATGGCACAATGATAGCAGTGGAAAAATCACCCTCTAGGTATGATGCAGGATCATTCCCTGTTTTATTTTGGACAATATGCTCAACAATAGATTCCTGATCAACATGGCAGGGTCAAACATATTTTAATACCATCTAGACATATCAGCCATTTTTTGTGCTGCATTGGACCCTCATGGCTAAGCCAATATTATCCTACATCTTCATGGAAAAATCCACCAAATATTTCATAACCTTCACAATGGGAAAACTCATCTATTCAGGGACTAATGTGGTCTCAGAATTGGCAACACACTGCGAGACCAATTGATCAATCAACTAGTACATTTCGCTAGTCACAAACACCATTGCATGCTCCCCTTCAATTACCCCCAAATTTCCATCGCTTTTACGTTCTCAATTACCTTCTCAACTGAATCCTAATCTGAATAATAAGCATGTCCAATATTTTGAGATTTTGTAAAACTCAGATCGTGGCTCTACCTCATTTGAATGAAATGAGCTATGAATAAGGTTTGGATGAAATGTTTTTCCAAAATAATGTACAGAAAACCAAGAGCAGGAAAATGATGAAAATCCCATCGAGGAAAAACCCCAACAGGAAAATCCTTCTTCCACTATAATTTCCAATGAAACATAAACATCTGACAAGATAGCCAAATGACAAGAGATGCCAAAACTAAGGACGTCGATCCTCCATTCCTCAATAGACTTACCGTGATCAAAACACCTATTTATTCTTATTTTTATCTCATATGGGAATTAAAAAACTTATGTATTAAAATTCTCCTTCTCTAGGCTATTCAGGATGTCCTGATTTATGCTAAAACCATTAAAGAACTTTGTGTTAAAAATCCTTGGAGGAAACCAAAGGACCCTCCTACAGTCCATGTTCTTGGGAAACTTTGTGATCTCATCCTGGAAAAATAGATACCTATTAAATATGACCCTGAAAACCCAATAGTTATTGTTCAAATTCAGAGTCATAGTTTCCCAAACACCCTAGTGGACTTAAGAGCGACAATAAATATTTTAACCATAGACACTTGTGGAATCCTTGGAATGATGTAATGTCCCTTCTTGGTGAGATAGCTTTGATAACACTTAGAGATGTTGATTTTGATATAATGATATGATATTATGCATGACAGACTTATGTACATGCTTATATGCTATAGACCTGGTTTGGGTCACTTGGTTGTTGTGTGCTTATGATAATATCTATGGTTGTGTGTATAAGAATTGATTTTGGTTAAGAGAATATTATCAATGTTTTCTATTTTGGTATCCTATTTTGGACATAGGTGTATGACATGAATGGTGATTCAATATTGAGACACAGATCCATGGATGATCATGGTTATGTGTAACATATGGTTAATTATTATTTATGGATGATACATGATTTGTATGATTATATGTGCACAATCTCATACTAATCATTTTGTGGCAGGGGTCTTGGTCATTGCCAACAAGGATGCTCAAGTTATAAATGACTACGGAAGTCATTTCTCCAAAACCAAAATGACTGTGGAAGTCATGCATAATATTTGGTAAAATGTGAATAAGTTAATTATGAAATTCATTTGATTTATTTGATCTATGAGATTGTGATATGTGCAGGTCTTAGAAGAATACCTTACCGACGAACCATCAGATGGGTATGAGCTCACAATCAGTACCTTAAGGTGAAGCGTGAAGTTTCAAAGAAAAGTATATGAGAATCCATGGAAATTAGGGTGCGGAGTCCTAAATCCATGAAATCTAAAGACATGGAGTCTTGGATATATAATAAAAGGATTAGGGCACGGAATCCTAAATCCAGGAAATAGAAAGACATGGAGTCTTGAATCGATGATGAAATTTTTGGGGTGCGGAGTCCTGAATATTTAAAAATATCAAGGTGTGGAATCTTGGATCCTTAGAGTAGATCAGGGTGCGGAGTGCTCAATCTACTAAGGCACAGAGATGCATACAAAAGGGGTGCGGAATCCCTATTATCTGGAAGAAAAATATCACTCATGGGCAGCTCACAGATGAATTTCCGTAAACAAAATCTCAGTCCTAACAATTTTGGAGTGACTTTCTAAAAATATAAAGTCATGTCTACCATTTCAACTATGACTGTCCAAAAATAGTAAATCACCTCCAGTCAATGGGTAATCAAGTATACTTGAAGGAAAATCACTTAACTTATGATTAATCAATCATAATAGTTCAATCTCGACTTAATCTTCAATATTATTATTATATTTTATGAGACTATGATATTATTATTAAAAAGGAATTATATCTCCTGAATCACTTCGCACCTCTCTCCTTGATGATTCTAATGGCTCTATGTAACTCTCTCTCTCTCTTTTAATAACACATTACACTATTTTATGCACTCATCAAAGAATGGCATATTCCTCTTACACTCATTAAATACATGTCATAAAATATTCCTCTTACACTCTCTTTAATGCATGTGTTACACTCTCCTTAATTAAGGCATGCATACCTCTCCTTAATGGCATGAGTTACACTCATCTAAATGGAATACAAGGCATGCATATTACTCCTCCTTTATGACAAGAATTTTTTGCTTCTCCTATATATGTGTCTCATATATTCTCACTTGGGGGGGGTGTATTGGGTACCAAGAGTTGGAGAGATTTGAAAAATATGAGAGGGAGAGACTTGGAGAGTAGTCAATTTCTTTTGAAATGAATTTGAAATTCCGAAACTAAATTACTAATTATCTCTACATGGTGGAGCTGACCATGAGTGGTATTTAGAGGAAGTGAAACTTACCTTCCTCAAATTGCCTTGTATATATCTCTATTGCTGTATTTTGGTACTGCTTGTGAGCTCTTACAGCTCAGGGGTTCCAGGGGGAGAAGTTCTCCTTGGATATGGTTGGGTGGAAAACTGAATGGTTCAAATGAGTTGGTTAAGGGATCAAAGGTGGATCATATTCTCAACGATTGGAGCTGAATATCTCTTCAGGTATAATTTCCATTGACATAAAATTTTAGTATAGCTTTAGCATAAAATAAAAAGTAGACATTTAAATTGTTGTAAGCATCTAATTTTGGTTTAGGCTTATGTTATATAGAATATTATTGATTAGTTAAAAATGAAGACTAGATCATCTATATGTATGGATGCTTAGATCTCAATATTGGAGTTACTATTGGTGTAGTTTATGGTACTAATCTTGGTATTGTAGCATTTGAGAAAGGAAAGCCAAATGTTGTTGAAGGTAATTGCAATAAATAAATTCCAAAGGACTTGGGTAAGTATTTCACGATTTATGGTTTTCTTTCAAGTAATTAGATGCATGTTTTAGAAATGGTTTTAGGATAGTTTGCAAAGTGTTTGACAAAATCTGTGAATGACTAATGTTATCAATTTATTTATGCATGAATAAGTGCTAACTTGCAGCTTACATCGGAAGTAAGAAAATGGGCATGTACCCAAAATATACCTAGAGGAATTACATAATCAACCCTTAAAATAAAATGAAAAAATGATGGAAACTAAAATATGGTTTGGAAGATCAAATATTTGAGGTAAGTTTGAGATAAATTCCAGTTATGGCTTATGTTTCATATTCTTATCAATAATTTAATGTTTTGTTATTCAAGTTGTTGTAATAGTACTATTAGAATTTTGGCAGAATGCCTTAGTGGCTGTAGCATTCAGGGCTGCCATGTGTTTGTCAAATTATAGAAATTGGTGCAATAATCTTGTCAAATCATGTCAAATGAATTAGCTTGTGGGTGGTAAAATGTTTCAAGAACTCATGTGGTGGATTTAGAAATGCATGAGTTCAATGAGAATATCTTAGTAGCATAAGTCTGGGTTGTTTTTCCTCATGTGGAGTTGTAGTTGTAAGTTTTCATTCCATATGTTTGACAAAAGTCATAAATGAAACATTTAGGCTATAAATTTTTGTTTTTTTCAAGAATCACATTCTTGGTCGTTTTGAATTCGATTCAGCCCAACATCAGGGGGTATCCGTGCCTATTGGTCCTGTAACCCCGGATTTGATTCCAAATAAATACTTTTCAGAACCCAGATCAGAAATCTGGGTGATTTTGCAGTTTGCTGCTGTGAGGTTATGTGTGTCTGTTGTTGAGTCTTTGACGAAAGACTAAGATTATTTAATCCTTGTTTTAAGATGCCAACATTTAAATTTTCAATTTCTGAATTTTATGAGATAAATGTGTTGAAGAATAACCTTAAATTCATTGTTGCCAAGTGTTTAAAAAAAAAAAAAAAAGCCTCAATGAACTGTAGAGTGCATGTCTGCAAAGTGTTTGTCAAAATTCTTGAATGGCTATAGCTTTTGTGCATATAAATTGTTAGTGTTACTATAAATTATAAATAAAATATTTAGTGGGTGTACCTTCCTATGTCTGCCAGTTTTGGTATGAATGTGAAAATGAATTTAATAATTCGCTGAAGTATGATTAGAGAATAAGACATTTGTTTCTTGTATTATCTAAAGCTTTCATAAATAAATAAAAAGGTTTGGTGTTGGAAACAATTTTACAGACACTAATTCTTTAGGATTTTGTGTGACCTCTACTTCTCTATATTATTGATGGTGGGTAAGGTGGGACCTTACAAATGACAACATTTAAACCAACCTCCATTATGTTGGAATTGGATGACAGATTGGTAGTAAAACCAAAGGTCACTTTGAATGATATTTTCATTTCAGTAGATTCCTTGGAACACCCACTAAAATATTTGGTTCTCAATCCTAGAAATTGGTTGGATGGGCATCCTTTCATATTAGGCATGCCATGGATGGAAACAAAAAATGCATATATCAGGTGCTAGACAGGAAATATGACAATTGCGAAAGGGACTACCATTAAAAATCTTGTTCTAAACCTGCATGCAAGAACCAACCTTGATTCGATAATTACCAATCAATTCCCCCCAAATATTAGGAAGGAAATTTGCGTTCTCCTCTTAATTTGGATGAAGCTCTTATTTTTAAAAGAAAAAATGAGGATATTGTAATTAATGGTTTTATTAACTGACCTTATACTATTAGGATTCCAACATGTCAAAGGTTAAAACCTATGCTTAAAAATGAGGCTTAGGGAGACCCATTGGAGGTTCTGAACAAATAAAATATACTCGCAATTGCAGTTCATAAGAGTGTTCCCATCGAAATTGATCCTAGAAAGACTTTGAACATTAATGCTAATCTTGATGACCTACAACGTAACAAATTCATCTAAATCCTCCAGAAATATAAACATGCTTTTGCTTGTGAATATTATGATATGAGAGGAATCGACCCCCAACTATGTATACAACACATTTATATAGAAAACAAATCTCGTCCAATTTTCCAGCCTCAAAGAAGATTGAATCCACACCTTAGGGATATAGTAAAACATGAATTTCAAAAACTCCTTGATGTTAATTTCATATATCCTATTTTTGACAGCAAATGGGTTTCACCGCTAGTTGCAGTCCCTAAGAAAAATGACAAATGGAGAATTTGTGTGATTACATAGAATTGAATAAAGCTACATAGAAATATCACTTTCCTCTTCCATTTGTAGATCAGGTCCTTGGCACTCTTGCAGGAAAGAATTTTTTCTCTTTCTTGGATGGTTTTAGCAAACAAAATCAAATACAGATTGCTCCTAAAGATCAGGAAATAGCCATGTTCACCTATCCTTGGGGAATGCTTACATATAGAGTTTTACCATTTGGGTTGTGCAATGCACCAACCACTTTTCAGAGGGTTATCTTGAGTATTTTTTCTGAGTTAATCAGTGAAGGGATTAAACTATACATGGATTATTTCACTCCTTATGGTAGTGAGTTTGACCAAGATTTGTGGAATTTAGAAAAATTTCTTGAACGATTCATAAGTACCATATTATGCCTTAATAATGAAAAGTGCCATATGATGATGAAAAAAGGCATAGTTCTAGGGAATTTGATCCAGATTTATGCAGGAACGCAACATAATACAAAAATAACCATAAACGTAGAGATGCAACGGAAATAATGCGTCATTTCATTAATATCAAATAATAGAAATATGCTTACAGACATAATGGAAATAAAATAGCTAGGCTGCTGGTAGCGAATCTTTGAGAAGATATGTGGTGGCTACAGACCTCTAAAATATGTTACAATGAGGCTCAAGGGCATATTTATTATTGAGAAACAATGGAAAAACTGAAACGTCCAAAAACCTAACTCTAGGAGATGAAGCGCCAAAACTATGGGCCCCGTTTGGGTAAATTGGTGTTTCAACTTCCCAGGGACGTAACTTTGGCATCCGATCTCCGTTTGACACGCTCAATAGCTCGTTAGAAATATCTATCTGAGGACTACAACTTTTGAGTGAGAAATATTCTTCTACAACCCATGTTTCTCCCCATTTTCCCAAAAAGCATCGTTTAGGGGCTCAAAACGGCTCTGGAAGTTTAGGACGCGAAAAACTGCTATAAATAGTAAGCTGTGCTGCAACTTAAAAACTGAACGAACTGATGGTGGGGGTTAAAATGGAATAGGTGGGTGGCCACCAATATCTACCTAGATCATTAAGGCCCCAAAATGGCTCCAGGAGTGTAGGACTCGAAAACCTGCTAAAAATAGTAAGTGGTGCTGAATGTGAAAAGATGCAAGAATTGATCGTGTGGGTCTAAATGGATTAGGTGGGTGGCCACCGATATCCACCTGGATCAACATTACATCTCTATTGCATGCATTCAGGTATACCAGGAAAATATTAAGGTAATTATCATGCTTCCTACTCCTAGGAGACTAATTGAGGTAGTTTCCTTGGCTATGCTGGTTATTATCGTCATTTTATGATAATTTTTTCAAAGATTGTAGCACCATTGTATGTATTGATAGGGGATACGGAATTTGAATGGACTGAAATGTGTGATGTTGCTTTTGTAGATATGAAAAAGTTTGTCTCAACAACCCCCATGTTACGTGGGAAAAATTGGAATTTTCCATTCAACATTTCACTTGATGCATCAGATACAATAATAGGGGTTGTACTTGGACATGAAGAAGATAAAAAGCCTTACGCCATTTTTTATATCAGTAAGAATCTTACATTGATAAAGCTAAAATATACAATGATTGAGAAAGAATTATTAATTGTTGTTTATTCTATTAATAAATTTTGTCACTATATAGCAGGATACCTAGTCTATTTATATAATGATCATTATGCCATTAGGTATTTGGCCAATAAACCTATTATTAATGGTCGAATAACTTGCTAGTTGTTGCTATTACAAGAATTCAATATCACAATAAAATATTGACTGGGGAAGGAAAATATTTTTGTGGATTTTCTGTCCAAAATTCTGTTAGCAGTTGACTCTTCACATGTGGAGGACCAATTTCCAGGAGAAAATTTGTTCATTGTGACAATCAAAACACCTTGGTACATTGATGTCGCTAATTACCTAGAATAAGGGAAATTTCCAAGAAAAATAATCTCATTGTTCAACGCAGTGCACGGCTCTCCTAAATCGACAAGTATCTTTTCCATAGAGGCTATGATCTTAAAATCCGTAGATGCATTAGGGAAGGCGAAAGTTATGATATTCTGAAAGCTTGTCATGATGAACCCTGTGGTAGGAATTTCATTGATCTAAGAACTGAGCATAAAAATTTACATATTTTGTTATTACTGGTCCACAATATTTAAAGATGCCAAGAAATATTTCCATAGATGTTCGAGCAGGGTCCCCTAGGACTGGACTTGGAGACATTTTTGATATATTTTTGAATATTTTGTAAGTTTATTCATGTGCAGCACAATTCAAGGGGCTTTGGGGTGGGTCAAATCCCTTCATGAGTTGTAATGGGTAAAAAGGGTAGAACTAGGGGCCGCAAACCACAGTTTGCAGACCTTAGATTAGTGCAAGCTAAAAATATAAATAGGAATCTAGATCGAGTCAATAGGAGATATATGATGATGAATGTAAGTGATCTAGCTTTGTTTTGACGAGGACATGGAGAGGTTTTGGTTTGTTACTGACGCGGTGTGGACTGTGCAAAATGTTAATACTAATGCTATCAAGCAAGCGCAGTTGACTATGGAATTTGAAGGTCGTGTGTTAGATTGGTTCATGGGATATATAGACAAGAACGTTGATCCCACGGTTAAGAAGATTAAGACCACTTTGAAGCATAAATTTAGGAAGGCAAAGTCCTACGCACAATTCGTGGTAGAATTAAAAGATATTAGACAAGAACCGAATGAACCTATCTGGGAAGCTGACCAATGACGAAAGTACACCACAAATGAAGGAGGATTTGATTATGAGGATACGCAATATAATAAATGATTCATTTCCATGATTTTTCGACATCTACGTGGACCTATGGGTCAACAGAAGATTGATTCTCAGGCCGAATCTCTGGAAATTTGTATAAAATTGGAAACTGCGACCAGAGAGGATGCCCAGTTCGGAGCACTGCAAATTCAAAGTCAAATATAGGCTATGCACTTAGAAATTCAAAGCCTGGTGAGATATCAGGGTAAAGAAGTTGGCACAGATGTCTGGTACATACGCTGTAAAGGTGCGGGCCACACCAATTATTAGTGCCCTTTATTTTGGATTACTTGCAGCTGGGAAGGGGGGGCGAATCCGGTGCTCCCCAGAGATGCTGCTAGGCCTAATACCCCCACCCTATTGTGCGCTGATTGTAGGGTAGCTGGACGACATGATGTAGACCATTTCCCTCGGCTAGGAGCATATGTGCCAGAACTAAAGAAATAATGGTGCATATTTTATTCTTCAGCTGGTTAGGATGAATAACACTACTGGATGTTTGACCTAATGATAGAAAATGCAAACCTTTATAGATTGTAGGTCGACCCTTTGTAACGAGCATCTCCCTCTGGATGGGGAGGATCCCCAGCAAGAGGAAGGGGAGGGTGGATAGGTGGAGGTGCGGGTCGGGGAAGAGGGAAACTAATCTGCTATAACTATGGAGATGCTGGACATTATGTGCGTGACTGCCCTAATCCTATGCCACAATCCTGCAGGTACTATAGGCGATATGATAATCTAATTGGAGATTTCCCTGTGTTAATAGCTAAAATGTATGAAAAGAAGCATACGCCTATGAAAAAAATACAAATGATTAAATCTGAACCACACGATGACGGTTTGAGTGTAAATGTAATTACAAGCAGTGGTGTGGTCACTGGAGGAAATGAGGAAAATAAGGCTGATGCAGAACCACTAATCAGAAAGGCATCTGACAAGAAAGAAGGACTCAAACTGCAGAAAGAGAAAGAGACTTTCATTGAAGTGAGAAGGTATTTTGCTGCTGCAGGAGCGTCGAGATCAAAATCTAGCATAGAGCCAAATATGGACGATGAAGTCAAACCATTTCTACAAGCCTACATTAAGCTACTGTGCAATCAGAAGGTAGTAGATAATCTTTAGGCCTTAATATATAGTTTCACGGAAAAATAAGTACCTCGAACGGAGACTAACGATGTGAATAGTATTTATAATAATAAGAAGAGAACCAATCAGGAGATGCACATGAAATTGGAAGCTACTCCCAGAGAGGATGCCCAGTTCAAAGCACTACAAATTCAAAGTCAACTAGAGGCTATGCAGGAAAAGCAGCATATGCGTATGCAGAACATACAAATGGTTAAAGCTAAACCATGTGATGATGGTTTGAGTGTAATTGTAATTACACGCAGTGGTGTGACCACCGAAGGAAATGAGGAAAATAAGGCTGATGCGGAACCACTAATTAGAAAGGCATATGAAAAGAAAGAAGGAATCAACCTATAGAAAGAGAAAGATACTTTCATTGAAGCCAGAAGGGATTTTTCTTCTACAGGAGCGTCCACATAAAAATATAGAATAGAGCCAAAGACGGACGATGAAGTCAAACCATTCCTACAAGCCTGCATTAAGCTACTGTGCAATTAGAAGGCAATAGATAATATTTAGGCCTTGATAGATAACTATGAGGAAAAATAAGTACCTCGAACAAAGACTAAGGCTGTGAATAATATTTATAAGAACAAGAAGCAAATCGGTAGGGATATTCACATGATTATGCATATTGGTGAGTATGAGATGGATCAAGTCATCCTAGATCTAGGGTATGATGCAAACATCCTACCTAAGAAAACCTGGAAAAATATGGGAGAGCCAAAATTGTAATGGTCCATCATTCAGCTACGCATGGCTAATCAGCAGAAGATCATTCCACTTGGAAGACTCCCGCAGGTCCTGGTAGATATTGCAGGAGTAAAGGTACGCGCGGATTTTGAAGTAATAAAAATTGTGGATGATGCAGACCCCTGCCCTGTGCTATTAGGATTGGATTCGGCCATTGATATGGGAGGCATCATCAACCTTAAGCATAGGAGCATGATCTTTGAGAATGATGGTACTTGGGTGATAGTTCCACTAGATCCAGCGAAAGGAGAAATATACATAGAAAAAGTACGTGAGGGAGATGATGTTGATCATATCTATAAGCTAACTGTGTGAGATGAGGATTGGATCAACCCCACAGCTGATGGGATGTTGAATTGGGAAAAGTACATTTCATGTTTTTTAGACTCGGATGGAGAAATGGAGAATTGGTAGAACCAATTTGATGATGTTTCTGTGATGCGCTGCCTTAAGATCACTAAAAAAATTCACTACATTTCCTCAGAGGTAAGAGAACTACCCTATTTTGATGGTTTTCGTAGTGTCATATTATTCTTGACAGAATTGGAAAATGTTGTCCCAGAAGAACGAAGATTATGGGCACTTGATCTGGCTATGCGCGCAACCCCCGTGCATTGGTGGATATGCACAAGGAAGTCTTTAAGGACTGGGAGGAATGCAACCAAATGATGAATTTGTGCTTTGAGACACCAACTACCCCACCAACCAAACTATTCTATGGTAAGGGTGATCCGCGCAAGCACTTGGCCATGTGGATGGAAGTATGGAAGGAAAAAAATTGGGATGAGTGGGTTCACATGTTTATTCACTCGTTGAGACTAGTGCCCATCACTTGGTATTTAGAAGCAGAGCTGCACCAAGGCACTCGTCATTGGATTACAATGATCGATGATTTCCTATAAACCTTTAGCCTGGTTGGAGGATCTAAAGGATTGGATGAAGCTATGCAGGATATAGATGCTCTTGTCTTTGAAAACTCTCAGCCGAAGAAAGAATGTGCTGCGCCAGCATGGGATGCGCAGATGAAGGACATTGTCAATTACAAGAACCCTTCAATAGAGTAAAATGAAGATGATACAAGAAATGTCAACATCCATGAATCTGAATGAGAGTGCGCAGTTTCAGGGCCCTCATTTGGAATGGTAGATGTAACTAAACCTTTGAAGCTAAAGGAAGTCAAAATTGGGATGGAAGAGTAGCCTAGGTTGGCCAAAATTTGGGATTACTAGGATGATGATACAATAGGAAATATTGTGGAGCTACTGACATAATATCAAGACTTGTTTCCTACAAATTTCTTAGAGCTCAAGGGAATTGTAGGAGACCTGGGTGTTATGAAGATCACTTTGAAACTAAATGTGTTCCCTATCAAGCAGCACCCATACCGATTGAATGCAAAGTATAAGTAGAAAATAAAAGAGGAATTCAAAAATCTAATTGACAGATTGTGCAGAGAGATTCTTGAAGTAGTCATCTCGGCATCCGTCGCGCAGCAAGTTAAGATCGAAAGCTTGGTAGCTACATTAAAATCTTCCCAAAAAAAAAATGCAGATAGTGAAGGTAGAATTTGAGAAGAAAATTTCAGCCTTGCAGGCTAAGTTGCAACTTGAGACTCCCCCGGAGGTGCACACACAGTGGGCCACCCTAGTCAAAGAAGCATCTGCGAGAATTTCCGCTAACATAAAAAAAGGCTCAGAGCTACTGGAGACAACAATGGGACTGTGGAACTCTATGCAAACACACCCCCTTGTCTAAAAGATTAATGAGGAGCAGCGCACTAAGGAGTAGGCATTTGGCGATCTTAAGGAAGCCTTACCTATGTTTATCCCTGCCCAGCGCATGGCCCATCTTCAGACTAGTCAAGTGCTACGAGATGAGGTCGAGGAGCTCCGTTGAAAGAAGAAAATTTTCACTGACCATATGAAGTCGTGGGTAGACGAGGCAATGAAGTTGTCTCATGATTTGGATGCTGCAGTGAAGAACCTATATCAGACCCTAGAGAGTGTCAACCTAGCCACAGAAGGGCCGACTTCACAAAAGATGGTAGATACTGTGCAGAGCGCAACAGATTAGAGTGTGGACGTTTTGGTGCCCTTTGCTACTGCCATCAAAGAGCTCCAAAATAATATGAAGAACCAAATGCTGCTGTGACTCGGGACGGGTCACAAGATTGTATTGGGGGCTTGTTGGAGCGGGGTCCCCTAGGAACTTGGAGACATTTTTGATATATTTTGAATATTTTGTAAATTAAATCATGAGAAACATAAGTCAAGGGGCTTTGGGGTGGGTCAAAGCCCCTCATGAGTTGTAATGGGTAACAAGGATAGAACTAGGGGCCGCAAACCATGATTTGTGGACCTTAGATGAGCGCAGGCTAAAAGTATAAATAGGAGTCCAGATTGAGTCAATAGGAGATATCTGATGATGAATGTAATTGACTTGGCTATGTTTTGATTGTTTTGGAGTGAATTGTCTGGGTTAAAAGGTTCCTATTGGCTGTGTGCGCAGAGACCTTAGTCCTGCTATGTGCGGACCTCACTGGCTGTGTGCGTGGGTAACTGAAGGTTTTGTAAGGAAGATCTAAATTGAAAATGAATAATGAAGTTGGGTTGAATGATGTCTGAGCTTCAAATGCATCTGTGACTTATTATATGTTTGTTCCTGCATATTTTTGTTACTGTGTTATCTGTATTTATATTGATTACACAACTGCCTCTAGATTTAGATGAATGATTATTGAATGGATCTAGTATATTTGGGCTTTAATATGACATGTTAAGGGTATTACATGGATTAAGAACTCTGTTTAGCATGCACGCAAGATATATTTCATAATTGACCTGAATATGCCTATTAAGGGTGTCTTGGTTAGGGGTTCTGTTGTGAAGTTCTGTTCATGATTGCTTTATATCGAAAGGCACCCACATCATTTAATTCTCTCTTAGGGTGTGGAAACCCGGTTCCAACACCCCCCCATGCTTCTTCGAGTGAGACTTTGACCTGTGCAAGTAGGTCAATGCCAAAAGGGCCAGTAGTAAGAGGGTTTTGTTGGTTAACCTCAACATAAAACCTAGGTCAGGACCCCTCAAGCCAACAATACCTATGATAATTTTCAAAGGATGGGTCAGCCCATTCAGGCCGATGAAATTCCCCTACAACTGCAAATTGTACTTGAGGATTTCAAAAGATGGGCATTGTATTTTGTGGGCCCATTCAACCCACCGTCACATCAGAAAGTATATATTTTGGTCTTCACGGACTATGTAACTAATGGGTGGAGGCAATAACTCTTTAAAAATCTAAATAAGAGGCAATTATTATTTTTCTATTTGAACTATTTGTGCATTATGGGTTTCCTAGAGAAATCATGACAGATGGGGTATCACAGTTCATTGCCCACAAAATTTCTACTACTTTACAAAAATATCACATTAAACACATAATTGCTTCTCCTTACCATCCTTAAGCAAATGGACATGTGGAAAGTAACAATAAATTTCTTGAGGCAACCTTAACTAAGATAATATATGGAAACCATTGAAATAGGGTTGCCAATCTCCCTGAGGCCTTATGGGCCTATTGAATGACTTAGCACAACACTACTGACTATTCACCATATGAAATTGTTTTTGGTAAGGAGCCCATTTTTCCATTAGAATTTGAAATCCAGACTCTCAAAATTGCCAGGGAAGTCGACTTAGACTTCACAAAAGCATAAAAACAAGGCTTGCAAAAACCTAATGAATTGGATGAAATGTGTCAATTGGCCTTACAACATATAACTATTATTAAACAACAAAGAGATAAATAGCATGATCGATTGATTAAGAGAAAAAAATTCCAAAAAGGAGATTGGGCGCTATTATATGACTCTAGATTCAATGATTTCCTAGGGAAAATCCAAACAAGATGGCTAGGACCATATGAGGTCACTAAAGTTTTTGAAAATGGCACGATGAGTATTACTACAATTGATGGGTCTGGAATCTCTTTTCTTTCCAATGGACATTGGCTTAATCTGTATCACCAACCAATCACACGAGAGTCTTTTCTTCATGAGGTAAGTAACGATTCTAATTTTCAAGTTATAGTTGATCGGGGAGGTAACTCCGTAGATACTTTTGGGAATCACGATTGCCGTTAGACCAAAACCCGCAGGTGTTAGTTAACGATCGCATCGCCAGAGATAAGGATCCATGAGAGGCAGTTAGTCCATGTCACGAAACACACGGGGAGTGTTGGTTTATCCAATGTCCAACAATCTCCCCCCCAACGCGAGCTGGGTGTGTATCGAACTCGTGACCTATGCTCTAATACCACTTGTTGGGAATCACGATTGCCGTTAGACCAAAACCCGCAGGTGTTAGTTAACGATCGCATCGCCAGAGATAAGGATCCATGAGAGGCGGTTAGTCCATGTCACGAAACACACGGGGAGTGTTGGTTTAGCCAATGTCCAACAGATACAACCAACTTAATTATTTCTAAAATCTCTTTCATTTTGTATATAATGTACATATATTTTAAGAATTTTTTTTAGCTTCACTTTAAAAAAAATTAGGTGGGGCGGGGGATTGTTGTTTCCTTAGCCATAGCTGCTATTCCCTTAGTCACAGTTGTTGCTCGCTTTGGTCACAACAGTTGTTCCCTTAGTCACTATTGTTGTTCCCTTAGTCACAACTGTTGTTCCCTTGGTTGCAGTTGTTGTTTCTGATTAGTCACAAATTTTGTTTCCTTAGTCACAACTATTATTTCCTTACTCACAACTGTTGTTCCCTTATTTATGATTGTTGTTTTCTAGCCACAGTTATTTTTCTAGAAATAGTTATTCCTTTAGTTTGATTTTGAAGCTCTTCTTTGCTATCATGGTAAGATAATCACTTTGCCCCAAATGATTCCCATAAGAGAGATTTTATAAGAAAATTCTAATAGAATTCTAAAACACCTAAAAATTCAACAACACTGATATTGTAAATACATAAAAATATTTATAATACATCTCTTCAATCACCAATGGAAGAGTTTTTCTTTCATTTTTCTTTCTTATAATTCTTCGATCTCCTTGAAAAAAACAATTTGAGAAGCAAAATGGCAAGCTAAAAAGGAGTCAATTAGCCACCCCATTCATTCAGGGAAACCATATGAATTTAGAAATGTTCTATATTTTGTTAATTATTTTCATAAGCAGGATGACAATACCAAGTACTTTTTATGTGAATTGTCCATGCACAATTTCTTCTTGGAAGAACTAGTAGATGAGAATCTGATTCCTTTTATAAGGGATATACAGTTTAAATCTTTTATATCATTTTCTAGAAATCAAATATAATGGGATAAGGTCTATAATGTGTTTCAAATAAGAGATCTCAACCTTGACCTATAGATTAGAGGATACCCATGAAGTCCTTTTCATACACTTATTCTCCATAAAAGGTTCATGGAACAATCTGGTGTTTTCGAGACTGGAGTATCTATGGGACATTAAGGTCAAAGCCCTTAGGGGGGCTGAATAGAGATGGAAGGTATCATCCAAATAAATCAGAAATAGATAACCCTTCAGTTATCAGAATTTTCAGTCTACAATGATCATTGCACATGATTATGGTTATCTGGTGTTGGAGAAAGGTCCTAGCTAGATAGGGTGCAGATACATGTGCCCTATGATATGTTGTCCTCAATCTTATTATAAATATGAATATGATATGACTGAGGTAGGAAAGTATGTTTCTTTCCAATAAATTTGATGAAAAAAAATGTTTTGACATTATGGAGAAGACCCTTACCTAACCTATTCCCTAACTACTCTTCATGCTAATCACTTGTTTGCATGAGGTCATGCAAATAGGTAAGTTGGGGGGTGATGTTGGGCTTCCGAATTGATACATTTTCCTACCTTATTCTCTTATATTTATATTAGTTTTCAAATATTTTTTTGTGTATAATATAATAATTCGTGTGATACAGATTCTAGAAAAAGGCTCAATAGATTTTCATTGATTATCTCTTTTAATCAATTTAGATCACTAAAGGCGATGTTCATTTATGAATTTTTATTTGAATAAGAATATTTAATATAGGATGTTGTTTCTTGGAATAGTAAAGGAAAATTGAATTATGCAGATTTTTTTGAATTAATTATATTCATATGAATCATATCGACTTATATCATGGAGAAAATCAATTGAAGAAGAGATCTCGGCTTAGCTATTCCAGGAAACAATGCAGATTTTCATGATTTGAATTAAGCATCTTGATAATCCTTAGATTCTCAAGATCAATTTCTATTTGAAATATAATTTCTTTGTAATATAAAAGAGGGATTGAACCTCGATAGTTTAGGTTGAACTATTTGAATTTAAGCCGTAACTATTTTGATCTATATTGTAATCTTTACAAACATTTCTTGTGATGTGTTCGCTATGATTTACTGAAGACTTTCAATGTTCAACTTAACGCACTGAGTTAAATAAAAGGCAGTAAATTTCAGTGATTTTGGGCTCGGTCCTGGAACTGCTACTATCCTTTTTTGTATCAATAAGTTTGTATTTCGCTTTCATGTTATGTCATTTAATTATCTGGTTTATTTTCATTTCTCGTGACTTGTTCATTATGGTTTAATGAAGAATTTCATTTTTCAACTTAATGCATTGCACTGAGTTAACTACAAGGCAGTAAATTCCAGTGATTTTGGGCCTAGTCCTGGAACTGCTACTGTCCTTTTCTATATCAATAAGTTTGTATTTCACTTTCAAGTTATTTCATTTAATTATTTGGTTTATTCTATAGATATATTTCACATAATTTATATTTACTATTAAAGTGTGTTTACAACAGTTATAGTTGATATCATAGAGTTAAATTCATTGCCATTTGTTTCTTGGAGTGTTATTTCCCTTTGGTGATTCTTGTTGGTTAAAGTAGATTTATTAATTCTCCGTATTTGGTATCGGTTATGTTGAATTGAATTCTAGATATAGTGTTGTTCCCTTCCTGTAGATGTTGTTCCCTAGGAAACAACTTTATAATTGATTGGATTCCTTTACTACTTTAGTAGGAGATTTAACATTCTCGATTTCCTTAGTAGTTTTTCTCATTTAGACTAGAAGTCTAGGAGTTAAAAGTGAGTTATTCCTTTCAGCAAGTGTGAGTTTTTTCTTTCATTCATATGCCTTTGATTTTTATTAGATTCACATAAGTCAAAAGACATTAGCATCATTTCTTGCACAAACTGTGTGGACAACCTTGAAATAAGCAGATGAAACCCTAGGTTGATAAGTAATGTTGAGGTGATTAGTTGTTTTCTTTAAGAAACTAATTCCTCCAAAAAATACCCCAAGGTTTGAGACCCTCGTGTCTCGACATGGAAATACTATTATCAATCAATAGAAACAATTCTCGTCTATCGATTGCAAATATTATCCCTTTTCCCCAACACACCTTTCTTCCTCTCGAGGTCCGGGATGAATTCGTATTGTCAATGTGGTCCTTCTCCAAGGACGCCACGTGTCACTCATTTTTGGGCCACTTTTCCTTCCAACATGGCTATTTTTTCTTGCCACACGAAATTCTTCCCACATGTCATGTCGATCCTTTCTCCATATCACTTTTCCACCTCAACCTCTGGCTTGAGTCCCATCGAGTCCCAACACTATGTGCAGTGACAATTTCTTGTTGTAGGATTTAACCAGTATCCTCCACGTAATATCACCATGCCCTTTCTCTCGACATAATTTGAAAAGAGCCTACTAGTGAGCCCTGGTATTACACCAAGAGTGATGCAACTCCCAAGTGCTACTCAACTATATTTATCAACCCGAGGTTCGTACAAACTTAGAGGTGATAATTCTATATGCAAATTACTTGGTATTCTATTCATGCCACCCTTAACTATGAAATTATATCAAAATTCCTCCAAGACTATTCCTCCTACTGAATTTAGAATGAAATCTTGCTGATGAAGGTACAATTCTAGGCTACTTCTAACTATGAAAGGAAAATGAAATTGACTTAACTTGTAAGTACTAACTAATCAATTCAGGAAAAGACAAAGGCTAAACTACATGCATAAATAAAGCTATTTTATCTTGCAACATTCATAAACATACTTGATCTACTTGTAGAAAGGAAGCTAACTTCTCTTGCATAATTTATCTAGCTACAAATCAAAATTTCATGTATTATCTACCTAGTTCATACTTGCTTGTAAACCAACAATCTAATTGCATCAAAACTGTGATAAGGAAACTAACAATAATATATTTTTGTAGGGAAGGAAAGGAAGGTTTCAAGTGGCCTAGGAGCTTCCCTTGATCATAAAATCGTAGTTGGGGGCCAACATTCATCTAAACTAAGTCAAAGTTGCAATGGGGACAAGGAAAAATTTAAGGATGGAAGCTTATCTTCAAGTTTAGAAACCTTGGTGAATCTTACTAGTTTCCAATATGTAAATTGTAAAATATTTTATGATATTTTGTAAAAAAAATTTAGGTTTATAATTATTTTATATTAGTATATATAAAATATTGGCGAATTTTAGGGTAAATTAATTTTATAGTATAAAATTTGGGCGAATCAATTTTCAAAAAAATGGAAATTGGCGAATACTTTTTTTGGAAAAGGCATGGAAAATTATCCCACCTGTGAATATTAGCTCCTAAAATTTTCACTGAATGGGGATCAAAACTGGTGCAAAAAAGAGGTACTACAGGTGGCTGCTACAGGAGCCATATTGTATTGCTACATGAGGGACTATAATGATACAGGAGGGTTTTTGAGAGGGTTTTGAATGTGAAAATAGTGTATTGAAGGCATGGAGAGGTGGATGGAGGTTGGTGTGAATGAGTGAAGGTTGGCTTAAGCTCATAGCCAAGCTCATAGCCTTTCAAAGGTCTGTCTTGCACTAGGATAAGTTCTCTCGGTGTACCTAGGAAAAATGACTTTATGAAACATAATTTTTAGGAAAGAATTTGGAGATGACTAAAGAAGATGAGGGAGTTCAAGAAGGAATTGGTGAAGGTTTCCTTTCCTACATATCTGCAAAACATTGCAGTCATCACATGCATGCATCCATTTATCATTGAAAAAATAATATAACTGATGGTGGAAAAGATGAGTTGAATTTAAAATATATCTATTTTATGCCAGAAGTATGATCTAATGATTAAACCAACTTATAAGCTATAGAAATAAAATGTAAGACAAGACAACTAACCCAAATCTCTTTACAATAAATTATAAACATAATAATTTTGAACTTTGGTTGCGAATCCTTCCACTCATGCTCCCGAAAGAGAGGTGAAGTAGAGGTTGAAACCACATGTTTTGATGGATTATTCTCTACTGAAATGCAAGAAACTAATAAATACTTGAAGCTAAGAGAAATAAAAATAAATAAGAGGAACCTAATCCACTAGGTTGGGACAAAACCCAAGAGCCTCAACCCTCTATATCTAACTCAGTGATAACTCAATAAGCAACATATCAATATCATCAAACAAAATGTCTAATACATAAGATGACGGTAAAAATAACAGTGCCAATTTCTTGAGCTCAATAGCTACGCAACTGAAACAAAACTTGAATCCTAATGAGCTCTTAATCTTGTTTATTTATACAAGAGGGTAGCTGCTAGCAGCTCCCTAAAAAATAGGAATGATTGTCTCCTTCAACTTGATAATGGTGGATCTAGTTATTCATTACTCCAAATTTCACTCATAGTGGCTGGCTACCAATGACCTCGAGTTGATGAGAGAGAGAGTGTTGTGATCTTAGGTTGATTAAGGGAGTTAAGGAGGTGGATAAGCTCCTAAATTATCTCATTGTTGTCTAATTCGAGCCCTGCATGGAAAATATCTCAAAAAATGCTCCATTTCCTGCAATTAAACCACATTAGGCTACATGATATGAAAAACACTTTTTATCCTTCTCACTAAGCATAATATAAATAAAAATGTAAATAAATGTGAGAAAGAGACAATTCTAAAGTTGGAGGATGGCATCATGACCCTAATATACCTATTGATGAGCCTTATCATCACCCCCATATTGAAATTTTTGCTCATTCCTTGAGCAACTTAGTCATCCGTGTGCAATTCTCTCATGGCCTTGGTGGCCTCCCTCACATCGCAAGGAACCTGAGATGGAGTGCCTTCTGGTGAGTAAAAACTTGCATTTTTATCTGCCTCAATCTACACATTCTGCTCTTCTGATTAATATTTTTCTTCCTATAGGCCTAACATAAAAGGTGGACTAAATTTTATTCCTATCCATTGAATTCTCATTCTCTGCATTTCTCTCTTGTAGAATGGTGTTTTCCCCAAGGCATTCTTCAAATTTTCAGGAGAGTACAGTATTCTCTAAGTTGCAAATTTAGTGGTAAAGCATGCCATCTCCTATGGAAAGCTTGAAAACTGTCTTATCCTAACAACCTAAAGGTATATTCAAAGTGAAGAATGGATTTTTTTTGGGTTTCAATATATTGGGTGCCAAAACAACATCGTTGGAGATGAGGCTATGATTTCTAATGACAACCTTGGGGCTCATTAGCTCAACTATGATGTATATAGGTTCCTTCTCCTACTTTTCCAGTACTCTTTTCACCTCCCCGACCATTATCTATTCATGAGCTAACGAAGATGCCAAAACCATAAATTACATGTACCCTAGTCTTGAAGTGGGATCCCAATTTTTCATATCTGTCAAGATGAGATTATGCATGTAAAATTCAGCCATCTTTTCCCTATCCACTATACTAGCTTATTTTCAAAAATCAAGAAAATTTCTATAGTTTTGAAAGGGCAGAGAACCATGCTGAGATTATAGAGTTCTGATTTGATATTGTAGCCATTTCTCTTTGAGAAAGAGGTAATAAGATTTGGAAGGTTTCCAACATTGCAGGGCCTCCATACAGAGACTTCCCATGGTGGCATGTTGGGTGTCCTTCTCTTGAAACTTCTCTTTCAACCTCATATTATCTACCCGCAGATTGTCTTTCATCATAGACTCCCTAAGTCTCAAATAAAACAATTCCTTTCCCATCTCATTGAACATTTTGCTCCATCAGTTCCACATATTCAACATTCTTTGATTTAGCAATCTGGATCCACCTGTGGATTCTTCCCCTTTCTATTTCTAGCTCATAAAAAAATGGAATTGTAAATTTTCCAGGTATGATTCTCACTCCTTCAATGAATTTATAATATGACTCTAGGCTAGGTTGTATAATAGGATATTGGAGCTCTAGGGAGTCATTCTCAAATGTTTTTGGGGCGGTTTTTGCCTCCCGTAGCTCAATTTTCTTCTCCTATAGCTATTGTGTCACACTTTAACCCTCTTGTGGCACCTTCTATCACTTTGATAACACACTTTCCCCCCCTTATAGCACACCCTATCCCTCCTATAACACACTCTTCCCCTCCTATAGCACACCCTACCCCTCCTATAGCACAGTCTTCCCCTCATGTAGCTTCCCTTTTTCTTCCTATTGGAGGGTTGTTGGTGTCTTTGGCTAGTTGAAGGTAGTTTATTTGGTGGTAGGCCTCCTCACATATACTATAGGTGTCTTTGGTTTGGGTCTAAGAGAGGTGATCTCTTCAATGTTTCCTTCAATGGGTCCTACTTCCTCTTTCTTGGTTGGTGATTCTTCAATGGTGATGGGGACCCTTGTGGGAGTTTGTGTTCTCCCTTGTTTGATTCTGGTGCTTTTTATGGTCTTAAAATATAGAGGACCTTGTATTTGTTTCTTCCTCTTAGGCTTAACATGAGTGACTAATGTAGCTAAGGTGGCATCAACTTCATGTTTAGTATTTATTGGAGATAATCTTGTTTGATGTGGTGATCCTTATGCTACTTTGGGTTCATATAAAGTTTTCTTAGGACTTAATGTTCCTTCCAGTTATTTCTCCTCCCCTTCTTTTTTAACTTGTGCTTCTCCTTGCTCCACCACAGTTTCCTCTTCTTCCTTGGTTTTTCTCTCTTTTCTTGTTCTCTGTTTGCAACATCCTCTTCCTCTGTTCTTGTTTCTTCCTCCTCTTTTGATTTTCCCTCCCTACCTCCAATGCTAGAGGCAGGTGTCTCTCCAGGAGTAATGGTTTGTGTCCCTATGAAAGTTTCCCTATCCATGGATTCTCAAGTTGCTCGAGGAATCCATTAATATCAATTTGATGAGGCCATGGTGAGATAGATGGTGGTGTTTTCCCTCCGTCATCTCATGACTCATCTCGCTGATTGAATATACAAGAAATTATGGCACACTCGGTCTTTGAGGAAGAAGAAATTTTTCCTTGAATCTCATTTCATGAAGTAATCTAAAGTGGTAAGCATACACCACACTCATTCTTCCTTCATAGGATATGTACTTAAGGATATGGTAAGCCATCTCATTCCAAGGATAAGGTAATATTTCTCTTTGGACCCCATTCTTATCCTCAACAGGTTTCTCTTTTGAAATGAATAATTTATTCCTAGCAGTGACACTCATGGCTTTGTATTCCTTGCTCCACTTGATCGCTAGAGGTAGAGTTGCTAATATGCTAATGATTTCAGGGATGATAGAAATAGATAACCCCTTTACAACAGTGGGTGCACTGTCCTATGTTGGGAATTCAATTCCATGGGGAATTCAAAGGCAAGGTCATCATCATACCCTTTTAGCAACTCAAAGAATCCTAGCTATTGGTGTCTTCTGAAAATTTTTACCAAAAGATTGTGTAGGTGGATCATTTCAGTGTCTGAGGGTTCCCTATTGTTGAATCCCCCTCTCATATCCCCGGTTATATCTCCTTAATGCCAATTAGGTGAGGGAGAGGGCTTTTCTCTTTATAGCTTCAATGGTGAGGAAATGTTTAATTTTTCGTAGCAGTGTTGGCTCAGTTTGGCTTGACTCGAGTTCAAATTTTACTGCGCACCAACAAAACCTTCAATCACCAGCCGTTTCAGAAATAACCTGCTAGCATATCGCAGTCTCACCCGAGGCGACTATGGGTCGTTTCAGAACCAAGTTTCTGCAGCCTTAAGGGAATGCACATTGTGGTATTTTTATGTTATCTTAAATTACCAACTCTACAAGTTACTTCACCACATTCATTTAATCTTAAAAAAACACACAAACGCACACACACACACACACACACACACACACACACACACACACACACACACACACACACACACACACACACACACACACACACACACACACACACACATAACATCACAAACTAATGCTGGACTGTCCTAACATGCAACTACTTTGCAACATAGGTATTAAGAAAATAAGTACAAAAAATCACAAAATATCATCTCAAAATTGCTTCTTTACTACGATGAATCTTTTAATACAATCAAATCTTTGGCCTGCGCACACAGCTACAGGTAGTATGTGCACTAAGTTGTAGACTCTTCCCAGGCCTCTGCACACTTAGCTGCAGGCCTTCACTTCACTACAAAATACATACTACAAATTTCCCTTAATGACGACTTGATTATTCCTAACATAACATTATATCCCTTTATATATTATTACATAAAAAAATACCATGGTCCAAATACCATGGGCTCCACAAAACAAGAAAACATAACCCAAAACCTATTACAAAACAGAGGGGATTCGACCCACCCCAAATACCCTATGATACTGCGCAGTCTATTTAAAATGCTTTGCTCTGTGGTCCACTTTGCGCTATGCTCCTCAAAATGTGAAGTCTTAGCCAAAATCTAGGCCAAGTTGGGTTGTGCCAAACATGCCCCCAAGACTCAGATGTGACTCCTCCCGAGTCACTCAACTGCTTTTCCTCGAATATTTGTTGTGATGGTGTCATAGAAAATTTTGAACTTCTATAGTATCTTTGCTCCATATTTATATTCAATGTGCACTTCTTCCAATAGTGCTTCCATGACTGGTCCTATAGTCTCCTGTAGTACTACTATTTTTCAAAGATCCTAGAGCTTCCCATCAACTTCCTATAATAGCTAGAGAGACTCATCCTACCATGGCTGAGTGCTCTCTATCAAAACATGCTCTCCCCTTATGAGTTCTTTGATCTGCTTCTGAAGGACCTTTCCTTCACTAATCATAACGAGTTTCTGCGTGACTGGTAAGTTCTTCATAGTTTCCCTAGTTTCCTTCAACTACTTCTTCTTTTGTTGGATGTCCTCTTCTAACGTTTGTATGTTTGGATCTTCCTGCAGCAAAGTCCAAATATGCAATGTATCTTCCAACAATTTTCTACATTCTTCCATTGTCGTGGAGATGCATTTCACTGTAGTATTTAGGTCTATCTCTCTTTGTTCCCGCACTTATAGTGGTGTGGATGGTTGCACCTTCATTTTCAACTCACTATTATTTATCTCATACTCAAATTTCACATCTCTGCTCTTCTTCTTGGATTCCTTGATTGCAAGGCCGAGCTTCACGACCTTATCTTCCATCGGTTCCTCCTCACAAAAATCCATGTCTGAGACTTCTCTGCATGTGGCTTCAACCACCTATTTCAACCTTTGTTGTTGATTTTCTTCCTATTCCTTCTCCTTGATGGCCTGGTCAAGTTGTTTCTTCAACGAGGCTCGCTCTTGTTCTACCTGAATGTTCCTTTTTTATGTGAGTTTTTTTCACTGCTTTAGCTCATTTACGATGCCTTGATGCAAGTCATGCAATATCAGAATTGGAAGCACTGCAATATTCATATTGACATGGTCCAAACCTTTCATCTGCTGCTTTACTTCGACGGAGTTGAACTGCAAATCCCCGATAGGTATTTGCGTTATTCTTTATCCAAATGTCGTCTTTATTAGTCTTTCTAGTTGGAGCCCTTGGCTTATCTATACTAGTTTTCTGGTTATCTGCTCCAATATCCTTAACTCTTCAATTCTCTCCTTGACACCTGTTAGGAGCATGCCGTATCGATCTTCTATTTTTTTCCATGACTCTGATGTCACCTCTTGAACATTTTCCCCAATTTGGTCGAAGTCCCCCTCGGTGAGGACTAGTGGTGTTATATCCTTTTTTCTATTGGCCTTATGCTTATTCCTGCTCCTTGGGGAATATTCGTTGTGTATATTAATCTTTCATTTGTGTATATATGTATTTTCCTTATCCTATTCATTGCCTCCAAGAGGATCTTACTGACCCTCATCATCGTCCTGATCTTATTCTTTCTATTGTTCCTCTTTGTCCTTATCTTTTCCACTCGGGCCTCCATGCTCTAATGTTTCTTCATTTGTCTGGCTACCTTCTACTTCTTCCTCCAACACAATCATCCATTCTGTGGGCCACTATTGTATTAGTGTAACTAGATAATCTTCGATGACTAATTATGGCAGAGGATACCATGTCTTCATTGTATCTCTTCGATCCTGCACATATACTCTCTGAAAATCGACCTTGTGCTTTGCAACTAAATTATATTTCTCGTACAATATTGGTGAAAGTCGAGGGTGTTGTTTCACCAACATATGCATATAAATGTGATATAATATGAAACATATCCTATTATCCTATGCGCGTGATGTTGCATTGGTATACCACAGCGAACCATACTATCCGGCTTCGCACACCTCTGATTCTATTGGAGGAAACTACGAATCCGCTAGCTCTTTCCATGCCAAAAGTGCTATAACCTTAATCAACCATGCATAATGAAAGGTTGTACCTTTCTCTTGTACTTCATGATAGTCTTCCAAAAAATCCTTGCAGAGATATCCGGCCCAGTTGTACCTAACCTCGTTATTGCACTTGACTGCTAAGGAAACTGCTATTACTAGAAATTCATTGGCTCGACACTTTCTCATGATTTTTCTGGCTAATATGTGCATGGTAAATCAAATTCCCTAGTTTCTAATTGAATTGATGTCATATATGCGCTTTCCTTTCACCAATATAAACTTCTCCTTCATTTTTTGAGCTACTGTTTTGTCCTGGACTTTTCCCACAAATTATTTTGCGGGGTCCCGTCCTTGATATGACAACCTTGTGATTCTTCATATAAGCATATCATCAATGGGGATCCTATTTCCCATCTAGAGGAAACCATCATGCACCAACACGAGAAATTGTCTTATATAGGTTGTGTTTGGTGTACTTCTACCAAAGTGCAGCACATTCATCATATTCAGTAATCTAGACCATTCCAAGCCCTTTTCCCACTGATGTGGCTCCAACCTTGTCACATTACTCTCTAGGTAGTGGACCTTCTTCAGGTATATGCTTAGTGCGAACTGCAGGTATTTTTTGCGGGCTTTGAAGTCGAAATATGTGAACTTAAACTGAGGGATTTTTCTGAGCAATTATCCCTCAAATTGCACTTCATTTGGCATCATTAGCATAAAGGTGCTATACTTTGCGTCCTTAGTGTCCTTAACTCATTTTTAATTGGGTTTCTTGGGTGGAAAGTATGGTGGCCGCGACGATGGTATTGTTGCACTCTTTGTCTCCATGTGTTCCAAATTTACTTCATCTTCACCATATTTGATTTTTTGGGGTTCTTGTTGCAGCTTAGCGGGTTTCTTCTCTTGCTTCTTGTTTGTTCTCTACTCCTGAGTTGGTTTCTTCCATAGATATCTCCACTGCAGTAGGGGGTGATACTGCTGTGGGTGCTGGAAACATTGTAGGTATAGTAGAGGGTGCTACAAATTCCATGATACTTTCTATACCTTTGTCCTCAAATATGCCAATGATATCTTCAGTGTTCATATAGTGGCACAACTTCGCGATACTTAGCAATTTTTGAGCTCTTAGACAACAAATAGCCAAAATTTTGGTGGGACACAACTTTATATAGTTCTCCTAATTTTCTAACCCCATCATTAGCTTAGATACTATTCGGATTGTGTTCATTAATTACAGAACTATCCTTGTATCTTTGCTAACTTGTCTCCATAAATGCAATTTTCCGCTTCCTCCAATGGAAGGTTTCCCTCTTAAAGGTCATATTTTTCTGGCAAACTTTGAAATACCTCATAATTTAGCAAAAAACCCTTCTTACATCATAGGTCATGTGAAATTTGACATAATCCAGACTTTAGTGAAGGAAATTCCTATGTTAAAGCTCTCTTTGTAGAGTAGTTTATAGTCCAGTGCCCACTTTCAACTATAGGTGCTACTAAGAATTTCCTTCTTTTCTTCTTCAGAGTGAAGGTACAGCTTCATCCTACTACCATTTACCCTTCCTTGAATCAATTATCTATTTAACTTCGCTAATAGAACTGTGCCTCCGTCAGTAACATTATTTATAATATATGGACTCAACCAGTGCCTTTTGAATTTCCCTGGAAATTTTACAATCTTACTGTCATAAAGGAGGAAAATGTCTCCTACCTTGAACTTCTTGTGCTTGATATGTATGTCATGCTAGGCATTTTATCTTTCTTTCTGCACTTGGTTATAGAATATTTCTATAAAATTGTCTTCCTCCAAAGAAATCAATTGTACATTCTTTCCTCCATTGTCTCAAGATTTGCCATATCTATAAAAGCTATAATCCTCAATCTAGGCACAATATACTTAATGGGCATCAGAGCTTCTTGTCCATACACTAACCTAAAGGGTGTATGACCTTTCAAATTCTTACATTTGGCCCTGTAATCCCATAACACAACTAGAATTCTCAGGTCCTAGTCATCTTTATTCACATTGCATACTTTGGTGAGAGCATTCTCCAAATTTTTGTTAAAATATTCCACTGTCCCATTGGCATGAGCGTGATAAGGAGTAATCTTTAGATGATATAATAGAAATTCCTTAGTCAATGATTCAATAGTCTTATTCAAGAAATGTGGGCCTTGGTCACTCATTAAGGTCTTCGAAAATCCAAATCTAGACAATATATACTCAAAGATGAACTTCGTAGTAGTTTTTTCAATATAATCCCTTACTAGTTGCGCTTCAGCCCATATTTTAAAATAATTAGTCACATTTATTATCTACCTCTCACCAATCCTTTTTCCAGGTGGATTGTTAGGTCCAAAAAAATCAATAGCCCACTTACCAAAAGCATGCAATGTCACTTGTGGAACCAATGGAATTTCATCTTTTCTAGAGGGCTTCCTTGTTCTTTGACATATATCACATGCTTTACAATACTCCTTTGCATCTTTATGTAGTGTAGGCCACCACAATCATGCTCTTAAAATATTCTGCGCAATAGCCTTTCCTGCATAATGTCCATGAGTTGCGCCTCCACGAGATTCTGTTAAAATCATAAATCTTTCATGTTCTAAAACATATCTTCACGATGTCTTGTTTGGTCCCATCTTATATAATTTTCCTACTATCAATGAAAATTCAGCTGCCTTAACTACAAATTCTTTCTTCTGTTTAATAGTGTACTTCAAAGGAGAAATCCTTGTGGTCAAAAACTAAATAATGTCTGTAAAATGGTCATCTGCTACTTTGATTGAAAATAACTACACATCAGGGATATTATCTTCTACACTAGTTGGTTCTTCTACTGTTTCCAATCTTGATAGATGATCAGGTATTTCATTCAACCTTCCTATTTTAACAACAATTTTAAAACCATAATCCTAAAATAACAATAAAAATATGCAAATCTTCTGTCCTAAGACATGCTTATTAACCACGTACTTCAATGTAAAATGATTTATAAGCATCTTAAAATGTGATCCCAACAAATAATGTCTGAATTTTTTCAGAGCATACACCATAACTAAACCTTCCCTTTCTATGGTGGTGTAATTCTTCTCAACTTTAGATAAATTCCTACATGCAAAATCTATAGGATGATCAATTTCTCCACCAGCAGGTTGTGCCAATACCACTCCCAAAAATATGCAAGAGGCATCTACATGAACATGAAATTCCTTGTCCCAATCAAGGAATAATAGTATAGGTGAAGTTATCATCTTCTCCTTTAATACGTCGAGGCTCTTTTGGCATTTTTAATCCCATTGGAAAGTCACATCCTTCTTTAATAATTTCTCCATTGGCTAAGTAATATGTGCATATCCCTTGATGAACTTCCTATAATACCCTGTATCCCCCAACATAGTGCACAATTGTCTTACTATCTTAGGTGGATCCAAGCTCACAATAACAAAAATCTTAGTAGGGTCCACCATGAGTTCTTTCTTACAAAAAATATGTCCCAAAAATATACCAAAAATTACACCAAATATGCACTTCTTCAGATTCAAAGAGATCTGATGTTGTCTACATGTGTCGACCATAAGCCTCAAAATCCCAACATGTTTGATTAACAATCCAAATACTGTCCAATCATCAAAGCATACCTCCAAAAATTTGTGAATCTACTCCTTAAAATCCATGGCCACCACTCTAGAAAGTATATCAGGGGAATTCTTCAATCCAAAAGGCATCACTGTATACTGATATGAGACCCATTTTGTAGAAAATGTGTCTTATGTCGATCTTCAGGTGCAATATTGATCTGATGATATCCTGAAAATCGATCTATAAATTAGTAGGCTTCCTGACCTCCTACATTATCCAACACTTCATTTGTGAAAGATATGGGAAAATGATCATGTAAACATGCATAATTAAAATTCCTTAGGTCCACACATATCTTAATCTCTCCTTGAGTCTTCTTTTCCTACACCACCATAGGAATTACCCATTCCGACTCTTTGAGAGGTTCAATAATCCTTGCTGCAGCTATTATCTTATCAAGTTATAGCTTCACTTTATCCTTGTACTTAGGGTTCAACCTGTAAGGTCTCTGCTTGATTCGCTTCACATAAGGCTTTATGGGAATCTCCATGACCCCTATATCTCCTAATATTCCCTTCATATCTAGAAATTTAGTGGGAAATAGTTATTGATATTCATGCAATAGCTCTGTGAATTTACTAACTATATCCTCATCTCAGTAATATCCTATTGTTGCAAACTTTGGGATCTTCTTCTAATCCAACGTTCACCTTCTTGGTATTCAATGGTTATCTGGAGTCTCTAGCTCAGGCCCATGTACATTGCGGTGCCCTTTTTATTCTTCTATGTCAGTTTTGTGAGGATATTCTTCTTCTTCTGGAATAATGTTATAGTACTCCAGTGCATGTTCTATCTGCGCAACCCAATTAGGCTGCTGCCATGTAAATGTGGTTACACCCTAAAGGATCTTTTCCTTTACAATATGAAGGTTTGAATCCATGCCTGGACATACATCCTCAAAGTTGAATTTTAAGATGAAACTATCAACCAAGTCTTCCCACTCCATAGTACCATGTCGAAGCTCTGTTTCCAGGTACCAATTCTTAGGAATTTTTTCCAATGTGTGAATAAATCCATCCACCCATTCTTGCTATGGAATCTCCTTCCTTGCTATAGTGCACAACTGAATATTCTTTCTAGGGTCAGTTTCACCATCATAATTCTCCTCTATTTCTTTTTCTACTTTTCCAAATCTTATCCACATTAATATTCGACATACCTTCCATTCTCTTATATTCTTCTTGTGTGTAGCCCACCATCTAGCAGGGGTATTGTTGTGCTCAACTTAGTGTTCCTAAATTGAGGTCATAAATTATCAACTAGGGTCTGAGTAAATTGCTGAAGTGAGGTGCACTATATGTGCCTAGGTATTTGTTTCTCACTACGTTGTGTTTAGTGTTTTTATGATGTTTTTGGTTTTGTGGTTTTATTTTAAGAAGGGAAAAGAACTAAATGTTGAAAAAGAACATTTGTTGGTCACACTAAAAGAAGAGCAAAACCTATACTAAAGAAAAGAAAATGCAAAGTTTGATAATGACTCATAGCAAGAAAATAAATCACAACATAAACTCAATAACTCATAACATAAACTCATCCAATTCATTCATTATAAATATGTTGGAATAGCTTGATAAAAGGACAAGTTTAGTGCAAATTAGGTTCTCCTAAGTAAACAACCATCTTACCATATTACAAAGAATCTCATCCATGGCTAAAATTTTATTGGAACACAATTGGAAAAATATTATTTGTAGCACAATAAGATTTCTACTCTGAATTAACTTGTAATGCTAAGGTTAATCCATTCTGCAGCTCCACTTGTCACTACTAATCCTTATTCGCAAGTTAGAGATTTTCTAAATTTTTTTTTGGGAAAAAAGGCTTATTTGTGAAATTGCAAAATATTGCAGAACAATGAAGGCCTTAAACTGATATCACTAACTCATTCCTGTCCATATAATGATGCATTAATAGAAAGTCAGAATAATATTAGTTTGTAAATAATGAAGGCCATGAAGTCTAATTTTGACAGTTAATACAACTTAAAGAACAATGGATAACACTGAACTAGAATGCAATTGATCAAACTTGAAACATAGTGATCACAACTAAACTAGAATGCTTTTAGCCTAACTTTGAAATACAGTGAACTGGAACTGAACTAGAATGTCACTAATCTAACTTAAAGTATAGTGAGCAGAGTTATACTAGAGTGCCATTATCAAACTTGAAAGAAAGTGATAGAATTAAACTAGAGTGACATCTACCTCCGGAGTACTACAACTAGACTAAAGATGCAACTAATCACTGAAATGTTTCAGCTCTGTCTCATTTGGAATTAGTGGTATTTTGGAATAATTTATGGAATAGGACTGGCTGCAACATGTAATGTAAATGAGCATGAAAGCATACAATTCAAAAAAACACAACAAAGCTCCAAAACACCACAGCTATGTCTCATCTAGAGTTAGTGATATTTTGGAAGAGTTTATAAGATCACGACTAGCTGTAACAACTGATGTAATTGAGCACAAAATCATAAAATTCAGAGAAATGCAACTAACTCCTAAATACTACAGTTATATCCCATCCAATGTTAGTGGTATTTTGGAAGATTTTGTAAGGATAAGACTAACTGTGGCATCCGTTGCAAGTAAGTATAAAAACACAAAGTTCAGAAAATTGATTAAACTAAGAATGAAACAAGCCTAAGTTACTTATCTAAACCATATGAACAAAGCTTGTCAAGTAGCAGGGGCCCTCTACCACCGGATTAGCACACAAATCTACTCAATATTGACTCATCTCTTGCAATAAAATGATGCTTCCTTCATTAAAGGAGAAATTTTTCAAAACAGAGTATTACGGTCTTCTGAGATCTAGCAATAAAACATAAATATAGCTAGTTGTTTCTCGGTCTCCCGAGCCATACTTATAAAAAAATTACATAAATGTCTTTGAGATAAAACAGGAGTAATTTTATTTCCAAACTAAAATCAAACTAGGACTTTGGTGGTGGCCTCGTTCTATGATTAAGGACATCTGTACAGTCCTTGTCCTCTTAGAAGTCTGTCTCCTAGTTTTGGTTTCCCACGTGCATAACCACCTATAGACTTGAGCTCAGACTTTGTGGAGAGCAAGAAATGATGGGGGAGTGATGTGGAATATGACCATATGTATTTTTCCTTGAGGTGACACCTAGAATCTGTGTAAACATGAAGATAGCTGCGGAATAGACGACTGGCTACAGAATGACTGCGTTCTGTAGCCGAGTCTAGTCCAAAATTGCTACAATAAAAAAATCATGAAAACATAGCAAGTTAGTCATTATATACATTCTTAAAGTAATCCTAATTAATCCTATTGATCATTTAAGCCTGTAATTGATGAGGGACAAAGAAAATGATGTGAAATGTGGTGGAAAAGAAGGACATCTTTGGGGCTCAACATACTACCACTGCAAGGCTTTTGCATGTCCTCATGCAGCTATTCCATGTACTCTGAGACCTCTGCTAGGACATCTAAGCCTCTTCTTCTACTTTTCCTGATAGTATATGGCCTTCTGGGCTTCCTTATGACTAACTTGAATCTTAAATTTGTAAGTGCCCTGCTTAACTTTTTATTTTTCTTCTTCAATCTTTCATTGGTCTTGTGCAACTTTTTTCATTTGTAGAGACATAGTTGTATTCATATCACCCTTCAGATTAACCTGCTCCCTTAAAATTTCATTCTCATTATTAATATGCCTATTGAGTACTTCTAACTCATATTTATCTCTTCTTAGCATATCAATTGCAGATTTTGGTGGACTAGGACTTCTGTCTCTAATTTCTGAAGCTCTCTTCTCTAGTGTCTCAACATAATTGTAAATTTCTTGTTGTGCTGGGTTTATTTCAGGAGCTCCTTCATCAAAATCCTCCTCATACTGATAGTCAGGTGATCTAGCAGTAGGTGTTTCTTCATCCTCAATGTTTATGATTCCATTTTGTCTAACCTCTGTTTTCTTTAGTATTCCTCTAAGCATGTGGCTTCGTCTCGGTTGATATGGCCCTTCTCCTCTGTCTTTGGCATATTTTATTATTATTCTCTCCTTCTTAAGCTGCTTCTTAATTTGAGCCAATTTCTCAGAAATCATCTCTTCACTGTCCTCTTGTATTGATTTACCAGTTTTAGTTTCAACAACTTTGGAAATTTCCTTTCTCCTGCTTCTTCTTATGGGTTTGCCTTTGGGTGGAGATTCCTTGGGTTCCTCAAAGTGATTCCTCACTAGAAACTCATCCCAATTATCTCCTATTTTTCCCAAATGATGTTCAATTAAGATTTTGACTAACCCATGGTGATACAAGGTTGTTTCTAGAAATTGAACCCTCTTTTGAACATTTGAGGCCATTCTCTTTAAGCTATGAAGTAAGAAAAAGGGAAAATTGATTTCTTCTTCTAAGAAATGCATCATTAACCAAATATGATAAACATAGAGGGTACCAAATCTTCCTTCACAAGTTATAATTTTTTGCAAAATGAGCAACATGTTCCTCCATTTATTCTTCAGTGCCGAGCTAGGAATACCTTTCTTAAAAATGGAAACATCCATACCTGGTGCTTTGAGTATTTGCCTCCATGCCTCGTTATGAAATTCCCTATTTTTGAACCTATTTTCTCCTTGCCTGGGTAATTCCGTTGCTTCTGCAATGAAAGCCTCTGTAATGGTGAATTTAACATCTCCTATTTCGACCTCCACTCCATTGAAGGACCGTGCAAATGTTTTAGTCACCTCTTTGTGAAAACCATTGAATTTTTCTAAAAATTGCAACCACCCAGCCTGCTGTAGCATTTCTTTGATTTGTGGATAGACTTCCAAGTACTTGGTTCCAACTGGTTTAGTTCTTACTATGAGACCCATAACTTATCTTTTCAACCTTCAAATTACTGCTCCTCTGCTGATGGTGAAAATGGCTATTAAAGAGATGTTTTTACTCCACAGATGTTTCCTCTGTTTTACAGACCGGAATGGCTAAGAATTGGTTGCAGAAATCTGCTAACGGTGAAAATGGATGTTAAAGAGATGTTTTTACTCCACAGATGTTTCCTCTGTTTTACAGACCGGAATGGCTAAGAAGTGGCTGTGGAAAGAAATGATATGGCGTAGTTATGAAATGAGTATAATGCGGTGAGGGTGATTCACACGGATTAATGAGTTGAGAGTTTTCACGGAAGAAAATACCACGGAGATGTTTCATGAGAAATTCAAAATCATCATTAAATACTTTGGTCTAGTGACGTGACTGATTAAATCACTTCAGTACTTAACCGTTAAGTTTTAAATGATGATCAGATATGGAAAGATGGAAGGGATTTTGTCCAAAGTTTTTATGATATGGTTGATAGGCATGATCAACACGACTAATTAAAATAACCTTTTTGAATCATACATGACTTAACTATGCTAAATTTTCGTGATCTGTCACTATAATAATTTCATAACTTTTACCTTTGCCTTTCCTTTGATTTTTTTTCCTTTTGGTTTTGATATGCCTTGTCCTCCTTTGAAAATCATTGATCTTCAGTCCTCATAACTCCTTTGATTTTGCTTGTTGTCTTGGATATGCAGGATCAATTTGCTGCTCAATCAAGTGATTACTGAATAGTGCCTTCAGGATCTCTGGCTGCAGAATGTCTGACTGATTGCAGAATGTACCTGTAGAAGTCTTAAAACATGGAATGGAAAGGTTTGAAGCATGAATGGAATGTTTGTATGAAATGAGTTAAAAATGGACAATGAAGTATGGTGTAATGGAGTATGGGTGAAGTGAATAATAGAATGAAATGAATCTCAATTATGAAGTGGAGTGAAGTATGGAAAATGTCCTGCAACTTAGGATCTCTATTATTCAATTGTAGAAAGAAATCGATCTTAAAAATCTGAGATGAAAATGAGGTGGACCATGGAATGAAATGAATGAAGTATGGAGTGAAGTGGAGTATGGATGAATGGAATGAGATGAAGTATGGATTAATGGAATGAAATGAATCATAAGTGAAATATGGGTTTGCGCTTATGATTTTGTAATAGCTGCTTGCAGAAAAAAGAACAAAATTGAAAAGGTAAAGTGTCAGAAAGATTCTGATTTTCACTCTATCTTTTCTGTATAAACATGCTAATCAGTGATTAGTTTTCATGTTTATATATATATATATATATATATATATATATATATATATATATTTATGCTTTTGAATTCAGAAAATTCAACTAAGTTGATGAAGAAGAAAAATTCTTCTTCATTAACTTCACATCACTGTTTTCCTGAAATCTCTTGGCAAATTCTTCTCTTTAAAGTGGCTTGTGATACAGCTTCAATCTATGACCATTTACAAGAAAAGTGACCTTCTCTTCATCTATTGTCCTAATTTTTATTGCTCCATTGTCAAAAATTCTTATGATTTCATATGGCCCAAGCCAATGTGTTTGGAATTTACCTTGAAAATCCTTGAACTTTGAATCAAACAAGAGAGCCCAGTCACCTTCTTTGAGATTCTTTTCCTTGATGTACTTGTCATGCCATCTAGTCCTTTGTTGTTGGACTATACTTGTTTTCTGAACTGCATCTTGTCTGATCTCATCCAATTCATTAATCTGCTCCAATCTGTGCTTTTGTACCTATGTTAGATCAAGTCCTAGCTGAATTTCCATTTTGAAATTTTGAATCTGAAACTATATGGGAAACAAAACTTGCTTTCCATAAACAAGTTCATAAGGAGTATGGCCTGTTGTGCTCTTCCATGTTTTTCTATAGGCCCACAAGGCTTCAGGAAGCCTATTTGCCCAATCTCTTCTATGCAAATGAATAGTCTTCATTAGGATCCCTTCAATGACCTTATTAGTAGATTCCACTTGACCATTTTCTTGTGGATGATAGGGAGTATATTTTCTGTGTCTATTTTTGTACCTCTCCATCATTTATTCCACTAGCTTTGATGTAAATTTAGCTCCTTGATCTGAAACAATTTCCCTTGGGACACCAAAATGAGTAAAAATATCCTCAAAAAGAAAATTAACTACAGATGCTTCAGTAGCAGAAAGTAATGGCTTGGCCTCTACCCATTTGGTAACATAATCAATGCAAACTAATATATATTTCTTTTGTCTTGATGGAGGACTAATAGGTCCTACAAAATCTAAAGCCCATTTCTCAAAAGGTTCAATATGTACCTGAGGCTGCAATGGCATCTCACATGAAGGAGAAGGTTTCCCTACCCTTTGGCAGCTGTCACACCTTTTGACATACTCTTTAGCATCTTTAAAAAGGGATGGCCAATAGTATCCTAAATGAAGGATCTTATAAGCTGTCCTTTTATCAGCAAAGTGTCCACCACAAGGTTCATCATGACATGCCTTGAGGATCTCGGGCATCTCATCTTCTCGAACACATCTCCTAATGATAAAATCTGGACTTGTTTTGTATAACTCATTAGCAACCCATGAATATTTTTCACGGTCATAAATGATCTTTCTTTTGTCTCTTGCATTCATTATTGAAGGAAATTTCCCTGAAACTAAATAATTAGCAATGTCAGCAAACCAAGGATTTTGAGTAGAAATTGCAAAAAGATATTCATCAGGGAATTGATCTTCAACTGGAGTATTGTCTTTGATGTTTTGGAGTCTAGATAGGAAATCAGCTACTGTGTTTTGTTTTCCAGGCCTATCTAGAATGGTAATGTTGAATTCTTGTAAAATCAATAACCATCTTATGACTCTGCCATTAGTAATTGATTTGTTCATTAAGTATCTAATTGCAGAATGATCAGTGTGAACAAAAGTTTCATAGCCTGTTATATAGTGTCTGAATTTGTTTATGGCATGAACAACAGCTAAAAACTCTTTTTTAGTTACAGTATAGTTTAACTCTGCAGGAGTCAAATTTTTACTGGTATAGTAGATGGCATAAGGAATCAAGTCTTTTTGTCCCAATATTGCTCCTAGAGCTGTATCTGAGGCATCTGTTGAAATATGAAAAGGTAACTTCCAGTTAGGTCCCCTTAAAATAGGTGCTTCAGAGATTTTTGTTTTCAGGGTCTCAAAGGCTAACTGGCAATCAGGATTCCACTTGAATTCACAGTCTTTGGTAAGTAATTTGAAAATTGGAGATGCTATCTTGGTGAAGTTTTCTATAAACCTTCGATAATATCCTGTAAATCCTAGAAAACTCCTAACATCTTTTTGACAACTTGGAATATATAAGTTAGAGATGACTTCAACTTTTGACTCATCAACTCTAATCCCATCCCCTGAAATGTGATGTCCTAAAAAAATTCCTTCAGTAAACATCATAAAACACTTCTCATGACTAAGTGAAAGATTTTCTTCTTTACATCTCTTTAAAAAAATTTCCAAGTTTGTTAAGGCTTCTTCAAATGTGTTTCCATAAACTGTGAAATCATCCATATATACCTCTACACAATCATGTATTAGATCTGAAAAGATTCCTAGTACTGCCCTTTGAAATTTTGCGGGTGCATTGCATAGTCCAAATGGAAATACTTGGTAAGCATAGGTACCCCAAGGACAGGTAAATGTGGTTTTGTCTTGATCTTCAAGTGCTACTTGAATTTGGTTATAACCACTAAACCCATCTAGAAATGAAAAGTACTTTTTGCCAGCTAATGTATCTAACACCTGATCTATGAAAGGTAAGGGAAAATGATCTTTAAGAGCAGCTTTGTTTAATTCCCGATAGTCAATACATACCCTCCATTTACCCATTTTCTTTGGCACAATTACCAAAGGAGAAACCCACTGAATATCTGAAATGGGATAGATAAATTTAACATTTAACAATTTCTGCAATTCTTCCTTAACAATCTCCCTAAGATTTGGATTCATCCGTATTTGAGGTTGTCTGATTGGTTTACAATTTTCCTCTATATAGATGTGATGAGTGCAAGTCTTGGGGCTTATCCCTTTCATATCAGTGTACTTCCATGCATGTGCAAAAGAATGTCTCTGTAATATCTTGACTAGCTATTCTTGTTGAGATTTCTCTAGGTTCTTGTTTATGTTTAAAGTTTTGCCTGGAAATATCTCAATTGTAGAGCTGCCAAATTTATCCATGGAGTAAAGAGACATCTGTTTTGATGATAAAAATTCAATGTTGGATTCTTCTTGAAATTGTTCATGCTTATATTCCGAAGAGGATTCAAAGTTTTCTAAGGTATTCAGAATCTGGCTATCTTCACTAATTTCTGAAATTGTGAAGAGAGGTTGTAAGTCTTCTTCATCCTCTATCCATTGAGTATCATCTAATTCTGTAATTGTTTTTGCTGGAGGATACAAAGTAAATTTCTTGGTTGAACTACCATCAGAGATGTACATATCACCAGATCTACAACTAATGAAAGCATCAGCTATAGCTAACCAAGGTCTTCCTAATATAATAGGATGTCCTCCTAGATTATTCTTAGGAGTTAGGATCATAAAATCCACAGGATACTCCCAAGAATCTAGGGACATTGGAATGTCTTCTATTACCCCATCAGGTTTGATCACAGATCTGTCTGCTAATTGTAATAATGTGGGTGTAAAAAGAAGATTAGGAAGTTTCAGTTTATCCATGATTTGTCTACTCATGATATTGATTGTTGCTCCTAAATCAATAAGTGTTTTTTGGATCTCAGTTCCATTGATGTGTATTTTAACAACTAGATTTCCTGGGTCTAGATACTTTGGAATGTCAATCTTACCCATCATGATATCTGCTATTTTTCTTGCCAGTTGAATTTTCTTTGTCTCTCTTATTCTTTTTCCTATTTTCTTCATGCTCAACTCCTTTATTGTCTTTGCTAAGATTGGAATTTCCTTGATAGCTTGTAATAATGGGATCTTAATACAAACATTTCTCAGCTCATCTAGGAAATCATAATTAGGCACCATAATTTGTTTTTCTACACCCCTATCAATTTGTAATCTTTTTGGAAAGGGAGGTGTAGAAGTGGATGTTGATGGCTGCTCTAATATAGGAGTTGAAATTATTGGTTCTTTTTGTTTTGATTTTTCAATGTTTGAGTCTTGGAAAGTTGTGTTCTCTTCAAGACTATTATTTACCTGTAGAGAATATTCCTCAGAATTGTCTTGCTCTTGTATGATTACAAAAGGTTTCCTCTTTTCAAGTATTCTTCCAGACCTAAGTTGAACATCACTAAGGTCTAAAGGAGTGATCAAATAAGTTGGAAATTGTTGGCCTTCTATCATGTATGTGTTCTAAGGATTTTTATTGTTGGGGTTTGGTATGGGTTGGGTAGGCAACTGATTTGTTTTCTGGTGAAATGGTAATGGAAGTGGTTGATTTTGATGTTGTGGATTTTGAGAATTTTGTTGAGGATTTTTTTGAGGGGGGAAATGTGGATATGGTGGATAGGATGGTGGATATTGGTAATACTGAGAGTATCTTCCATAGGGATTTTGTGCTCCTTGGGCCCAATTTTGTGATTGATTTTGAAATTGGGGCCAAGGTTGCTGCCAAGAATTCCAATTTGGTGAGGGTTGATTATACAACTGATCATGAAATCCTTGTGTTTGAGGTCCTTGCCAAGGCCTCCTGGAGACAAAATTGAGAGATTCTGTGGAACTTGTAGGAGTTTCTTCTTGAAAGATAGCTTTAAGACCAGGAAGTGAAGGACAACTCTTGGTCTCATGTTTTTCTAAACAAATTACACAAGTCTCTACAACTTTTGCAACCAAAGGGCACTCTCTCAAGGCATGTTTCTTTCTACATTTGGGACAAAATATTGCTAAGGCATCAGATTCAGATTTTTGCTTGTTTTGTAACTTAAGGGTGTCTATTTTTTCACTAAGACTCCCTAAGATATCAAATTTGAATTCATCAAGAATATGTCCTATTTCTTCCCTACTTACTGTCCCAGAAGTAGACTTACTTGCCCTTGCAAGAGCAGGGTCTCTTGGGCCTTTTACAGTTTTAGATTTCCCTCTTGAAAGGTTGATACATAATTCAGCTATTTTAGGTAATGTGAGTTGAGATATATCCCCTTTTCCCATCATGTTAAGGATATCTAACCATTCATCCCTAATTGTCTTCAACAAGAGAGCTTTCAAGGTGTCTTGGTCTAGGTTTTCCATTTTTTCTCTTTTAATGTTGTTGTTAAATCTCTCCAACAAATCTTCCAAATTTTCATCCTCTTTTTGTAGAATTTTAAACACTTCCTCCTTATGGTTGACTGGCATACAATAATCCAAATACCTCTCTAGAAATGCTTGTTTCATGTCTTCCCATGTCCTAATAGAACTGTTGACCAAACTCATAAACCACTTCAATGCTGCTCCTTTCAATGTTGAAGGAAATAGTTTATGTTTTTGAGCATCTTGTAAGTAGTCATAGGTTCTACATAGGACTTCAAATTCAAATAGGAAGGTTCCAGGATCTTTAGTTTTAAGTCCATAAAAGTTTGGAAGGAAAGAGGGTGAAATGTTTTTCATAGTTGTATTTGTTTCTTCATCTACTATAGGAAACCCAAAAGAGCTTGCCATTTCTCTTCTACCTCTTCCTATGCCTCCTTCTCCTTCTGCACCTCTACCTCCTTCTCCTCTACCTCTACCTCTACCCCCTCCAAATAGTGTGTGTTCTCCATTAAAAACTCCTCCTCCTCCTTCTTCTGCCATAGTTGATTCTTCTGTGGAAGTTGAAAGGTTTAAGTCCCTAGCAGGGGTTCCTGAATCTTCTTCCAAGATAGGTTCAGTGGGTAAAGTGGAAGGTATTTCTGATGGAATATCTGATCTTAAGTCCTCTGGAAGTCTAGGATCAGTAAAGGATGGAATGTGGGTTTGAGTTGGAGGTGTGTTGGCTCTTGGTCTTGATGAAACAAGTGGTGTCCTAGGAATCAAGCTTTTGCTTCTTATGAATCTACCCCTTGAATATCTTTCTCTACGCATGTCATTGTTTTTGGGAGGTAAGAAAAAAAACTACCTAGTTTTCACTTCCTTGGCAATAGCGCCAAAATGTTGTGCTCAACTTAGTGTTCCTAAATTGAGGTCATAAATTATCAACCAGGGTCAGTAAATTGCTGAAGTGAGGTGCACTATATGTGCCTAGGTATCTGTTTCTCACTACGTTGTGTTTAGTGTTTTTATGATGTTTTTGGTTTTGTGATTTTATGTTAAGAAGGGAAAAGAACTAAATGTTGAAAAAGAACATTTGTTGGTCACACTAAAAGCAGAGCAAAACCTATACTAAAGAACAGAAAATCCAAATTTTTATAATGACTCATAGCAAGAAAATAAATCACAACATAAACTCAATAACTCATAACATAAACTCATCCAATTCATTTATTAGAAATATGTTGGAATAGCTTGAGAAAAGGACAAGTTTAGTGCAAATTAGGTTCTCCTAAGTAAACAACCATCTTACCATATTACAAAGAATCTCATCCATGGAAAAAAGTTTATTGGAACACAATTGGAAAAAGATTATTTGTAGCACAATAATATTTCTACTCTGAATTAACTTGTAATGCTAAGGTTAATCCATTCTATAGCTCCACTTGTCACTACTAAGCCTTATTTGCAAGTTAGAGATTTTCTAAAATAGTTTTTGGGAAAAAAGGCTTATTTGTGAAATTGCAAAAGATTGCAGAACAATCAAGGCCTTAAACTGATATCACTAACTCATTCCTATCCATATGATGATGCATTAATAGAAATTCAGAATAAGATTAGTTTGTAAACAATGAAGGCTGTGAAGTATAATTTTGACAGTTAATACAACTTAAAGAACAATGGATAACACTGAACTAGAATGCAATTGATCAAACTTGAAACATAATGATCACAACTAAACTAGAATGATTTTAGCCTAACTTTGAAATACAGTGAACTGGAACTAAACTAGAATGTCACTAATCTAACTTAAATTACAGTGAATAGAGTTATACTAGAGTGCCATTATCAAACTTGAAACACAATGATAGAATTAAACTAGAGTGACATCTACCTCCAGAGTACTACAACTAGACTAAAGATGCAACTAATCACTGAAATGTTTCAGTTCTGTCTCATTCAGAATTAGTGGTATTTTGGAATAATTTATGGAACAGTACTGGCTGCAACATGTTATGTAAATGAGCATGAAAGCATACAATTCAAAAAAACACAACAAAGCTCCAAAACACCACAGCTATGTCTCATCTAGAGTTAGTGATATTTTGGAAGAGTTTATAAGATCACGACTAGCTGTAACAACTGATGTAATTGAGCACAAAATCATAAAATTTAGAGAAATGAAACTAACTCCTAAATACTACAATTATATCCCATCTAATTTTAGTGGTATTTTGGAAGAGTTTGTAAGGATAAGACTAACTATGGCATCCGCTGCAAGTAAGTATAAAAACACAAAGTTCAGAAAATTGATTAAACTAAGAATGAAACAAAGCTAAGTTACTTATCTAAACCATATGAACAAAGCTTTTCAGGTAGCAGGGGCCCTCTACCACTGAATTAGCATGCAAATCTACTCAATATTGACTCAGCTCTTGCAATAAAGTGATGTTTCTTTCATTAAATGAGAAATTTTTCAAAACAGAGTATTACGGTCTTCTGAGATCTAGCAATAAAACATAAATCTAACTAGCTGTTTCTCAGTCTCCCAAGCCGTACTAATAACAAAATTACATAACTGTCTTTGAGATAAAACAAGAGTAATTGTCTTTCCAAACTAAAATCAAACTAGGACTCTGGTGGTGGCCTCGTTCTATGATTAAGGACATCTGTACAGTCCTTGTCCTATTAGAAGTCTGTCTCCTAGTTTTGGTTTCCCACGTGCATAACCACCTGTAGACTCAAGATCAGACTTCATGGAGAGAAAGAAATGATGGGGGAGTGATGTGGAATACGACCATATGTGTTTTCCTTGAGGTGACACCTGGAACCTGCGTAAACATGAAGATAGCTGCGGAATAGGCGACTGGCTACAGAATGACTGCGTTCTGTAGCCAAGTCTAGTAAAAAATTTCTACAATAACAAAATAATGAAAACATAGCAAGTTAGTCATTATATACATTCTTAAAGTAATCCTAATTAATCCTATTGATCATTTAAGCCAATAATTGACGAGGGACAAAGAAAATGAAGTGAAATGTGGTGGAAAAGAAGGACATCTTTGGGGCTCAACAGGTATCTCTGAAGGCTATATCCAAAGCTGACAACCTTTGATTTTCTGAAACCCATTTTTCATATTCATTAAGAAAATTATCTACATTTCCCAAGCCATCAAAAGAAGGCAGGTTACATACCTCAGATGTCATACAATGAACTACTTTTTTCATTCTTTCACAACGCTTTGTGGATACTTCCTGCATTCTATTATGTCGATTCTCCAAATATTATTCTGAATCTGATGTGCAAGAACTATCATGATCCCAATTCAACTTACCATCTACAGTAGGGTTAACATAATCTTCTTCCTTTGCTGCCAATTGATAGATGTTATCTATGTCAGCTTCTTTGTATTCTTCCCTAACTGGTTCTGTATCTTACTCCTTCTGATGGATCTAAAGAAGCAATCACCCTCATATTGTTCCCTTCAAATATCATCTTTCTCTTCTTTATATTTATTATGACCATTTTGTAAAATTCCCAATCAATTCCAAGCAAACCATGATAAGGATTACTGTCATTAAAAATTTCTATTACTTCAAAATTAGCAATGGTGCGAACTCCTTCAATATCTATTGTGACATGTGATAATATTCCTATAGGAAATATATTTTGTTGATTTTCCAATATTAATTGAATATTTGACCATTTTAACTATTATCACTAGGCTGGAGTAAGTTGGGATGTTCAACTATCAACCAAGCACAACTATTTCAAACCACTTTTGACTAGAAGTTAGTCCTTCCAATCAAAGAGGGCTTTCTCAAAGAAAATAATGGAATACTCAATATATAATATATATTGCAGATGGCTAAGTCTGTTTATATATTATGTGATTTTTTGCATGTGGAAGAGTGTATGATGGCTACCATTGGGCATGGAGTCAGCTAAATAAATTCAATTACTTCCAAATTGTGTCCATGGAAGCTGAGGCAAATTGGCTTAAACATAAAATTTTACATCTAGCATTGGAGTATTAAATCATGAATTCAAAGTAATCATAGTACCATGAAACTGATAACAATACATAAGGTGAAGATAAAAAAATATATAAGCTAAGGAGAATCTAAGGTTTTGAAGACAATCTATTGTAAACTGTATATTAGCCTCATAAAAAATATATTATATAGTAGCTTCCTTGTAACATTCAACAACCCTTTCAAAATGAAAAACTCCCTTATTTATAGAGTGAGGTATCTTTACAATAGTCTGCCACCTAGGATATACTCGATACCTTACCCAAGAGACCTAATTCTAGTAGGATTACATCACATGGAGAACTTATAGGGATATTTTCTGTTTTGGCAGAGTTTTCTTACAAAAAGGAATCTATGATCATTTAATAACTTCAACCAAATTATAATAGACTATGCTAGGCATCCTTATCGAACCCAAATGACTTATGAGGTTTCGGAGAGCTGATGCACTTGAGTTAAGACCTCATAGGCTTGCGATGGGATGATGAGTGGTAGTGATGAGCTGGCATCATGAGTTGACTTGATGAGATGTCAGCCAGATGGAGGTTGACCTGCTAAGTTTTACTCTTGAAAAAAAAAAAAATATGATGTGTATGCTCTTTACCCATGGTTTATCCATTTTTTATTGTTGACTACCCCAAAATCATCAAAAACTCCATAATGCTAAAAAAAATAGAGTACAGGAAATTCGGTAGCAAACTTCAATAACAAATGTCAAAATCAACCCTCTGCGTAATTTTTGACTATTTTGACTGTTCCAGGGTCTTCTTTGAGGTTAATGAGTTAAACACATGTATTGAGCCCTCCTGTTTCTGAAATTTTAGCTATTGTTTACCTCCATGGAAAGCCACAACACTTCCGTAGCAAATTTTTGCCTTCAAGCTTCAGAGTTGCTACAGAAGTACCTAGTTTCTAGGATTTTTCATTTTCATCATTATTTTTCCTCCAAACACTTCTAAAAGCTTATATAAGCCAGTATAGTACCATTAGCCATATCATAAGTGAAAATTTATGGTATTACCATATTCATGGGGCATCATCAGTAACAGTAATGAATTTGAGGCCTCTCTTCAAAAGTTCAGCTTGTATCATTTCCATTTGTATTTCTAAATCTTTGACTTGACCGTGCAACCTTCTCCTGTATGATTGTAGCCATATATTTCTTTTTCATAGATTCTTCATCATCTTGTGTATAGGCAATGTCCTCTTTAACATATTTCCTACTTTATCTGCCACTTCATTGTAAAATTCCAGTTGCTTAGATATGTCTTTCTTCAATTCTTCAAAAGGAAATTTTGATTCTATTACCTAATTTCAAGCATATCTCAAATGTTCTTGCAACATATCCACTTAAAATTTCTCTTGAATAGGCTCCTTACCTTTCCTCCTTTTCACATGTTCTATTTTGGCTGGAGGCAATTCTAGTATCTCTCCTTTATACTGCTTCCTTCGAGCTACCATGGCTCCAGAACATAGTGAGTAACTTCTTGACGCCTGCAAAAAATCGTAAGGACAACTAAACAACTTTTGACACTAACTGAGCTTACCTAAAGACAACTAGAGAGACCACAAGACAAAAATATCGATGTTTAGAGAACAATAGCCACTCATAAGAAGGAAATGAGAACGAGTTTGTGACAGCAAATTTGTAAAAAAGGTGAAAATATAATGAAATGAATGACCAACTATATGGTGCACGTGTTTAGAAAATAATGTATAAATACAACAACGTGCAATCATGACCCAATAATCTCTGACCACCTCTGACCATACCATTTTTTGAAACTCTGTACCATTTCCAGACTGTTAGCAGAAAACCCGATTTTCGTAGCAAAAACTATGTTGGAGAAGGCATATTTGCTACGGAAGTGTCGGGAAATTCCATTGCAAATACTGACCTATTTTAACTATATTTGCCACGGAAGTTTGAAAAAGTTTCAAACTCACAATGATGACCAGATCAGCTCATGGGAAATGAAACTTTGGATTTTCCCTGGATAATGGCTCACACAAAGACTCATAATTACATTTGAAAATCAGTAAAGGACCTTTATACATGTGAATTTTTTTGGAAAAATAAAATAAAAAAAGTCCTATTGAACCCTAACTAACTTAACCATCTTGAATCGTGACTCAAAAAAAACTTAATGGTTATCTTGGATGTTTGAACTAGATATGCTATGGAAGTATGAAAAAGTGTCAAACTCACAATGATGACCAGATCAACTCATGGGAAATAGAAATTTGGATTATACCTTGATAATGACTCACATAAATACTCATAATGAAATTTCAAAATCACTAAAGGAAATTTATATGTGTGATTTTTTTTGAAAATAAAAAAATAAAAAAATCCTATTGAACCCTAACTAACTTAACCATCTTGACTCATGTATCAAAACAAACTTAATGGTTATATTGGATAAGAGTAACTTTGGCTTGCCCAGTAATTCCCATGTTTGCTTCATCAGAACATTAGCATCAGATCCAAAATCTAGAATAACTTGATTCATTTCATATTCTCCAATCTGTGCACTAAGTCTAATTTATTTCCAGTCCTCTTCTATCGATGTACATTATTAACTGCATGCATCTCACTTCACAAATTTTCTTTTGATGCACAAGAATATAAAAATTCCTGAAGTCATTATACAAATCTTTGTTCTCTTAACAACTTCATACAAGTCTGCATAAAATATCTCAAAATACTTACTTGATATGTTGAATTCTGTTTCAGAGCTTGATCCTGTGTCACTGCTTGGTTCTGTGTCAGAACTAATGACATGTTGCAACTACTAGGCCCTGGCTGTGCGGTATAAGTCAAAGCTCCAACATCCATAAAAATTTGTTTCACTTCCACAAAGTTTTGGTTTTCCTTCTGTATATCAAACATAAGAGCCTTCTCCATAATATTTCTAACCCATGCATTTCTATATTCCTTCTTCCCATCCACTTTATCGGTTCTAGTTGCAGATCCACTTCTAGTGACAATATTAACGCAAATTTCATTGATCCTTCTCTCAAAAATCATCATTTGGATGTTCTAGGTGGGCTCCTGATTCCTTTTTTCTTCCATCTTCACCATAAGTACAAGACAATCTTCAATTACATTATCAAAGGATTTGTAATACTTAAATGTCGTAGTGAAATTTTGGCAGTCTCTTGAAAAATGACCTTCCTAGTCACAGTTATAACATAGGGTTTGTCCACTTCCTCGACCAGATCCACCTCCTCAACCTCTTCCTTGATAACCTCCCTGAATACCACGTTGTCCATTTTCCTCAGGTGCATGCTCTTCTGCTTACATTCTGTAAGTATCAGCACTGCGCTTCATCATCATATCATAACTTCGTTAATTATTTTCATCATGTCCTACTGACTTACAAAATTTGCAAAACAAATTCCTTGGGGTCTGAACATATTTCTTCAATAAATATAAATCTTCTAAGCAATGTTAACCCCTAGTCCTACATATTTCACACCATAGACTAGATCATGTATTCAATGGATTGGTGCCTCACTAGCCATGTAATCCCTGAAGTCAGGGAACTTCTCTTTAGAATGGCCCTCTGATTTGCACTTGGTACACCATGCTTCTTCTCTGATTTCATTTCCATTATTAATATATTGCAACTGTAAGGTCAAGTTTTCTAACTAATTATGAATCTACTGCATACCTGCATTACTTCCTCCTATAGGTGAAGCTTTCAAATTAATTACAATCTCTAGAGCTTCGGCTTGAGTTGCTATCTTATGTTGCGTTAATGGAAACCTGATGTGCGGTAGAAGCATAGCTACGAACCATTATTTATGTCTCTATGGAGGTAATTTGAAGCTCACTTGATTCAATAACACCTTAAATATTTGATCAAACTCCCAAAAAGACTCAGTAGTTTTATTTTTGATCTCCTTTAACTCTGTAATGCACTGCGACTCAGACTTCAGCTTCTTGAACTGACGTATTAGTGCTTTCTTGATATATGCAAATGTACCATTATGATTAGTCACATAATTCATATACCATGTTAGTGATCTATCTCGTAGCATCGTAACGAGTTGTGCCTTCTTTACATCTTCATCATTGATTTTTTTTTTCGTCCATACTGCTTCAACTAGAAACAAAAACTAGTTCCTCTGAAAACATGGAGCTTAATATCATCATCCGTACCTATTTTTGGAGGGGGAAGGGGAATAGGGAGGGTAGGGGGAGGGAGAATGGTAATACTACCCTGGCTTCTACTAGATTCTGACTTCGACGAAATTTCAGGCTGGAAGGGGGAATACTGCAGAGTTATCTGGGGGTTTTGAGCATATTTTTCTTCTCTTTCACTTTCAGATTCACTCAAAAGAGGACTATAACCAGTCTCTATAAACATATAGGTATCTACTATATACCTTTTTCTACTTCGCGTTGCTCCGGTCTTCAACTCAGATTTATTTTCTCATCTTCCAAACATAAGTAACTAACAATTTGATTGCATCCGTAAAACTCCTTTTTCACACAGAAGCATCTTAATCCATAGTTTCAAAGAATTCAGATACTTACCTTGCGGTCCTTTGAAGAATATTTCTTATGCTTCAATGTAATACATAGTCGAGTCTATAGCGAACTCAATGATGAATTCACCCAAGATGATATAAATATAGAAATCGACAGCCCTTGAAATCTTGTTATTAGTGCTATTGAGTTGTTGTATCAGCTCAAGAGTCCACGCTATATGTTTGTCATTCTTAAAGGAGTCCTTGCTTTCAGTCAACCTAGATATCCACTCATACAACTGACTAGGAAATGATCCGAAGAAAATTTCATATTTTTCTATGAAAAGACACCTTTGTAACCAAGTTTTAGATGTCAGACACCAATTTCTATTTTCATGATCTGCAAATTCTCGCTCCTTTTGGACTATCCAATCTTGAATATATTTCTTCAATGGATTCCACATCCACATATCTTTCAAATATATCCTGATCTCGACAAGGAAACCATTTTTTGGATCGGTTGGGCTTGAACTAGGTTTGACTTTTACTGCGTACCAAGAAAACCCTCAATCACTGGCCCTTTAGGCAATGACCTACTTGCAGATCGCAGTCTCACCCAAGGTGACTATGGGTGGTTGCAGAACCAGGTTTCTGCAGCCTTGAGAGACTGCTCGATGTGGTATATTTATGTTATATTACACTAACAACCCTACAAGTTACTTCACCATATATGTTAGAAGCATATATATAACATCAAAAACTAATACTGCATTGTCATAACATGCAACTACTTCACAACATAGGTATTAAGAAAATAGGTACAAAAAAACACAAAATATCATCCGAAGAATTCTTCTTTATTATCATGAATCTTTGAATACAATCAACTCTTCGACCTGTGCACATAGTTGTAGGTGGTCTGCACACTAAGCTGTAGAATCTACCCAAATCTTCATGCACTCAGTAGCAAATCATTCCCTTCGCCACAAAATACGGATTAAAAATTCCCCTTAACCATGAATTGATTATTCCTAACATAACATTACGTCCCTTTATATATTATTACATCGAAAAAATACCATGGTCTAAATACCATGGGCTCCAAATATATATATATATATATATATATATATATATATATATATATATAACCCAAAACCCATTACAAAAAGTAGGGGCTTCAACCCACACTGAAGAACCTATGATACCGCGTGATATATTTAAAGTGCTTTGTTGCATGGTCCACTTCGCGCTCTGCTCCTCAAAATGCAGAGTCATAACAAAACTCTAGGCCAACACTAGTACATTTGGGGGAAATTCCGACACTTGGTTCCGACGCTTTTGACAAAATGTCAGAAATTTCCCCAAATATTTTCAATCCCGCCCGAAACCGTCGCTATACCAATGTTTAGAGAAAAGTGTCACAATATCGACACTTAGACAAAGCATCGCAATTGCAACGCTTGGAGGAAGACATCGCAATTGCGACACTATGCCCCAAAGCGTCACTATTGTGACGACTGCCTCCAAACGTCGCAAGTGCGACACAATGTCTAAGTGTCACAATTGCGACGTTTGGAGGCATCCGTCGAAATAGCGATGCTTTGTACGCCGTCGGTATAATGAAACTTATATGTGCGCTACATAAAAATATGACACTTATATGCGCGCTACATAAAAATGATTTTATTAAAAACTACATTAATGACTGATATTACGCGCGCATTCACCCTCTGCTCTTGCAGAATAGAATTCGCCCTCAGCATTCGCCCTCAGCTCTTGCAGAACAACATTCGCCCTCAGCATTCGCCCTCAGCTCTTGCAGAACAACATTTGCCCTCAGCTCTTGCAGAACAGCATTCGCGCTCAACATTCACCCTCAGCTCTTGCAGAACAGCATTCGCCCTCAGCTATTGCAGAACAACATTCGCCCTGCATTCACCCTCAGTGTTCGCCCTTAGCTCTTGCAGAACAACATTCGTCCTCATCATTCGCCCTCAGATCTTGTAGAACAACATTCGCCCTCAGCTCTTGCAAAATGGTAAGTTCTTACTGCAGGCCCTTCCTCCTATAGTAGGGTTGAATCTATTTGGGTTTTTTTGGTCAATTCCATTGGATTGTGTTAGGCTACAGGGTTCTCTCTAGATGTCTTCCAATGTTCTTTCGGATGAGTTTCAAAGAGGATGTGTAAGATGTGTTTGTGCTTGCATGAATTTGACTCCACCAGTTTCATGAAGTTTAAGCTATGAATTTTAGTTCGACAAACTCATCCATTTCAACACCCAGTAACGAATTGCCCTTGGTCTGATCTATATTGAAGGTGAAGTGAAAAGTGGTAGAGAATGGGAGATCAAAAGTCATCAACTTTATCACAAGGGTAGTACTCCAGATCGAAAGTGATGAGCTTTAGTTCTCCAGATTTGGGGATTTTCTGATATTTGGGGATTTTCCGATGACATACCAAAGGTCACATCCATACAACCATATCAAGGTCAATGTTGAGATCATTCTCATATAGATATAGGTCACTGATATATAGGGTTAATATCATCATCACTATCCATGGAAACCGAATAGTTACAAAATCTATGATTGTGGTTGGCTCATTTATAATTATTACCCATTTACAGTAGAGCACATAAACACTAAATATGGCCCGAGCAGAGCCTTTACAACAGGCAATGGAATTGCAGCTGCTTCATCAATAACCAATAGCTCCACTTGAGAAAACTTTTCATAATATTGGGGCTGGATATACTGCAGAGCAAACAATTGTAGTTATCATTCGTGCTCCAATATATTAATATAATTTTTACATTGAACTGAAGAAAGGGAAACAAGAAAATGCTAGCCATCATACAATACTTTGACATAAAATTTTTGAGTGACATACTTGAAAAAAAGAACTCATCCACTGATATTTATAATCATTTGAGTTATTCAAGTTAAACACAATGTCAAGAATCAAGATTCAATACCCGCTATTATCTTCATCACCCAATACATGATTTAAATTTTTCCCAAAGAAATGCTTATTAAATTGGCAGCCATTATTTCTCCCTGCTTTAAAAACCCTACATTTAAATGAAAACAAGCATTGCATTTCAACTACAAATATCTATTATTGTTCAAATGTACATGTGTGCATCACTTGTGTAGGGTATTCCTTTTCCACTTTCACATTATTCAAGAATGTGTGTATTATAGTTCATATTTTTTGTGATTTAGATTATCTTGAAAAGGAAAGGTAAATTATTTCCCATGGAAAAAGAAGGTTTTCCCTTTTTACTACTGGAAATGGTACAACACAGTTCCATTTCTACCCGAAACTCCTATGAAATAGGAACCAAATAAAGGCCATGTCCTCAATGGACATCATTTGGCTTTGAAAATGGCCATTGCACCGTGTTGTTTCTTATATTACATCACGATAGTTTCTTAGGTCATTTCTTGTTTCTTGAGATGAAAAAAAACCAAAGAAATTGTGAAGATACTTTCAATAAATAAATGACCATTTCTCAATCATATCTCAACTATTTTTTATTTTATTCAGTGGTTGCTTACTTTGAGAGAAATTTGACACTTTTATAAGGAATATAACATAAAAGCACAAAATGGGAAGGAATTGATGATGTAGATGACCTTTAGTTGTTGTCAATTAAGAATTGATAATACACGATGCATGTTCTGTACTACAAACTAGATTCCTTCCTGGAGTTAGGACACAGAGTATTGAATCAAAGTTGTAGTTTCTAACTTCTTGTATTGGTTCATCAATCTTAAAATTCGGACATTGCATGTCTTCATTGCTTCATGTTTGAATAATTTGCATCATATCGTACAATAGGAAATTAGGAATTATGATTATTATTACTTTATGGATCTGTTAAGTTACTTTTAAGTTTGCATGGTTTAGTGTGAAATTATTCTTGTGTGCCCCTAGGCCCAGGTGAAGGAATGCCAAGGATTGAGAACCATAGTTTTTAAATGGTATTGTTTCTTATACCCAAAAACCCCTCAACATCACTTCTTATTAGTTCTTAACAATAGTGTTGTAAACAATTTGAAAATTGATATAGCAAAATCTCGCACTTCTCAAGATAAAGTCCTAAAGCTAAAGTGTGATACCATGTGTAATTCAATAGCCCCATTGTCACCTCACCAACCTCTTTTCACTTCAGGCTAGCTCTCCTCCAAATCAAGGGGGGTTCTCCCTAGTAGATGTTAGGGATCTAATGGCCCAACCAAACCAAGTCAAGAGCCCCCTAACTCTCTATGTTTACTACTATCAATCAAAATATTGAACTTCAAAGGGAAAGTCCCCAAACACATATAATCAAGGAATTATAACGTGATTTCAAACATTAAATATCAACAAAATCGTTTAAAGGACATTGAAAGGAAAAAGGTGATGGAAGATAGAAAGTGCCTTACTTAAATGCTCTAAGGATTTTTCAATAGTTGCTCCAAAAGCTTCACTTCAAGGCCCTTCAAGATCGTCTCCAACAATGCTATACCATCAGCTTCAGCAATGTTGCTCCAAAAATGTCCTCAAGGTCTTCACAACAAGTTTACTAGAAGTTGCTCCAACAATATATTCAATAAGGTCTTCATTGTCAACTCGTCTCTTGTTTGGGTGCCTTAATGTGCAATGACATGTTTCCAGGACTGAATTCAATGCAAGGCATATTTGAAACTCTAACTCTGTCGTCCGGTGTCTTATTAGAAATTATTTCATTTTTCATTTTGTGTTTTCAAGTTAGATATTGTTTTCAAGTTTTTACATTTATAATTTTATTGCAATGTGGCAGACTGATCAGAGTAGTGCAGGAACAACCCCGAGATGGGATGATCGCGGAAAGAGGCCAGCGGAAGAACATGTAAAGTGCCAGCATTGCTCTATCTTCAGGTATTTTAGTTATTTACATAATTGAAATAATATTAATTTTGTTCAAATATGCAGACACCTAGCCATGGTACGCCTGATGATTCCCTCTTTGAGGAAGAGCTTTCTTCATCCCTATCTCCAGCGCTCTTGTTGCGAAAAAAGGCATGAGATGCAAGGTCGGAATTTAATACTTTGATAGAAACGCCTCAAACACCTGAAACAGAAGAGAGGATAAAACAAATTATGACCTAGCTAGAAACATATCAGGTAATAATAAAAAGTCAAGAGGATATTTTTTTTGTTCTGCATGAGATGAATTGTGATAGTTTGATTTTTAATTTTTACATTGACTAAACTAACGAAAAGTTCTTTTGTATGTAGCATTTTCTAGCACTTGCTGAACCCGGTGTTGGTGGTAGTGGGACACAAGGGAAATAGATTTTCCAACAACCCTCTTGTACACCTTCTAATCCTTTAGGTGCCAGCCAAGAAACACACCCTGCCCAAGCAGACACCAAGCCAACCGCTGAATGTGTTGGCAGTGATGAGGCTGATATGGCCAACTACATTATTGCGTTTCCTGGAGCTCCATAGGGACCATTAATGGCATGTTGTTGGTGAATGATGAAGGTGTCCCTATAAATCATGTACAACTCCCAGGTAAATTTTAATATTTTAACTATTTCATGTACTATATCTAAAACATATTTATCATGATTTTTATTTTTAAATTAACGATAATATCTTCTTCTTTTTTCTGTGTAGGAAATAATGAGTTCTACAGGTTTTTGGAGAGCCATGCGTTGGTAATTTTTGGCCCAACCATACGCACAAGGTGGAATTCCCAGAATTCCAAACTGAAAAAAAAAACTTCTAGATTATCTAGAAGCTCTTTTTGGGGTCGGCACATTTGACAGAACAATGATTTCTCGGGTAGCTGGAAAATATTTGAAATATACCAGGGACACCTATAGGACGCAATTGCAATTTAACCCTAGATATGAGCGTCCTCTCATAGTTCCAAAGAGTGAGTGGAGAGCACTCATCCATGACGGAAAAGAGAAAAGGGCAAAGAAATAAGGAAAAATGCCACCCGCAAGGTAAATTACAACTTTAATTCAATAGCTTTAATTTTCTCTATGTCTAAAATAAAAGTGTGCTACATCATATCTGACTTCAATATTTTGATGCTAGGTTGCTTGACACCTCGAAGGAAACCAAAGCTAGGATTGAAAAAAAGGGTCATCACAAGCTAGGCCAGGGCGACTACTTGAAATTAGTCGCAAGAATTGTAATTAAGTAGCTAAACATCTTATAATTAATTGTATCGCCTTCCAACGTTTTTGTAATCCTATCAAATATGATTAAAAATACATAATCATATGTAATGTAGGGTGATGAATTCGGAACAAAAACTACAAAGGAAGATAAAAATATCGCTTTCCATTTCGGCTATCAAGCCGTAGTTGAACGTCGCAGAAGCTTGGGGCAGGTCCCAAGATCCAGAATGCCTGATAAGGTAAAACATTAACCTTTCAATATGTTTGTTTTCGTCCATAAATTTAATGTCTAACAACTTTGTTTAAATCAGGGGAGCAGCACTACCGACGAGGCAAATAACCCATTTTTAGAGCCAGATGTAGATGATCCTCTCGTGCAACCTGATCATTGTAGTGGGGACCAGGCCGACAATGCTGCTATCAGTGAGGGCCGTGACGGTAATTAATTTCCACTTATAATTTTTTTCTAATTATACCTTGATGGTTGTCCTTATAACGTTTTTTGTTTAAATGACAGAGAATGTTTCCCTTGAGGATCTTACCACCAGAGAGGAAGACAGGGAAACAGTCCCAACGACGACAAATGGTGCACCAGGTAAATAATCTCATTGCAATTTTTTTTATTAATATTACCGAACTAGTTCAATGATATTTAAAAACTGACAATTAAAATTTAATATTATCTATTTTTGTAGGCGATGCCCCGTCACTGGATGAGACCAGACATCGTGACTACGCAACTAGGTCAGTAGTGTGGGTCGAAAGGCACGAAACAGGAGCAGAGCACGATGATATTGATGATGTAATTAGGAGCTTTAGAAATAGGAAGAAGAAAAAGAAAATTTGATAATGTAAAATATTGTATTATTATAAGACAAATTTTACCATACTTGGAACGTTTTTTGCGTTATATAAAAAGCTCATTTATCATACTATTTTTATGTCAAGCATTAATTTCAATGTTTCCTTGTGTACTTTTTGTTGAATTGTTTTTTTATTAGTTATTGAATATTTTTTTTTATGCTCATGAAAGTAAAAAATGAAATATAGATTGGGTATTGGGGAATTAAGAGTGATGTGAGGGGGGGGAGGGGCCATAAGAGCTTCCACCTTCACGTGGTTGGCCCTGTTTAGTAGAGAATAATTTATTGGAGCAATTTAATCTTGGAGCAAACCTCCCTCGATCCAGCGTAGCAACAAAAAAGTCACTGTTGACTTAGTTGCTACTCTTTCATATCGTGGGAGGCTTGTTCCAAGTTCATGCGACTCCAATAAATTGTTCTTGAAACGAAGAGGAGATTATTCAGGTATGTTTTGACATTTTCAACATATGCTCGAACATTATCATAAGAATGCATCTTAGAGTAAAAAATACTACATCAATTACTTTTATTGATTGTATAGATAATGATGGATTTTGATTGACTTGGAAAAGTGTAGGTACAAATTCTCTTGCATCATGAGCAATACAACTTGTCAACCAGGGTCATGTCCAGGATATTTTTGCTTGTGCGCTTGACTAGGTTCGTAATGTCACATTTTGTAAGTTCCTTTACAGTTCATAATTCAATATTAAACTTGTTCATGATTATTATCTAGGTTTTTTGTATGTGTTTTTTCATCTATTTGATTGTAAGCAACTCTGCATGTTTCCTGTTGTTCACTATGATTTCTCCCATTACCACTCCCAGGATGAATCCAACTTTATTATTACATAGGTTACTTTATTGTTACTATGATTTCTCCATTTACGATTTCATAGGTTACATCATGTAAAGTTGTCAATCTCAGGTTGGTGATGAGCTTTAGTTCTCCAGATTTGGGGCTTTTCTGATATTTTCTCCCTCATGTCATTCCTGCACCACCTCGTTGTTTGAGCATGCCAATTATTCCCAACTATATTTACATGTCTTTTATTTTGGAATTTGATTTTAAAAACTAGTACCCAACTTTGAGTTCAACTGGTGTTCGTGTAAGGCTGTCTGGGCTTTGGGAAATATCGCTGGAGACTCTGCAACATTTAGGGATCTTGCCCTCAGTCATGGAGCTCTGAAGCAGGTGCTTGCCCAGTTGAATGATAATGCTAGAATTTCAATGATAAGAAATGCTACATGGGCTCTGTCAAATTTTTGCCGTGACGTAAACCCCAACCACTATTCGAACAGGTAAGAAGAATACATTTTCTGCCTCTTCTTCTTAGTTCGCAGATACTGTGGATTATTTTTATAGATCTTGGTGCTTGGTAGATTTGGACGTAATATGGACCTAGGCGCTTGTTCATTACAATGACTCTATCATCAGGTTTTAGAAAATGCTCAGAAATTTGGGTTTCACAAGGGGATTACCCTTGCTTGCAATTATCGATTATCAATCACATGTAGAAATTTCTTGTTTTCCCACCCCGTTTTTTAGTTTCACCTTATTTCTCCTTTTAGTTAAATTCCCTTTCCCATATCCTTACATTCAACAACAGGAAAATAATTTTTGCTGAAAACACAAATTCTGGAAAATTTACAGAATGCTGGAAAATGCAGAAATAAAAATCAGCAAACTCAAAACAGCCATTGAACACATTTAAACACTGAGATTTTTGGTCAACATGACCCTGGAAAAACCCCCTACAACTCTTGGGGAAAACCAGTTTGAAAGCTTCTCTTTTATTTTATGAATATTGCCTTTTACAGTGAAACAGGAAAAACTCAGAAAAAATTCCAGCAACCAATTTACAGACTTATCTCGATTTCCGTGCTTGCACACCACCTCGGAAATTGTGCCAAATCAGTAACAACAGGAAACAGAAAATTTACAGCACCTTAGGACAACATAAAACACTGTACGACCACCTTGGGAAGCATGCCGAAACAACCGTACTTTGCTGTATGGACTGTACGGATTTTGCATAACAACCTCTCTCAAAATCCGTGCCAAAAATCTAGGTTGTGCTGCTGTCCTCTTCCTCGGTTTTTGTGCCGAAAATGACAGCCACCCTCTTCTTTGGAAAACGTGCCTGATTTTTGTGCCTTGAAGTGTGTGCTTGCTTTTGTACCCCCTTTCTCGATTTTTGTGCCTCCTCACTTGGAAACGCTACCTCTCCCTTGTTGTATGGATTTTCTGCCTCAGTATGTGTGCCAATAAATGTTGTTGTACCTTTGCTGAAATCTCTTCACTGCTGCCCTCCTCCTTCTCACTGCTCAGAAAAATCTCCAGCTCTCCTTCTCTCTTTCTCCCAATCTGCTCATGAAAGAATGAATGACCTTTTCCTCCTTTTCCTCCTTTAACCTAACCCTAAGTGACTTTTGGGGAATCCCTAAATCCAATGGGTGAGATAGATTGAGATCTAGGGCTGAGATTAAATGCTCATTTAAATCTCACTTTCTATTTTTTAATTCACCCCACTTTAATAAAGACCCACTTAGTCATTTATTTCCAAAGTCACTTTTCCTTTCTAAGTTTACATTGAATTTATTAAAGTCACTTTAAAATTAGACTTTAGTAACTTTATCACTTAAAGTCACTTTTAAATTAGATTTGACTTTATAACTTTATAAAGTCACTTTAGGAGAAAAATTAAATTCCTTTGGACACTTTTCCCTAGGCCAAAGATCAAAGCCTTAGGGAACCACCTGTCCTCCGGTACCAAATTTCAACACTCCCTCTTACCGAGGAAGGTGTTCCTCACCACACCCATCTTGTCTCTGAAGTAGACATGCTTTCCCCATGGTAAGGCTTTGGTAAGAATATCTGCAACCTGCTCATCAGTGGGAATATACTCAAGCTTCACAGCTCCTTTCTGAACATAGTCTCTGATGAAATGATATTTGATCTCGATATGCTTTGACCTGTCATGAAATACTGGATTCTCTGTGAGTTTAATGCAACTCTGATTATCACAGTAAATCACTGAAGGTCTCAACGGCTGACCAAATAAGCCAAACAACATCTTGCGAAGCCAGATGGCCTCACAACTAACTAGACTGGCTGCCATATACTCTGCTTCCGCTGAACTCAATGCTACTGACTGCTGCTTTCGGCTGAACCATGACACCACTGCCGAACCCAACCCAAAACAACACCTTGAAGTGCTCTTCCTATCAGAAGCACAACCTGCCCAATCAGAATCAGTGTAACCTGCCAATCTCACTCCATCCCCCTGCCTGTAGTCCAGACCATAATCCACTGTCCCCTGTAAGTACCGCAAAATGTGTTTTGCAGCCACCCAGTGAACATTCCTACGCTCACACATAAACTGACTCATCGTGTTGACTGCAAAACAAATATTTGGCCTAGTGTTGACCAAATACATCAAGGAACCAATCAGCTGTCTGTACAATGTGGGATCCACCAACTCGAAATCCGAAGCATGAAGCTTCTTCCAGTTGGTGATCATCGGTGTTGACATGGGTTTACAATCCTCCATGTGGAATCTGCCAAGGATATCCACAATATACTTCCCCTGCCCCAGGAAGAAATGCCCCTCCTCCTGCCACACCTCCAAACCCAAAAAGTAATGCATCAAGCTGATGTCCTTCATCTCAAACTCCGCCGCAAGATCTCTCTTGCAGTGCTCTATGAGTCTCTCTGCACCTGTAATGACCAAGTCATCCACATACAACACCAGAATGAGAGGCTCCTCACCTATCACAATATAGTAAAGGTTCGAATCTGCCTCACTCTTTGTGAAACCCATCTCTTGCAAGTATGTATCTATCCTGGAGTACCAAGCTCTGGGAGCTTGCTTCAGGCCATAAAGGGCCTTCTTCAGTCTACACACATGGGACTCCTTCCCATGCACCTCAAAGCCCTGTGGCTACTCAATGTACACCTCCTCCTGTATGAAGCCATTGAGAAATGCGGTCTTCACATCCATCTGGTGGATCTTCCAACCCATCTCTGCTGCTATCGATATAATGGAGCGGATCGAAGTATGTCGAGCCACGGGAGCGAAGGTCTCCTCATAATCAACTCCCTCTACCTGGGAGAACCCTCTAGCCACAAACCTCGCTTTGAATTTCTCAATGCTGCCATCTGCAGCATGCTTTACCTTGTAAAGCCATCTGAAAGTAACCACGGATTTTCCCTCAGGCCTCGGCACCACCTCCCAAACATCATTCTTCATGATAGAAGAATACTCCTCCTGCATGGCCTCTCTCCAGACCTGCTGGCTAGCTGCCTCCTCATAGCTAGAAGGCTCAGAGTCAAGGATGCTGGTAGCCATTGCCATATAGCTACAAAACCTCTCGGGTGGTCTGCTCTCTCTGACCGGCCTCTTAGGCTCAGCAACAGATGTGGCATCTCTCAAGGTGTCCTGAAGCCACTTGGGCTTCCTCTTTCGTGAGCACACTTCTCCCAGCGGAAATGGAAACTCCCCTCCTCATCATCATCGGGGGTCTAAACTCTTCGACTGTCCCCAGCCTGTTGTCCTCCTGCACGCACCTAAACACACGTAGATGCGGTGCGCATGTGAGCTGACTCCATTAGTGAACTCCCTAGTGAAGCTACTGCGCGGGAATGTACGCCTGTGATGCCGAAGCACCACCCCTGCGACTGCGGCGGGCGCCACTACTCGCGGTGGACCGGCTGTCGTCATAGATGTGCCTTTGGATCCTCCCAGTCCACGTACGCGGATCTGTGGTGACTGGAAACACCGCTTGGGGTACGGGCGAGTCCGAGTTTGAATATATCCCGTGACCTCCTAAAGGCCACAGCTCCTCCTTTTAATTCACATCCTTTCGACAATTTCTCTCCTGCGTGCGGGAATATCGTCAAGACGGTCTCCTTATGTCGCGAATGCCCTTCTGCGGTGGGCTCTAGTTTGGTCCTCTTCTCCTTGGGTATGTAGGAGTATGTAATACACCCAAAGATACGAAGATGACCAATATCAGGCTTCTTCCTAGAAAAATCCTCCTCCGGAGTCATATGCCCCAAAGCATGATGCAGAATCCTGTTCTGCAAATAAACAGTAGTGTTGCAGGCCTCTGCCCACAAAAATAATGGCAACCCCTGATCATGTAACATGGCTTTGGTAGCCCCTCTGATGGATCTTTTCTTCCTCTCCGCAATCCCGTTCTGCTAGGGGTTGTAAGGAATAGTGAACTCCATCCTAATGCCCGCCTCCGCACAATAGTCAACAAACTCTCCAAGGGTGTACTTTCCTCCATTGTTCGACCTCAGGGACTTGATCTTCCAACCTGTCTGTGTCTCCACAAGAGCTCTGAACTCCTGAAACCACTTGAAGACCTCACTCTTGGTCGTCAAGAAATAAATCCAAGTCCTCCTGGATTGATCATAAATGAATAAAACATAGTACTCATATCCACTCAAGGAAACATGATACATCTGATCGCTCACATCGGAATGAATCAAATCAAGTATCCCAGTCGCTCTGTTGTGACTATTGGGAAAAAGGGATTTGGCAAACTTGCCCATCGCACATCCTCTGCAAGTATCAAAGTGATCAGTACTAAAATTTGGCACACCTGTATTGACCTCCCGCAAAATCCTCAAGGCTCCATGATACATATGCCCCATCTTGCGGTGACAAATCTCACACAGCTTAGAACTTCTAGCTCTGTTGTGGGTACTACTGCTCAATGCAAAAAGGGGCTGAAATGAAAACTTCTACACCTTTGCATGGCGTACACCTATCACTCTAGCTGAATCAGTTGGAGCGCCCCTAGGATATATCAGCACCTGTCCTCCCCTGAACAGTATCTCATATCCTCTGTCCTCCAAAGCTGAGATGGATATGAGGTTCTTCCTCATCCATGGCACATAAAGAACATCTGACACCTTCAAAGGAGGTTTGGGTTCCCTATGAAATTTCAGTGTTCCCACACTGACTGCTCTAACAACTCTGTCATCACTGAGTACTACCTCTATATCAGTGCCTCTCTGAAAGCTCTGAGAAGTACACACGGACTCCTGACATATGACGTGAAGCCCCACTGTCCACATACCAGATACTCGAAGATGCTCCGCTAGTCGAGGGAAATGCATGCTCCCTCTGAACCTCTGTGGCAGGTAATCCTGCACTAGAGAACTCACACGCAATGAACCCAAACTCCCGGTCAAAGAAATCTGTAAAGTCCTCAACCTCTACTGACCTTTCCATGCTCTTGTTCTTCCCCTTCTTCTTCTTCTTCTCCGGACACACAACTACATAGTGTCCCATCTTCTGACAATTCCAACACTTCACCTTGGAATAGTCCTTCTGTGTGTTACCTTGTTTACCTTTACCTTTGCCTTTGCCCCCACCATTGCTTGTGGAAGCCTACTTCTTCCCTTTGCCTTTCTTGCCTCCTGCCAACAGTGCTACATCCTCATCCTGCTCAACTGGCTTGGATGCCCCAAGCTGACCTTTCCTGATCTCTGTTTGAATGCAATCATCCCAAAACCTCTCCCATGTGGGAAGGGTCTCACGTGTACAAACCCCATCAGAAAAGTTCATCCATGAACTGGGGAGGCCATTCACTGCAATCCACACCAACTCAGTGGGTGGAATGACCTCTCCAACTGCTGCCAACTCATCTCTCACATTAGTAATTTTTGTGAGATATCCAGCTGCATTATCAGTCTTACCCATCTTAATGGTCTTCAACTTCTCCTTCAGGAAAATTTTCCAGTTCTCATTGGTACTCTGGTAGAGATTGGACAATGCTGTCCACATCTCATGAGCATTTCTCTTTCCTCTCACATGAGGAATGCAATGGTCTTTGACTCCATCTAGAATCAGTCTCTTACCCTTGTTGTTCTTTTTATTATATGCTGCCAACTGAACAACATCAGTAGGCACAACAACAGGGTTCTTTGTGGTATGCACCATGATGTCCCAGACTTCTGCCTCCTCAAATATACTCTGCATTCTCTCCTTCCAAACGTGGTAATTGGTATGCCCATCCAACCTATCCTCCACCCTCAATCCCAATGACATCCTGCTGTCCTAAAAACTGAAAAATAGCACTGTTGTAGTAAAGATAAAAATTCTGTGTGTGAAAAATCAGCTTGCTGGAATTTTCTGAGTGAAAAATCAGCAGACTGTATTTTTCTTCTTGCTGTCCCAAACTGCACTTTCAACACTCAAGCTCTGATACCATGTAGAAATTTCTTGTTTTCCCACCCTGGTTTTCAGTTTCACTTTATTTCTCCTTTTAGTTAAATACCCTTTCCCATATCCTTACATTCAACAACAGGAAAATCATTTTTGTTGAAAACACAAATTCTAGAAAATTTACAGAATGCTGGAAAATGCAGAAATAAAAATCAGCAAGCTCAAAACAGCCATTCAACACATTTAAACACTGAGATTTTTGGTCAACATGACCCTGGAAAAACCCCCTACAACTCTTGGGGAAAACAAGTTCGAAAGCTTCTCTTTTATTTTCTGAATATTGCCTTTTACAGTGAAGCAGGAAAAACTCAGAAAAAATTCCAGCAACCAATTTATAGACTTATCTTGATTTCCGTGCTTCCACACCACCTCGAAAATTGTGCCAAATCAGAAACAACATAAAACAAAAAATTTACAGCACCTTAGGACAGCATTAAATGTTGTACGACCACCTCTGGAAGCGTGCCGAAACAACCGTACTTTGCTGTACAGACTGTACAGATTTTGTATAGCAATGTCTCTCGAAATTCGTGCCAAAAATATGGGCTGTGCTGCTATCCTCTTCCTTGGTTTTTGTGTCGAAAATGACAGACACCCTCTTCCTTGGAAAACGTGCTTGATTTTTGTGCCTTGAAGTGCGTGCTTGTTGCTATACCCTCTTTCTCGATTTATGTGCCTCCTCACTTGGAAACACTACCTCTCCCTTGCTGTATGGATTTTCTACCTCGCTATGTGTGCCAATAAATGCTACTGTACCTTTGCTGAAATCTCTTCACTGCTGCCCTCGTCCTTCTCACTGCTCAGAAAAATCTCCATCTCTCCTTCTCTCCTTCTCCCAATCTGCTCATGAAAGAATGAATGACCTTTTCCTCCTTTTCCTCCTTTAACCTAACCCTAAGTCACTTTTGGGGAATCCCTAAATCCAATGGGTAAAATAGATTGAGATCTAGGGCTGAGATTAAATGCTCATTTAAATCTCACTTTCTATTTTTTAATTCACCCCACTTTAATAAAGACCTACTTAGTCATTTATTTCCAAAGTCACTTTTCCTTTCTAATTTTACATTAACTTTATTAAAGTCACTTTAAAATTAGACTTTAGTAACTTTATCACTTAAAATCACTTTTAAATTAGATTTGACTTTATAACTTTATAAAGTCACTTTAGGAGAAAAATTAAATTCTTTTGGACACTTTTCCCTAGGCCAAATATCAAAGCCTTAGGGAACCACCTATCCTCCGATAACCAAATTTCAACATCACATTCAAAAAAAAGTCTTTCGTAGCATTGCTAAGCTCTTTGTAGGTGAATTTCCGAGGCAATTTCACAATATCTGAACTAAATTTGTCTGTCCTTTTCAATACTATGCGCTTGTAACAGAACCAGACAAACAATCTAGTGACGATGCAATGACGACACCTCTGTACACGATGCACGATATTCACCCTCTCTGCGCGCCGCCAGACCAGCTGGCACCCTATTTTGACGAACGGGGCGGAGATGAAGGTAGTGGTGGCCGAAAATTAGGATCGTGAGAGATTCAACATCCAAAATAGTATCAAATTCCACTGCAATAGTATTCCCCGGCGAGGGCAACAGTTCATTGAGACCTATTGGACTCATCACCCCCAAATAGCCTCCAGGGCTACCCAGAGTGTGATCATCTTTGTTGCTGAATATATTTTTATTTTTTCAGTGAGAGTTTAGGGTTTCTCTAACATAGCTTCAGAAATCTGATTCAGTGCCTGCTTGAATATTGTCACATAATACTCATGGTTTGGATTGATGAGCATGCTCTGAATGGTTGGTTGATTCATAAGAACCACCCATATAGTCATCTTGAGATATTTCAGAAGTTTTCTTGGGTTTCCTTTTTCACCATTTTTAGTGGGTGGGATGGTGTGGGGTGATCCATCAATACTGGCACTCTTGTAGTAGGGAATTTGTTTTTGGGGATATAAAGGAGCATTTGATGTAGATATCCCATTGGATGCATTCACAGATGGGCACGAGAGGTCAAGAATTTAAATTAAAATATGCAACCTCTAGCATGGCAACTTGAAGGCCGCGAGAGACACTGGTTAAAGATTGTTTTGTGCTGGCCTTAATATAGTCGTGATTTCTTTCTATTATCTTAATGTAAATATATAGTCCGGTCTCATTAAAATGAGGATTGTGGTTGTATTTCTCTTTGGTTGTTTCTCTCTTAATGCTCCAAAAGTTGCCAAAAGTTGCGATAGTTGTTTAGTTTGCCTGTTACAACTTAAAATTGGTTTTTAGCAATGGGAGTCATGTTTTTTAAGGTTCATACTAATATGAAGATCTTGTAATTCTATATTCAGGATAAGAGAAGATGGCCTCTTCTTTGGGCAGTATGACAACAATTGCCACACCTACCTCATTGGGTAACAATGGAAAGGGGAAGAAGTTCGATGCAATGTTTGATAATTATGGCAGACAATTGTCTTCTCTTTCAGTTTTTTCACCCATTTCCTTTAATCGCTCAAGCAAAAGAGGGACTCTGAGATTATGTGATAGAGAGAAGGTAGTTAATACAAGAGATATGGAAAAGGAGTTGTACTTCAACAAGGATGGCTCAGTGACAAAAGAATTGCAGGTCAGAGAAAAAATTATGTTTAAAGGAAGGTCACTTGCACGTGAAAATTCACTGCGGTGGATCTTTCCTTGTCCACTTATATTCAATTTTAATGTGTTATTTTAATTTTTCATGGAGGGTTGTTTTGGCATATGGTTTGGAATTCAATTGCACACTTACTGAAAGCATTGTCAATTTGTCTTACAGGCGGTGTGAACAAACTTGCTGATCATGTTGGAGTAACCCTTGGGGCGAAGGGAAAAATGTTGTCTTGGAGAGCAAGCATGGTTCTCCGAAAATAGTTAATGATGGTGTGACAGTAGCTAAGGAGGTAATTTGTAGATGTGTGCTCCAGTTTTCTTTTTAACGTTGTATTAGTTCCCCCTCTTAAATGTCTTAGATTTGGTAGGCATAATTTGAAAACTCAAAGGTGAAAGGAAACATATTTGTTACCCAGTGGTCTACTTGGCCTATGGACTAGCCACATTAGAGTAATGCATAAATCTTTTCACAACAATAAAAGGAAAGGGTTATGGCTGAGTCAAATTTTATTGTTATTGATAGTGTAATGAAATGTATCTCAATGTTATGGTTTTGGCCTTTTTATTGGTTGAATTAGAGGACCCAGTTGAAAATATTGGGGCCAAGTTGGTAAGGCAAGCTGCGGCAAAGACAAATGATTTAGCTGGGGATGGAACCACAACATTTGTTGTTCTTGCACATGTTGGAATATTGAAAAATTCTAGAACAATGAATGGAGAATAAATCTCCCTTCCTCTAACACAGAGAAAATAAAAATTTCTTTGACAGGAGATAGAGTTTCAATACTTTGAAAGCAAACTTCTATTCCCTTCAATAACTCAAAAAAAAACTATTACACTTCTTCCTCACTGAGAGGGATTACAAAATTATGACTGCTACAAAACGCAGTGCATAAAACCAACTCATTGTCTGTTCAAAACAAACATACTCTGTCTCTAAAACACTCTGCTGTGTTTTTCACTTTCGCACTACTGTGCATACACACTTAAAAAGTTACACTCAGTCTTTCACTTTTTACACACTGCCGTGTAATAAAAAATTTACCTACTGCCTATAAAAAAAACTACCAAGCTTTTTTGTCCTTTTTATTTTTATATGCCGTAACATATAAAACATATTATAATAAACCCTCTTTATAAAATAATAAAATTAAAACTAAATTCTATGGCCCACCTTTCATTTCGCATATGATATATATATATAACATATGTTTAAAACATATGCATATATTAAAGCATACATAAAATTAAACTATCAAAACATTAAAGAACCCTTTCCGTCGGACTTCAAAAGTATGAATAGATTGAATTTCAAACCAAATTCGCGTTCCAAAATGGGATGCTGACGTCTGCCTAATTTTAACTCGAATTCTCAATCCAATGTGCCCTATAAAAAATTCGGGTCCGGTTTTCAGGTTTTCAGATTCCCTTCAATTTCATGCGATCCAATATTAATACTCCACGTGTCCTCCTTTTGAATTTACAAAACTGTCAGGTAAATTTCTGTTTGTTTAATTTCTGGTTGGTGAATTGCGTTAATGCTGGCTGTTGTGTTTAAATACAATCCTGTACAGAAATATGGCTGTGGCCGTCTACAAAAAAAACTTGCAGGAATTTTAAATGCTGAATTAAATTTCTGGATGGCATGTAAGCAACCTCCAAAAAAAAATGTTGCTGCTGCATCCGTCCTTCTGCTGCAGCAGTTGAAGTTAAAATTCAACAGCACAGGGTTTAATAAGTGAGGGTGTAAAGGTAATTTTTTGTCGATAGTACTGGATTAAGATCATCTATTCATTTTTGTAGGGTCTTATGGTGTTTGGTTTTTTAGTTTTGGGTTGGGCTTATTGAGTCTAAGATATTTTTTGAGTGAAAAAATTTCTATCAGGTATTAAAATTTTTTGGTTCTTTTGTCAAAATTTATGAGTTTGTTAGGAAATACAAAACTGACAATGGTTGTATCTTAAATTTGTGGAAAATAATTTGAAATGAAACCTTTTTGTTTAAGTTGTTGCAGCAGGTGCAAACCCCGTTCAAATTACTAGGGGAATTGACAAGACAATAAAGGCCCTTGTTTCGGAACTCAAAATTTTGTCAAAGGAGGTAAACGCTTGCCTTTTGAGTAGGATGGTTTTCATTTTTGCTGATGGTTTGGTGTATCTAATTGAATTAGTTTCCTAAGGTATTTTTGGTTGCAAACTCCTTTTCATTTTTCATACAGTATTGGCCTTGTGGAATACATTTGATTGTGTGGTCTTGTTAGATCTACAACATTTGTGGTTGTTTAGTCTTATGGCCGAGGTGCACTTTTATTATGGAAATAGTTGATGCAATATTGTCATTTAATCCTTACTGCAGGGTAGCATGTTGAGAAGTTTTTTGTGAAACATTTGGTATTCAAAATGACATTTGATCCTATACAGCATCATGCACTTGACTTCAAAATTTATATTCAAAGTGTGCCAGACAATTCTTGCAAAATTTCAAATATTTAGGTTGTTTTAAACCATTATCTTTTTCATGTATTGGATGCTGAAAATGTGAAAAAGACTTTGGTATCAAACCAACTGGTGAATAATTTCCAGCACAACAACCACTTCCAAGACATGATTTAGAAGTAGAACAAATGTGCTTATGAAGCATAGAAAGATATCCTTGATGCATTGTCAATGTTTGGCTAGGGTTATTTTTGGAAAAAATAACTCCTTATTCCTAGAATAGTGATCTTCAATACAAGTAAATGCCAGAGAAGAGAGATCATCGTGTGACATAAACCTATTAACAAAAGTGAACAGGGAATGATTATTAATTATGGCATACTAAGTTGTCAGTGATTTTGACTACTTGTCTTTAACATGTAGAAATGTTAAATTCCAAACTTACATCATCATGTTTTGGCATCATGAGCTTGACTAATTATCCACCATGCTCATAATTTCATTGTTGTATTCATATCTATAAACAACATTTAAAATAATAATAAAAAAGTTCTATAAGAAAAATCCAGGCCTCCATGCTGCTGCTCTTTGTGAGACAAAGTCAAAATTGCATTACACAATCTGACACATAAGAATCTCCTATATCCCGGTGGTATGTATCCAAATTCTTATAATAGCGTCTTCAAGACTTATGTTGACATTTCCAATGAGATATTTAAGCAATGAAAGATGGAGCCTTCTTCATTGTTGTATATGTAACAGTCTTTTATTAATATAAAGAATGATGGTTTTGTCTTTTTGAAAATGAAATGTAAAAATAATTTATTGTGGTCAATTGAAATATTTTTTTTTAAAGCTTTTCATTATGGAAGGGCGACATAGATATATGCCCTTCTAATTGAAATTCGAACCTGCCCTTCAAATTTGATCATTGTGTGGGACCTTAACAAACAACAAAATTATTCCGCCGTGCGTTATATAAAACAAAATAACAAAACCTTTGTCAAAACTTCAAACGAACCCTTTGGCCGTGGGTATTTCATCACGAATTGATCATTTTACCAATCACCTTCTTCTAGAGGAATATTTTTCCACTTGATTAGGTACTTCATAATGTTTATATGTCAAAGAGATATAGAATATTTATCTATAACTTTTTGTGGTTCAAGAATCAAATTTCATTCTACATCTAATTTTGGAAGTTCTATTTACATTGGCATATTTTTTCCCAAAACCTTTTTCAGGCAAGATGCATGAAAAACCTTATGAATGCAAGAAGAAGGAAAATATAACTTCTATACCACTTGTGAAATCCTATGAATAATTATTTAGGGCCATAGCATTTTTGAGCTAATTCATTATTCTTCTTTTTCTTGAATGAAGATTGCTTATAATGCTGTAATCTAAAAAATACCCAATTACCCTCCTCAAATTATCTTTCACTTCAATGTTGTTCCCCTTGTTGTTTTATCATGTTTCATGTAATTTGAAGGTTTTCCATAATAATTTTCAAAGTTTCCTTACTATTTTCCATATGTGACTCTGTTTCCTATACTTTGGACTTATCTTGCAAAAAGTATGAGATACTAGGAGTTGGATATCCATAAAGGGCCTTAAATGGGGAAATTTTAGTAGATGTGTGATAGGTAGTATCATATTACCATTCTTCCTTGACGAACCCACTTCATCCATTAAGATTTATTTTCTAAAGAGTAACATTGTACATAACCTTAAAAACATTTGTTAACTATTTTTGTTTTACCATTTGATTGTGTTTGATATGTAGAACTCATGGCAGCTAGTGTTTCTCCACTCATATTAAATAATTATTTCCAAAATTTTCTTGTTACTATTACTTTAGGAAAACCATGAAGACTATGAATTTCTTTCATGGACACTTCTACCACTTGGCTTATTGTTTATGTACTTTGAGCTCTACAAAAAAAATCTACAAAATTTGTCTATATAAATGACCACAAAAATGTAATACTTACCTTTATATTTCAGTAACCCTGTAATAAAGTCTATTGATATATCTTCTAGTCTTTGAATATGTATGTGGAATGGTTGAAGTAACCCTAGAGATTTTACTATCTCTCTTTTATCTATTATGGAAACCTGACCTTCTCTTACAAAATTTTGAATATCTTTCTTCATTCCTTCCAAAAATATATTTTTTGATCCTTTGAGATGTTTTAAGGAACCCTGCGTCCTACCATCAGAGAGACATGGGAATCCCTTAATATTTGTTTATTCAAATATGCTTGCATGCATAAAAATATTCTACATTTGCACCAAAGTATATCTCTCTTTCACTCCCAATGCTCCATAGAGTTCATCCCATCCTTTATAAATTTTAGTTTTGTTTAGTACTATTGTCATTTTTCCATTATGGCAAGCTTCTTCTAGCCACCTAGGAATAGAAAATGTAATTGGATATAAATTTGAGGCCTCTTCTATTTTAGAAAGAGCATCATGTACTAAATTTTCCTTACCCTTTTTGCAGATTATCTCAAAATTAAAACTTTACATTTTTTCTCCTCTTTTTTGTTAATCTTCTAATGAAAATCATAGCTTCAAACAATACTTTATGCTATCATGGTATATCTTGACTTTAAAGTACCTCCCAATGACATACTATCCCCATTTTCTATTGCATGTAATATTGCTTCCATTTATTTTTCATACGTGGATTTCACCAAATATTTTCTTTGAATTCCTTGCTTTTAAAAGCCAATGATATCCCTTATTGTGTTAATGTTACGTAAATTCCTTGTCCTAGTGCCTCACACTCTACTATCAATTTTTTACCAAAAGTAGGTGCAACCGATGTTGTTGTAGAAGACATGGCATCCATTAAAAGAGAGAATGCCAAAGTAGCCTCATCATTCCATATAAATGATATTTTCTTCAAGAGATATGTGAGTGTACTTGAAATGCATGCATAATTCTTAACAAATTATCAATAATAACATGTAAGTCTAAAAAATCTTCTAAGAACCTTGATTTTCTTAGGAATAGGTCATTTTGTAATAGCTTGCATCTTTTGAGGCTCCAACTTCACTCCTTCCTTTAAAACAATATGAACCAAATACTCGAATTCTTATTTCCCAAAAGCACATTTGGATATTTTTACATAAAAATGATTGTTCTCAATAATTTATATAACTTTTCCCCATGTTTAGTGTGGTATTCCCATGATTTATTATAAATATGTGTATTATCAAAGAAAACCAACACAAATTTTATAAGATGGGATCAAACAAAATTGTTCTTAAGTCGAGCCCGCCGGACTTCAAATGACGATAAACCATAATTCAAACCAAATTCGCGTTCCAAAATAGCCTGCTGACGTCGGCCAATTTTGTGACGCGAAAACCAAATGAATTCCGCCCTAATCTTTTTCGGGTCCGAAGTTGGGCTGGCGTACGGAGGGAGAGTTGTGACACGAATTTCTTATCAAATTCACCCTAATATTTTTCGAGTCTGGATTTCCACTGCGCGAGCGGCCCAAACAAAGATCCGCTCCAATCAATTTCTGCCACGTGTCCTCAATCAAAACTTGCCCTGCTCCTGGCTGCGGGTGCATTCGATGGCGTTTAAGGCGATGGGACATGGATGTGGCGATTTCATATCAATCACATTAAGTTTTAACGCTGTTCAATTAAGTTCCAAGGTTTTCACATCTAATCGCATTAAGTTTTAACACTGTTCAAGATCAGACCTCCACTCCTGTTAGCGATTCCGCATGCTCCAATATGATCCGGCCTTCGGCTCTCATTAATGAGAGATTAATTATGACGGGCGTTCTTCGATTGCATTACAGTTGGGTCGATAAAATGGCGTTTCGCTATGGTTTTTCAGACGAGCCGGTTGCTGGGTTACACTGCCTACTCACTGTGACGAGAAGGAGAAGTGGCTAGCTGAACTGCTGCTTAGACCTTGGTGCATATCTGCATTTCTCTCGGTCTGGTCTGTGTCTGTCTTCCTCGGTTTCGTGGAATCTTGCTTCTCCGTCTCGTCTTGTGCCCACTGCTGAGACTGCACCCATGCCTCGCCTGCGTCAAAGGATGTGTTGCCACAGGGGGAGCACTAGAGGTCAACCTCTGCACGCTCCCTCCAGCCCCTCAACCGAGTCATCTTCCCAGTCCAGTGATTATTACACAGGTCGCTATCCAAACACTAGAAGTGGGTGGGGTCGGGTTCTAGGATCTGGCCACCGTATGGGCTCCCCTACTCCTCATTTCCCCACCGCTTCACCTTCTCCCACGACGCGCACTGCACTTTTTTCCTTTAATTTCTCTCTGAACTGCCCACGAATCACAGCTTCAATCACCGTGGTTTTCCATGAGGAGGCCCAAATGGAGGAACAATGCACTCGTCCGGCGAGTCTGAGCTCAGAAAAAGCCAGCCAGCATTCGGGTCTTCAGGAGGGGAGCGGTGGCGCGAATGTGGAGATAGCACCTGGCGATCCTGGACCTTCCAAAGGATGGTGCCGAATTTTCGAGGAACCACCTGAGGAGTAGTTTGGTTAATTTGGTTCTTTTGCTTCGCAGGCCCACTTAATTGGGCATGTTTTAGATTATATTACTGTGCTGGACCTCTGTAATATTTTTGAATTCTGTAAACGTTCAAGACTGGTTTCCCCGTATGAGGGCAGTCTTCTTTTTTGATTTTTTGATGACAAATTTGCCATAAGTCTGGGCAATGTTTTTGACTAAAGTCATGCTGTAATTTTATTCCCACTGTTAATAGATTAACTTTACTTAGAAAAAAAAATGTTGCCCTGTTTCTATTTTAAACCTGTTTTTTGAAATACAAAGCCATGTTTATATGATTTTTTATAGTCGAAGCGTTGTGGGGTGGTTTATTATATTTAATATTTCACGATCGAATTATGTTCATAACAATTGGAAAAAAAAAATGTTGCCCTGTTTCTATTTTAAACCTATTTTTTGAACTACAGAGCCATGTTTATATGATTGTTTATAGTCAAAGTGCTGCGGGGTGGTTTATTCTATTAATATTTCACAGTCGAATTATGTTCATAACAATTGGAAAAAAGAATGTTTCCCTCTTTCTATTTTAAACTTGTTTTTTGAAATACAGAACCATGTTTATATGGTCTACGTATTATACTCTTTCTCTGTATATCTACAGGAACCTTTTTGCTATGAACAGGGTGGATGTTGTAGGGGGCTACTAATGGAAACGAGCGAGCCTGAACCTTACATCTCGGATGCAACAGATGGTTACCAATTTTGGAATCAAGCGAGCCTGATCTTACAAGCGAGCCTGGGTTTCTGCAGATGGTTTTTATTTCCGGGAACAAGAGAGCCAGAACATACAATCGACCCTGGGTTTATACATATTTTTGCTCTATCATGGATGCTTTTTGTGTGAGGTGTATATCAACAGTACATGTCTCTGCACATTTCCTATATCCGCTTTATGATACTATTTTATGTGTTGATAGGTTATCACTCTGCCTTCAAAACTAGCGATGCTAGTTTATTGATATGGTCTGATGGTCTTTTTATATTTTGGACATATCACACTCCTCACATGATTAGCGTTTTTCTCTGTTCAAGGATTTTGGGTACTTTAATTTGTATTTGGAACAATGGACGTCGATACTCTATCTGTTGCTTTACTATTCTACATACCGCTATTTCACTTTCTTATAGATGCCTCGGGCATATTTGGATGCTTTCTCAGATTGTCGATAATCTCCATGTGGACCGTTACTGGATTTTATATCATGTCCCTGTATGTGACATGGGGTATTTTTCTATCATTGTCTGGGGTGGGACTTCCACTTTTCCGGATGGATATTTGGGTTCCAATCTTCAGATGTGAAAATGTAATGACTTCATGGACTGTTTTACTTCATATAATATATTCAAAACATCGTTTTTTCTCTTGTGAAAAAAAATGATTGTTTATAGTCGAAGCGCTGCGGGGTGGTTTATTATATTAATATTTCATGGTCGAATTATGTTCATAACAATTGGAAAAAAAAATGTTTCCCTGTTTCTATTTTAAACCGTTTTTTGAAATACATAGCCATGTTTATATGATTGTTTATAGTCGAAGCGCTGCGGGGTGGTTTATTATATTAATATTTCACGGTCATTGGAACACCCACAATTAATAACAAATATTGGAGATTTACTGTCCTGTTTTAAAGTTTCATTTTATTTTTTTTTAAATTGAACCCGCCGTCGGTATACTGATGCTTTGTAAGCATCGGAATTGCAACAACTTAAAAACGTCGGAAGAGTGACAATATAAAAACGTCGGATGAGCAAAGTTCAAAATGTCGGACCACATTTCGTTGGAATTGCGACAATTTACAAACGTCGGAAGAGCGACGTTCAAAACGTCGTACCACATTTCGTCGAAATTGCGACAGTTTACAAACGTTGGACGAGCGACGTCAAAAACGTCGGACCACATTTCGTCGGAATTGCGACAGTTTACAAACATCGGAAGATCGACGTTCAAAACGTCGGACCACATTTTGTTAGAATTGCGACAGTTTACAAATGTTAGAAGGGCGACGTTCAAAACATCGGACCACATTTCGTTAGAATTACGACAGTTTACAAACGTCGGAAGTGCGACGGTTTGGGAAACGTCGGAAGAGCGACGCTTGTTTGGAAGCGAGGGAAAAAGTGTCGGTAGTGCGACACTTTGTCAATGCATCGGAATTGAGATTTAATGGCAAACCACGTTTTTCCCATCCTCTAACTATCGCTCTTGCGACGACTATGTGTCGGAATAGCGACGAATTGGCTGTCGGAAATTGGGCCAAATTTACTAGTGCAAGTTGGGTTGTGTCCAACAAGCAGTGAGTGAATATGGTGCTTATAATCCCTTGTCAACAAAATATCTTCTTCTCCAACCACTATAATGCTCAAAGAGACCTCCTGCTTGCACGATTAAACTTCCACGAACTATAAAATTTGAGTAGAATTTGCATGAAATTTTGAAGTAAGGATTAGGGAGATGCTGAAAATTACTTCTAGTTATGCAACCCTAGATGTATATGATAATTTGGAGACCAATTTGAACAATTTTGGCCCCTTTTCACCTTCTCATTCCTCCTGTAGAAGTCTCTCGACCCTCTTTACAAATTTCATGCCTTCTTGTAGCTCCCTCCTATTGAAATTCCAAAACGGGGTTAAAAACTCCTTGATGGCACCAAAACTTGTCCTCTCTCTAATTGTTTTTGAAATGATAGAATGTGAAAAATAATTCAATCCCAAGTAAAAAATATTCCATTTTTTAGTGTTGGCTTGGATAATTGTGGTGACAAGTCAATCACTCAGGGTTTCCTCCTTTGGACTATTGTTCCCGCTTGGAGTAATTATTCCTCCTTACCTCATAATAACCACCCACTATTTATAATCCTAACTCCTTCTATGTGACATATCAATGTTTCATTAGTGGAAAATATAACTTTAGTTCACTAGCTGAGGGTGGCCAAGTTAACTAGCCACCTCTAACTTATTGAAACATTCCTTCTCGATATTTAGACAATTTAGTTATTTGCACATAGGGAGGAGGCAAGGATTTTCCATACCTGATCCTACCCAAGGATCAAATTTCTGCAGACGTTGGCATGGTAGAGCCGGACCATATCATCGACACCAAGGGAGTTGACTCTCTGACCTATCTCCTGTGCATATCTTCTTCTTTTTTTATGATTCTTTGAATCTGTTTTTATGCTATGTGTGAATAGGCACCTATTTTGAATCCATGCTAATACTACTGATAGAAAAACCTTCATGAGAGTGATATCCTTCTTTATAGTTGAAAGTAAGGTTTCATCCTCCTTTCTAATGAAAGAGAAAACAATATCAGTGATCTCTGTGGTGATTACAAAGGCTTCTATAGAAGGAGGTTTCTTCCTGTAGTAGTCCTCTTGTTTCCATTTGGAGCCTTCATTCTGCATGAGGGTGATGAGGGATATGATGACAAGCCTTGAGGATAGTCTTAGGGGAATTAAGAAGTAGTTTAGACACTTGTAAGGTTAAAAACGATGGCTTCTATGTTTTTTTTTTAAGTATGACAAAGTGGATAATTTGAGAAATTTTTTGGTGAAATAAAGTGGATGGGTGATGGATGGATGATGGAAAATAATTGGAGGACCTTCATCATTTATTGGATCTGTGATGTTATTTTTGGCTGTCCTCCTCCTCGTATCTCTCTCATGTATATTTACAGGTTCCTCATGTAGCACTACAGGACCTTCCTGTAGCAATACAGGTCCTTCCTGTAGCATCACAGAGAGGAGGTGAAATTTGATTTTTATGCTGATGGGATGGTGGAGAGATATGGTCATCAAAGTGAATATGATGGATATGAGGTGGATGGATGGAAGAATGGATGATATCTTGCAAATTGTGGGCCTGTAACCATGAAATCTACCACTATGTATAATCCTGCAAAATAAAAGAAAAGTAAACAGGCATGGTATAAGCTCCTTCGTTAAGTTTTTCTTTATTTTTTGGTTTTTTATCTTTTTTTTTCTTGGGACAAGTAGGCTACCTCTGAGGAGGTTTTCAACCTACATGCCTACCCTAGGTGCTTGAAAGGAGATTTTCACCTAGGGATATTTATTACTTTTCTTTCTCTTTTTTTTTTCTCATGGGTTGCCTTAGAGAGGTTATATATATATATATATATATATATATATATATTCTAGGAGTGTTTTTGATTGGAAGACATGAAACTCCCAATCACATTAACTTCTCTGCTACTGGTATTGATGAAGTCTTCCTTAGACTGAGGTCTACTATATAGCTTCAGCATATAACCATTGACAAGAAAGGGGATTCCTTCCCCATCAATGGTTTTGATTTGGAAAACTTCATTGTCATGACATTTTTCCATTAGGTATGGACCCAAACATCATGTCATTAGTATCCCTTTAAAATGTTTGAACCTAGAATCATATAACAAGGCCCAATGCCATTCCTAAAAATTATTTTCCTTGATATGCTTGTCATGGTAGACCTTCATTTGCAGTTGTATAAATTAAGTGTGGAGGAGAGCATGCATTATGAACTCATCCAAGCCATTCAATTGGAGCAACCTTTCGTGTTTTCCTCTTGCGATATCTAAGTCCAATTGGGCTACCATTCTCAAAGTGTTATATTCAAAATCAATAGAAAGAAGCGATTTATTCCCATAAGCCAAATCATATGTATTGAAGCCAGTGGTTATCTTGCAAGTGGTGTCATAGACCCAAGTGGCCTCCACTAATGTATCCTCCCAATCTAACAACCTTGGTGAGGATGCTCTCTAATGCCCAATTGGTGACCTCTACTTACCCATTTGCTTGAGGGTGATAGGAAGTAGATTTTCTATGCTTGATATTGTGCTACGTCAGGATATTCTCAATAAAATGTGATGTGAATTGATCTCCTTAATCGATGGCTATCTCCCTTTGATACCCAAATTTGTAGAAAATATTTTCCCTAAAAAAATTAGCCACTTTCTGCTCTGTTGCTACTTTGAAAATCTTTGTCTCTGCCCACTATGTCAAATAGTCAATGCACACATAATATATTTCTTTTTTCATGATGGTGGATTAATTGGCCCAATGAAGGCCATGCCCTACTTTTCAAATGGCTCTAAGGTCACTTGAGATTGTAAAGGAATCTCATCTTTGGGTGTGGGTTTCCCCATCCTGTGCCACTGATCACATCTGCTGGTATACTGGTATACCTTCTTACATTTTTATGGAGAGTGGTTCAATAGTGTCTAGCTTGTAGAACTTTAAAAGTTTCCCTCTTAGTAGAAAAATGACCCCCACAGGGCCCATCATGGCATGCTGAGAGGATTTCAAATACTTCATCTTCCATTATACATATCCTAAAAATATGATCTGGTCCCATTTTGAAAAGGTTTCCCCCAATCCGAGTTAAGGGGGCACTTTTTCTCACAACTTTGCTCTTCTTCCTAGATGAAATATTTGGGGGAAACCTCCCAACAACCAGGTAGTTTTCTATGTCAGAAAAATAAGGAGACAGAATTGAGATGGAAAATAGGTTCTCATATCGATGTTGGTCATCAACCATCTACTTCATTACCTATAGGCAGAGTAATTCTCGATAAAAAATATGTAACTACATTTTCTTTGCCTGGCTTGTCAATGATGGTAAAATAAAACTATTGTAATAATAAAAACCGTCTAATTATTCTAGCATTCACATCAGGATTATTCATCAAATATTTAATAGCTGCATGATTAGTATGCACAAATTTTCTTACCCAGTGATATAGTGTTTGGATTTGTTCAGGGAGTGTACAACAACTAAGAGTTGTTTTTTAGTGATGGTGTAGTTCAATTCAGCCTTAGACCAATTTTTACTAATGAAATAAATGGCATATCGAAAATGATCATCTACTTGTCCCAAGGCTTCCCCCACAACTTTTTTTGATGCATCGATATGGATATGGAAAGGCAGAGCTTGGTTGGGACCCTTAAGTATGGGTGAAATGGTCAATTTTTATTTCAAGGGCCTCTTGACAACTACTTGTCCAACAAAAATTTGAATCCTTGGCCAATAATCCAAACAATTTTGAAGCCACTTTACTAAAATCTTTGATAAAACCTCTATAATAACCAGCTAAGCCCAGAAAAATCATAAAATCTCTATGCTTCTGAGGGGTAGGGACCCTTTTTATGATACAAATCTCGTTTGGGTCCACCTGTATCGCTTCTTGAGATATGGAATGGCCAAGGGTAGTCCCTCCCTTCATTAAGAATTCACATTTCTCATGGATCAATGAGAGATTCATTTCAATACATTTCCTAAGGAATTTACACACATTGGAGAGGTCTTATTAGAAATGACATCCCTAAGGAGTCAAATAATCCATGTACATCTCTCTAGAGTCATGAACAAGTTTAGCAGATATACTCAAAACTGGGCCTTTGAATAGTGGCATGGGAATTGCATAGGCTGAATGGGAGGAATCTATAACAAAAGTTACCCCAAGGACATGTAAATGTGGTTTTTTCTTGGTCTTTAGGGCTCATATGGGTCTTATTGTACTCACTAAATCCATCTTTGAAAGAGAAGAACTTCTTTCCTGCAAGACCATCTAGGACTTGGTCGATGAAGGGTAAAGGTAAATGGTCTTTCTTTGTTGCCTTGTTCAGTTCTGTAATCAACATAGATCCATCACTTCCCATTATTCTTTGGGAATAAGCCTAGAATTGACACCCATTCACTATCTGAGATGGAGTATATGTACCCTGCATCTAGCAACTTTTGTAATTATTCCTTCACTATTTCATTATGGGCTGAGCTTGTTATGAAACCAACTCACAAAATAGAAGAAAATATAGATCAATGACTTATAAATCAACCTCTTTGAGAGGGAAACCTCCTTTACATTACATAAATGAAAAATTCTTGGATGATACAAATGAAAAAAAATCCTTTCTATATATAGGAGTCCAAGGGGTCACAATATAATCCTAGTCAACACAACACTAACAATTTAAGGGCACAACGGTAACAATAGTGGGCTTCTATGGGGCACAATAATAACAATATGGGAACCATATGGGAGAAAAAATAACAATAAAGGGGCTACACTAACAATAAAAATAAGGGTGTACTCTAGTATTATAGAGACCTAGCATGCCCCTCTCCTTCAAAAAAATGTTTTCCTCAATGCTTGAGTAGTTCTATATGCTTATGTATAAAATTCTCATCTTCCCATGTCAAATATTCAGCGGGTAAGTTATTCGAATTGATGAGATACTCTGAAATTGATCAATTTCATAGCTATTGAGTTCTTTTTTCTGTGATTGCTTCAGGTTCCAATATAATTTTTACTTATTCGTCAAGTTCTGGAAATATTGTTTGAACTGGGATCTTGTCACCTATAATCTTCTTTAAGCATGAAACATGGAAAACTAGGTGCACGTAGGAATATGTAGGAAGCTCCAATTTGTATGCCATAGTACCAATATTTTGTAACACTTTGCAAGGACCATAGTACTTTGGGGATAATTTATTATCCTTCTTAGTTTACTTGAGGGACATTTGTTTGTATCGTTGTAGCCATAAAAATAACTAGTCACCTACATCAAAACTTCTTTCGTTGTCATGTTGATCTTCCTGTTGTTTCATTCGATTATGTGCCAAGGTGAGGTTATCCTTTAAGAGTCAGAGAACTTTTTGTTTATGCTCGATGTGATCTTCCACTATTTGAACCTTAGAATTTTCTCTTAAAGATGATGTGATGGACGATGGATCACATCCATAATGTGCCATAAATGGGGTCATTTTTACTGCAGTATGGAAGGAAGAGTTATACCACCATTTAGCTAGAGGTAACCACTTGAACCATTGTGTCTATTTATCATATACAAAGAAATTGAAGATATCCTTCTAAAAATATGTTCACTATCTCAGTTTCCCATCAGATTGAGGATGATATGATGATCTATGACCTAGTTGAGCACCCAAACAAGAAAATAATTATGTCCAAAAATTTCCTGTAAAAATGGGATCTCTGTCGCTTATAATAATCTTTATGTTTCCATGTAGCTTTTTGAATTTTTTCCATAAATGTAGTAGCAAATTTACTGGCTTTAAATGGCTGAGATAATGCACAAAAAATTGCATACTTGGTAAGTCTATCAACTACAACCATGATGACAGTATTTCCTTCAAACTTGGGTAAACTTGTGATAAAATCCATTGAAACCTCCTCCCAACATTTACTTGGAATGGATAAAGGTTGTAATAGACATGGGATCGTAATTGTCTCAACTTTATTTTGTTGCAAAACCAAACATTTTGCCACAAACTTTTGTATATCATATTTAAGGCCATCCCAATAAAATTCCTTCTTGACCCTATGGTAAGTTTTTAAAAATCCTAAGTGCGTTCCTAAGGGAGAGGTGTACAATTCCAAAATAATATTATTTTTATTTGTTTTTAAATTGGGAATTGTTACAAATATATAAGCGATCTTTGTACCATAATGAATCATTTTTCTAGCTAAATTTTTTATATTTACTGGGATCTTGCTGCAAATTTTGAATGAGTGTCCACACCTTTTCATGATTCTTCCATTCATCCCTTGATTTGGTTATTCACTGAGGTTGGATAATAGAAAGGACACAAAGCAATGATTCCACATCCTCATCCTTCCTTGAGAGTGCATCTTCAACATCTTTTTTCTTCACTTTTTTGTAGATGATTTCAAATTCATAACCCAACATATTTGTGGCCCATTTTTGTTGCTCTTCTAAAGATAATATTTTTTCCAAAATGTATTTAAGACTATCATCATCTGTTTTTACCTTGAAGTGTCTTCCCATTGGGTAAGGTTGACATTGCTTTAGTGCATGTAGTATTACCAACATTTCCTTCTCATAAATACGTTTCAGTAAATACTTTCCTTTGATTGGATGAATTTCAAAAGAAGTGGGTCTTCCTTCTTGCATTAAAACCACACCAATTTCATTTTTGGAGGCATCACATTCCACAATAATTTTTTTTGTGAAGTTTGGTGTAACTAAGAACGATGATTAGCACGTTGCCTCTTTAAGATGTTCAAAGGCCTTAGTTGCTTTTGAAGTCTAAGAAAATGCACATTTCTTCAGTAATGATGTTAAAGGTGTCGATATTCTCACATATTTCTTAACAAAATTGCAATAATACCATGTTAACCCCATAAATCCTCAAAGATGCTTTATGGTTGTAGAGATTTTCCATTCCTTAATGGATTTAATTTTGTTAGGGTCTACCTTAACACCCTCATGAGATACAATATGACCCAAATTTTCCACCTCCTATACTCCAAAGAAACATTTGGAGGTTTTTGCATATAATTGTTACTCCTCCAATGGTTTGAGCACCATGTCAACATGTTGAACATGATCCTTGCAAGACTTGATGTATATTAGTATATCATCAAAGAATACTAACACAAATTTTCTAAGGAAGGATTTGAAAATGGAATTCATCAAACCTTGAAATTTGGAAGGTGCATTAGTAAGGCCAAAAGGCGTGACCAAAAATTCATAATGACCCTAAGAGTTTTGAATGTTGTTTTTGGAAATTCTTCAATATTCATTCTAATTTGATGATATCCAGAACGAAGATCCAACTTGGTGAAGTAAATTTCTCCATGTAATTCATCCAATAATTCATGAATGATTGGGATGGGAAATTTATCTTTAATAGTGAGTTTGTTGAGCTCCCTATAATATAAACACATACACCATGATTCATCCTTCTTGTGCGATAATACAACTTGTAATATTCCTAATTATCTTTCAGCTAGTTGGAATATTAATTTTTTCTTTTGTCAATAGAATAGATGAATAAGAGGGTAGATAGACCCATAAATCTCTTTAGTAGGAATAAAACCACTTCTAATGTGAACGTGGATCATTATATTAGTTGAATAAAGCACTTTTGGGTGTGAATAGGGGCTTAAGCATGTGGATAGGGTCAAGGTTGATCAAATCAACAACGTTGTCATGGAGGTAGTGGAGAGTTAATGAGGGACAATGTAGTTATGATGGAGGAGTGTATGCATGAGAGTACCATATTTAATGAGTGGGACCAAGGGTGAGGAAGCTCAAAAAGAATATAAGGAAGAGGATGGGAGAAGTAGAAGGCATTCTAATTATTGTTCATGTCCTGTTATTTTATGAATTTCTACACGCTTCAGCTGTTTAGCGGAGTCTGTTGTCCTATTTAGCACAAGGGTGTTTTCGAGCAGAAATCCCACCCTCATCCTCTGGGGACATCAATTGCCTACTTAGGAGATGCTCATTGAGCTTCATTTCCACCATCTGACATAAAGCCAAGCTTCAACCATCATCCATAGTGCAGTCTCCTTCAGGATTGTGTTGTTTTGAAGGGAAGTAGTAGTGGAGGGTTGATAGACCCAGTTTTTGGGCTTGTTTTCCAGTGAGGGGAGAAACCCTTCATCTAGGAGGCTAGAAAGGAATTTCCTTGAGAATTATTCCACCATCTGGAATCAAGCCAAGCAGAAACTATCACCTAAAGTGCAGTCTCCTTCAGAAACTACGTTATTTTGCAGGGAAATTGTAGTGGAGGGTTAAGTACCCAAATTCTTGACCTTGTTTTCCAGTGAGGTTGCAACCCTTCAACTAGAAAGTCAGTGAGGAGGGGTATCAACCATTTTTATATCAAATCAGCCACCTCCCATTAGTTATATAGTTGCAGAGCGTTATTCAGCCCTAGGGCTACATTTTGCATTTTTGCATTTTGTGTATTTCTGAAAACCATTTCCGGGTTGTCTTGGAATTGTGCTAGAACTCCTAGATCTCTAATCTCGACTTTTTCTAAGCATTATATCAGCAAATCCATGTACTTTCATTTATAGCAGCAGTTATCCCCAACAAAAAATACGTTATCTTAGCCTCCAACATTCTTATATAGCAGTTGTTCTTCATGTTTCATGTATTAGGTTCTTAGAGGCTTGTTTTGCCTAGCTTGAGTGTTTTTTTCTTGAAGATCTTGTACACATTCTATGCTACAATGTCTAATAAAATGGATCTATGATCTACTCTTATTGTATGTGTTTATATTTCACTACATTTTCTAGTTTTATATTCTATATTCCTATTTTTCCTAATTTGGAATATTACAGTTGTATCAGAACATAATCTTGGCTCAGCCTGTGTAACACAACAAATATGTCATCAAAAGAAGGAGAGCCTCTCACAGAAAGGGAGAAGAGGTATCTTAATAGAAACCAGAGATGTGATTATATAGAAAACAAATAGGACAAGGTCAAAAGTCCAATATCAGGAGAGGTGGATGAAAAGGGGTTCCCCAAGATTCTTCTCCAAACCATGCAAGATATTGCAAGAGAAATCAAGGAGATGAGGATGGAGAGACACAGAGAATCCCCTAGAGGATTTCTACATGGATAAAGCTCCGAAATTTCACAAAACTAGTATGAACAACTAGTAAGGAAACTAGTTTCTCAACGCTCCACTATGCCTACATTCTTAGCACTGGGAAATGGAGGTGGAGGACCCCAAGAACAAGAGACTCTTGAAGAATACTTTCTAGAGTATGAGTCTCAATCTCATAGATTCAAAGATCATCTGAATTTTCAGGAGTTTTGTTAGCTTAAGGACTATAGGAGACCCCAGAATAACTATAGAAGTGGAGGGTGCATGCAGAAAAATGATCTGCAACGTACTATGGGTAGATTTTTTTGCCCACTTTTTATGGGTCATCCAAGTGCACAACCAAATATTGGGTGGAGAAGCTAGAAATCTACTTCAAGGTAAAATAAGTACCAGAGATGGAAGCCATCAAAATAGCAGCGCTGCACCTTGAGGGTGAGGCACATGATTGCTGGTTTCATGGTATTTCTACATTGGGGCATGAAAATGTGACTGCATATGCAGAATTCACCAGGAGGTTAGTGGAAATATTTGATGGAAGAGACTCAGAGGCAACTATTTTTGAGCTAGCCAAGCTCAAGAAATCAGGTAATCTAGAGACCTATATCTATGAATTTCTAAAACTTTCCATTATGGTGCTCGATTTATCTAGAACTAGGAGAGTTTATATGTTCATTGATGGGATAGCAGAGCCTCTGCTTGGGTTGGTTAAATCCATTAAACCAACTACACTCCAAGATGCCATTGAGAGGGCTAGAGACTTACAAGATGATTTCCCAAGGGAAAGAGCTCCATTTCAACATAAGCCCATTTTCCAGTCAAAGGGGAAAGATGTGAAGGTCCTTCTTCCCAAGGAGAACCAGAACAAAGGACCCCTTAGTGATGACGTCTCAAGGGATTTGAGGAGGAGGAAGCTTTGCTTCACTTGCCAAGAGCCATCGACATCGAGGAATCAACGTGCTACAGGGAAGACACACTATATAGAGGTATTCTATAATAGTGAGGAGGAGGAAGAAGAGGAGCTAGAAGGGGAAAATAGTGCTATGATATTAGGAGAGGATCCACCACCACCAGGAGGTCGGAATCGGGAATTTTCTCCAATTGGAGGGGTCCTTGCATCTTTGCGGGGAGTACCCAAGTATCTGACTTTGAGAGTCTGAGGTATACTTAAGGGGAAGAGGGTATCGTTATTGATAGACACTGGGGCTACCCACAATTTCATTGATGCTCAGTTAATGCAGAATAGGACAATACCCACTGACGATTTTGATGGATTATTAGTTTTGGTTCTTGGAGATAGAACCATGCAGTGTATTAAGTATGTTCCATAATTTTCTATCACCATGGAAACATACACTTTGACTGATCACTTCTTTATGGTTGATATTCCTGACACCAATGTGATATTGGGTGTGCAGTGGTTGATTACATTGTGGAAGGTTACCACAGATTGGGAGACTCTGCAGATGGAGTGGGTATATAAGAATATTGGCCAACATCAGGTGATTAGGGGCATGCACACCTACCCATCCCCAGAAGTCTTTACACATAATATGGAGATTGATTTTCATAGTAGGATCAAGGAAAAATCAGTCCAATCAGATATGCAGTCTACTCTAGACCGTGATGTTACATTATATGGAGGAATTACATGAGGAAGGCCCCTGGACTAGAAGATGATCAAAGAGTTCTCACAACAAGTTGCACCATTCATAGATCTGGCTGAGGAGGGAGCCTTGGGTGAGACTAGCACAGGGTAGAGGGCCTTTGATTGGCTCAAGGAGGGAATGATAATTTTTCTAGTATTAGCATTTCCATCTCTCACCAATCCTCTTGCGCTAAAAGGTGATGTTTTAGGAGTATATGGTGGCACAATCATGGTGCAAAGGGGCTACTCCATAGCTTTTGAAAGTCATAAGATACTTCCACACAGGAAGGAGTATTCTATATATTACAAGGGGTTGTTAGCACTCATGCATGTATTGACCAAACTTAGGAATTTTTGGATGGGAAAGAGCTTCCAAGTGAAGATTGACCACCATGAATTTTAATATTTTCTTGAGAAAAAGAAGCTACAAGGGAGGCAACAAAAGTGTGATAGCATTATTCTGGCATGTGGCTTTGGGATTGATCATGTTAAAGAGGGGAGCTATGATGGGGCAAGTTCCTTATCAAAAATTCCAGTAGCATTGTCATTGAGGGGTATAGATCCATATTGGGAGCCCCAAATATTGGTGGAGTATTCCAAGAATCACTTCACATGTGACGTGCTTGATGGGAAAGTGACTGATGGGAGGTATAGTGTAATGGATGGAGTCATCTATTACCAGGATTGGATCTTCTTGACTAGAGACTCCAAGCTCAAGGAGAGGATTCTACATGTAGCACATGATTCACTCCTTTACGGTCACCAAGGTTTCATTGGGACATATTAGACCATTATGGAGATATTCTCATGGGAGAGTCTCAAGGAGGTTGTTCTCCAACATATCAGGATATGTGTAGTTTGCTTGAAGAATGAGGAGGGAAACAACCACCCTGCAATGTTTTTGCAGCCACTTAATTTTCCAGAAAATATATGTGAGAGCTCATCTATGGACCTCATCACTAGCTCACCAATAGTACATGGTAAGGGTTGTGTCTTTGTACTTATTGATCAACTAACAAAGTATTTGCATTCCTTTTCCATTTATATACAGTGCATTGCTCCACAAGAGGGAAAGCCTCTCTTTGGACTTCATGGTATACTTGGGACCACAATCAGTGATGGGGATGGCCACTTCCTAGAGGGCTTTGGGCAAGTATTGTTTTGTTTGGGGTGTACTCAATTGAAACCAAATTCCCTTTACTACTTCCAGGGAGGTGAGAAGATAGAGACAACATGAAAATGGTTGGAAATCCACTTACCACATTATGTTCTGAGGAAGCTAGGGGTAGAGCAGCACTGGTCTCACTTGAGGGACTATTGTCACCATCCGGCATTTCATATGGCACTCAGTGTATCTCTCTTTTTAGTTCCATATGGTGATGATGTTCTGATCACTGTTGGTAGAATGGTTTGGGTAAGTAAGGTTCCTAGAACCAAAGACTAGATCCTAGAGATTCAGGGTGCATTCTGGCCTCTTAAGGACAACATTACTGCTACCCAAGATCAACATGAGTTCTACATATATCATAGATGGGGAGTGGGACAATGTGAGGTGGAAAATTTGGTCCATCATTTTCAACCATATCACCCATATACATTATAGAAGCAGGGGATTGTGGAGATTTTTTATGGGCCACACATGGTGATCCATCTTGTTGGGAGAGAGGCATATAGATGGGAGCTTCTCCTTGGGATGAAGATCCCAAAAATTATTCATATCTCATGCCTCAAGAAGCCCAATAGACAACATTTAGTTGCCTCCATTGATCACCCACTTCTTTATGATGAGAGCCATTTGGTTTTATCACCAAAGGCTAACTTGCACACTTGGGAGAAGCAACTAAGGGATAAATTGATTGGAGAGCATCTGGTTAAGTGGAGGAGTCTATTAGATGAGGATGATACAAGGGAAGGAGAGGAGGTTTTGTAGTATCCATCCTTGCAGTTTCTTGAGGACAAGAAACATTTGGGAGGGGAGTACTGTAATATTCGTAATTAGCTTTCAGCTAGTTGGAATATTAGTTTTTTATTTTGTCAATAAAATAGATGAATAAGAGGGTAGAGAGACCCATAAATCTCTTTAGTAGGAATAAAACCACTTCTAATGTGAATGTGGATCATTATATCGACTGAATAAAGAAATTTTGGGTGTGAATAGGGGCTTAAGCATGTGGATAGGGTCAAGGTTGACCAAATAAACAACGCTACCATGGAGGTAGTGGAGAGTTAATGAGGGACAGTGCAGTTATGATGGAGCAGTGTATGCATGGGAGTAGCATATTTAATGAGTGGGAACAAGGGTGAGGAAGCTCACAAAGAATATAAGGAAGAAAATGGAAGCCATAGAAGGCATTCTGATTATTTTTTATGTCTTTGTATTTTATGACTTTCTAGATGCTTCAGCTGTTTAGTAGAGTCTGTTATGTTGTTTAGCACAAGGGTGTTTCCAAGCGGAAATCCAACCCTCATCCTCAGGGGACTTCAAGTGCCTAATCAGGAGAGGTTCATTGAGCATCATTTCCACCATCTGGCATAATTCCAAGCTTCAACCATCATCCATAGTGCAATCTCCTTCAGGATTGTGTTGTTTTGTAGGGTAGTAGCAGTGGAAGGTTGATAGACCTAGTTTTTGAGCTTGTTTTCCAGTGAGGGGAGATCCCTTCATCCAGGAGGCTATAAAGGAATTTCCTTCAACATTATTCCACCATCCAACATCATTCAAAGAAAAAACCATCACCTACAACGCATTCTCCTTCAGAAACTATGTTATTTTGTAAGACAGTTGTAGTGGAGGGTCAAGTACCCAAGTTCTTGACCTTGTTTTCCACTAAGGGGAGCAGCCCTTCATCCGGAAAGTTAGTGAGGAGGGATATCAGCCATTTTTATAGCAGATCAGCCACCTCCTAGTAGTTATCTAGTTGCAGAGTGTTATTCAGTAATAGGGCTGCATTTTTATTTTTTTGAATTTTATGTATTTCCGAAAACCCTTTTTGGGTTGTCTTGGAATTGTGCTAGAAGGCCTAGATATCTGATCCTGGCATTATCTAAGCACTATATCAGCAGATCCATGTGCTTTCATTTACAACAAAATTTATCCCCAAAAAAAAATGCATTGTCTTAGCCTCCAACATTCTTATATAGCAGTTGTTCTTCATGTTTCATGTATTGGGTTCTTAGAGGCTTGTTTTGCCTATAGCTCGATTGTCTTTTTCCTCAAGATCTTGTACACATTTTCTGCTATAATGTCTAATAAATTGGCTCTATGATATGCTCTTATTGTATATGTTGATATTTCACTGCATTTTCCAGTTTTATGTTCTATATTCCTATTTTTCTTAATTTGGAATATTACACAGCTGGAGCAGAGACAAAACTTTGACTAGGTCTAATTATACCAGGCTCTAACATTTATGCAACCATACATTCAATCTCACTCTTTTGAGCATAAGGGTATCTGTAAGGCCTAATTTTTGGATGAACACTTCCTAGAATCAAATGAATAACATGATCATGATGATGAATAGTTTGGAGTCATTTGGGAGTCTCAAATACCTTGGAATGATTATTTAATACTTTTTGAAGATTTTGATGTTTGAACTTATAGTGAGAATAATTGTGCAATTACGCCTCATTGTTATTTCTTCAGAAGCTTTATCATGACATTAGAGATGATTATATTTCCTGGATTCCCTCCGATATCCCGTAATTCAACTTCTTTTCCTTCTGAAAAGAAATTCAAGAAAAAATCTTGAAAATTAAAAGCTACTATCCCCAAAGATTGTAACCATTGTACTCCTAGTGAAACATCAACACCACCCATTGCGATGGAGAGCATTGGAATGTTCAGTACATATTCCCCCATGGTTAGTTTGATTTTATGGAACTTTCTAGATAAATTTATATTTACTCCATTTGCAACTATCACTTGACATTCTGGTGCTGGGTATAGGAATAAATTCAATTTCTTTTCTAAATTACAATAAATAAAATTATGGGAACTACCCAAATCAATTAGCACTATTACATTTTTCTTCTTGATATTTCCTTCTATTTTGAGAGTTTGAGGAGTGGTATTTCCTACCACCGCATTACAGGATATGATCAGATTCATTTCTTCTTCCTCTAGGGTTGACTCCTGGTTTATATCCCCCTCTTTTGAAGTTTCTTGTTCATTTTATTCCTCCTCTTCACAATCTATGTAAAATAATATCTTCTCAGCACACTTATGAGCTTTAGTGTATTTTCTATCACAACTATAGCAAAGCCCTTTTGCTCTTTTTTATTCCAATTTTTGTGGTGTCAACCTTGTAGGTTGTGGAAGTCTAGCAGTAGCAACAGTTCCATATTTATAGTTTTGAGTGGTATGCTTTCTTGTCACCATAAATTTAATTTCAATTTTTCTTTCCAAATTGAATGCCTTCTCCAATGAATCATGTTCCCAAAGGTGAAGCTCATGTTTGATGTTATCCTTTAAAGTCCATATGAAGACAACAATCCTGTGTTCCTTTGGAGTATCAGTTACCCTTATATTGAATTTTTGGAAGTCCTAAATGTGCTCCACCATTGAACCGTTTTTTTTTAGATTTATCAATTGGCTAAAAAAGGTGTTTCTCTTTGTATCATCATAATGTGCTATCATTTCCTCTGTAAAAATTGACCAAGTGACAATTTTTTTATGAGAGAAAATCCATCGATACCATAAAAATGTATTTTGATCTAAATATAATGTTGCAATGCGTACCTTTTGCGTGTTTTGCACATTATGGATATCAGAATATTGCTCCATCTGTAGTATCCATGCTACCAAATCCTTGCCATCAAACTTCCTCATATCAATCTTTGGAATATGGTGGGTCTTAAATACAACATTAGAGTCTATAAAATCATGATTAAAATTTAATTTTTTCTCATCATGAGTTTCATATACTACAAATTTTCCATTAGGAATCATGTCTTGTAGCAGGTTTGTCAAACCTTCCTTCAAACTTTCCATGTCTTCTTTTAGACCGTTCTTCATGTCTTCCATGTTTCCTTTCAGTTTTTCTTCTATACCATCGATCTTAGCTTCCACACCATTCTTCAAACCATCCATATTAGTTTCCATGCCTTTTTTAAATCCATCCATGTCTTTATTCAAACCATCCATGTTAGCTTCCATTTCCTTTTTTGTTACTCTTTGCGAAAGCGGAATTTGTTGCACTTGGTCTTGTAATTTTGATATATCATGTTTCACTTCTTCCTCTTCATGAGTCATAGTAAATACTTCCAAGGTATTAATGGGCATGGAATTATTAACTTTAGAACCAAATACTGATATCTATGCCTTAATATGCCCTTGGAATCACTTTAAAATTATTTTACAAACAATACTTATGCAATTTAAAAAAAAAATGATACATACCTTGTTCTTTCTTATAAGGAGCTCAATATTGAAACTGATGTATCTCTATAATTTTAGATCCCCAAGATTTTATCTTTAGTCTTGTAGTAGCCCTTTGAGTCAACTTTCCAATTCCACAGGTCATACCTAATTTGGATTCTTCAAGATAAATTTATGTTCGATCTCCCACAATGACCTAATTATGGACTAGTTCAGTAGAGATAACTTGTATGACATGCCACATGTCATTGTTTCAATCTTCATCTCTGAAATTACTACAAAAGAAATTAAATTCTATGAAGTTTCTTCCACTTTTTACATAATTCTAATCTGATTCTTGAAGAAACGGTTATGATGATTTTACCTCGGTCACTTGTTTGAGATGAAATTTTGGATCCTGCACAAACCCTAACTTCCACAAATCATATCTCTAAAAATATAGTGAACCAAGGTCTAGATTTTTTACACAAATTTCATCAAGATGTTGGCTCCACGTGGTAAAATTTTCAGCTTCTGAAGCCTCACACGAAAAATTTATAGAAAAAATTCCAAGATGACTTGTTTGAAGAAGCGAAACCCTAGAATCCGAAGCTCTGATACTAAATGTTATATAACCAGCCCACAAAATAGAAGAAAATATAGATAAATGACTTATAAATTAGCCTTTTAGAGGGGGAAACCTCCTTTAAATTACATAAATGAACAATTCTTGGATGATACAAATGAAAAAAAATCCTTTATATATATAGGATTCCAAAGGGTCACAATATAATCGTAGGCGACATAACAATAACAATGTAAGGGCACACTAATAACAATAGTGGGCTTCTATGGGGCACAAAAATAATAATAACGGGGCTACACTAACAATAACAATAAGGGGATAGACTAGTATTATAGGGACCTAGCAGGGTTCATTCTCCTCTACGGTTGGTGCACAGGCTTGCATCCTTCTTTGATGTAAATATGATGAGTACAAACCAATGGATGCACACCTTTCATTTACTTATAGTCCCAAGTAAAATAATCTAGGTGTTCTCTTAGTATCTTGCACAATTGTTCTTATTGTTTGGTTTAGAGAGAGGGGTTGATATTTAAGGTTCTGGATGGGCCAACCTCTACGATTTTGACATGTTAAGGACTTGAGTCAACCGATTATAGCTCATTCCAAGGACCACTTCCATATTCTATCACAAGCTCATCAAGTGGAATGGTAGTGAGGGGTTGGTTCTGAAGGATATGGTTAATGATGCCATCTTCTTCAGGATTCCGCCATCCTCTAACAACATCGAGGGTACAAATTAGGTAGGGTTTTTATCACTTGAATGAACAGGTTGGGCTGTGTCAACCTCCAACCAAGTGTAACTATTTCTAACAAAATTTTAACTAGAAGTTAGCCCTTCTAGTCTGAGAGGGCTCTCTCAAGGAAAACAATATGATGTTCTAAATAAAACTCAATTTACAAATGGCTAACTATGATGTTTTTCTTTATGTGATTTTGCAGGTGAATGAGAGTGTGATGACAACCACCATTAGGTATGGAGTCAGTTAAGAGAAAATCAATTACAAACAACACTTCTTTATGGAAGCTGAAGCATTTTTGGATTTAAACTGGTGTGAAGTGAATATTTACAGTTAAACAAAACAAATTGAAGGAAATTGAAGCAATATGACATGAATTCCAAGTAATCAATTAAGCCATGAAACTGATAACAACATATAAAGCATGAAGATATAACATAGAACCAAAATTGATTTTTAGGTGAAAAACAAGGCATTGCTGCAAATGTATGTTACCTAAAGATTTTTTTTTACAAAGGTGGTCCTTCTCACGTCATTGATCAACTACTTTAGACTTAAAAAACTAAACATATGTAGAGAGAGATCTGCATTACAAAATATTCCACCTGAGCTAGATTCGACCAACAATAATAGACCTAATCCTATGTGACTTCTAAAACATATGAGTTTTTGTAGGTATTTTTCTATGTTAACAAAATTTAAATAAAAATAGGATTCTTCTATCATTTATGAGCTCAAAAAAATTATTTTTTTGAACCTCATCGAATTTAACCGACTGTTGAATGTGTTGGATTGTTGTTATGGTTTTTCCACATGCATGCTGACTTGGTTGACTTGTTGACATGTCTTCCTAAAAAATAGGAGTCCTTTGTCTGATTATGTGGAAACTCCTATGACATATATCCTATCTAGTTTCCTTGCTACATGATGCCCAATCAAAACTGTATAATGCAGAGAAACAAAGTTTGACAGTTTTGTAGCAAAAATTGGTAGAAAATTAAAAAAAACACCTTTCTGCTACCCATTTGATATTACTGCAAGTTTTTAAGTCTTCATCAATGTACTTTAGTTCAACTCATGCCATTAGAACTCCCTTAGCTGAGATTTTCACTTGATTTATCCTCCATGAAAAGCTACAACAATTTTGTAGCAAATATCTAGCTTAACTATGGGGAGTCGCTACGAAATTGTGACATTTCTGAGTTTTTAATTTTTCATGATTTCTTTTTCCTACATATCATTCTTAATAACATGTCCAACTATGCACAATGCTGAAAATATTAGTTAAATATAGTAAAGTAAAAAATGAGGATTTTACCATATTCGAGTGACATTTACATCAACAAAAATCTTGAGATTTCTCTTTAATAGCTCAGATTTGATCATTTGCATTTGTGTTTCCAATGCTTTGACTTGTTTCTGCAACTTATTCCTATCTTCCTGTAGCCAAATTTTCCTTTTGTACACATGTTTTAGCATTCTGTGCAAAGGTAGGGTTCTCTTCACCATCTTCCTGGATTATTCTCCAACTTTTTCATAGAAATATAGCTGCTTTGATATATCCTCTTTCAGCTCATTAAAAAATAGTTTAGAATCAATTACTTCTTTCCTAGTTTCTCTCAATTGTTCTTGAAAAAACTCTATTTCACTTTTTTCTTGTATAGGCTCTTTGCCTTTTCTTTTCTTTGCTGGATTTGTTTTCTTTGAAGGAACTTCAGGCACCTTTTCAGCTTGTTTCATTAATCTTGTAACATGTTTCATTGGTTTGAAGACAAACATAATTCCTCTTGTGTGAAATCTAGTTTTTTATCCCTCTTGCTCTTCTTTTGAGTTTCTACCTTTTTCACTTGTACAGGTTGCAAATCTGGACTTTCTTCGATCTCAATGGCCTCTAAGATATCAGTTATCTTTCCCTTCCCTTTACTCTGTTTTCTAGTAATCCTCCTTTCATTTCTTGTGGAAGTCTTCATGACAGGTTCTACCTCTGTTTGTTTCTCCTCCGTAGGGGTTACTGATTGAGATTTTGGAGTTTTCCTAGAAGATTTGGTAGCATATAAATCATAACCACTAAAAAAAAAGAAGGTAAGCCAATCCTCGTTAAGTCTATTTATCTCTTCTACAACTAGTAATTTGATGAGGTCGTGATGAAAAATAGAGGTATTGCTAGCACCAGGCTTGGTTCGAACCTTGTCAGCAATATTCTCTAAACTTATATAAAGGTAAAAAGGAATGTATAGAGGTTGTTTACTTATGAAATGCAAGAGAAATCTGAAGTGATACTGATAAACCATGTTGAACTTGCCAAAGTACTTCTAGATGACCATTAGAAGTTTAGAAAAATGCTATTTGAGGTAATTTCTAGAAGTGGCAACAATCATGTCAATCCATTTGTGTTCTTCATTTAGAAATTCATCACAATTTAGTAGCTGGAACTTCTAAACTTTGAACCACATTTATCTAGTCCTAGGGATCTCTGTAGCACGAGCAATTGTATCAGGGGATACTGGAAAATTTAGCATGCCCACCTTTGATTCTGTCCCTGCGAAATTGATGGAAAAATATTTGGCAATCTGCCCATGGTAACTCTGCAGCTTCTGGAAAAAACGAAGGCATCCCACACTAGAAAATGATTGAATGAAAGTAGTGTCTTCCTCCAATAGCTTCATATCCACGAGTTCATATCGTACAATTGAGCCTCCTTTATATTGTTTTTTTTGTGCCATGGATTCAACACGCTGAGAGCTCCTTCTTTACACCTACAATTCCTCCTAAAGTCAACTAGACCTTCTCTTGACACCAAAAAACCTTTTTATGACAACAAAAACAACTCAAATGACAACAATACCAAGCTAAAGTGAAATGAAAATGATGGAGAATGAGCCTATATAGTGTGAATTCTTTAGGGATAATGGATAAAAGTAGAATCTAACGTAATTTCATGACCCATCGTGAATTTGACCTTCATATTTTAAAAATTGTACCATTATCATACCATTACCAATGCAAGGGTACTTTCATAGTAGAATAGGTGTTCGAAGAGACAAATCCGCTACATAAGTGTCAGGAACTTTTGTAGAAAAACCTTGGTTGCCCTAACTAGAGTTGCTACGAATTTATGCAAAACTATCTAAATGCCAATCATGACCAAATAAACCCAACACACATGGAATTTTGGATTTTAACGTTTATTATTAACCCCATTTAAAATCAAATTGACCATACATAATGACAAGATGGCCAAATGACACTTTGTAGATGAACTTTTATTTCAAGAAAATTCAAAACCCTAACTAATTTGACCAATTGACTTGAAAACTCTTTCTAAGTGTTATCATGGATAACAATGGCTCCAATGGGGATGTTTCACCCCTGTGGTGCAACAAAGAACCAACAAACCAACTTCGTTATTGAAAATTAAAAACTGAAACTTGATGATATCATCTCCAAGTTCTTATAGCCTTCACTACGGGCTCAAACCTGTTGAAGAGATCATCCACAAGTGCAAATGGGAAATGAAAAATGGAACATATAAAATGTTATTTATTCTAGCTGTCTGGATTAAAAGGAATAATTCTTGAGAAATCTGCCATTGGCAGGTCCTCCTTTACATAGTTAACCATCCATACCTTGTAGTATAAGTGTGTTATTTCCTTGGTAGGCTGAGATATTATATGGCCCTTTCCAGAGGTTTTCAAACTTTCCATGTTGTCCTTTGTCTTCTATTCTAGCCTCCCACTTCAAAACCACATCCAGAATATTGAAATTTTCTTCTTTTGTATTTTTTTCAAATGTCCTTTAAATTCTATTTTGAGATTGTTGATAGTTTTTATAGACTTTTTCTCTTTTTACCTGCAAAGAAATCAACTGATTGATCCTCCTTTGAATTGAAATTGGTCCTTCCTCCAGTTCTTGTAACAATCTCATCAATGGCACTCCAAGAGAGCTAGGAAACACAACTTTAGTTCCATAAACCAACTCATAAGGAGAAACCCCTATGGATATTTTAGTACAAATTCTCTTAGCCCATATAGCAAATTTAAGTTTCAAGTGCCATGACCTCTTATTTTCCTGCAAAATTCTCTTGATAATTTTGACTAGGCTCTTGTTTGATGACTCATCCAAGCCATTACCTTGATGGTAATAGGTTGTAGAGTGACCAAGAGTGATATTATACTCATTAAAAAATTTCACCAACTTTGATTTGAAGGCCTGAGCATTGTTAGTGATGATTTTCATTGGACAACCAAATCTAGATAAGATGTAGCTTTCCAGAACTTGTACGATTTTTGAATCTGTGGCTTGTCTTGTAGGAACTCCTTCAATACACTTTGTAAAATAATAAGTGGCAGTTAGGATCCACCGATGTTGGCCTGAAGATGCAGGATGTATTTCCCCAATAAAATCCAACCCCCACTATTGGAAAGGAGCTTCCACAAAAATGGGTTTCAAAGGTAAAGGGAGAAACTTTCTTTTTCCATTAAAGATCTGACATTCATGAGAATCAAAAATATTCTTATACACATATTTGAACATTGAAGTCTAGTTAAATCCTACTCTTAATTATTTTATTCACTCTTGCTTTCCAGTAATGATGATCCCCACAATCACCCTTATGAAATTCTTCAATCACTTTCTCAACTTCATTCTCTAATAGAAAGTTCAAAAGTATTCCACCTATGTCTTTCCAATACAAACATATGTTCAAGATGCAATACCTCACTGATTTTAGCTTGAAAAATATGGCTTTTGATTTTTTTAATTCAAGAGGAGCCCTATGATGCTTCAGAACAAAAATGACATCTTTATACCAGTCCAACATAGTGAACTTTTATTCAATAGGGATCATCTTTTCATCTGCAATTACATCTGAATTTTCTGCTATAAAATTAATGTCTGGACAATAAAAATTTGATTGAGTCATCATATTTTCCATTCCTTGTCCTTTCATCAATTTTGTAGGTCTGATTTCCAAATCATATTCCAGTAAAGTGGAAATCCACTTACTCCTCTTACCATTTGGATCATCTTGGGTTAATATATCTTTTACTACATCATTAGGTACAAAAGAAACAATATGTGAATGGATGACAGATACCCTGAAAAATTTAAGTGCCTTCACCAAAGCATACATTTGATTCTCCATAATGATATACTTCAATTCAGAATTCCCAAGTGTCCTACTGAAAAATGAGATAGGTTTTTCATTACCTTGTTTTTTTCTCTGTAACATTAATCCTACAATGGTATGTTCTAAAGAAAATGTAAAAACTTGAAACTATCTTGAAAAACCAGGTTTTATGAGTACTGGAGCTTGAGTAAGAGCCTTCTTGATTTCTTCAAAAGAATATTTAGCCTCTGATGTCCACTTAACATCACTATATTTCTTTAACATCTTTGTAATATGCTTCACAATTTCCGCAAAGTTAGGAATGAATCTTCTAACAAAGTTCACCTTGCCTAAAAAAGATTCGATTTATTTTTTTGTTTTTGGGCAGATCTATATTCTGAATATAAAAAACTCTAATTGGATCAATATTAATTCCCTCCTTTGATATTATATGACCCAATAATTTTCCTGTTGTCAAAGAAAAAATAATTTTGGTAGGGTTTACAGAAATACAAAATTTTATGCATTTTGAAGAATTTTTTCCAAGTACTTGAGATGATTTTCTTCTTTCTTTGAGAACATAGTGATGTCATCCAAATATACAACCAAAAATTTGTATTTTTATTCTGAAAATGAAATGTCCATTTCCCTCTCAAAGGTTGCCCCTGAATTCATGATTCCAAAGGGCATATTTGCATACATAAATGTTCTCGAAGGGCGCATGGTAAAAGTTGTCTTCTCTTGGTCATCGAATATTTGATTATAACATGAGAAACCATCTAAAATTGAAATCATTTGTGATCCTAATATGTTCTGCAGTATGTGATCCATCTTGGGAAGATGATAGTTGTATTTTAGTGAGGCTTTATTGAAGTTTATAAAATCAGCACATATCCTAATTGTAGGTTTTAACCCTGTACAGAAATTATCTACGAACGAATCTTTAAAACAGAAAATAAACAATAGCGAGAGCATAAAACATAAAACAGATAAACACAGAGATATTCCTATGGATCCAAAATCGGGAAGACTAGCTTGATTTTTCATTATATTCCTTTTAGTGTTACAACACATATAGATACATGTCGAAGCATACGTAAACCCCAATCCATTAACCTTGGATTAGAACATAACCGTAGTTCCCTTGACCAGATCTACAAAATACCAGGGGCTGAAAACCATCGTACCCCAAAACCGTGTGAAAACCCATGCACAACAACATGGGTGGATCGGCCCACCGAAAAATAAGGACCAATTTTATTTATTTATTTATTTATTTATTTATTTATTTATTTTTTTTTTTTTTTATTTTTATTTTATTTTTTTATTTTTTATTTTTATTTTTTTATTTTTTTCGGGGCGCTACCTCGGACCCCAACAGGGGGGGCTACCGCCCTCCCTGTGACCCCCCCACGCGTGATTAGTCGTGGAAAGAATATAACACAAACCCAACATTCTCCCACTTGTTGTTTTATTTTCGCAGGGGGCCACAGGAGAGCTGAGTCATTAGCCCAACTTTGCAACACCCATTGTTTCTCTACACCAAGAGAACTTATGAGTGCTCACAAAATTTGTTAATGCATCTGCAACATTCTTTAAAGTGTCCACCTTTACCAGCAACACCCTTTTAGCTTCAACCATATATCTCACAAAGTGATATTGAACATCAATGTGCTTTGTCTTTGAATGATAAGCAGGGTTCTTAGCCAAGAAAATTGCACTTTGCATATCACAGTCTATCCTTATAGCTTTTTGTACTAACCCCATACTTGAACACAATCTATGCAACCAAACTGATTCCTTGCTTGCATGAGTGGCTGCCATGTATTCTGCCTCTGTAGTTGAAAGAGCCACTATGGAATATATTTTACTCATCCAACTAACTGCACGTCCAAATTGGCTAAACACATACCCACTTGTAGATCTTCTTTGGTCCAGATCAACAAAACCATGAATGTCCAACATTCTTTCCAATCCTAGTCTTTCGTGGTAGCACAATCCATAATCACTAGTGCCATGCAAATATCTGAAAACCCACTTAACTACAATCCAATGCTCCTTCCCTGGGTTTGACATAAACCTGCTCAATACTCTCACTGCATGTGTAATGTCTGGTCTAGTACAAACCATTGCATACATCAGGTTACCCACTGCACTTGCATATGGAACATGGGACATATCCTCCTCTTCTTCTTGTGTCTTGGGACAATGTTCTGAAGACAACTTTGTACCTACAGGAATTAGAACATTCACCAGTTTACGAACCTGAATATTGAACCTCTGCAATATAGTCTCGACATACTTCCTCTGGTTTAACCAGAGCTTCCTCTTTTTCCAATCTCTCTTAATTTCCATTCCCAAAATATAGTTTGCACACCAGGATCCTTCATTTCAAATTTTGAGGACAGTTGGGTCTTCAAATCTTGGATAATTTCTTTTTCATTTCCAATCAACAACATATGATCCACATACAAAATCAAACATAGTGATCCTCCTTGCTTTTGGTGAAGCCAAGTCCCCGTATATAGGTATCAAATTTCTGATACCACATCCTTGGTGACTGTTTTAACCCATACAGAGACTTCTTTAACCTGCATACCAGCTCTTTCTTCCCCTTCACCATAAAGCCTTCAGTTTGTTTCATGTAGATCTCCTCTTCTAGATCCTTGTGAAGAAATGTTGTCTTCACATCCATATATTCTACCTCAAAATCAAATTCAACAGCAACAGATAAAAGTAATTTAATAGAAGTAGCTTTGGAAACAGGAGAAAAAATATCACCAAAATCAATTCTCGGCACCTGGGAATAACCTTTTTCTACCAACCGAGCTTTGTATTTCTCCACCTTTCCTTCTACATTCATCTTCTTCTTAAACACTCATTTGCTCCCGATGGGCTTCATTCCAGCTGGCAACTCCACCAGATCCCATGCATAATTTTTATGCAAGGATGCCATTTCATCAACCATGGCCTCCTTCCAGAGTTTTCAATCCTCTGAATCTACTGCCTCCCTGACAGTTCCAGAATCATAATCAGTTATAGTTAAATCAAAATTTGAACAGAAAGCAGACGGAATATACCTTTCTGGTTGTCTTCTTTCCCGAGATGATCTTCTCACAGCTGGAGTTTTTGGCTCTTCCCCTTCTGGGTCTTCTTCTATTGTAGAGTCTGATTCATCCTCCTTTAGATCAAACTCTATCTTCTCAAATTCCTTTGGTAGGACTTCATGTTCAACAACATATTTCACCTCTAAACACCACATCTCGGCTGTACACAATCTTCCTTGTTTCTGGGTTCCAAAGCTTGTAACCCTTTAAACCATCCTTCTACTCAATAAAGATGCACCTTTCAGATTTATTATCCAACTTGGTCCTTTTCTCCTTTGGAACATGTACATATGCATCACATCCAAATACCCTCAGATGTGAAAGAGAGGGTTTCTTACCAGTCCATACCTCATGTGGAGTCTTACCCTCCAACGCTGATGAAGGTGATCTATTAACCAAGTAACATGCAGTCTCCACTGACTTTGCCCAGAATTTTTGTCCTAACCTGGTACCACTGAGCATGCTTCTTGCCTTTTCCATCAGCGTTCTGTTCATTCTTTGCAACTCCATTTTGCTGAGGTGTGTATGAAGTATTATTCTGCCATGCTATACCACACTTCTTATAGAACTCTTCAAATTCCTTCTTGCAGAACTCCACACCATTATCTGTCCTCAATACCTTTATCTTCTTCTCTGTCTAGTTTTCCACCAGAGCCTTAAATTCTTTAAATCTGTCAAAGACTTCAGATCTCTTCCTCAAGAAATATATCCATGTATTCCTTGAGAAGTCATCTATGAATGAAACATAGTACACAGACTTACCCAGTGATGGAACCGACACAGGTCCAAACATATCACTGTGCACAAGCTCTAATATCTTGTTCGCCCTCTTAGCACCAGAAGGAAAAGTCACCTAATTCTGCCTCCCATATACACAATGTTCACAGAAATAGAAATCTAGAGAGCTATTAGACATACCTTCTACCATACCATTTCCATGCAATATCCAAAGGCCCTTCTCTCCAATATGTCCAAGCCTTTGATGCCATAGCATGGTATTTTCTCCAGAGACCGCTAGGCTTTCTGCTCCACTTTTGGGAACCACAAAACTATTGCACCAAGCAATAAAAGTGCTGCCCTGAAGCTTGTACAGAGTTCCAATCTAAACTCCCTGCATTAATACTAGTGCTCCCCGAACCATCTTACAGGAATCTTTCTTGAAAACTATTTTTACACCTGCATCATCCATCTTGCTTATAGAAGTCAGATTTCTGGCCAATGAAGGAATGTGCAGAACACCAGGAAGTGTTCTAATCCTTCCACCTTGCAGCTTCAGCTTGAATTTTCCACTTCCAACGATTCTGGCCTTCCTATCATCACCTAAGAAGACATCACCGCCATCATATTTCTCATACTCGCAAAACCACTCCTTATGGTGAGTGAAGTGAAAGGATGTACCCGAGTCAATCAACCATGACTCATGATCTACATGTGTATTTGAAGAAGAAGCCAAATACACATCCCCCCCTTCATCCGAGGTGGTTTTTGCCTCTGCAGAAGGACCTTCATCAGATCCCTTTCCTTTCTCAGGAGCTTTAGATCTGCATTCCTTTTTGTAGTGCCCTTCCTTTCTGCATTTCCAGCACACCTTTACAAACTTTCCATGAGATTTAGATCTCCCTCTAGATTTGGATCTCCCACTCGAAACCTTATTCTTGTTTCTGTTCTGGGACCTTCCTCGTACAAATAAGGCATCTCCATTCTGACCCTCCATATTTCTCCGTCTCATTTCCTCCGACAGCAAGGCTGAGACAATGTCATCAAAATTCAAGGTAGTTGTATTGCTACCTATTGAAATAACCAGACTGTCCCACGAATCTGGTAGAGAACACAAAAAAATGATGCACTTATCTTCATCTAAGATTATAATATCAATAGATGATAGCTGACTTACCACAATATTGAAGGCGTTTAGATGCTCTGTCACCGAGTCTTCATCCTTCATCCTCAGGTTATACAGCTTTTTTCGTAGGAACAATTTATTCACCAGAGACTTAGATTGGTACAAAGTCCCTAGCTTGTCCCACAAGGTCTTCGCCATAGATTCCCTAGATACATTCCATAATATTGAATCTAAGACACACAACCGTATTGTGCTCTTTGCCTTCTGATCCAGTTTCTTCCAGTCTTCATCTGACATTGTCGTTGGTTTAGTACTCGGATCTACCGTGATCCACTGATCTTGTTTCTGTTCTGGGACCTTCCTCGTACGGATAAGGCATATCCATTCTGACCCTCCATATTTTTCCGTCTCATTTCCTCCGATAGCAAGGCTGAGACAATGTCATCAAAATTCAAGATAGTTGTATTGCTACCTATTGAAATAATGAGACTGTCCCATGAATCTGGTAGAGAACACAACAAAATGATGCACTTATCTTCATCTAAGATTATAATATAAACAGATGATAGCTGACTTACCATAGTATTGAAGGCGTTTAGATGCTCTGTCACCGAGTCTTCATCCTTCATCCTCAGGTTATACAGCTTTTTTCGCAGGAAAAATTTATTCACCAGAGACTTAGATTGGTACAAAGTCCCTAACTTGTCCCACAAGGTCTTCACCGTAGCTTCCCCAGATACATTCCACAATATTGAATCTAAGACACACAACCGTATTGTGCTTTTTTCCTTCCGATCCAGTTTCTTCTAGTCTTCATCTGACATTGCCGTTGGTTTAGTACCCGGATCTACCATGATCCACTGATCTTTATCCACCAGCAGATCCTCCATCTTGAGCTTCAATAACTCAAACTATGACCATTAAATTTCTCTATCTCTATCTTCCCGCCGCTCGCCATCTTATTTCACCGAAAGAATTGATTTCACGGATCTCCCACTGAATAGGGTCTACCTCAGGCCCGAGCAAAAAACCCCTTAGCAGCAAAGGTGTCCCCTTGAAGCTGAAACTGCTCTCACACAAAATGTAGGTTTTAACCCTATACAAAAATTATCTACGAACGAATCTTTAAAATAGAAAATAAACAATAGCAAGAGCATAAAAAATAAAATAGATAAACACAGAGATATTCCCCTAGATCCCAAATTAGGACGACCAGCTTGATTTTTCATTATATTCCTTTTAGTGTTACAACACATATATATACATGCCAAAGCATACATAAACCCCAATCCATTAACCCTGTATTAGAACATAACCGTAGTTCCCTTGACCAGATCTACAAAATACTAGGGGATGAAAACCATCGTACCCCAAAACCATATGCAAACCCATGCACAAAACCCTGGGCGGATCCACCCACCAGAAAATAAGGACCAATTTTTTATTTTTATTTTATATATTTATTTATTTATTTTTTAATTTTTAATTTTTAATTTTTAATTTTATTATTATTATTATTATTATTATTATTTTATTTATTATTATTATTATTTTTAATTTTTTTTTTTTCGGGGCAGCCCCCCAGACCTCGACAGGGGGGGCTACCAGCCCCTCTTTGACCCCCCTGATGTTGTGTCGATCACAACGTACAGGGGGGGCTATCACCCCCCCTGTGACCCCCCTGCGCATGATTAGTCGTGGAAACAATATAACACAAACCCAACACTAATCTCCCAAATTTTCTTCCTTACATGTACCAAATTAGCCAACCACTTGGAAAACCTCAATGGTACTATGATCTTGGCTTCAAACAAATTTTTAATATCCTTTTCAATCAATGTCAGAAGTAATGGATTGATTCTCCTTAGCTTTTGTTTGAAAGTCTTTTCATTTTCCTTTATTGGGATTGTATGTTGAATGATACTAGGATCATATCTTTTCAAATCTACATAACTCCATGCAAAGAAATCTATGTATATTTGTTCTACCTCATAATAAAGGAGTTTGGACAACTTGATAAACTTAGGAATCTTTTTTATACCAAGATTACAATTTTCAAAATCTTCATCATCAACTTTCATCTTAGGACTCTTTGCTGCATCATTTTGATCAGAATTTTTTTCAAGAGGAATCAGTCCTTAAGGAATACAATTGTTTTTCAACTGCATAACTTTTGTGCTAGCTTTGGTTTCAGCAAACACATTTTGCTACTCAACTTCAATGGTTTCAAACTGTTCTTTCAATTCCAAATTTTTTTTGACTTGTTTATCATTTTCAAATACCTGCCTGCTTTTTATGTTATAAGGAATGACTGGCCTATGTCTGATTTCAATCTCATATTTCTTGTTGGATGAATAGGAATTGTAAATAGACTGGCTGAAACAGCCAAGGAATCTGCAACACCATCAGGGAAAATTTTAAGGATGGAAGTTTATCTTAAATTTTAGAAACCTTGGCGAATATTACTAGTCCCTAATATGCAAATTGAAAAAAATTTGGTGACATTTTTGTAGAAATATTTGTATTTCCAATGATTTTATATTATTCAATATAATATATTGGCGATGTTTAAGGTAAAATAATGGTGTACTATAAAATTTGGGCGAATCATTTTACAAAAAAAATGGAAATTGGCGATTTTTTTTTTTTTTTTTTGAAAAAGAATGGAAATTAGCCCACCTGAGAATATTAGCCCCTAAAATTTTCCCTGAATACCATTCTGCTCTCTAGGTCTTATTGTGAATTTTTGTTCTTCAAAATTTTCTAGCAATTCAAGAATTAAATTTATGTATGCTCTCACTCTAACATCGTTGGTTTGATAGGTGCCATTTACTTGTTTGATGACTAAATTAGAATACCAAATACTGAAATATTTTGAGCACCTAAGTTTTTCAAGACTTCTAAACCCAAAACCAAAACCTCATACTTTACTATGTTGTTTGTATAATCAAAATTAAGTTTGCAAGAGAAAAACTTACTTTCATCTCTCGGGTTGATTATCCAAATGCCTACAACCACTGTGCCACCAACCAGCACCATCAAAGCTCATGTGCCACCAACCTTCCTTGTCAACTTCTTCAACTTGCTGCCTTTTTTCTACATGTTGATTTTATGTTTCACAAGTGATTTCATTGAAAAGTATAGATGATCCTAACTCTGTTTCCACTGCATAAACCAGGAAATTTTGAGTTTTATCTTTGATACTGACCATAAATGCCATTCTATACTCTCTATATAATCTTCTTTGCTCACCAAAAATAGGGATAGTGGCATAGGACATGTCCATTTGCATGGTTCCCTTGATTTTGGCAGCCTATGATCTAGATAACAACATACTTAATTTTGGTGGAATATTAGCTACAATTATGTCCATCAATATAGTTTTGGAAAAGACCCGAGTTAGACAAACAACCACATCCTTTATTAAACCTATACATTGAACTAGAATCAAATGAGAATAAGTCTGTGGATGTTATGGTTATGTCTAAACCCAATCTCTCCATGATGACCTTTGGCATTAAATTGTGAGATGCCACTGAATCTAACATAGCATTGTGTAATGTCATGTCATGAATATTTAAATTCACATAGAATGGTGGCACCTCTTCATTTTTCTCATCTTCCACTCTTGGTCCTAAGAATATGATAGGGTGATCTTCTTGCAGATTTAGAGTATCAGAGGGTCCATCCTGAGTGTTAAGAATCTTCACAATTTGACTTCTGTATTCTATTACCTTTATTATTTCTCCAAAGGGGACATCTATTTTGATTTTTGAAATCTCATTTTGTAGGTCAAAAACTAATTGTACATTTTCAATTTCTTTCCCAGGAGCATCTTTCTTCTATTCAACAACCCTTTGACCATCTTCTTTCTTAGGCTGATTTTTATTGGCAACAATAGGAACATTCCTATTCCTCAATTTATACTATTTTTGCATCTCAAAAATACCATGTCGATATCCTTTATGGTATTTTGATTATTTTTCAATTTCATCATTACACATGTCATTAATAAATTCATCATGCTCTTCTTTTGTTAAAAACATCCTTGTTTCATCCTCATCCAAACAATGTATGATGTATTCTTGAATTTATGGTTTCATTTCTTCTTCATCTACTAGATTTTGCTAGAAAGGGAGAATGAATTGTTGATCAGGTTGGTTTCTATGTTCACTTGGTCTTTGTTGATTTTGAGGTCTTCTAAAATTTGTATTTCTTATTAGTGTTTCAAGTTGTCTAATAAGAGGATTGTTTCCAAGCGCTAGTCTATCCACAAGCCTTTCTATGGTTTCCATCATACTGTCAAATTTTACATTTGAAGATGTAGAGGTTTGGTCTTCCTCTTTTACTCTTCCTTTTCCAACCTTTGACCTTTTTGTTGCAACCTTGTTAAATTCCACCTTAACAACATCATTTTGCATGTAGGCCAAAGTGGTAAATTCTATCTCTCTCAACAAAATGGAAAATTCATAATGAAAAGATTCAACATAATGTAATTGGGCAGCCCTTGGGGGAGGCTTTATATGATGAGGAATGGAGTTGTAAACTTTGTGAAACCTTTTTGAAAGATCTTGCACTTAATCATTACTTTCTTTCTTTATTCAGTTAATGCTTGGACATGATTCACCTTACTTCCCCATTTCCTTAAGAAAATTTCTTCTAATTGATCCCAATTCTGTAAAATTCAAGGGGTTAAGGCTTTAAACCATTTCCATACTTCACCAATGAAATATGCACAAACAATATCATATTAACATCTTCATCATCCAAATTCTCTAGGTCTATAAAATCATTGAATTGGCCTGTTGGGGTTCCTGTGTTTTGGTAGATTGGCTAACCAAAAGACAAGACAACATCAAAACTGCTTTGGGATCTCAGGATCTAGCCCTCCTGGATCTAGAGAGGGATCTCTCTATATTGTTATAATGATATGTCTTGAAAGCTTTAGTAGTTGATTTTAGGCTAGTTATTATGTGCAAGGTTGTTTGTTTTGTTTGGTTGGTTGGAAAAATGTGTTTCATGTGGTATAGATAGAGCATGGGAATCTACAAGCCATTGGGCAATGGAGTCATGTGAAAGTCCAAATAGTTCTGACTGAGAAGGAAGGGAAACCAGAGGGAAAATCTAACTTGGTCAAGGATCTGTTGAATAATATAAGTGAAATTGGATGGACATTAAGGAATAAGAGTGAAAACAAGCTAAACCCTTTCACAATGGCTTAAAAGATTCGGGGAACACCCTATTTCCTCCAGTAAGCTCACTGCTTTGGACTTAATCAATATAAAGACTCAAAGGAAAGAGAAATGCAAAGTAAACCCTCTTTTATAAATTATAGGATTCGGGGAACGCCCTGTTTCCTCCTACAATTTTGCTACTGAAGGCTCAATCAACAGAAACATACAATTGCATTCAAAGAAGAGGGAACACCTTAGACAACTAGGACTACAATTATAGGGACCTTTAACACAAAAATCACAGTACCAAACAGAGGGTATGATTGAAACAAGTTCCTCCGTCGAACTGCAAGCATTAATATTTAAAGGGAGATTTTAGATACAATATTCAGTGGTAAAGAAAGAGGGAACACCTAAACATTCTTTAGCACAACCGAATTAACCATTTTTGAAATAAAAAAAACCAAATATTCAAGAGAGCTATTAGACTACCCTGTCATATTCAGTAGCAGAAAACATATAAATAGTGAAGGATAAACAGGATAGAGGTGCTTCTGAGATACATTTCTATGCCTAAACTTTTTATCCTACTGTAAGTCAAATCATAACGGAACAGAGTGATAAACGGGAAATAACATTAACAATAGAGATTACTTCACCATAACCAGGCTCAGGGATCCAATGGTCCAGCCTCCTTAATCAACAGAAAACACAGAGACTTCCACACTCTTTCAGAACACCAAAGCTTCTTCAAAGCAACAATATGTATTACTTTAGAATTCACAAAATGCTAACCTTTTACAATGAGACTTCGAAGAGTATTTATAGGAAAAAATGAGGAAAAGTAGGCGAGGAAAGTTTTAAATGATCATTCAGAGATGGAGAGAGCATTCAAATGCTCCATGCTGTGTCATAAACATAACATTAAATTTAGATAGGCTTAATAACTTTGTAGCTTGTTGAGACCATTTTGATATGATAGAAATCACCCACAGGGTGTCCTTGAGAGGGAAAATCATCTGGAATGGTACTGCTATCTTCTTGGTGTGAGTTAAGTGAAGAATGAGCTGTGAGGACGCCCATACTTCTAAATAACTGGTTCTGACAGTTTGTAGTAGCTTCCTAGGTGAAATAACTGCTTGGCAGGCCTTTCAGCATGGAGATGCGCTACGTCTGTGTTAGTCAACATTCTGCACTAATAACTGCTCTGTCTCTTTGTACTTCAACCTATTTTAACTTTGTTTATGTTTTAAATTTTCTTGATTGCTCGATCTACTTCTGTACTGATACCCTTGGACATTGTTCTATGGCCCTGAGATTGCCATCTGAACCTTTGTGTTACCTCTGTGACTATAAAACATTAATTCCTTCATCGTCCATTAAAAACCTGCAAACATACGATAAACATGTTAATAAATCCATGCAGGCTTGGTTAGACTGCTTGCAGAGGCTCTGGGGTGGCAGAGGAGTAGTGAGGAAGAATGTGATTGTAGCAGAAAATGGATGAAAAACCCGGCAAAGCAGTTAACTAGGTGCTTTGGAGTTTTGGACGTGAGGATTAACGTGGACCGTTAGATCAGGATGATCAACGGTGGAGATTGGTTAATGAAGTCGTTGGGGAGGTTAGATGAATGGAGAATGAAATGAAAATGCGATATAATGTGGGCCATTAGATTAGAACAAATAACGGTGGAGATCTTTCAATGGGCTTATTTGAAAGATCGAATGAATGGAGGATGGATGAAAACAAGATATAATGTGGGCCGTTCAATCTCAGAGATCGACGGCTAGGATTAAAAGCTGAAGTTGTGGAGGGTAGGCGGTAAAGTAGAACCAGGAATGGTTTTCACGCAACTGGATGGGGGGAGGGTGGTTTTCATTTTTGGAACGCGATCCTATTAGTGATCGACACATGGAATCCCAAAACCACTTTCATTGCGTAATTTTGAAACATTAAACCTCGGGCGCAAAAGTTACGCGATATGAAATTTTAGCCATTGGATGATGGGAAAAAAATCTGACACTGCAGGTGATGCGCGACGAGTTCAACGATGCAGGTTAAAAGGTATGCAGGATTGAATTAGGACCCTTAGATCTACAGATTGGACAGTTGAGATTAAACGAGAAAGGGGAGTTTTGAATGGGGTAAGTGAACGGGCGGGAAGATGGGAGCCATTGGATCTGTGAGAATGGACAATGGAGATCTGATCGGTGGTCATACATCGGAGGTGAAAAAATGAACGAGACTTTGGATTCGCGATGTGTGATTAAGCGCTGACCGTCGGATCTGAAGGATGATCAACGGCCAAGATTCAATCGGCGGGGTGATGATGAAGGACTATGGGCGGGGCACGATGAGATCCTGGCCATTGGTTCTTGTGGATTCAACGGTCCAGATTGAATCGGCGGATCGACATCAGAGGAGGAAAGGAAAAAGAGAAAAGGGAAATTGTGATTTTCCGATTTGTGATGGAGCGAAGGCCGTTGGATCGGAAGGATGATCAACGATGGATATTGAATCAGAGATCACATAGGCGGAGGGAAACATGATGGATGGGCATGATGCACTTTAGTGCTGGCCGTTGGATCTGAAAAGATCGATGGTGGAGATTGAATCTGGGGTCGAGAGGAGAATAGACTCATTGCATCGGAAAAATGGAAGAACAAAGGAAAAGACGAAGAAATGAGTCTCCGATTGCGATTAGAAATAAGGGTTTATGATGAGGAGCATGATTAGATCTGGCCATTGGTTCTTGTGGATTCAACGGTCCAGATTAAATCAGCGATCGGAGGAGAAAGGGTCATCACATCGGAAGATTTTGGGGGAAGAAAGGAAAAATCGGGAAAAGGAAGCTCCGATTGCAATTAGTGATAAGGGCCAACGCCTGGTTATGGCTCCGAGTTACATGTGGAAAGAGGGGCTAGGGCCAAGGCCAAAAGGGGCTTAAGGCCTTAGTGTAGAAATGAAGATTTTCAAGGATTTCAAAGGATTTTTTGAGGAAAATGGAGGTTCCGATAGGGGTAAAGATGGGGTTTTAAACCTCATAAAGGGATTTCACCAGGCTTGAAGGGGATTTGAGGCCTTTGGAGGCTAAATGGAGGGTTAAAAGATGGAAAGAAGGCTTTATGAAAATGAAGGGAAATAAGTGGACATGGGCAGTTTCAGTGACCTTTGGAACAACTTTCTTTGGTGAATCAACATGGCTTTAAGATGGAAAAAACAATGAAGATGAACCTCCAGGATAGGACAAACATAAGACTTCAAGGATGATAGATTTTCAAAGGAAATAAATCTCTTGAAGGCTTGAACACAAATTTAGCCATCCTTTAGCATATCAGAATTTATAGGTGGCTAACATGGTCAACATGTTGTTCTGCAGTGATTCCCTCCTCACCTCAAAAGGTTTTTATTCTAGTAGAATATCCTTGTTGAAAATCATGAAGTTGATTAGGCAAGACAAGAGGGGCATATCCAACAGGGCCTACAGGAGGAGGAGGAGGAGGAACTCCTGCCATTGTAGCAGTGACAGTAGATGTACTAGCATACACTAGAGCACAGGAGGTAGCTATCAAACTAGTAGGAGCAGTATTAAAAGTAGATGTAATGTCAAGAAACTGAGTTATAAGAACCTTTAACTTAGAAATAAAATAAATCCACTTAGGTAAAGGGATAACAGCTCTTCTTTTCAACATGAATTCAAAAGGATCAAGTTATTTTAGTTTTTCTAGAGACTCCCGTTCTAATGACAATTCATATGTAACAATTTCCCAAAACCCTTATTTATCTTCTATGGAAATAACAGATGTGGTGTTTATTCCTAATCTTCTTAGATCTAAGAGAATTTATGTTAATTCATTTTCTGATTTAGATCTAAAAAATGTTTTCTTGAAATTTTCATTAAACTCTATGTCTTCACTATTTTGAACACCTCAAGAGGGTAAAGATGAAGCTCTTAAGAGATATGGAGTATCTGATTTTAATGATGAGCTACCATTTCCTTTGATAATTTTCTCTAGATCATCAACAATATCTAGTGGATTAGGATATGGGTTTCTCCTCATATGAATCTTCTTGGAAGCCGCCTTTAAGCTAAATATGCCAGTGGAGTCACCAAGGTAGAAGTACATCCTCAAAATGTCTGATCTCCTGCTACCTTCAAGGGCTCAGCTAACTTGAAAAGAAACACCCAAGATAATAACTTTCAGACTCCTGGCAGACACACCAAAATGTTATCACTCTAATGGATAGGTTAGGCTGTGTCAACCTCCAACCAAGAGTAACTATTTCAAACCAACTTTTAACTAGAAGTTAGCCCTTCCAGTCTGAGAGGGATCTCTCAAGGAAAATAGTATGATGTTCTAAATAAAACTCTATTTATAGATGGCTAACTCTGACATTATTCTTTATGTGATTTTTTAGGTGAAAGAGAGTGTGATGACTGCCACCATTGGGCATGGGGTTAGTTAAGATAAAATCAATTACAAACAACACTGCTTTATGGAAGCTAAAGAATTTTTGGCTTTAAACTGGTGTGAAGTTAACATTTACAGTTATAAACAACAAATTTAAGGAAATTGGAGCAATATGACATGAATTCCAAGTAATCAATTAAGCCATGAAACTAATAACAATATATAAAGCACGAGGACATAACATACAACCCAAAACTGAATTTCAGGTGAAAAATAGGGTATTGCTACAAATGTATATTAACTGAAGAAAAAAGTTTACAAAGGTGGTCCTTCTCACATCATCGATCAACCCCTTTAGAGTTAAAAACCTACACATATATAGAGAGAGATATCCTTTACAAAATCTTCCACCTGGGCTAGATTCGATCAACAGCTAAGAGACCTAATCCTACTTGACTTCTAAAACATATGAGTTTTTGTAGTTATTTTTCTGTTTAAAAAAAATTGAATACAAATAGAAGTCCTCTATCATTTATCAGCTCAACAAAATTCTGTTAGTGGCCTTCATCGAATTCAACTAACTGCTAATTGTGTTGGACTGTTGTTGTGCTTTTGCCACGTGGATGCTAACCTAGTTGACCTGTTGACATGTCTTCCTGAAAAATATGAATCCTTTATCTAATGATGTGGAAAATAGTATGACTTGTATCCCATCTAGTTGCCTTGTTGTCTGATGCCCAATCAAAACTGTATAACGTAGAGAAATAAATTTTGACAATTTCATAGCAAAAATTGGTAGAAAATTATAAAAAACACCTTTTTGCTACCCATCTAATCTTCCGGCAACTTCTGAAGTCTTCACCAATGTGCTTTAGCTAAACTCATGCCATTAGAACTCCCTTATCTAATATTTTCACTTGCTTTCTCATCCATGAAAAGGTACAACAATTTTGTAGCAAATATCCAACTTAACTATGGGGAGTTGCTATGAAATTGTGAAATTTCTGAGTTTTTTCTTTTTCATGTTTTCTTCTTTTTCCTTATTATTTTTAATAGCCTATCCAAGTATGCACAATGCTGAAAATATTAGTTAAACATAGTAAAGGGACAAATGAGGATTTTTCCATATTCAAGGAGTGCCATCTACTTCATCAAAAATCTTGAGTTTTCTCTTTAAGAGCTTAACTTTGATAATTTCAATTTGTGTTTCCAATGCTTTGACTTTTCTATACAACATATTCATGTCTGCCTATAGACAATTGTTCCTTTTGTACATATTTTTTAGCATTATGTTTAACGTTAGGGTTCTCTTCACCATCTTCTTGGATTCTTCTCCAAATTTTTCATTGAAATCTAGCTACTTTGATATATCCTCTTTTAACTCCTCAAATAATAGTTTAGAATCAGTTACTTCTTGCCTAGCTTCTCTTAATTTTTCTTGCAAAAACTCTATTTCGCTTTTTTTCTTGTACAAGATCTTTACCTTTTCTTTTCGTTGCTAGCTATGTTTTATATAAAGGCACTTCAAGCATCTTTTCAGCTTGTTGCATTGATATTGTAATAGGTTTCCCTAGTTTGAAGACAAAACCTGGTTCCTCTTGTGTAAAATCCAATTTTTTAGCCCTCTTTCTCTTGTTTTGAGTTTCTACCTTTGTCGCATGTACAGGTTGAAAATATGGACGCTCCTCAATCTCAATGCCATCTATAGTATCAGTTAGCTTGCCCTTCCCTTTACTCTGTTTTCCAGTCATCCTCCTCTTAGTGCTTGTGGAAATATTCATAACAAGTTCTACCTTTGTTTTCTTCTCTCCCCTAGGGGTTAATGATTGAGATTTTGGAGTTTTCCTAGAAGGTGTGGCAGCATCTAACTCATAACCAGTAAAAATTAAGAAGGTAAGCCCATCTCTATTAAGTATTTTTAGCTCTTATACAACCAACAATTTGATGAGGCCACAATGAAAAAAAAGGTATTTCTAGCATTAGGCTTGGCCTTAACCTTGTTAGCCATCTTCCTCAAACTTCTATAAAGGTAAAAAGTAATGTCTAGAGCTTTTTCACCTATGAAATGCAAGGGCAATCTGAAGTGATACTGATAAACCATGTTGAAACTGCCTTCACATGTAAAGTACTTCTGGATGACCATTAAAAGTTTGGAAAAATGATCTTTGAGGCAAGTTCTGGAAATACCAGCAATCATGTCAATCCATTTGTGTTCTTCCTTGAGAAATTCATCACAGTTTAGCAGCTGAAACTTGTGAACTTTGAACCACATTTCACCAATCTTAGGGATCTATGTAGCATGAGCAATTCTATCACAGGATACTGGAAAATTTAGCATGCCCACCTTTGATTGTGTCCTTGTGAAATTGATAGAAAAATATTTGGTAATATTCCCATGGTAGCCCTACAGCTACTAGAAAAAATGAAGGCATCCCACGCTGGAAAATGATTGAATGAAAGTAGGGTCTTCCTCCAATAGCTTCATGTCCACGGGTTCATAACATACAACTGAGCCTCCTTTATACTTATTTTTCTATGCCATGGCTTCAACACGTTGAGAACTCCTTCTTGACACCTACAATTCCTCCTAAATATAGCTAGACCTTCTCTTGACACCAACAAACCTGTCTATGACATCAAAAATAACTCAAATGAAAATAAGATGAATCTAAATTGGAATGAAAACGATGGAGAATGAGCCTATACGGTGTGAATGCTTTAGGGATAATGGATAAAAGTAGAATCTAATGTAATTTCATTACCTATCGTGATGATGACCTTCATCTTTTAAAAATTGTACCATTATCATACCGTTACCAACAAAAGCATACTTTCATAGCGGAACAGGTGTTCGAAGAGACAGGTCTGCTACAGAAGTGTTAGGAACTTCCATAGAAAAACCTCGGTTTCCCTAACTAGAGTTTCTACAAAAGTGCTAGGAACATCTGTAGCAAACCCTCGGTATCCCTAGCTATAGTTGCTACAAATTTCTGCAAAACTATCTAAATGCCAATCATGACCAAATAATCCAGACACACATGGAAGTCTGGATTTTAAACTTTATGATTGACCCCATTTAAACTCAAATTTACCCTACATAATGACAAGATGGCCAAATGACACTTTGTACATGAACTTTTATTTTGAGAAATTTTAAAACCCTAACTAATTTGACCAATTGACTAAAAAACTATTTCTAAGTATTATCATTGATAACAAGGGTGTTGTATAATACACTTCATATTCTTCCTCATCCTCCAGCCACAAAGGTATATCATGTTCAATAGAATGTTGAGCAAGAGGATATAATACCAGTTGTTTTGATAAGGGTCTATTCTTGATGGTCATGTACCCAACCCTACAACTAATGTAGGCATCAACACTGGCAAACCAAGGTCTTCCTAAGATAAGAGGGTAGCCATTAAACTTTGTTTTGGGCTGGAGAACCAAGAAATCATTAGGATACTCCCAAGAGTTGATGGAGACCATGACATCCTCAACAAATCTCTCAAGAGATAATATGGATCTATCTGCAAGTTGCAGCACTGTGGTGGTCTTCCGCAAAGCCCCTTGGATATTTAGCTTTAACATGATAATTTATTTAGTCATAACATTGATGGCAGCCCCAAGATCAATTAGGGTATGAGGGACAATGATTCCATCAATGTGCACATCCACTCCTAAGATTCCAGGGTCTACGTATTTTGGAAATATTATTCTCTCGAGCATCAGATCAGATAATTGTCCAACACCATTGATGGTGGGGGTGTCTCTCCTCTTTCTCCCATGATTTTTGAAACATTTTTCATTGATAATATTATTACATATGGGAACATCCTTAATATCATGGATAAGGGGTATCTTAACACACAAATTCTTGAATTCTCCCAGAATTTCAATCTATTATGAGGTGTGCTAGCTAGGGTGGATCAATCTTTTAGGAAAATGAGGTGGAATTACTTGAGGGATACTCTCCTCCTTTTCATCTTCAAGCTATTCAAGTGGAGAAGGTGGATGGTTATATGGAAGTACTCTTCCTGACCAAAGGTTGATCTCTTAGATATCCAGATCATAGGAATGAAAAGATGTATCTCGATTGTATACCTATTGTGACTATTTATTTTTTGGGTTCGGATTGGGTTGAGCAAGAATATGAGGTTTCTTAGGTGGAGCAGGATGGGTAAGTTTTGGTTGAGGTTGGGGTGGAGGTAGTAAATTAGGAGGTTGGTTGAGATGAGGTCGCCACCGTTGTGATGGGTTGCTCCACTGAGGAGGTTGGGGAGGATATGGCTGAAAAGGATGATTGACAGGTTGAGGAGGATATGGAGGAGTATAAGGCCAAGGAGGAGGTGTGGTCCATGATGGATGAGTGGAAGAGTACCGAGGCTGCAAAGGTGAATTCTAATTTGAATTGTAATAAGAATAAGGTGCACCTTGCATGCCCTGTTGGTATCTCCAAGGTCCTTGGGTTATCCTTTGATTGATGAAGTAGATTTGCTCTGGCACACCTTCTACCCCTCGATATACAAATCTTAGGCCTGGTAAGGAAGGTAATTTGTCTATTTCATGATTTTCCTCTCATACTAAGCATACTTCTATGAAATTCATTGGGCATTCATTCCTAGGGTGTCTCCTAGTGCATCTAAGGAAAAAAATAACTATGTCTCTCTATGCTTCATCTTGTTTCCTCTTGATTTGCATGATATCCATTTGAAATGAAAAGTAATGCAAAATTTCACTCTTGAAATCCTCCAACATTTTCCCTATCTCATTTTTTATGGATGAGGTGGAGGAAGAGGTACCGACCAAGCCTTGAGTAACCCTACCCTTCTTCTTAGCTGCTCTACAGTGGTTTTTGAATTTTTTTTTTTGATGTCATCATAGGATAACTGATATATATATCCTCTAGATAGCATATTAAAGGTCTCCAACACTTCCTCGTTGATCCCTCGGAGAAGAACTAACTTGAGTGATTCAAGATCAAGGGTGCATTTGTCCCTCCTATAGTTAAGTTGAAACCTTTCCTCACATCTTTATAAAGATTCATCAGGTACAAGGGTCGTCCTAAATATATCTTCCTTGGTTTCTTTAGACCTACAATAATCCATGTACTTGCTATTAAAGTATTGTTGCATTATGGCCCAGGTAGTGATGCTTCCTCTAGGCAGATCCATGAACCAGCGCAAGGTTGCGTCCTTAAGGGCAGAGGGGAACGATTTCAACTTTGGTTCATATGAGGCATAGTAATAGGTCCTACAAACAACAACAAATTCAAACATGAAGGTATCAGGATCCTCAGAGGGTAGGCCATGGAAGTGTGGGAGGGAAAGAGGGCTGATGTTCTTCATTTTGGTCTCTCCATTGGTTTCTATTATGACAAATATCTCATTTTTCCTGTTCTTAGGCATAACTTGTATAGGTCAAGTAGGTTGTTATTCTTCCCCAATAGGTTCTTCAGAAATTTCAGGGTCCTCACCTAGAGGGTCTTCTAACTTCCCTACAATCAGAGAGGTAATATCACAATCATTGAAGAAGAGTGAAGGTTCATTGTGTGAGGGTGTGGGGGTTTTTGGTAGAAATTTTCTTTGATTATCCCTACTCCTACGAGGCATGAGACAATTTTTTGTTTTTTTATTATCAATTTTTCAAACTTAAATGAAAAACAAAAAGCAGAAAACAATGCTTAAGAAGAAACATTCATCTACTTAGACACCTCCCTGACAACGATGCCAAAAAATGGTGAGCCATGTTATTTCACCAAGAGTGCTGCAATTCCCAAGGGCTACTCAACTCTATTTATCAACCCAAGGTTCGCAAAAAATTAGAGGTGACAATGTTATATGCACAGTAAATGGGATTCTAATCATACCACCCTTAACTATGAAATTATATCAAAAGTACAACAAGACCACTCCTCCTACTGAATTCAGAATGAAATCTTGTTGATGAAGGTACAATTCTAGGTTACTTCTAACTACGAAAGGAAAATGTAATTGACTTGACTTGTAAGTGATAAATAATAAATTTAGGAAAATACAAAGGCTAAAATACTTGCAAAAAGAAAGCTATTTTATCTTGCAACATTCATCAATCTACGTGATCAGAAAATCATAACTGGTGGTAAAAATTCATCAAAAATAAGTCAAAGTTATAGTGGGGATCGGAATTGGTGCAGAAAAGAGGTCTTATAGGTTTTCTACAGGTGGTTACTACATGAGCCTTGTATTGCTACATGAGGGCCTGTAATGCTACAGGAGGGCTGCCGAGAGGATTTTGAAGGTGAAAATGGTGTTTAAAAGGAATGGAGAGGTGGATGGAGATTGGGGAAAATAAGTGAAGGTTGGCTTAAGCCCCTAGCCAAGCTTAGAGCCTTTCAAAGGTCCTTCTTGCACTAGGATGAGTGCTATCAATGCACCTAGGAAAAATAACTTTACAAAAAAAAGTTTTTAGGACATAATTTGGAGGTGACTAAAGAAGATGAAGGAGTTCAAGTTGGAAGTGGTGAAGGTATCATTTCCTACAAATCCACACAACCCAACACTCATCACATGCATGCATCCTTTTATCATTGACAAAATAAGATAACTAATGGTGGAAAAGATGAGTTGAATTTGAAAGATATCTATTTTATGCCATAAATATGATCTAATCATTAAACCACCTTATAAACTATAGAAATAAAATGTAAGACAAAAAAAATAACACAAATATCTTTCCAATAAATTATAAACATAATAATTTTGAAGTGTGGTTGTGAATCATTCCACTCATGCTCCCACAAGAGAGGTGAAGTAGAGGCTGCAACCACAAGTTTTGATGGATTATTCTCTACTGAAATGCAAGAAACTAAGAAATACTTGAAGCTAAGATAAATAAAATACATAATAGGAACCTAAACCACTAGGTTGAGCCTAAACCCAAGATCCTCATCCCTTCGGAACTGACTCAGTGATAACTTAATATGCAACTTATCATTATCATCAAATAGAATTTAATACATTAGATTACAATCAAAACAATAGTGCCAAGTTCTTGAGCTCAATAGCTACTAAACTAAAAACAAAACTTGAATCCTAATGAGCTCTTATTCTTATTTATTTATACAAGAGGGTAGCTTCTAGTGGTTCCCTAAAAATTAGGAATGATTGTCTCCTAAAACTCAAGAATGGTGGTGGTTTTTATTCATTACTCCCACTTGCACTCATAGTGGCTTAGCTTCCAAAGACCTCAAGCTGATGAGAGAGGGAGTGTTGTGATATTAGGTTGATTGATGGAGTTAAGGAGGTGGAAAACCTCCTAGACTATCTCATTGTTGTCTTCTTAGAGCATGGAAAATATCTCAAAAAATGCTCCATTCCCTCCATTTAAACCACATTAGGATACTTATATGAAAAACACTTTTTATCCTTGTCACTAAGAATAATATAGCTAAAACTGTAAATAAATGTGAGAAAGAGATAGTTCTAAAGCTATAGGATGGAATCATGACCCTTATATTATACCTATTGATAAGCCTCATCACCTACCCCCTTGAGGGCCCGCAACCGAAATGCAAACATTCCCATATTACGACGAAATAGACTTGTCATAAAGACTGCCAATCTCGTCTGTCTCCACAACATGCCACAATGGGTTCAACCTTGCTGAGGGATGTAGTGAGACATAAAAATGTATACCAATTAATAGGAACTTCCTTTGTCTCTCTGTTAGCATGAACGGGAAACAATTCAGTTCACTGAGGAAAGATGGAAATCCCTCTTCCATTTACCTTTTCCCAACACTTATAAATATTTACAATTTCTCTAAGCTATGACAACAGTCCTATTAACACTTAAGGGATTCCTTGCCTCAGTAGAAGTCCCCCTTGACACTTAAAAAATTACAATTGGATCCCGAGCTCTAGGAAAACACATGCATATATTATGTATACGAGGATTCCCTCGACACTTGAACATATATATAGACCTATTCCTCTCGAGATTATATGTGTGTGTGTGTGTGTGTGAAGACACACACACAGACACACACACACACACACATAGGACACCCTCAACACTTAGAATACATGTATATATATGGGATATGTCTTAGTTGTGATCCATCCTGAAATGAAACTTTCACAACCATGGTATTATAGGAAGGTACAAGACCCACTCTATTAGATAATGCAACAACACAAGCCTCTTAACTCATGTCATTTCAATATAGTGCATATTATCCTTTTAAACGGGGATTCAACACATATCTCATCATTGATATATAAAACATAACAATATATATATATATATATATATATATAGGACATGAGCTCTTTGGGAAATTCAATGACCCATGGCCATAAGACGCAATCCTATCATTACGAGTATTTAACCATATAAACACAGAGTCCATAAGATTCTCATATCATGACATTAAATATGCATCAAACTCATGAATAAACTCAAGATCGTACATTCCTCATTAGATATATAGGAATATTAAATCCTTATTAATTTACATAGGGATAAGCATTCCTCATCATTATAATATATGGACATATTATCTTGATTAATTGTGTTGTTACATATCAATCTACCGCACACACAACCATGCAATTAGCCCTGTAACCATTGAGGAAATCACATGCAAAAAATGTTATAGATATAAGCTTCCCAGATCTTCATGTTAGAAAATTATATATTACAGAGCAATGGAAGACATAAAAATATGTGAAAATACAAATACAAAAAATATATAAAACAAGAGAGACATAGATATATGTGGTTCACCCAGCTTGGGCTACGTCCATGGAGAAACAACCAGTCCTTCCTTTATATTATCCAGGAAAATTAAGAGACACAATCTATAGAAGATTCACTGTAATATCCTCTACTCCTTCACACAGTCCAAATTTTTCTTTCTTGCTTAAAATTCACTCTAAGACATAGCCGCAATACCATTCCCTCATACAAAATAAGGGTAATAAGGGTTTCCTTAGAGGGAAAAGAACCCTAAATTAAACATAACTTCTACCGTCAGATCGTCCACCTAATGAATGGCCCAGATTGACTAAAAAATTACTATATTTTACAAGGAAATTTTACATCTATTTTTAGCTTCAAGGGCACTTCCCTCGAACCCCTGCCCGGGGACTGCTGGCCCCCAGACCCCCAACTGGGGGGGATGTCCTCCCCAAAACCTCGCCGGGGGTACAATTTCCCCCTGCACCACTCCCCCTCATGTGGAGGGGTGTACATTATTCCTGGGGTGTACATTTGGCTGAAACAAAGACCTCTAAATCAAGATGATAATTAGGCTCCAGACCTAACACTTCAAGATGCAAGGTGGCAGATGCAATAATTATTAAGACTTCCAAGCATTCCCTTGAATACCCTGCATAAAAAATGTTATCTTCCTCTCATATTATTATTAATAGTAGAAAATTAGTGAGTATGAGGTATTAAAGGAAGTCATGGTTCTTGTAGACCATGAGGAATACACACATCAACTCCCTGCAATAATACTTCAGGGTAATTCCCCATATCAGTAACCATTATTTACTACAAACATATTGAAAATTTTGTCATCCATGGCCATATAATAAGTTAGGTATTATTTTTAGAATATCACAAGAGATAAAATTAATCTTCCAAGGCACAAGCATTGATAGCAATAGGTAATTATCTGATTTGTTTAAGGATGTTAGTAACTAGATGAGGGGCTTTGACTGTCCTTGCAACCATAGGAAAATATACACTATAATATTTCTTACAAATAGCCACCCCTAGGCCATATTCAAATCTTGTGAAGAATTGTTCAAGGGATATTCACACCAGCCATATGTACATTTCCATATGAATCTAGAGCACTTTATCTACCTAATACTCTTCCACCATGATGCATTATGCCTCTTTTCAACCTTTTATATTGGTATTGCATAACACTTTCTCCTCCTTTCTCTTCTTGGGTTATTTCATCCCCATTCCCCCACACTATGGCCAATTATCCTCTTTTATAGGTCCCCACCGCTCCTTCACACTGTCCAATGGCATGTTTGACCAGGGATTTCTCTGCCATGACAGTGGTTGTCAACTTATCCTTTGTCTCAACACCCATACACTACATTAATCAAGCGTGGCCCTTATATATTTTCCTTGATTGGTAGTGGCTCCCATAAGTAGGCTTAAATGTCTGCCTTGTGGTTTTAAATTAGGGGAAAATTACTTAGGTGGTTTAAATGTAGGTTCAGGCTTCACAAGCAATCCTCCCCCTTCACCTCCACATACTCCAAATCAATGCCCCTCTTATTCAGTCATCATTTTATTATTCACATTAATTTACATTAGTTTTACATAGTGATTCTTATAAAAATATTTACAAAATGGGTGGAAATGAAGCTATTACAAACCCCACAACCTTAAAGGAACATTGTTCTCAATGTTCTATTCTTGAACACAATTTTAAAAATGAGATTTTATAAAAATAACTCATTTTACATTCATAGTTACCTTCATATTTGCTTACCCAAAAACTCAAGGGGTATAACACCCCATTAACAAAACCATTTTCTCAAGTGGCTATGTTTAGTTTACAATTCTGTTAATGCACCTCATCCTGCTTTTTTTCTAGAGTGTTTCCCACCTCCAATGATTAGCCATGTTGTCCAGTATGCCCATTGATTCTTTAACAAAAAAATTTGGCTTATCGATTCTAGGGACACACCTAATGTACCTATGATCCTAATAAGCATTCTCATGACTTATTAAAACCAATTCATTTCCAAGTTATGACATCCCCTTCTCTACATCCAAGTCCCTCGACAATCCAGTTCCTCTGTTTGGGTAGTAACTCACCTTCCAAGTTCAGGAACTCCCTTCTCCACTTCCCAATACCTTTGTAAATCCATCCCTTGGAAAAGCTCCATCACCCCATAAAAGGTGTTTATAAACAAGGAATCTCCCTTCCATAACACACTCATATCAGTCATGACATACTTCGTGGAAATCAATGGACATCACTGGGTTCCAGTGTCACCAGAATGGTTGTGTAGACTAATATATTCAAGTTTCTGATGTTTGATCTATAGTCAACCTCATATGATCATGCTGGAATTTCAATTCTATTCCCTCATCATAAACACAAAAATTTTCATGAGATTCATCGCAAGTAAATTCTTAACAATTTTAAATCACACTTCTATAAACAATTTTATTCATGAGGTGAACCCTACAATATTAATTTACTTCATATCACAACATAATCATATTTGCTCATAAATTAAAGTTTTAAAACCCCCATTCTCCCCATAAAGCATCCTAAGGGTAGTAGAAGGCATTAATATCATTTACCTAACCTCCATAATCCTGTCATGGAAACGGGGTCTTGAAAATTCCTCATTTTTTAACTTTGTAAAAACTGAAAATAAACATTCCCATAACTTTTGGTTCATTGAGATATTTGTGACGATATAGTTTTTATTGAAAATTGACTCCCAGATCATGAGATATGGTTGTCTGAAGCTATGCCATTTAACCCTGGCCATGTTAGCATTTTGATGCCACATGGCATCCACATGGATCCCACGTGATAGCCCTCTACCCTTTAGAGGTGGTACATTTCACCATATTATGCTCGCATTATGCCATTGTGGCATGCCTCCATGGCATATGCCATCTCACAAATTATGGCCCCATCCTTTCAATTCATTCATTTCTTGTTATAAATAAATATCACCCCTCGACCTAATCCCTTAGCATAGATTACTACATAATCACATGGTAAATAACCGTGAGGTGAGAACTTAATTTCCCATTAGTGGACAAGAGTAATTCCCATTAAAATCATCCGTTTTAACCTCCCTCACAACCACAACATGTCTACCCCAAGGTCCCGAGACATAAAGTTTAACATGAACTACTAGGGGGAATTCCCATCTACCTCACCCGACAGTTGTTGAGCTTCAAAGATGTTCTTCTCTTCCACCGCATTCCACTTCATTTCCTTTTTCCATTATTAATTTTAGGCTTAAATGATAAATAAGATTAGTTAAAATTGATTTGAGATTGTATATAATGTCTAACTTGCTATGTTTTCATGATTTCGTTGTTGTAGTTCTTTTTTACTACACCTAGCTACAGAATGCAGACATTCTGTAGCTAGTTTCCGATTCTGCAGCTGTCTTCATTTCTACGCAGGTTCCAAGTGTCATCTCAGGGAAAAAAACATATGGTCATATTCCACATCATTCCCTCATCATTTGTTGCTCCCCACGAAGTCTGAGTTAAAGTATCAAAGCGGTTATGCACGTAGAAGAGAGGCAGTTTCCTATCAAACCACGGACTCTACAGATGTCTGCAGTAAAGCAGAAGACCGTTAATAAGATTTTTAATTTGATTAGGAATGGGAAAGACACTTATCCCTATTTTTCTCAAGAAGTAGTTATGTAATTCCATTATAAGTATGACTCGGGAGACCGAGAAACTGTTGGTTAGATTTTGTTTTTGTTGCTAGATTTTGAAGGCCGTAAATACTCTGTTTTGAAGAATTTCTCCTTTAATGAAAGAGACATCATTTTATTGCACAAGCTGAGTCAATCTTGAGTAGATCCGCGTGCTAATCCGGTGGTATAGGGCCCCTACTGCCCGTGAAGCATTATGCATTTGGTTTAGATAAGTAGTCGTAGCTTTGTTTCATTCTCAATTTAAATAGTTTTCTGAACTTTTCTTACATTGGATACTACAGTTTAGCTTTGTTCTCATGAATTATTCCAAAAGATCACTAATCCGGAATGAGGCATAATTGTAGAAATTTAGAACTTTACGTTTTTGTGTTCAATTATAATTAGTTGTTACATCTAGTCCTATTCTCATTAATCTCTTCCAAAATATCACTAACTCTGGATAAGACTTAGCTGTGGTGTTTTAGTTTACCTGCGTATTGTTATGTTTTTTTTTATGCCCATTTGCACTGAATGATACAGCCATAATTTTTTGTACAAACTATTCCAAAATATCACTCATCTTGAACAAGAGAGGGCTGTAGTATTTCATAGAATTAGTTGCATTTTGGTTTAGTTGAAATACTCTGGAGGTAGATGTCATTCTAGTTTAATTCTGTCACTATATTTCAAGCTTGATAATGGTACTCTAGTTTAACTCTGTTCACTGTATTAGTATCATTCTAGTTCAGTTCCAATTCATTTCAAGTTAGATAATAGCACTCTAGTTTAGTCTTAGTTCACTGTATTAGCATTCTAGTTTAGTTGTTATCCATTGCATTTTAAATTGCATTAGTTGTTAAATTTAGATACCACGGTCTTCATTATCTACAAAACTTCTTTTGTTCTAACTTCATATTAATTCATCATCTTCTGGACAGAAGCTAGTAATATCAGTTTAAGGCCTTGAGTATTTTGCAACCTTTTTACAATTTCACAAACAAGCCTTTTCGCAAAGACTATTCTAAAAAGAAATCTATAACTTTTTAATGAGGCCTAGTGGTGCTAAATTGAGTTGCAGAATAGAATTAGAAGTTAGTTTAGAGTAGAAATCTTATTGTGCTACAAGTAATCTTTTCCAAATTGTGTTCCAATAAACTTCTAGCCATGGATGAGATGTTGTAACATTGTAAGTTGATTGTTGACTTAGGAAAACCTCAATTGCACTAAAAACTTATCCTTTTCTCAAGATATTCCAACATATCTCTAAATGAATGAATTGGATGAGTTCATGATATAGGTTATTGAGTTCATGTTGTGATTTGTTTCTTTGCTATGAGTCCTTATCAAGCTTTGCATTTTCTGTCCTTTAGTGCACACCTTGTTTAGAATAGTTTCACTCTGTTTTAGTGTAAACTTCTTAGCTCTTTTTAAACATAAAACCATAAAACCAAAAACATCATAAAAACACTAAACACAACGTAGTGAGAAACAAATACCTAGGCACATATAGTGCACCACACTTCAGCAGTTTACTAGCCCTGGTTGACAATTAATCAACTCAATTTAGGAACACTAAGTTGAGCACAACATTTTTGCGCCGTTGCCGGGGAAGTGTAAATAGGTAGCCTTGTTTCTTAAATCCCAAAAAAAATGATATGCGTAGAGAAAGAGACTCAAGGGGTAGATTCATAAGAAGCAGAAGTCTGATTCCTAGAACACCACTTGTTTCACCTAGACCAAGAGCACAACAACGGTATACCCCCTACCCTGGAAAGCATGTTACTAAATCCGTCAAGGTTCCAAGATAGACTTATTTCTATCATCGGTTTGGAAATTTTCAGTCAATCTAACCCATTAGGCTCTCCCCAACCTTGACAAGCACTTAAATGATACTCCCAAAATGACATCAACCTAAGATGATGTTATGTTGATGTTACCTCACCCACGTTGCTTCATCCAAAAGAAACACGTGTTACCCATTTTTGGGCCCATTTGACACTCAAATATAATCAATTTTGGTTTCCATGTGGAATGCCATAGTGGCACCACATCATACTCATTCCACCTCAACATGCCACTTAGCATGGGTCCCACTGGTCCCGACACTTGGCACAAAGTTGCACTTTTCATTTATAAATAAATTAAGCCATTTTGGTGCGTTTTTTCTTTTAGGCATCCATTCCTTGTGACCGTACACTTTAGCAGCCAACGAAGTGTTAGCATATCTACAGGATTCTGGCTAGTGTGTATCTTTTCCAGCTTCAAATCTCCATCTTCCAATACTGACCGTATGAAATGGTACTTGAGATGTATGTGTTTAGTCCTGGAATGAAATGCTGAATTCTTTGCAAGATGAATGGCACTTTGGCTATCACTGTATAATGTGCCCATATCATGCTTCTTACCTAATTCATCCATAAACTTTTGTAACCAAATCATTTCTTTACTAGCCTTTGTAGCAACAACATACTCTGCTTCTGTTGTTGAAAGTGAAACGACACTTTGGATTTTTGAAACCCAACTGACAGCTGTTCCACCTACAATAAATACATATCCTGTAGTGCTCCACCTGTTATCTTTGTCACCTGCCATATCTACATCAACATATCCATGTAGAGAAATGTTTGAACCACCAAAGCATAATGCTTGATTTGTGGTACCTCTCAAATATCTGAGAATCCATTTTACTGCCATCCAATGTTCTTTTCCTGGATTGTTCATGTACCTTCTTAAAACTCCCACTGCATGTGCAATATTAGGTCTTGTGCAGACCATTTAAATGATTTTAATATAGTTACTAGTCAGTTAAGTTCTGTAGGGGTAAAATTTGATGATGAAGTTAGAGCTCTGTTATTCTTGTGCTCATTGCCAGAGAGTTGGAATGATTTAGTAATGGCCATTGGTAACTCTGTCTCTGGATCTATTACTTTAAAGTTTGATGATGTTGTCAGTGCTATCCTTAGCGAGGAAATGCGATGGAAAAGCTCCGGTGAGACATCGGGTAATGCTTTGAGTGCAGAGTCTAAAGGAAGGAGAATGGAAAGAGGAAAGAGCTAAGGATATCACAGTAAATCAAGAAAAGGCAGATCCAAGTCCAGATCGGGGATAGTGTGCTGGAAATATGGAAAGAAAGGACACCTAAAGAAAGACTGTAGATCTCGGAAGGGAAAAGAAGGAGACACACAGCAAGAAAACAACCATGAAGCAAATGTGACAGGTGATGTGTTACAAGATGCTTTGATTCTTTCTTTCGAAAATGTTACTGATTCTTGGGTTGTAGATTCAGGGGCTTCATTCCATGCCACACCCGATAAGAAATATTTTCATGACTATGTTCAAGGAGATTTTGGACAAGTTCGTTTGGGTGATGATAAACCCTGTAAAATTGTTGGAATGGGTAAAGTTCTTGTAAAACAACAGAATGGAAACCAATGGCTACTAAAGGAGTTAAGGCATGTTCCAGATCTGAAGAAAAAATTGATTTCAACAGGGCAGTTAGGCGGTGAAGGTTGTGTGACAACTTTCACAGATAAAACTTGGAAGGTCACCAAAGGAGCCCTGGTAATAGCAAAAGGCGAAAAGGTTGGTACATTGTATTTATGCAATGGTATTTCTAACTCGGTTAATGCTTTAACTTCCAAAGGAGCAGATGCAGCATTATGGCATCATAGGCTCGGACACATGAGTGAGAAGGGGATGAAAATTCTTCACTCAAGAAATTTGCTGCCAGGTTTGAAGAATGTTGATTTGGATTTCTGTGAGAATTGCATTTATGGAAAACAGAAGAGAGTCGGATTTCTCAGAGTTGGGAAAGAAAAGAAGAGCGAAAAATTGGAGCTTGTGCATACAGATGTATGGGGACCTGCTCAGGTATCATCTCTCGGTGGCTCTCATTATTATGTTACTTTTATTGATGATGAAACTAGAAAAACATGGATTTATTGTATTCAGAATAAATCTGATGTATTTGATACTTTCAAGAAATGGAAATCTTTGGTTGAGATTGAGACAGGAAAGAAGTTGAAGTGTCTCAGATCAAACAATGGAGGTGAATATTGCAGCAAAGAGTTTGATAGGTATTGTTCAGAGCATGGAATTCATAGAGAGAAGACAATTCCAAGAACACCACAAGAAAATGGTGTGTCAGAAAGGATGAACAGAACAATCATGGAGCGTGCAAGGTGCATGAGATTGCATGCAGGATTGCCTTTACAATTTTGGGCAGATGCTGTAGATACTGTTGTTTATCTAATAAACAGAGGGCTTTCAAGTTCCTTGGATGGTGGTATTCCAGAGGAAGCATGGACAGGTAAAAAGGTAAACTACTCTTTTTTAAAGCCTTTTGGCTGTGAGGCCTTTGTCCATATTAATAAAGAAAATAGAACAAAGATTGAGGAAAAATCAAACAAATGTACCTTTATTGGATATGGTGTTAATGATTTTGGTTATCGCTTATATGATTATGAAAATCACAAAATCATTAGGAGCAAAGATGTAATATTCAATGAAAAGGTCTTGTATAAGAATCAGTTGCAGGAAAAGAAACAGGAAAAAGAAAGCAAGGAATACATGGTTCTTGATGAGATAACTGAAAAAGTAAAGGTGCCTAAAAATAATAATAATCAACAACCACAGCAGCAACAACCACCACAATAGCAACAGGCACCTCAAACACCTGAAAGTGGTGTTAGAAGATATACCAGGATAAGTAGACCCCCTAAATGATACTCTCGTTCATTATATTATTTATTGTCGACTGATTCTGGTGAACCTGAATGTTATGAAGAAGCAATGCAGGTTGAAAGTAGGAAGAAGTGGGAGCTAGCCATGGAAGAAGAGATGGACTCCTTAATGCATAACCAGACTTGCGACTTAGTCAGGTTGCCTGCAGGTAAAACTACATTGCAGAATAAATGGGTTTACAGGTTGAAGGAAGAAGATGGAGGAAAAAAGAGGTACAAAGCTAGACTTGTGGTGAAGGGGTTTGCACAAAAGAAAGGTATTGATTTTGATGAAATATTTTCTCCTGTTGTTAAGATGAATTCAATCAGAACTATCTTAAGTCTTGTAGCAGTGGAAGATTTACATCTTGAACAATTAGATGTAAAGACAACATTTCTCCATGGATATTTGGAGGAAGAGATATACATGCAGCAACCAGAAGGATATGAGGTAAAAGGGAAAGAAAAATTGGTGTGCAGGTTAAAGAAGAGCTTTTATGGCTTAAAACAGGCTCCAAGGCAGTGGTATCTAAAATTTGACAAGTTTATGTCTAAACAAGGTTATACTAGATGTCACTCTGATCATTGTGTTTATCTGAAAAATCAAAATGATGGCAGCTATATTATATTGTTATTATATGTAGATGACATGCTTGTTGCAGGGTCTAACATGCAGGAATTAAATGTGCTCAAACAAAAATTGGCAAATTCATTTGCAATGAAGGATTTGGGAGCTGCGAAAGAGATCCTTGGTATGAGAATAACTAGAGACAGGAAAAATCACAAATTAACACTATCTCAGAATGCAAAACCAGTTAGTACACCTTTTGCTAGCCATTTCAAAATTAGTAAGGAGATGTGCCCCAAGACCCACAAAGAAATGGAAAATATGTCTAAAGTTCCATATGCATCAGCAGTTGGAAGCTTAATGTATGAAATGGCCTGCACAAGGCCTGATATTGAACATGCAGTGGGAGTTGTAAGTAGGTACATGAACAATCCAGGAAAAGAACATTGGATGGCATTAAAATGGATTCTCAGATATTTGAGAGGTACCACAAATAAAGCATTATGCTTTGGTGGTTCAAACATTGCTCTATAGGGATATGTTGATGCAGATATGGTAGGTGACAGAGATAATAGGAGGAGCACTACAGGATATGTATTTATTGTAGGTGGAACAACTGTCAGTTGGGTTTCAAAAATCCAAAGTGTTGTTGCACTTTCAACAATAGAAGCAGAGTATGTTGCTGCCATAGAGGCTAGTAAAGAAATGATTTGGTTACAAAGGTTTATGGATGAATTGGGTAAGAAGCATGATATGGGCATGTTATACAGTGATAGCCAAAGTTCCATTCATCTTGCAAAGAACTTAGCATTTCATTCCAGGACTAAACACATACATCTGAAGTACCATTTCATACCGTCAATATTGGAAGATGGAGAGTTGAAGCTGGAAAAGATACATACTAGCCAGAATCCTGCAGATATGCTAAAGAAAGTTGTAACCAGGGAGAAACTGAGAATGTGCTCGGTTTCAATTGGTCTTCAAGTATGACGATGAAGATGAGAAACAACCAGGTCTAAAGAGGAGTCATTTTACAGCAAATGAAGCAGCGGTGGAGTTGCTACAATCAGTCTCCAAGTGGGAGATTGTTGTGTGTGGAGCCTGATTATCTTGTTTACTTTGTAACACAGCATTGGACCCATGTACCTTAAATGGGGCGGCAACGCCAGCCGTAAATTAATCACTGCCATGGGGGGTCCATCGGGGGGCGACAACGACTTTATGGATCCCCCCCCCCCCCCCCTGGCGGGGGGTTTCAGGGGCAGCACCCCTGAAGCTAAAAACAGATGTAAAATTGCCTTGTAAAAGTATAGTAATTTATAAGTCAATCTGGGCCGTTCATTAGGCAAATGATCTGACTGTAGAAGTTATGTTTAGTTTAGGGTTTTTTTCCCTAGAAGGCAACCCATCGCTTTGATGAGGGTATTGTATTGTGGCTGTGTATTGTATGTCAGAGCGAGAAACAGAGAGGGATATTGTGAGAGAGAACAAAGGATAATACAGCGGATCTGCTGTAGGTTTTGTCTCTTCATTTTGCTGGATAATAGAAAGGAAGGACTGGCTGTTCGGGGTGGACGTAGCCCAAACTGGGTGAACCATGTATATTTGTGTCTCTCTGGTTTTATGTGTTTTGTGTGCTTGTATTTTTCACATATTTTATGTGTTGCATTGCTCCATAATATATAATTTTTCTAACAGGAAGCATGAGGGAGGTAGAATCTTTATAGTGAATTTGACCCCTCTATTAATATCCATCGTTAATTCCTGGCTTTAGCCTTCCATTGTCGATTTCTTATATGGGAGCCACTCAAAACTACAAAGCCCGATACCGTGATCCATTTACATTAACTGCTTTGTAAGTCCTTCATCTCTCAGTTGCACTGTGTTGTGCACACCTCTAGGGTTCCCCAAGGTTTGAGACCCCATGGTTCCGAGATAGAGATTATTCTTGTTATATCTTGGATAAGATTCTATGTTTTGGCCCCTTCCTCCCTTTTACACAGTCAATTTCACGATTTATTCTTGAGTTGACTTACAATACATACACAAATAGATATGGGCCTTCACTGAGGAATCTTGGCACTCGACCAAGCCTATCTCTCCTGACCTTATGATATGCATGTGTGACCAAACATACATGTATGTATGTATGTATGTACCAATGGAACTATCGACACCTTGATTGTGTTGTGCTAATCCATCATGAACTTACACACACACAGACACACATATACACATTTATGTATTGATAGGGGATGCCCTTGATACTTAGTACACATGAATCCCTCCTAAGATTTATACTAATAAATATGGCTATGTATCAACACCCTTGATTCTCATATAATTTGAAATCCTTCTTGAGCTTATAGACACACACACACACACACACATCAAAGGCCCCCTTTGACACTTAGAATAACATAATATCTCTCCTAAGCTTAAATGGGATTTCAAACTCATCCTGTCCATTACAACCATTACCATTATGCATAAAATAAAGGCTTGAATTCCTAAGACAATTTCACAACACATGGCCTACTATTTCTAGCATTTTTGACACAAAAAAGAATAGCCCAATTAATAGAGAATTGCACCCTTCACACCCTGGAATTGTAACAAACATCAAGCTTATTAATAAATACAAGGATAATCCATCCTTATCATTCATAAAAGAAATACAAATTTTCTCATCCATAACATAAGAATAAGCATTCCTTATCATTAGCATATGTATTTAACAACATAGTAAGCATTTACATAATGTTTATATAAGGTTCAGAAACATAGGAACTCAGAAAAACACTTATCTTGAAAATTCTGACAACTAAGATTGGGACTTCAAATCTCCATCCAACCTTAGATTGGTTTTAATACAACCCTTCTTACAACCAAACATCCCTAAACTAGGTTCAAGGTTTGAGGAGGAGTGCTCAAAGGAAATAAACGACACTGCCAACTAAAACAGGGAATCCATGAGGCCACAACCCATATTTTCCATATGAGACATATAAGGTGCCCATTTTGAGGTCTGTCACATTATGGATGCTTCTTTGACACTAATCCATGGTTTGATACCAAATCCATGTTTTTGGGATATATCACTTCACTATAGGGCTCATGGTTTTTACAAAGTAACCTACATCACTAACTAGGACTTGTGTAGGGAATCCTTACCCTACATGTGATATATTGACACCAATTTGAGGAAAAACATACTAGTGATAGATCTTTAGGACCTTTAGATGCTACAAGAACAAAGCTATGGCCATAGGGTCTAGTATTTTACTATGGAGCTCATGGCCCCCTTTATGGGCCCCAAACCACCGGATTACCCTTCCATAGATGGAATGCCATTACTATTGTTTTATGGCTTATCATTTGATGCACAATATTGTATATTGATTGCAAGATTTGAATATATGTCTTTAACTTCAACTTCTAATATTTGAGATGTCATTCTTCTTGGGAACTCATGAGAGATTTTTTTTTTCTAATATTCCCATTGATTTCCAAGACTTCCATTAGCCCCCATAGCCTCATCACATTTTTCAGACAAAGTGATGGATATATTCTAATCCATTTATAATTCGCTATAAAAAGTATTCACATAAGTAATATAATCCCTCTTCCACATCCATATCCTTCAAAATCCTAGAACCCCTTGCTCTCAAACTCATGATTAGATAACCCACTAGCCCCATTAAAAAAAAATCCTTTTCCTTCCATTATTTTGATTATGTTTCATAATGGATTTGTTCTATTGAAGGGTCCTTGATCCATTGCATCAAGGGATTCATTAATTAACAAACTTATTTTATTTCATTCCATCAATGGAATTTTATCATCAACTTTATCTCTTGTTATTTATGCTCAAACTATAATAATGATAACAATAATAAAAATAATAATAAATTATCAACAACAACAACAATATTAATAACACAACAACAAAAAAAATTAAATTTCAAGATCATGGCCAAACTAGCCATCAAACTAATGTATGCAACTCTTTGTTCATGTGATAAGAGACCCCTTCCATGGTGAAGTTTGATTGCTTATTTTTTGAAGGTGTACATAACCTATCCCCTTTGGATTTGAACCTCTTTCCTACAAGGAGAAAACACATGTTATTAAATATTAAGTCATATATAAATATATATTATAACATTAATACATTATTAGTAAAATATATTTTTTCTGAGGTGTTGATAATAAATATTTTAGGATTGTGTACACTTTGATAAAGCACACACTCTCTCATGAGATTAGCTATATATTTATGATAATTATATAACATAAATATATAATTATTTAAATAAAACATAAACATAGATGTATAAATAGAAATGAAAAGAAAATATTTATATTATTAAATTACCATTCACAACCTCACATTCACCATCCCAAAAAAAACATTTAAAAAATGAAAGAAAGCACTATAATATTCATGTAGAATAATCTTCACGAACCACATAATTTTACAATACTAGTAATAGCGTAAATAATACTCAACATATGCAATACTAAACAACATTGTTTCTCCTTCAAAATTGGCCCCAAGGGTGTTAGTATGAATCTTAATTCCAAGCGTACGAAAAAAGACCACTTTAGCTGTGCATAAAAAACAGCCCTAAAAAAAAAATATGGCCGCTAATATCCTCAGATCTGCAGTTAGGCGATTAAGATAAATGCTACAAAAATCTAGATCTATTCATCAAAAGACATTAAGCAGTAGAAGAAACAAGATTTACTCCATGTATCCAATAGACAAGACAAGAACATGTAGAATGAATTTTGTATTAATGGCACCTAGGAGGAAAACACAGAAGGGTGTTACCAGTTCTCCTCAATGGGATGGGTTCTTATAAGTCCTGAGTGCTTTAGATCTAAAATTCCTCACTCTTGATGGTGTATAAAACCCTGAAAAAAATGGTAGCAAAATAGGACTATGATGGTGGATCAAAGTCAGACCAAAAGTATAGATCCAGAGTGATATTTAGGCAACAAAAGGTAGTAAATGAATGGGAAAACCCTTCTATTTATAACAAAATATTGAGTTAGTCTAGATATTGGTGCATAATTAAAATATTATTAACCAAATCAAGATCCAACTTTTATGAAATATTTTATTATATTTGTTGGAGGGAAAAGGTATTTGACTTGGATCAAATCCCTTTATTTGTAAATAATAAATAAATAAATTATTCATTTATCATTTTAAGGATGTGGTTGAGTAATAATAAAATAAATAATGATTTATTTAATTATTTGTGGGTGATTTAGTCATATTTAATAAAGAATATTATTTAAATAATGTTTAAATAATTATACTTAGAAAATAATAAGATAAATAGTGATTTATCTAATTAATTTCCTTGTTTTGGGTTAAATATAACCATGAATATTAATTAAACTGTTGTTTAACTAATTATTCCTTGAGGAAAATAAAAAAAATGTAGATTTATTTAATATTTCCTCATGGGGTTTCCTATTTAGAACATAAAAAACTTAATAAAGGTGGTTTACTAAGTTATTTTCATAGTGAAAGCAATTTTACTTAGGGTAAAATTGGTCTTACATGGTGTACTTGGTTCCATCTAATGATAATAGGTTAGATGAGCAAAAAATGGTGTAACAGATTGCCCCCAGCATGCGAGCATTAGGAGCTAATCGTATGACCGAAGTACGTTGTGAGAACTCAATCACTAGACACCGAAGGGGAAGTTAGAGAGAGAGAAGTATAAGGTAGACCACAATGCTGAAAGGACTAGACCCTGAGGAGGCGAGACTTACAGGTGCGACAAGTCTCTTTTATGAGTGAGTACCTATGCTATAGGCAGCGGGGGAGGCATACCTATGCCTAACGAGACAAAGTAAAAAGTATAAGGCGTCCAGTAAACAAGGGACTGAACAATGTAGTACATGTTGGCATAAACATGAGCCAGATAAACAACATGATAATGAATCCCACATACATATTGTGCCCGAGATAGCAGCGAGAACTTGTATAATAATATCTGATTACATGAGATATAAATACAACCTAGATGCCCCTGTAAACAAGAAAGGGCTCTGAAAAACTAACCGATACATGCAAACAAAAAGGCGCTGCAAGCTGTTGAGGCCGACATCATCAAATATATGGAGCTGCATCAAAGGCTGTAATGAAGAGGTCATCGAGGCATGTGGGGGGCTACCTGTAGGACCACCCCCTCATGAGGGTTGAGACATCTCACACACACCAGGGAATCACTGATATCAGTTGTTCCATCACTAAACCATCAAGTACACGGATTTGAATTAGGCTAAAAGGAGCTAGACCTGAGAAGAAATCAAGTCAAAGGGAAATAAGGAGTCCCTTTGCTTGATCCGAGGCACCAGACAAGAGTGGGAGCTAGAACCAAGGTACATCGCCCTCTAGACCTGTCTTCTGGAATGAATAAGCTGATGTCAACAAAAGGAGGTCCGCCATAGGTGAGGCAATAAGGGATCCTCAACTAAGGCATGAGAGAAAATAGTAGAGCGACTGACAGACTGACACCAGGGATGATGATGAAATGGGGGGTACTAAGTAGCAGACAAACAAATTCCCTTGTTAGAGCATAAAGGGCATGGATGACCTGGCAGCGACTGACAAAATATCATGAGGGATAGGGGACAGTGGGACTGAAGGCCATAATGGGCGACACGAGAGACGAACCAAGTAATGAATGATGGAGGACTATAACGGGATACAAATGGACTCAAGATAGACTCCATGAATGCAATGATGACTCATCTCAGATGCTCTAAACAAGGGCGGCTCGATGGTGCTGCCACACAAAAAAAGGCCCAATGGGGACCATAAAAACATGTGTATATGATGGTTACTCACGATGAATATCGACACAAGCATGGAAAAGTATGAAAGCAAAGGGGTGCCCCCAAGTACAAGTGTGGCAGGGGAATAAAATCGATTTTGAGGAGTGGTGAAGTGACCCTTCTTGGAAAAAATGTGTCTTAGTGAAGTATCGAATCACGAAAACTAACAGATACCCATTCGAGGGCTCGGAGAGAGCTTTCCAATGGTGCAGATGGTTTGGAAAACTGAGATACGGTTTAGTAGCAGCAGGCAATAGAAAAATCAGGGGTTTCTTTTTAATAAGGCATTTTCCCTCCAAATTCACTCATTTGCATGTGGAGCTATGGTGAATATAGAGAGGTGAGAAGGCCCTAAATCTTGCGGCGATCGTATTGGACAAACCGACCGTTGGAATTGATATCTGTCAGTCGCAGGTAAGAGGCCTAACCCTACTCTTTCATTTCAGTGGATTGAAAGTTCAGTTTAGGTCCTCAGGGCTCAGAAACAGACCCCTGGTCCTCTTCACAGCTGGGTCACACTTTTTGGGGCAAAATGTGCGACCTGGGTAGCAGGTTTTGGGCAGAAAACTGCAACCTGTCTCAGGTTTGGGCCTGAAAAGTGCGACCTGTCAGGGAGGGGTTTTTCTGTGCTGTTTTTTGGCTGAGCACTGGGTTTTTATGTTGAGATACAATATTTCCTATCTGTACATTAACAAATATGGTGGTTTTGTGTATATATGGTAGAATTACGGATCAACTGGAGAGAGAGGGACTTGGGCGCATTACGGTCAGAGATCCAAGAGGATCAGGGTGTCCGCAGTGCATTGCCCAGGTTTGGGGTTCTGAAGTTTGTGGAGAACCCTCTAATGAGAGCTGGAGAGCCATTATTGGCCCAGATTGTTAGCTATTTGGATCCAAACCATGAGGTATTTATAGTGTAGGGGCACCGGATCGAATTGACAGTCCATGCTATATATTTCCTATCTGGTCTTCCACCACTTGGGATGGTCGGGAATATTCAGCTACTATTACCGTGGGGGTCGAACATCATGGAGTTTGTAGAGCGCCATTGTCGACCAAGTCTCTAAGTCAAGGGGACTCGGATAACTATCGGGGATCTAGAGAGGTTAGAGACCCGTGTTGTGGCCGCAGCGGTGTTGCGGATCCTGGGAAACCAAGCAATCCACCACATCACTGGAGGGCAGATGATGCTTGTAGAGAGTGTGTTGAGTGGGACCTACTATGGGTGGGCCCAGATGATGATGTCCTTGTTGAAATGATAGTTGTCGCTATGCAAGTGGCAAGTGAACCATGACTGTGAATATGGTATAGTTTTGTGCTCGCTCTTCTTTGAGAAGATCCCTACACTTTGACCTCATATACAACTCCAGGATGGGGGCCCGAGAGAGCCCAGGATACACCGGTGGGGGAAACTATTGTGTAGAGGAGGAGGTGGGGTAGTCGTACGAGTGTTCCGACCTGAGTTCTTTGTGCATTGGGATCAGATGCCATTGTACATAGACGACTATCCCTGTAGTGGGATGAGTTATTTTGGGGACCCAGATTTTCCACTGCCTCCTGGTCGAGTATGGGGGCCCGATGGTAAGTGAAAAATTGCTAATATTTTTATGTGCATTGTAAAATTTCAGAATATTGTATATGGTACTGACTCTTCCACTTTTGGTATGCAGATACAACACTAATAAAATCGGCTGGGTATATGGGATGACCTGTAGTATTAGGAGCTGCAGGACCTAGTGGATCGAGGGCCCAGAAAAATGAGGATGCAGCAGCCCTCCTGGAAGACATCCACCGTAGACGTGAGAGGCTTCTGACTGGTGTTTTAGAGCGCGGATGGCAAGACTTAGAGGACTAGTACATAGAGCCATGTACTGCTCTACCCTCAGAGTGGCGAGGGGTCATGCAACGCATGGTGATAGCCGAACAGGGGATGCGTGATATATGAGCTGCGGGAGCATAGCCATTAGCTCAGGATCATCTAGATAGTGATTAGTGTGTAGGGGCAGGTGGTGCCCCCAGTTTTGAGTTTTTTTAACATGCTATGGGCATGTCATATGTATCAGAGTTGATGGACTCTAAAACATTTTATATGATACATATTATGGATATGCATCATTTCGATATTTTTATCTTATTATCTTGTGTTACATGTGTGTGCTAAATGCCAATCTAGAATATGGTTTGCAATGCTATCTACATAGTGATTTTTTGCTCTAGGTACATCACTGAATAAAATGATTTCAATTTCATGCATCAAAAGCTTCACTCGTAAATATCTTCTAAAAAGGATAGGATTATGCACACGATAGACACCATTCAATTTCATTACAAGAAGCAGGGAATCTAAACAAACATGAAGGTGGAGGATGAGATATGAAAGGGCATCAGCTAATAAACCTCGCACTGCATCATATTCAGCATGATTATTGGTAGTAGTACCAATGCATACACCGTTCGAGAGAACAAGCGAATGCACGGGGGTAAAAATGGCCCAACCTGCCGAGGCTAGATTCTGGGAGTAGCGACTTGCACCATCGGCGAAACTGATATAAGGTGTGGACTGGAGGTCCATCTAAAAGGTTCCACAAGACAATAAATGGGAGGATGATGAAAAATTCTAGCAACCTGAGTGCAAAGTAGAAATCAAACGCACTCCGTGGAGGAAGTGATCTGGGTAGGATGTCTACTACTCACACACCAACGGTGAGGTGGAGTGTGGGAACTACTGGAGGTGTAGCTTGTGCTCAGGCCATGAAATTCACCATAGGCATGGATGGTACCATCCTATTTATGGGTGGGAAATATGAAGTCAGGGGTGGACATGGCTTCCATGATGTCATCATCACAATAGAAGATGGAGTGATTGGAGGAAGGGAGACCACATGACGCGACAAAGCTACCTGACTCATCATCATGAGAATAAAGGTTCACATGTACATCATCACGAGGGATGATGTAAGAACAAGCAGATAAGGGATCTACTGATGTTGAGCCCAGGGTGATCGCTGAAGGGAGGTCAAGCGAAACAATAGGGGAAGATTTAGAGGGAGATTCCACCGAGGGTCTCATGGATGATGATATTTAGAGGATGGTGGCCACAGGCTCCGTCATTTCAACATCAAGAGGGAAAATGTCAATAGGAGAGGGTAAATCCTCAATCTGGCCTATAGCATACTATGCAAGTACGGGAGAGGCAGATTGGTTCTGTTCAATCTCGTACTCCCGAAATACCTCTAAAGAGGCACAGTAATGTGTAAGGTGGGGAAAATGGTGGGAATAATGGCCATGGAGATCACACAAAGCACAAGGTTGGTTGGTGTGAATAGTTTTAGGATTCTTTGCTGCAGTTGAGGAATAAATAGAGGCTTCAGGGATTGTATACTCAGGGAATTAAACTTTAACCATGGGCTTGATACGGGGCAGTTCAGGATAGTTATGGGTGGCATGATCGACAAAATCACACAAAGCACAGGGCTTTGCAGGTGGGGGAGGTGCAGGGTATGTCGGGGCAGCCTTGTCCTTAGATGCCCTCTTGTGAGCTTTGCCCTTCTTACCCGAAGCGGTCGCAATAGGAGGTTGTTCCTGTTGAGATGGTTAAGGCACTGTTGCAATGGGAGAAGTCATGGGGACTGGTTGAACCAGGGTCAAAGCAAGATAAGGTTTCGGCTGAAAAGGTGGGGTAGTGGCTGGAGGATCAAGGTACTAGATGGGAATACCAAGAGTCAGGTTAGCAAGAGAGATGGTGGCCATGATAGGTGCCATGTACACTCTTGGGGGAGGAGTTAGGAACAATATCTGACTAGAGGGGTAATGGCCAGGTAGGACGGCTCCTAAATGGTTAAGGCCTGGAGGAACCGTTCTGGGAGGGTAAAGAGGCTCATGGATAACAGTTGAAGGGCCAGGAGGAGGAGGTCCAGAAGGTTTAATCGAAGGGCTAGGAGTAGGTTGTGGAGGGCAAGGAGGCTGCTGACTAGCTGAGGCAGGCCACTTGAGGGCAGCCCGAGACGATTGCATCATGCAAACATTCGATGAACTGGGATCAAAGACAGGGGGAGGAAGACCAATGAATGTACCAAGCAATGAGTAATATTTGTAGAATCTGGGTGAGACACTGGTCAAAGGATCGACGGTTTGCGTATTGGCCACCGAAGAGATGGTGGACTCAGGGGAGGTCTGAGACTTCAGTTCGTAATATGTCAACTGGTCAATGGTGACTGGGAAGGACATATTGTGGTGAACCGCGGAACGGACAACAAATATTGCATAAGTGTAGCTACGACCCAATAGAATTTTGTAATCTAAGGGGGCATCAATGACTTCTACGTCAATGCAAACAGTCTTGCCCGCAAGAGTAATATGACAATTGTGGAATAGGCCAATGGGTTGGGAGGCATGGCCATCCCACCCTAAGAGAGTGATCGTGAAAGGAGCCAACTCAGGTCATCCGAGTTGCTTCTAAATCGAAGCGGACATCACACAGGTGGATGCCCCCTCATCAATGATGCACCAGGAAACATTGGCGTTCCGGATCTTGACTGGGATTTGGAAGGTGACGGAAGCAGGGAGAGGAGGATGTTCTGACCGGCCAACATCAAAGACAATCAATCAATTGTCAGAAGGATCTACAGCACCCATGGCAGATAGTAGAGCTTTTCATTGTGAAGGGCACGACTGGATGAGTTCCAACATTGAAATGGCAGCAGGGGATTGTGCCAAATCATCTACTATGCTATACGAATGGGAAGCTTTTCCAGAAGCAACATTTCGGCATAGTGGTCCCATAGGGATCTTGGTATAAACCTCCGCCTTACGCCGAGGGATCTGCAAGGGACCATTAGGTGTCAAAATAGGCTCTGTAGAGACTGAAGGAGGCAGCTCGGGGACAAACCTAGCGAGAGGCTTGTTGTACTGTGGGGACCGAGTCTAAAGATTGATATCTATGGTTAGAGGTTGATCAGAGTTCATCATGAGAATCTGGTAATCAGAGGTACCAGATGGAAGAGGTTGAGTGGCCACCTGACCTTCAAGTGGTTGGGTAGCCACAAATCCTTATTGAGGGAAAGGATTAGTAAACACAGTCGGCTGACTAGGCGAAGCACTGGGAGGGATGGAAGGGGAGGCTTATTGTCCTCACAATGTTTCTTGAGACTCCCATAGCTGCTGCATCTATGGTAAAATAGGACAATCATGTGTGTAATGATCATAAACACCACAACAAGAACAGGGCTTGTTCATGCGAATAGGCCTGTCCTACTTGGGCTTCCCTCTTGCTAGTTAATAGTGTTAGGAGCATTATTTTTAGGATTAGGTCTAGGATTACCAGGAGAATATTTATTTTGAGTTCCTTTCATCTTATTTTTGGAGGGAGGAGGATTAGTCGTGCCCTACTGTGCATAAACCTGCCCCTGAGGGGGTGGTGGCTACTGTTGCGGGGGTTGAGAAGGCAAGGGAGGAGGTGGTGCTAATGTTGGAGGCGCTGGAGCACCAGGCTGTGGATACATATAATAAGGAGGTTGGGTAAAAGTGTGGTAAAAAGGAGGTTGGGAAAAAATAGGAGGCATGCTGTATCCTAGATACGTGCTACCAGGAGGGGGAAAAGTGCAGGAGGTGCTGGCCCCCCCTTGAGGAAAGCCATAACCCATGGGAGGTTGAGCGTATGGATTAGAGAGAGCTCCAACGATACCGTTGGCGGTGTGAGATGGCTCCAGTGCGTTGGCACTACCGGGTCTGGGAAGATCTGGTAGAACGGTATAAACATAACGCGATTAAGCATAGATCAGGTCATATTTTAATGCAATTTGGAGAGCGGCTTCTTTGGTTTGAGGAAAGTACGATGCGACATCTTTCATGATAGGTGGCAAGAGAGATCTAAGGAACCAGTCCATGTAAACACGGTCTTCGAAGGTAGGGGCTTGACATAGGCTCTTTCTTCTCTGCCATTCCTAGACATGGTCGGATAGGCGGGTCGCAGACGATTGACGGAAAGAAGTCAAGAATTCAGTACCAGTGTCATAACGAAGGGGAAGCTAGAAGTAAGACAGAAAAGCGCGGGCAAGAGTCGCAAAGGTGGTATGAGAGAAAGGGGCCTGATCAACATATGTAATATCAGGCCGGGTGGGCCCCGACACGTTGTCACCGCGGCATCAGGGGACCGCGTGAGGGTCCCCGTCCCGGATACCAGGCCTTAAGACCCCACTGGGATGAACCCTTCTAACAAGCTGGAAGCTTTGGTGTAGTCGTTGGGTTTTCACCGTGGCCGAGGTCTCGAGGCCGCACTCGCGGAAGGCAGGCCGGTGACATCCCCGCGCTTAGGCAGCCTCCGCATCAGGTTCGTGGGCTCTGTGCCACGGTGGTCCGCGTAAATGTTGTCTCGTCTGATGTACTAGGCAATTTTAAGACCCCAACACCCCGGATGCTTCACTACCGCCTGGCGAGGCAGGTGGCTAGCCTCGTGCAAGGCCCAACGACTACACCAAAAGCTCGAACTGTTAGTGAGGGCGACATCCCAGGGTGTTAAGGGTGGGGTCTTAAGGCCCACCGGAGCATCTCAGGACGGGGACCCTCATGCAATCCCCCAATTACGCAGACCCCGGCAGCGTGTCAGGGCCCACCAGACCCTCAACAGGGAGGCTGCCCTAAACAGGGATATTACAGCCCACCATGCTCCGCGAGTCTCGACCTCAAGACCTCAGCTCTGATACCAAAAAGGCCCAACCACTACACCAAAAGCTCGAACTGTTAGTGAGGGCGACATCCCAGAGTGTTAAGGGTGGGGTCTTAAGGCCCACCGGAGCATCTCAGGATGGGGACCCTCGCGCAGTCCCCCAATTACGCAGACTCCGGCAGCGTGTCAGGGCCCACCAGACCCTCAACAGGGAGGCTGCCCTAAACAGGGATATTACAACATACCACTTAGAAGCTTCACTAGTAAGTGTATGTTGGAACAACCGAAGACAGATAGAGTCATCGGTAATGGAGTTAGATGAACACCACATGTGGAAAGATCGAAGATGATTTGTAGGATCTTCTCCAGCAAGGCCTTCAAACTTGGGGATGTTGGAAGGGAGCTTAGTCGGCATAGCAGGCCAACCAGCCTCATCATGTATAGGTTCATTTATCAACTGGTCAAAATCGGGAAGGCTGAGGCCTGACATGAAGGGGAGAAAGGGCACAACTAGGGTAGTGTCCGTTGCGGTCCCACTAGTGGTATTCCCAGCACGAGGTCCAGAGTTAATACCGGCATTAGGTCCTGCACCAGACATGGTGAAGGTGAAAGGGGGAGAACTGAAGGCGGAACGAGAAGGAGAACCCATTGAACCAGAAGAAGAGTCTGAGTGCGGACTCCGTGGAGGACTAACTTGAATCCTATGCAGAGGAGTAAGTCTTCCTACCGAAAACTGAGGATGAAGGCTATGAAGTCTCCAGGATAAATTCCTTGGTGGCACAATGATGACGACACAAACATGACACAAAGGAAAAAGAGACTAACAAGGGTAGGGAGGTGCAAGATCAACTGACTAAAATGTCGAAACAAGGGCAGAGAGATGCAGGATCAATTGATTTCAATGTTTTAGAATATTTGCTTGGCGGTGTTAACCAAGCCCTTTTTCACTTAGGGTGTGTGTGCAAAGTGTGTAAATTTTAATTTTTAAACCTAGACGTTTGTAGAGAAAAAGAAAAAGTGTTTTGTGTAACTGAAAATAAACCTGCAGATAATAGTATATGAAACTGAAATAATAGTGAATAAAAAGTTAATAATGCAATAATCTAAACCCAAGGAAGAGGGCATCTCAATAAGTAGTCTGTAGGCGAGCAAAAAACTAGTCAAAACACACAAAGATATCCAATAGATCTAAGGTTGGGAGGGACAAGGATCTAAAGGTCAAAATCTGCTCGAAAGTGGTGTAGAAAACAACAACAAATCAGAGGAAATTTTTTTGTAAATGAGGTGGCGAAAAGCTATCTCCTGCAGGGAAAGAGACTGAACCCTAGAGTAAAACCCAAAGAAAGTTGAATGAGGTGATTTGGATGGATAACAAGCCAATATGAAGTGGATCTAAAGGTGAGGTATCAGATCTGAAAAATGGCTGAACACTCTGAAAATTTTAGACAACCTACAGTAGCTAAAACTCTTCCATAGAGTGTGGAGGGTACTGAAGCCCTAGGGGGCTAGGTTCCCACTTATTTGAGTAAAAAAAAACAATTACAGGTCCAAAATAGGTGGAGACAGAGGTCAGACAGTCCTGAACAAAGGCCCAGACAAACCTAGAAAAATTTAAGAAAAACTCCCGCAAAAAATCCAGGTCGCAGTTTCTGACCTGTTTTCTACAGAGGTCGTAGTTTTTGGGCTGATTCCCACTTCATGAAGCTCCAGGTCACAGGTTTTTGGCCAAAAAGTACGACTTGCACTTCCGGCACTTTTGGCGGTAGATTTCAGAAAAAAGTGTCGTCTGAGCTGCGAATGATGTCTGTCACCTACGCAATAGGTCCAAAAACACATGGAAGTTAGAATTTTTATTGTTTTAGGGTTTTATAGGTTAAAAATAACATCAGGAAAAGAAAAAACAAGACGCTGAAGAGAAATCCTAGGGTTTGAAGCAGCTGGATATGCAAGGATAGGAAAAACGACAGTGGTCATAATCGTAAACCTCTGTGGAGTCGCCAGTTGCTAGTATGAATCTTAATTCCAAGCGTACGAAGAAAGGCCACTTTAGCTATGCATAACAAACAACCCTAACAACAAAATATGGCTACTAATATCCTCAGATCTACAGTTAGGTGATCAAGATAAATGATGCAAAAATCTAGATCTATGCATCAAAAGACATTAAGCAGTAGAAGAAACAAGATTTACTCCATGCATCCAATAGACAAGACACGAATATGTTGAATGAATTTTGTATTAATGGCACCTAGGAGGAAAACACAGAAGGGTGTTACCAGTTCTCCTCAATGGGATGGGTTCTTGTAAGTCCTTAGCACTTCAGATCTAAAATTATTTTCTCTTGATGGTGTAGAAAACCCAGACAAAAATGGTAGCAAAATATGACTATGATGGTGGATCAAAGTCAGACCAAAAGTATAGATCTAGAGTGATCTTTAGGCAACAAAAGGTGGTAAATGAATGAGAAAACCCTTCTATTTATAACAAAATATTGAGTTAGTCTAGATATTGGTGCATAATTAAAATATTATTAACCAAATCAAGATCCAAGTTTTATGGTCTATTTTATTATATTTATTGGAGGGAAAAGGTATTTGACTTGGGTCAAATCCATTTATTTGTAAATAATACATAAATAAATGATTTACTTATCATTTTAAGGATGTGGTTGAGTAATAATCAAATAAATAATGATTTTTTTAATTATTTATGGGTGATTTAGTCATATTTAACAAAGAATATTATTTAAATAAGGTTTAAATAATTATTCTTAGAAAATAATAAGATAAATAGTGATTTATCTAATTAATTTCCTTGTTTTGGGTTAAATATAACCAGGAGTATTAATTAAATTGTTGTTTAACTAATTATTCCTTAAGGAAATCAAACAAATGTAGATTTGTTTAATATTTCCTCATGGGGTTCCCTGTTTAGACCATAAACAACTTAATAAAGGTGGTTTACTAAGTTATTTTCATAGTGAAAGAAATTTTACTTAGGGTAAAATTGGTCTTACATGGTGTACTTGGGTCCATCTAATGATAATAGGTTAGATGACCAAAAAATGGTGTAAGAAAGGGTTTGTTCTTATACAAATATTTTAAAATTTTTCACATTATATAAACAAGAAAAAAATTCTTTTTATATCACATCTACTACTTCTAATAGCTTTTTAGTTTATAACTTCTTTTTATCTTATTGGCTTCATTTTGGAAGTTATATATTTTTCAACCTTTTTTTCTTCTTATTCCTTTAAAGAATATTTTGGATCAAAATCTACCTTTCCATTTATAATCATTTCCAACCATGTTTTTTATAATCAAGATTGGTGACCCACACCTCATGTTGCGAAGATTTGCCTCAATGCACCTAAAACTAATTTGTTTAAAGAAAAATTCATAGGAAACAAATTATTTAGGCATGGGCCCATCCTCTCTTAAGTACTTTAACAAAATAATTAATCAAGTTAAATTCTTTGGAAGGGCTAACATATATTCCTTTAGGACCTCCCTAAAATACTTGGATTCATCCCAATTGTGATTGTCTTCTGTCTAATAATTTCCATTGGATTTTCTAAAACATTTATCATGGGTTGTGGTGAACCCATGTCTCCAAGTGGTAGAAGGTGACATCTTTTTGTCCCTTGTTTACAATATGGTGTAAATGTTTTCAATTTTTTTATGAAAACAATGATGCATTTTTTGATTTACTTTGAACAATGATGCATTTGTCTACTTTGAACGTTGAAACCCTATGGTTCCTTCTTTTGGTTTTTGTCACCACGTTGAATGAGGGAGTTCTCGGGAGCTCTCGGAGTGTAGATGAGCCTTCCAAGTTTGGCAGTTTCAAGTGTATAGGACTATCCCTCAATAACATGATCTATCAAGATGGGAAAATACAGAAATGAGATACCAAGGTTTTTTTGATAAGTGCAATCATACCAAAGTACCCTACACAACATGGATGAAATGTCTCGAGATGAGGTATATGAGGTACTTATGATTATAATCCTTATGCTGGCTGCTGTGTGGATTCTGGTGGAAACATATATCATTTGTATCTCTTCCAATGACAAAGTGGGAAGATAAATACAATGTTTAATCGGATTCAGAATCACAGTCCATTTCCTCCACAACCAAATGGTATTACTTATGGTGAAAGTGGTTAGAATCTCTCATAATATCACGACCTTGTAAGAACTTCGGCTTCCCACTCTGTGGAAGATGGTGGAATTGTCCCGGATATGTATGTTGTTGCTGTTGTCATGTGTAATGGAAGAACATCTTGGCAGTTTGGTTTTTCCAAGCACACGGTAACTGTCTACCATTTCATGGGAGTTTTTTTTTATGTCGGATTTTCTGATTGGCGATACAGGTTGGCGGGGTGTACATACACGTAGCCTCGATATCTATGCACTTTTACGATGGCAGCAGAGGTGGTAGTTTGATATCATTGGGGATATCCATATTAAGGCAAGAAAAATATCATTTGCGGTGGACAATTATGATGCGATCAGAAGTGTGAGGGGAATTTTTGCACATTTACGTCGGTAGCAGAGTTGGTAGTCTGATAACATTGGGGATATCCATATCATGGCAAGATAAGTATCATTGGCAGTGGACATTTATGATGCGATCAGAAGTGTGAGGGGAATTTTTGGCATTTTTGCTGAATCCTGATGATCGTGGTATGTTGTATTAACAAATATCTAAAGCCGACCATTTTTTTGGGATAGATCAATGGGCTGACACACAAAAGGGCATGGGCCTTTATGCATCTACCCATTTTGTGAGTTTGTTTTCCAGTGAAGGATCTAAATATGGGTCTACATGCTCAAGGATGGCAGCACTCAATTAATTTTTTCTGACATAAGGATTTATGCTACAACTGGACATTCCTTGTGCCGAATATTACTCTGATCTATGAAAAAATTGTCTGTCTCGGTGACTGCTCGAGTGGTTGGGGTCATTAAGGGATTTGCACCCACACACAATCAACGGCTGGAATGGCACACGTGGATCCAATGGGGCCCTCTAAGGACTTTCTTCAATCGGACACGTCATGGCACGAGAAGCACATCGCTGCCACGCGGGAAGAATTTCAACAAAAGCAAAAGGATTTTGAGAAAGATGTTGTGATCATAAAAAAATATATTCTTGCTCCTCCAGGCTTCACGGTGCAATACAACAATAGAACTTTAGAAGGTTTCCAAACTAAAGAAAGGAGGAGATATCATAAATGTAAACATTCGGAAGTTTTCAAACCAGCTATGGAGATCAAAGAGGTTAATATGGAACATGATGATATGTGGAGAAAAGTTACCAGTCTGTAGAAGCGGGTGATCATAGGCCGATGGTTATTCACAGAGGGACAAGACATTAACATGACTGACTGGACACGAAGGTTTTGGAGCCTGAGTGTGGGCTATACACTGAAGGTCATCTTATTACTCAATAATTGGTTCAGTATACACTTTCTCAATGAGAAAGCCATCAACCTCATCATCCACAAACCCTGGGTCAGCGGAAAGGCTTTTCTCCAGTAACTTCCATGGTATTTAGGGTTCAACCCTATTATGGAGGCTCCCATGAATAAAACTCTATGGGTGAAATTACCGAGACTCCCATTAGAATTATGGACTCTCAAAGCCTTAAGGACTGTCAGGAACTCCATATGGAACACCAAATATATCGATCCTACTATTTTGGGATCCAGTGATAAGCACATAGTGTGGATTCTTGTGGAGTTTTGTTTCAATGGTGGGCTACCAGTGGAAATTGACTTAATACGAGGGAGGCGACATCATAGGTAATGAATCGATTACTGGGGAATACCTTTTCGGTGCACGATATGTCATTGCACTGGGCATCTAAGGAACAACTGCCCAATGAAGTTCAGCCGTGGGTGACCGGAAGGGAATGGAACGGGTTTGAAGGAACAATCAACACAACCCCATCACCAGAGAGCATCATCCCCTACAGGTAATCCTCATTGTAATTATCCTCTTGAAATGTCTGATGCTGCGCGGGATAGTAATGCACCTTATGATGTTGACAATTATGCATCTCTCATCTCCCAGAACCCCTCTGATTGTGCACATGAACATAATGCACCCACTGTTGCTGTCAATATGGCCTCGGTTACAACCCTTAATCACAATCTCTCTGTTAGCGCGCATGAAAATAATTATCCCTTTGCAATTGTCCATTGTGCCCCAGATGCCTCTCATTGTCATATACCAGCTAACATTGGCATGGGTGTGGATTCTCTCGACATCCGCTCAAACCATAATGATACCCGACCTGCTATCCCTGATCCTGAAGTGTTAATCCTGATTTCCACATCAGGTGGACGAACGAATAAGATGAAACTGTTGTCTACGACCTCCATTTCTTCTTCTGATCTGCCCCTCTCATCTCCCTCAAAGGGACTCGACTGTGTCTCCCCATCCATGCCACCCCTTGAATGGGCTTTTCCCCCTCCATCCCCCTCATCCCCGGATAGGGGGGCTGATGCTGTATCTCCTCGGAATTCTATTGGAACCATTTTAGATGCCCTCTTCGCTGACCCAAATTTGGATCTGGCTGCTCTCATGGTTTTCGACCATGCTCCAACAATATCAGATGCAGATATAAAAATTTCCCCAGCCTTGGGAAACAATATTACTGTTCAGAAAACAAAGGCTAATGGATCCAGACATTTCCAGGGATGGGCAAAGACTAGATCCCTATTCAGGGATGATCTGCTTAACCTCATGAAGGTTCTGATATCCTCCTCTGATGAATTCAGGGCACTTGGAGTAGATGGCCCTCAGGAGGGTTCGAAATGACTTACATCCTATCTCTCAACCTCAGGGGCACGAGCGACCCCTCAAATATCCTTCGCCTAAGGAACCTAATCCGAGAGAGCAAGCCGAAGATTTTTTTAATACAAGAGACTCTTTGTGATAAAGTGAAGGAAATACGCATTGTTCTTTCTATATGTCGAGGCTGGAAAGCTGCGGGGATTAGTACTATGGGAAGGGAGGGAGGCCTGATTGATTTTTGGGACCCTTCTTGTGTTGTTTTCCAGGCATTCCATTTCAATGGGGGCATCCTCATCTTGGGGAATATTAGAGGATATCAGGGGGTCATCAATATTATAAATATTTATGCACCATGTCTTAATCATGGACCCTTTTGGGAAAATTTGGAAAATTCTGTTATTTTGAAGCTAGAAAACTTGATGATGGTGGGAGATTTCAATGCGACACTAAAAACAAATGAATCATGGGGTATAAAATCAAGGAGAGACCCACTGGCCAGGTATATTGGGTGAATTCTTGAAAAAGCACAACTCTGGGATATCAGACCTAAGCCCATGGTTCCCACATGGACCAATCGGAGATTGGGAGATGATTTCATCACAAAGAGGTTGGATCGTGCAGTGGTAAGTGGAAATATTTTCACAGTCTTGGGTCATATGTCTTCTGGATTGCTGGTTGTAGATTTGTCTGATCATGCGCCAATATACTTAACTTGGAGGATGGCACAGAAAAGATATGCTTTACCCTTCAAGTTCAATAGGACATGGCTCAGGGATCCTGAATATGAAAAATTGGTGCGAGATAATTTGAAGACCGAATCTTCTGTAAAGGGTTCTCCTGGATGGGTGGATTTCCACTCCAAATTGCAGAGGATAAAAAAGATGAATAAAGCATGGGAGATTAAGAAAAAACAAGTGCTTCGGGCATAATGAATACATATTAACAATAGGCTGACTGAGATACAATATGAATATACATCAATTACACCATAAAAAGAGACATATGTGATAATAGAGAAGCTGCAGGCAAGGAAGCTGGAGATTTTGAAAATCGAAGAAATAAAATGGAAACTAAAAAGCAGAGTAAGATGGTTACAAGAAGGGGACTTGAACACAAAGTTTTTCCATAAAAATGTCAGTGAGAGAAGAAACAGGAATGCCATATGGGTTATAAAAAATGATGAAGGTGCAGTGATTAGTAATGAGGAAGAAATCTGAAAGGAGGCACATAAATATTTTTCCAATTTTTATAAGGCATATAATGAAATCGACGTTGAAAGTCAAAATTGGATGATGCAATACATCCAGAAGTCCTTTGATGAAGAAGCAATGGAACATATTAATGATGCTATCACAAAAGAGGAGGTGATCTCCACGGTAAAATCTTTTGCCCACGACAAATGCCCGGGGCCGGATGGATGGCCAACGGAATTTTCTTTCCATTTCTTGGATATTATGGCAGATGAGATCACTATCATTGTTGAACAAGGACAGGTTTTAGGACATGTGCCTACAAATATGAACTCCACATTCCTGGCCCTGATTCCAAAATGTTATGAACCTATGTATTTCACGGATTACAGGCCCATTGCACTGTGTAATCTGATCTACAAAATAACCTCAAAGATTATAGCCAACAGACTCAAAGCTTTTTTATCAAAATATATCACACCCGAACAATATGGTTTTCTCCATGGAAGATCGATACATGATGCTATTTCCACTACACAGGAGGTCCTTCATTCCATGCATAAAAAAAAAAGATGGCATCATGATGAAATTTAATCTTCTAAAGGCATACGATCGGGAAGACTGGTCATACATTCGTTTTCTCCTGCTAAAAACTAGTTTCCCCATGGGGACCATCTGATGGATCATGGGGTGCATCACTACTGTTAAATATGCAGTTCTTATCAATGGAAAGCCTACAGTGTTTTTTGGTGCAGGAAGAGGTTTGCGTCAAGGATGCACAATGTCTCCCCTTATTTTCATCCTTCTCATGAATGGGTTCAGTTGTTTGATGAACATGGCAAGCCGGGAAGGGAAGATATTAGGGTACTCTTTTTCAAAAACTGTAAGTATCACGCATTCCATGTTTGTTGATGACTTGCTCATTTTTGGAAGGATCAATAGAAGTCACTGGGTTTATATTCACTTCTTGCTCACCTATTTCTCTAATGCAACTGGTCTATGTATAAACAAGGGGAAATCTTTCATTATCTATGAACATGGTGATGAGGATGACATACTCTATATTGCCAATTTTTTTGGAGTCCAAAAAAATAGGGCATTAGAGGGATTTGTCTATTTAGGATATAGGCTCAAGCCCACCACATACAAGAACAAAGACTAGACATGGCTAGTTGAAAAATTTAAGAGAAAAATTAAAAAATGGACAGATAAATGGATTTCACTTGGAGGATGCTTCATACTGGTCCAGGTGGTTCTATCCCAAATCATCATTTATTGGGGACATCTATTCCTTATCCCACAAGCTATAGTGACCCAGATTAATGCACTTATCTCTCATTTTCTGTGGGAAGGTACAAGCCGCAAAAGGAGATATCATCTGTGCAGTTTGGAAATATTGTTCTGTCCCAAAGAACTGGGTGGCTGGGGCATTACTAACACGTGGCTCTTCAACATGGCTTTATTGGTTAAATATTTATGGAGAGCTTTGCATGGTAAAGGAATATGGGTGGAAATTATAGCCACAAAGTATCTGCCTCATGATCCGATACGATTCATATATACAAAACAACTCACGGTGCCACGATGCAGATCGGCGATTTGGAATAGTTTTATAAAGATATTACATATACTAGCTGGTGGTCTGGTATGGTACTTTGGAAATGGGCAAAAGATCTTGCTGAGTGGGGACAAGATATATGGAATGACCAAAATTCCCTTTCTTAATAATAGATTGGTGCATATTCTATCAAGATCTAGGATTTTATATATCTCATAGGTTATTACACATTGGGAATACAACGTCCCCATCTTTAAATCTGCTGAACAACTGGGTTTCATGGGCACAGATGCGGTGGAATGGAATGAGTACAAAGAAGATCTCCAACGGATTGATTTTTCCCTCGACAATGCAAGGGACAAGCTGATTTGGGTAGGCAAGATGGCGGATAATTCACTGGTGGTTAAAAATCTATATTCCAATATAAATAATGTGTTAATTTTGGACCACATTTGTATTGGTTTTGAAAAATTCTGGAAGAGGCGAATCCCGACCAAAATTCTACTTTTCTGTTGGCTGGTGTGGAGAAATAAAATACTAACGTGGGAATGCCTCATGAAATGCGGGGTACATGGGCCTAGTAGGTGTGTTTTATGCCTATGCGATATAGAAACTGTTAACCATATATTTTTTACATGTCCATACATTGCAAGCATATGGGAGCTTTTTAGCAAAAATCTTCTAAGCACCGAATGGGCACCATCCACCTTTATTGAGATTGAAAATAGATGGGACATGGTGCTGGGTCAATATTAGTATTTTCCCTTCTTTTTTATCTGGGAAGTGTGGAAATGCAGGAATAGGCATATCTTCGAGGATGCTCCGATTAGACTTCCTTTGATTCACAGTGCAATCATGGGATGGATCAGGGATAGGACTCAGAACAATAAATCCATCCGGGACGAATCTAAAAGGTTACACCCTCACCCCATATCATTGCCTGCCATTTTCTTTGATGGAACATGTCAGGAAGGGATTATGGGATGCGGGGTATGGCTCAAGGTCTCACAAAAGGAATGGATCCATGTCTGCTGGAATGGGGGTCGAGGTACAAACAACCTGGCAGAATTAATGGCATTATGGTGTGGGTTGATAGCTGCAAAGAACCTAAAGCTACATAAAATTTCCATTTATGGTGACTCAAAATTGATCATTGACACTTTCTCGGGTCCCTGTCCTAAATCCTCAATATCCTCCCATGGCTGGTTCAAGCGAGCTAAATACCTATGGGAGAAACTAGAGTCTCCTCCCTTATATCACATATATCGAGAGAATAACACAAGAGCAGACTTATTATCTAAGCAGGGATTGACGATGGTATACAATTTTTTGCAAGTAACACAATATATAGACAATATCAAAGTATGGGCAAAGGAGATACCAATTCCATAATACAGCGCCCGGAGGAAGATGAGGAACAATAGTGAGTTTTTTGTTTTTTAGTAGTTTTTCTCCTTCTCAACTACTATCAACACTCTTGCATTTTTTTACCAATTAACTAGTACATGTTCACAAGCGAGCCTGAACACAAAGCCTTTTATGAGACAAATGAACCTTATACTATTACGCAAGCGAGCCAGTTATATACATTCAAGCGAGCCTGGTAAAATTTTAAACAGAGATGAAGCTGCATTGCAAGCGAGCCAGATATGTCAAGCAAGCCAGTTTTGTCAAGCGAGCCAATTATATAAATACAAGCGAGCGTGGTTAAAGTTTTAAACAGAGATGAAGGTGCAATGAAAGCGAGCCTATGAAGACTGAACAAGCGAGCCAGTGACAAATATCAAGCGAGCCGGATTTTGTATAGAAATGCAAAGTATACCAAAGCACTCTCCGCTGTTTTCTTTATGCTGTAGCTATAAAATCAACGTTTATATGTGACCAGAGTGCTGATACAGAACTAAAGATAAGTTGGTAAAGCTCATATATGAATGTACATTCAAATGATAGTTGGGATGTGAATGTACATCCAAATGATAGTTGAAGATAGTTATGAGCTGGAGATAATTATCGTGTTACATTTTTCTCCACATGCATAGGTTTTATAATCCTACCATCTATAATTGTTATATGCAGATGAATGTACTGTCTTATACATATAATACAGTTGTTTTTTTCTTTCTGAAAAAAAAAAAACAGCATTGAATTTCCCTCTAAATCATTCCATATAGGTCTTTTGGTATGCCCTTCACCTTTATTTGCCACATTTTGAGTTCATCCATAATAAGTTGAATCCCATACAACACTACACTACATTTGGTTGCACGATTTTGGAGCTCTTCGAGGTTACTGTAAATTATCCTCGAAAAAATGTTGACATCATACTAGAGTTTAAAGGCACATGGCCAGCTTCATGATCCATTTTGCTGCAATTAATTTACTTTATGTGGTTTTACAAAAGTGGGATTTGAAATAAAACTTTAATTTATTAATTCACATACACATATTTCACCATTATTATATATAAATAAATCCCACATACAAATAAAAGTCTTGTATGAACATACGGATATTAATTTTCAAAATGCCACTGGCCGTCGATGAAATCCAAAATTTACCAAAATTTGTCACCATAAAGCCTAAAACACTTCCCCAATCGTCAATGGGTAGAATTCCAAATTTTTCACTATCTAATAATGAGGTAAAAATTTTCAGAGACTACCAATGAGGTAAAATCCAAATATTTTTGGAAATTTAAAATTCCAAAAAATTCACTATTTAATAATGAGGTGAAAATTCAAATATTTTTTATTGAATTTTATTATCAAACATTTTATTTTGGAATGTGATGCTTTTAAAGACATTAGATAAAGTTGTGTTTAAAGATATTAGATAAAGTTAAAGAATATGTTGGCATCTGTTTCTTAGCATTGTCTTTTCAGCAATAAAATTATCGAAAGGCTTGATCCGTTCATCATCAATTTAAATAAGAAAAAAACTAAAATGCAAAAAACACACCTTAAAATTTCATTTGATTTCATTTTCACGAATTTCGATAAACAAGTCACCATCACGGATGGATTCATTTAGAAAATTTATCCAAAACACTTTTGGAAACTTTATCCAAATCATTAGTAGTTGATTTCATCAGTGATTAGTAAAATTTAAGGCTTTTATGGGGTATAGGCTTCATAAATTCTCTCCACCACTTGAGTAATCTTTACATCAAATTTAAGAGAAATTTATAATGAAAAATTGGAAAATGAATATCTATGAAATAATTTATTTTAATTATATTACATTAAGATTTCATTTTTGGAAATATAAAGATTTTACTTGTATAAAAGTTTTGTAAATTCTTTTAGCTCTCTAAGGAGAAGATTTACAATAAATCTAGCAAAATTTTATAATAAAATTTTATTTAAATTTTGTATTGTGTTGAGAGGTGCAATTTACAGCCCAGTATGACCTAATGTCAGGTATGTCATGTTCTCAAAAAATAATAAATTTTACTTTTTCTAATGTCGGCCAAAGCATTAACCTAATCTTGAATTTTATATAGCTTGAATATTTAGATTATATATAACTTTCTTAACTTATTAATGGGTTGAGATTAACTATTAAAATCAAACTATGTATTATATATATAATTTGAATGGATCATAAATTTACCTTTAACAACAAAATTTACCATATTGAATTTCCAAATTAAGTAAAATTTTAAACATCTTTACTCTTTACTAAAGTCAATGCCATTTCCTAAATTAAAGGAAAAGATTTAATTCAACACAAATAATCAAAACCCAAAATCTTTTAATATTTATTTTAATTAAATATTTGTAAAATGAATCTTTAAAAAGAAAACCTACATTCTATGGATAAATTAAAATATTTAAAGACATAAATATTTCCCCATCAATGTTGAAATATTTTAAAATTTAAATAAATAAACATATAAATAAACATGAGGTAAGGTAAATAAATAAAACCTATTTTTATACTCCCTCGAGAATTATGGTAAATAAATAAAAATATATATAAACTAGATGTATGGTAAATAAATAAAAATTCTTTTTATATTTACTCCATAAACCTTTTTATATTTAAAAAAACTTTAAAAAGAGGTTTTATTTAGATGAAGCCTATGGGACGAATACCATGGGACAAATTAATATTGATACCATGGGCCAAATACCATATTTATTAAATAAGTATGGTAAATAAATAAATATAAAAGAGGTATAAAGAGGTATGATAAATAAATAAATATAAAATAGGTATAAAGATGTATGGTAAATAAATAAGTATAAAAGAGGTATAAAGAGGTAAGTAAATAAATAACAATATATCAAATAGGATTATAAATAAAAATCTAATTATATAACAAGCCTATGGTCCAAATACCATAGTGAATAAAAGAGGTATGGTAAATAAATATAAATATAAATAAACCAGAGGTATGGTAAGTAAATAAAACCTCTTTTCATATTTACTCCATAATCTGCTTTATATTTACAAATATTTATGTTCATTAGTTTACATAACTAAAAAGAAATAGAGAGAGAGAGAGAGAGTAATAAGGGAGAGATGGAAAGAGAGTGTGTATGTTTAGGGGTGAGATAAAGAGACAAAGTAAGATGTATGGAAAGAAGGGGGGGGAGAAGACGAGAGAAGGAGAGAGGGAGGGATATAGTAATGTAGTTGGAGAGAGAGAGGGGCGGAAAGAGAGAGAGAAAGAAAGGGAGATGGGCGAAGATAGAGGATTAGAGAGAGAGAGAGAGGGAGGGAGAGAGAGAGAGAGAGAGAGAGAGAGGGAGAGAGAGAGAGAGAGATGGGGGAAAGAGAGGATTAGAGGGAAAAGAGAGAGGGAGGTAGGAGAGAGAGGACGCATGAGAGAAAGGAGGAGAGTGATGGGGGAAGAGAGAGTATTGGAGAGAGAGAGAGAGATCAGGGAAGAGAGTGTGAGTTAGCAGAGAGAGAGAGAGAGGAAGGACGAGAGATAGGAGAGAGGGATCGATAGAGAGATGGAGTTGGTGGGGGAGAGATGCAAGAAATAAGAAATATAGAGAGTGAGAAGTGGAGAGAGAGAAGGAGTGACAAGGGAGAGATAGAGAGAGAGCGTGTATGTTTGGGGCTGAGATAAAGAGACAAATAAGGAGAGATGGAGATAAGGGGAGGAGAAGGAGATATAAGGAGAGAGGGTGGGATATAGTAACATAGTTGGTGGGTGAAGAGAGAGAGAGAAGGAGAGAGAGATGGGAGGGAAAGGGAAAGAGAGGAAGGAAGAGAGAGGATGTGAGAGAGTGGAGAGAGGGAGGGAAAGAGAGATGGACTTGGAGGGGGAGGGGGAGGGAGGTAAGAAGAAAGACATAGAGAGAGAAATGTGGAGAGAGAGAGAGAGAGTGAGTGATAAGGAAGATGGAGAGAGAGGGAGAGAGGACAAAAGGAGGAAAGAGGGATATTAGTGGGGAAGGAGGGAAGGGGAAGATAGAGATATAGATGGAAGGTAAATAGAGGGAAGAAGAGAGATATGGGGAGAGGAGGGGATTGACAAAGAGATTGATTTATATGGAGTGCGAGAGCATGTGTGTTTAAGGGGGTGAGATAGAGAGAGAGAAAAGAAGAGATGGAGGGGGATATAGATATGGATGGAGGGTGGAGAGAGGGAAGAATATTTCTCACACTACATTGATTGACATAAGTGGAGATGGTGATTTATAATCATATTTGATTATTTGCACTATATGCACCAATTTTAGTGTAGATATTTATTTCTAATGATATTTGATTACTTGTACTAGATGCATTGATTTCAATGTAGGTGGCGATTTCTAATACAATTTGATTGCTTGCACTGAATTTGTTGATTTCAATTTAGATGTCGACTTATAATTATATTCGATTACTTGAACTAGATGAATTGATTTCAATGTAGATTATTTCTAATCCTATTTGATTATTTGCACTAAATGCATTGATTTCAGTGTAGATGTTGGTTTCTAGAGAGAGAGTGAGTGAAAAGGAAGACAGAGAGAGAGGGAGAGAGGACAAAAGGAGGAAAGAGAGATATTAGCGGGGGAGAGGGAGAGAAGGGGAAGATAGGGATATAGATGGAAGGTGAAGAGAGGGAAGAAGAGAGAGATGGGGAGAGGGGGTGATTGACAAAGAGATTGGTATATATGGAGTGCGAGAACCTATGCGTTTAGGGGGGTGAGATAGAGAGACAAAAAATAATAGATGGATGGGGATATAGATATGGATGGAGGGTAGAGAGAGGGAGGAATATTTCTCGCACTAAATGGATTCATATAAGTGGAGATGGTGATTTCTAATCCTATTTGATTATTTGAACTAGATGCATCAATTTTAGTGTAGATATTTATTTCTAATGTTGGGAAAAATACTGAGAGGGGGGAGGGGGTGAATCAGTATTTAGTGCAGACTGAAAACTTTTTACTTTTTCTTTCTATAAAACCCATACACTACTTTAATGAACCCAAGTCGCATATACACGTGGATATCCTTAATGAAACTTGCATATTACCAAAGATCTCATTATGCAGATAATTATTTACTTAGATCATTGCATCATTCATTCATTAGATGTTCAGTAAGCAGTAAACATGTGCAGTAAGAACAGAATAAATCATCACACATAAGCAACACACATGAACACCAGGATTTAAGGTGGAAACCCAATTCGGGAGAAAACCACCGCTGTCGTCGTCTCAGTCTTCAATATTTATTATAAAGAAAACATCTTACAAACATGTACTGGTGCAGACTCATACCAGCACGCAGGCACCCACCTACAGAAGGCTACAACCTTCTCTCATTTACCAGCCTCTCCTGTAAGGGAGCTACAACCCCCTGCTCTCGTTTACCAGCCTCTCCTGGAAGGGAGCTACAACCCCCTGCTCTCGTTTACCAGCTACCACTGGAAGGGAGCTATAGCCCCCTCACTGAAGGCTTCGACCCTCAGCACCATTGCGGACCATGTTTCATCAATTTTCATACTGGATCCAACAGCTTCCATACAACATACCTTGTAGGCCACTTTTCATCAGATTTTCAGACTGGACCCACTCCACACATTTAAGCTCATCATCTATGAAACTGAAACTTATAACCGCATCAATTCATTCATTGATTCATCAACTAATCAACCAACATAATCAGCAGTCAAACAACCCAGATCTGTATGAATACATCTTTGACAGATAGCAGTAAAACAACAAAACAGATCAGACATTTCACTCCACACACTTCAGCAAAACCCTAGATTCCATATGCGCTTTTACTTCACTGAACCTGCGTATATACGCGCTTTCACAAGGCAAACCTGCATATACTTCTGCACATATTCCAGAACCAACCTCACATTCCATACGTGCTTTTGTTGCGTATGCACGCGCTTTTTATGAAGCGAACCTGCGTCTATCTTCAAACTTTGTAGGCCTGCACAACTCTTCATAACAGATAAATAGCTCAGATATTACCCTTCACTTCAGAAAATATTCGCCTCTTCTTAGATCTAAATATTCCATAAACAGATCTAGAAAATACATAGTCATTTTAGATCTAGAGATCCCTCTTCATCATTTTCTTCATAGGTGCATTATTAATTCAGATCAATCAATAAACTGTTACCCTTCCATGCAGATATACTTCAAAGTGAAGTATTCATTAAAACCCCGACTTATGCACACCTTTGCACTTATGATCTTCTTCTCCTTATATAGATTTAGCCTTTGTCAATACGATGAGTCAAAACCACTCAACGACTAATGGTATTCCTGGACGGGATCAAATAGATATTCCAGCGCTCAATACAATGGGCCAATACCATGGTAAATTCCCTTGGTTTTATGAATTTAGAGCGCAAATAGGCATATGCTACTTGGTACGTACTTTTCCGTGTACATACGCTACTTCTCCTTTACAAACCTGCGTACGCTTTGTGACATATCATATTTATCATTTCTCTGGCACTTACTGGAATTCATTTCTTCTGTTACTTCTGAGCTGATCTGTAGATACATCATCCTTCCTTATTTAACACAAGATACATCATCCTTACATATTTAACACATAGGTTTCTTATCATAGGAAATTCATCAAGCAGGTTTCCATCAAGAACAACTTCATCAAGTAGGTTGCCATCAAATTTATCAAGTAGGTTGCCATCAAGGACAACACTCTGCATCATATTGCCAACAATCTCCCCCTTTGGACTTGATGGCAACCATGATGGTGTTTGATCACAACAACATATAGATACATTGATTATAAACATTATTCAAACACCATGATACTCTCCCCCTATTCAAACACCATGAAACTCTCCCCCTTTGACATCAAGGGCAAAGGGCGGATCAAGACCAAAACAAGGTTTTTCTTCTCATGTAGAAAGAAGAGCTCTGTAGATCTGATGTGCACTGAAGTTACCATGCTCCCCCTGAGTTCATGCTGAATCTTCAAACATATTTTTTAATGACTTTATGACATTTCCTATCACCAAGGACTCATACTTACATCAAATATCCAACCAAGTGGATTTACATATATGACTCAAGTACCCAACCAAGTGGGTTTACACATTTTGACTCAACTACCCAACCAAGTGGGTTTACAAGTTTGATCAAGTCCTTACATGACCGAATATTGCCATTTTTGCATCATAGGTCTCATCATGACCTTTTCATCAAATTACAAATATGACTTTTTATGACCAATACCAAAAAGACCTCAAGAGAGATCATATTTCAGAACCATCATAATGCCAACAATGCATCCTTTCTACCTGACCAATGCTCCTCCTTAGCTTGTGCATCCTGATCACTTTCAACAGCAAATCATCAAGGCATCTTCATCAAATATCAGAGAATGAAACAGAAATATGAGAGCTGAAACATCACCAAAGATACCCAACAACACCACAGCTATGCTGAAGAATGCTGACCCAGAAAAATTTGTCAGTAACCACCCATACGCGGTTTTCTGTGTATAAACTCGCGTATATACGCGACTTTATTTCAGGAAATCCGCGTATCCAATTTAATCTTCTGAAATTAAGTAGATCTGATCTTCTGTATGCCAGAGACTACTCCCAGCTTCTGTCTAAGATATTCGAATGCTTTCCTGGAATATATATGAGAGAAGATAGATAGGAAAATGTAGCTATGTTTTCAAGAGTCATCCAACATCAGTAACCAAACCTTCAGTCTCTTTGCAGCATCAATATATTCTTCAAGAGGAATTATCATACCAGAACAATCTTCTTTAATAGACAATATGTATCAAGCAATCATCCATGTGATCTGTTACCACCAAGATCTTCATGATTTATTTATTTCATAATCATGATGTAACATGTGTAGGAATTATGTATAAAAGGTCTCAACCGTGTCAAAATTCATTAGCAACAAACTTTGCATGATCTATCCTTATCTCTGCATCATAAGACTTCCATCTCATCCATGTGAAAACAAAAGATACTTTTCAGCAAAAAGCAATCAGGGCTCATCCATAATCTCATCATAAGAAACCATGTATCATGTCATCATCATTTGAGAAAGAGTATTACTAGAACTAAGGAATAAGTAGATACAATGTCAACAATGCAATCGTTAGTAGTTAGACTGATGCTCCCCCTGAACCTGTGCTCATGTTCTTGAGCCATATCAGTATTTTCTTTAACAGAAAATCATACACTTCTGTCTCCAAAGGAACTCGCGTGTATACACGGCTTTAGTTTACGAAACCTACGTATGAAAAGTGAAATACTGAATATTTCACACCTTCATCTCCCCCTGAACTTATGCCACATGTACCTGTCTTCTTCACATCAGATGCACTGTCAGAAATAAACATAACCAGAATTACCAAACCAACCATGAGAATCACCATATATTGCTCCCCTTGTGATGATACATTACTAATCCCTAGAATGTATCTCACATCACACCTGCAGTCATTATGAGAAGTAAGCTTTAGAAGCGGATGACTGCAGTAGGGTCAATGTTTCCTACGTTTCTAACCGGTCCTCCTTCTTTTTCCAGCTTTGCTTGAAGTTTCTTATTGTGTGCTAAAATTTATCCAATTTCTCAAATCTATTCATCCTGAATTCTTTTTCTACGTGTCCATACTTGTTAAAAGCATAACATCTTGTGTGACCAGAAAAGTAAGCATAGGGATCATAATGTGTTTTTCTATTCTTTCTTTTATTGCAATCAACTGCTTTATGACCATACTTGCTGCATGAGAAACAATATCCCTTAAAGAAACCTGAGTACCTTTCTGTGTAGAATCTGTTTGTTTGTGACTGAAACAATCTGCTTCTATAATTGGCTGCAACATGCCCATAATTGTGACATTTAAAGCATTCAACATTATTGATCAAAGGAGGGAATGGTTTCTTTTGAGAGTTCATGATTGTCGGTTGACCTTTTGTTTCTTCCAACACTTCAGATTTTGCATTGATATCCTTTGAATATTTAGCACTTCCTTGTGAACTAGATTCTCCTTTAACAGTTTCATGAAAACCAAGACCAAATTTAACAGAAGGAGACCTTTGACTACTAAGAATATTTTCCAGAATCTTAGTACTATCTTGAAACCTCAAGAGTTTATCTTTTTCTTCTAATTTACCTTTTAAGATGTTTACCTCAACCTCCAATCTTTGGCATTGCTTCTTCATACTTTCTTCAACCCTTCTTCCTTCAACTCTTTTTCTTGTTCTTCACAAGTTTGTAAAAGTTCTTCATTCTTCTTATTTGATTTTTCTAGATTTGATTTGAGAAAGATGATTTCTGCTTCAAGTCTTCTACTTTGACAGGGTGCTTTATCCTGCAGTTTTTGATACATTTCTATCTGTTCTTTCATTCTAGAGATCATCTCTTTGTAGATATATTCTCTCTCATTAAATGATCTTTGTTGATCTTCAACTTTAATCTTGAGAGCTTCTTCTAGATCTATAACATTACTTTCAATATCTTCACCATTGCAAACACAAGAAGGTGAATCACAAGAACAACATTCAATACCTGTTTTATCCTCTTCATTTTCTGCTGCACATTTTTTCTGAGATATCTCCTTTTGAGTAGCCTTCTTCTTTTGCTTCCTTCCCATTGTGACAGATCTCCTTCAAGCGATCAAGCTCCTTCAGAAGGACCTGCTCTGATACCAATTGTTGGGAAACATACTGAGAGGGGGGGGGGGGGGGGGTGAATCAGTATTTAGTGCAGACTGAATTTTTTTTCCTTTTTCTTTCTCTAAAACCCATATGCTACTTTAATGAACCCAAGTCGCGTATACACGTGGATATCCTTAATGAAACTTGCGTATTACTAGAGATCTCATTATGCAGATAATTCTTTACTTAGATCATTGCATCATTCATTCATTAGATGTTCAGTAAGCAGTAAACATGTGCAGTAAGAACAGAATAAATCATCACACACAAGAAACACACATGAACACCAGGATTTAAGGTGGAAACCCAATTCGGGAGAAAAACACCATTGTCGTCGTCTCACTCTTCAATATTTATTATAAAGAAAACATCTTACAACCATGTACTGGCGCAGACTCATACCAGCACGCAGGCACCCACCTACAGAAGGCTACAACCTTCTCTCATTTACCAGCCTCTCCTGGAAGGGAGCTACAACCCCCTGGTCTCGTTTACCAGCCTCTCCTGGAAGGGAGCTACAACCCCCTGCTCTCGTTTACCAGCTACCACTGAAAGGGAGCTACAACCCCCTCACTGAAGGCTTCGACCCTCAGCACCATTGCGGACCACGTTTCATCAATTTTCATACTGGATCCAACAGCTTCCATACAACATACCTTGTAGGCCACTTTTCATCATATTTTCAGACTGGACCCACTCCACACATTTAAGCTCATCATCTATCAAACTGAAACTTATAACCCCATCAATTCATTCATTGAATCATCAACCAATCAACCAACATAATTAGCAGTCAAACAATCCAGATTTGTATGAATACATCTTTGACAGATAGCAGTAAAACAACAAAACAGATCAGAAATTTCATTCCACACACTTCAGCAAAACCCTAGATTCCATATGCGCTTTTACTTCACTGAACCTACGTATATACACACTTTCAAAAGACAAAGCTGCGTATACTTTTGCACATATTCCAGAACCAACCTCACATTCCATACGTGCTTTTGCTGCGTATGCATGCGCTTTTTATGAAGTGAACCTGCGTATATCTTCAAACTTTGTAGGCCCGCGCAACTCTTCAGAACAGATAAATAGCTCAGATCTTACCCTTCACTTCAGAAAATATTCGCCTCATCTCAGATCTAAAAATTCCATAAACAGATCTAGAAAATACATAGTCATTTCAGATCTAGAGATCCCTCTTCATCATTTTCTTCATAGATGCATTATTAATTCAGATCAATCAATAAACTGTTACCCTTCCATGCAGATATACTTCAAAGTGAAGTATTCTTTAAAACCCTGACTTATGCACACCTTTGCACTTATGATCTTCTTCTCCTTATACAGATTTAGCCTTTGTCAATACCATGAGTCAAAACCACTCAACGACTAATGGTATTCCAGGATGAGATCAAATAGATATTCCAGCGCTCAATACCATGGTAAATTCCCTTGGTTTTATGAATTTAGAGCGCAAATAGGCATACGCTACTTGGTACGTACTTTTCCGCGTACATATGCTACTTCTCCTTTACAAACCTGTGTATGCTTTGAGACATATCATATTTATCATTTCTCTGGCACTTACTGGAATTCATTTCTTCTGTTACTTCTGAGCTGATCTGTAGATACATCATCCTTCCTTATTTAACACAAGATACATCATCCTTACATATTTAACACATAGGTTGCTTATCATAGGCAACTCATCAAGCAGGTTTCCATCAAGAACAACTTCATCAAGTAGGTTTCCATCAACTTTATCAAGTAGGTTGCCATCAAGGACAACACTCTGCATCATATTGCCAACATCTAGTGATATTTTATTACTTGCACTAGATGCATTGATTTCAGTGTAGGTGGTGATTTCTAATACAATTTTATTTCTTGCACTGAATGTGTTGATTTCAATTTAGATGTCGAATTATAATTATATTTGATTACTTGCACTAGATGAACTGATTTCAATGTAGATGATTTCTAATCTTATTTGATTGTTTGCACTAAATGCATTGATTTCAGTGTAGATGGCGATTTCTAATCCTATTTTATTTCTTTGAGTAAATGCATTGATTTCAGTATAGATGTTGGTTTCTAGAGGGAGAGAGAGAGAGTGAGTGATAAGGAATATGGAGAGAGAGGGAGAGAGGAAAAAAGGAGGAAAGAGAGATATTAGTGGGGGAGAGGGAGAGAAGGGGAAGACAGAGATATAGATGGAAGGTGAAGAAAGGGAAGAAGAGAGAGATGGGGAGAGGGGGTGATTGACAAAGAGAATGATATATATGCAGTGTGAAAGCGTGTGTGTTTAGGGGGGTGAGATAGAGAGACAAAAAACAAGAGATGGAGGGGGATATAGATATAGATGGAGGATGGAGAGAGGGAAGAATATTTCTTGCACTAGATGTATTGATTTAAGTGGAGATGGTGATTTATAATCCTATTTGATTATTTTCACTAGATGCATCGACTTTAGTGTAGATTTTTATTTCTAATGATATTTGATTACTTGCACTAGATGCATTGATTTCAGTGTAGGTGGTGATTTCAAATACTATTTGAATGCTTGCACTAGATGTATTGATTTCAATTTAGACGTCGATTTATAATTATATTTGATTGTTTGCACTAGATGCATTGATTTCAATGTAGATTATTTCTAATCCTATTTGATTGTTTGCACTAAATGCATTGATTTCAGTGTAGATGGAAATTTCTAATCCTATTTGACTGCTTTGAGTAAATGCATTGATTTCAGTGTAGATGTTGGTTTGTAATCTTATTTGATCGCTTGCATTAGTTGCATTGATTTCAATGTAGAAGTTATTTTCTAATCTTATTTGATTTCATGCATTAAATGCGTTGATTTCAATGTATATTTTGATTTATGATTTGATGTAATTGGATATATGACGGTACATTAATTTTAAAGTGATTGGATTAACAATATGCATTTAGTTTAGTGTAAGCACAAAAATTTATTGACAATGTACATTGATTTTTGTGTTATAGTAATTTAACCTATTAATATTGGAGAGAAAGAAAGACAAGGTATCATGTTTACTACAACAGCTCGAGATAAAGATTTAAATGATTTATGATTTAAATTTTCTTTTTCATATAATCGATATGAAAAGATAACAAAACTAACAAGGGTGGCAATAAGAATAGTAGAAGAAAATAGTTTGAGATTGATCACAATAAAGACTATTTGTAACATGAGTACATTCTTATTATTCACATTTTCTATCTTTCAACACTATTATTGTCACTTTGCATTCAAAAAAAATATTTCATCATTTTTCATCGTTATAGTTATTAACAATGTTTATCATCTCAAAGAACTAAGGTAACTAAGAAAATTTAAAATTAAAATGACCAAGTTAATCTCAGAAATATTTAGCATATTTAAAATGATTATGTTAATATTTGATATATTTACATATTATTGATAAAAGTAATCATATCTTGGATAGATTTTCCTTGGTAGCACATGACTGAAATCAACCTAGATCCATCTTAAATCCGGATCTATCAAGCGTCGAGAGGGATCAAATCTCTCGAGGTGTAAACCTTTCCTTAAGTTTTACACTCAAAAAAGAGGTTTGCACCTCGAGAGATTTGATCCCTCTCGGTGCTTGATAGATCCAGAGTTAAGATGGATCTAGGTTGATTCAATATCATTACTTCTCCATAAATGAATAAATTCTTTATTCAAGGTTACTAATATTCTTTATATAGATAAATCCTTATATTTTGGCATTATATTCTTATAGAAACCTTTCTACATGTAATGCAATATTTCTGGTCTCGAGAATGAATTATTATAAATATTTATCATATTTAAACAAGTAAATATAACAACTTTACTTAAATACATTTATGGTTTTAGAGTTAAAATCTTAATAGTAGAAAATAAGACAATTATAACCAACCATAACTTCAAATTTTACATTTATTTTCTTTTTAAGAAAATTAAAGCTTACAAAGGTCCACTCACCCGGGTAATATTTAAATGCTTACGTAAATTACCATGCTTCTTTAAATTCTTACATGAATTACCATGCTTCTTTAAATTCTTACATGAATTACCATGCTTCTAATCATGAATTACTCTTTTTTGTGTATAAACAACCTAAACCTATATTTGGTTCAATGTGAATGTGATGACTCAATCACTCATACCAACTCATAAATGCATCACAAAAATTCTAACAATATTTACATATAGAAATCTTGTGCCTTTCTCATACCCTATTTGTTATTTTTGGCATAAGTGCATTCCTACATAATCGTAAGGCTATCAAAGAATATATTAAAACTCATATCCTATTTGTTATTTTTGGCATAAGTGCATTCCTACATAATCGTAAGGCTATCAAAGAATATATTAAACATGACTAAGAAGTTTAAGGCTGGAAGGGAATGAAGTCCACAAATTATGAAGGCTAATTTTCATTAAGAAGTTTAAGGCTTGAAGAGAATGAAGTCCACAAATTTGGATAGATATCTCAAAATCTCAACATACAATTTTTCCCATAGAGGCTTTAGTATTTACAAGAGATACTGTCCAAGCAATGGAAATGCTTGGAAACGTTTATAATTGTTGGATCAAAAAGTTCATCAATTCTTCATTCAACCCATATAAACAAATATATTACATACAAACAAAATGTTGGCTCTGAAATTGTTTTAGCTTTCTCTGGTTGAAACTTGACTCTGAAATATCTTACATAAAACAAGCATTCTAGTTTGCATCTATAGGGTTAAAATTACTTAAAAGGAGAGGGTAAAATTAATTTCAATAAATTATAAGACTTAATAAAACAAGCATTCTAAGTGCATTCATTCTCATGGTTTCCATATTAAAAATTACTTAAGTATTTTAATTATTTCACTATTTTTATAATGAAATTACACATCATAGTTTTTGCAATAAGTACAATATGTTTCTATCCATAAAAATGGATGTTAGGTTGAACAATACAATCATAAGAATACGGCGACTCATAATGAATATTCTAGCTCTCGTAACTTATTTATGTATGATTCCATTTGAATGATTTTCAATCCATAACTTACCAAGCAAATTGTTTTACCAATTGGAGGATGGAGTATTCAGATATTAAATGGTTGGGTGTTTTCACAATCAAACCATTCAATTCCATTTATCGATCTAATTATCGAAAATCACGATTAAGAAGGGCTCACTATGCCCAAACAATGGCATTGTACACTAATATTATATCTATTATCTAGTTCAAACATGGCTTGGTTTTACTAACAAATTCATTTTTCTCATGGCCAAATAAAGATAATAATAATAAAAAATTATACAAAACTCATAAATAGAATTTGAAAAAAAAAAATCAAACATCATATTCAAATAGCAAGTAACTGGGTTCTAATACATCCTCTAGGGAGAACTCAACTGGGAATGGTCGTGTAAATGAAGTATTATGTTTGAGGAGGTCCGATATTCAAACCCCTCAGATTTACCTTTGTGTGTGAAAGGGGAATTCGTACGTAGTTACAATTTATAGTGGTAGCAGTTGGAATTGACCCCATGTCATGCAAGTACGAGACTGTCCCAATTTTTTATTCCTCTAGATACAAAGAAAAAAAAAATTGAGATCTAATATACACATATACCATTTAAATTTATATCATAAAGCTCATATACAATGCATAAAAACAATTGGGGATAAGTGTAATGGTACCCTCTCCTAGTCCTACCTCATAACACCACTTAGAAGGAGGTGGTTACTACGCTGACCCAAGATCCAAGGTAGCTTTATGGAAATGGTGTCTAAAAAATTAGATATTTTTCTATTTATTCAAAACCTTAAATAGATAACATGGTTGCATTGGTCTCATTGCGACAATTCCAGTGATATAAATTTTGTGTCAATCCAATCTCCAAATTTAAAGATATGCCCATTTTAAAATTTAGCTAATCAATTAGTGCCACGTCATCAATCTGCCACGTGGTGCCCTCCAGATTACCACATAGTCATCCCGGTCAACTCCCACTGCCACTTGGCATTAGTGTATTAGCTGTTGTTGACCCATTCATAACGATCATTCATTAACCCAGTGTAGATCCACACAACTCAACCTTAACATACACGCCATGCATCAAGGTGAGTGGATGTGGATCCCTCCAAAGCCACGCCACCCCAAAAATAATTTCCTTGCCAAGAATCCTTACCCATTGATGCCATTTCCTCTTATGACTTCTCGCTGATAACCATTTTCATCGAGAACTCCCTATTTTTGTCAAGTCATTCCATGCGAGATCTCTCTTCGGAGATGAGTTTTGATTGAGAACTCTATCATCGAGATATCCTTTTTCCTCTGAGTTGGTCCTACCATGGTTCTTTTGTGGTAGGTTCTCGCCGAGAACCATTAACGGCGAGAAATACATTGTCACCAATCCATTTCACGCGAGATTATTTCCTTCGACATGTTCCAACACCTGATAAAGTCCGGGCATGGTATTTAAATGGAATTTCTCCATCCCGGGAGAGAATCTCAGGGTTTTTATCGCTGATAATTCAATTAATAGTAAATTCATGGTGCATGAAATAAAAAATGCCAAGGTTATAATCTTAGGTTTTCTATTTGTTCCATATTATACATCATTCATGAAGGAACTCCACTATGGCTTGGATGTCATGGTTCTATAATCACTTGCCATTAAGGTTGTATGAGGAATGCACTAGTGATATCCCTCTTGAGTTTACAATAGGATTACCCTTCCTAAGTTCTTGATGGCTGAAATGTAAGACGTAATGCAATGGCTTGTCCATTCAAACTCTCATAGGTTTGTGGTATCTTTGATTCTTAACGATTTACAGGGAACATGTCGATCTCATTCCATAGATTTATAGGTCTCTTTTGAGGGAAAAATAAACGTAACAAATGTAAAAACTATGTAGTTTTGCAACAACTTATGAAATTTTAATCAATATCACAAGACAAAACCCTACTCTACTACTCTGTGGAATTCAATTCACGAACATCAATAAAAAATATGCGATGAGAAATAACACACATGCACACAATAATTTTTCTAAGGAAACAAATATACTAAAAACCCTAGTGCCTACTTGCATTAATATAATTAATATAGATATATTACAATTGATTTTCTCAATTGAGAACAACCTGCAACTGGATATCCTATCTCTTCTCACTGAGAAACTCTAACCCAGACTTAGTCAAATTCTTCCTTTGCTTGAGCCCCTATTTCATTGTGCAATTCCTTGAGAAATTAAGCCCCTATTATTGAGGATATTCCTGCAAAATTATTGTGCAATTCTCAAAGGTTTATCATCTAATTGCATGCAACACGTGTACACTTAAGACTAGTCTACAAGTGATGTTACACTCCCTTGGAATCTCCACCACAACTGGGGAGCTTGAATTCTCTGCATGCACTAGCTATTTTGGGATTCTGGATAATCACTGAGTTTGATTGAAATCCCATTGCACAACTAACCTTCCACTAGTTCCTCCAACAGTTAGAACTAGTTTAACTGTAAACAACCTGAAATAATTAACCTTGACTGTTACAAATTAGCAATCAAACATTCTCAACAGAACTCTAGCTCCTCTAACTCGAATTTACTGAGCTAACTAAGTGATAAGAACCATTTCACCTCACTTAATTGCATTCAAGTTGTCTGCTGATGTGGAAATTAATTTTCTGAATTTAATCAAGGCAAAATCAAATTGATAATTTCTTGCTGCAATTTTCAATACTCCTTGTTAGCAAGAAAGGGATTATCAACCAACCCTATGATGCACCTATGGAACTCAAACTTTCTTGACAAAGCATTTTTCAAAATGTCAGCATCTTGTTCCTTTGTCAGAATATATTGTAGCAACATTATCTTCATCTGCACACCATCCCGTAAATCGTGATACCAAATGTATGTATGCTTGGATTGATCTTGAAATACATGATTCTCAGAGAGATTGATGCAGCTCTAATTATCAAAATAGATCATAGTTGGATCCATTATTTGACCAAACAATCCCACTAGTATATTTTTCATCCCAATCGCCTCATATTTTTCTTGACTTGCAACCATGTATTATGGTTTTGCTAAGCTGAGTGCCACAAATATGTGCTTCCTACTGTGTCAGGACAATGTTGCAAACCCAAAATTGAAATTTCCACCAACTGTACTCTTTCGGTCTGATGGACTCCCCACCCAATATGCATCCATGAAGCCACATAACTTCACTCCCTTTGTTCATCTGTACGATAGGACAAACTGGGTAGTGCCTCTGAGGTACCATAAAAAATGCTTAACTTCCTTCTAGAATAATTTGGTTGGACTAGCCATAGCTTGGCTCAATTGGTTAACTATTATAACTGTGATGCACATAGGGGAGGTTATCATCCCATGCTCGTGGATGCTTGGAGTTGTACATGCGGAGTATGTGCATTATCATCTTGTTAACGACCTCTGCTTGTCCATCAGTCTAGGGATGGAATGCAGTAGACATGGTGAACTTGGTGTCCAATAGTTTCCAGAGGCTTGACCATAATGTGCTCAAGAACCTGCTATCCTGATATGATATAATGATCTGCGAGATCCCAAAATGTACCCATACTCATTCAAAGGAGAGTTTGGCAGTGTCCTATGTCATGATGCTCTTCTTGCAGGCTTCCAATATAGACATATTAGAAAAAAATTCCACGAAAAAAAATACACAGTCATTACCATGCTTGGTAGAAGGGAGGTCAGACATATAGTCCATGGAGATGGATTCCCAAGGTTGGTTGGGAGTAGGAAGAGGAGTGTACATGATTTTATTCTTAATGGTTGGCTTGGAGATGGCATAGGCAATGCATGATATGATATATTTTCCAACATCAAGTCAGAGTTTTGTCTAATAAAGTACTTTTTTAGCACAACCACAGTTTTTTCCAGACCAAAGTGTCATGCGACCCTGTTAGCACCCATTAGTTTCTCAAGGTTGAGAAAGGAAACTACTAAGGTAACCACAAACCAAATTTTGACTTGGCACCTAGCCATACCAAATTAGAGAGGGCTCTCTCTAAAATCAACCAAAGGATGGTCGGAATAATTAGGGTTTTAGGCTAGGTATTTTGAACATTAGGATTTCGATTTAAGTTTTGTTGGATATGAACAAATAGATTAAGGAACTAGGCCAAACAGGTCAAAATATCAGTTGCAGTCATTAATTGAGGAAAGATAGATGTAATCAGAGGCACAAATGGATTTGTCAGTGTAGTATGGTAAGGAGGAAATTAGATGAAGAGAGTAAGTGAGCATAGATGCATGAATTCACTTGTCTGGAACGAAACCACTTAAATGATAATATCAAACAAAACAAAGCATTTAGACAATGATTTCTGCTTAAAAATTAAGAGGTTAAACATAAGAAGAAATATGGATAGTTTCTAGAAACATCTAACAGTCAAATGCATAGGAAAAACTGAAGAAAAATAGTGTCACTGACCACAATGCATGAATCCCATAAAAACAGCTGCAACTGTCTATTATTTCTCTGCAAAAATGAAGTCCACTAGTCACAAATATGTATTAACGTCAAAATTCCAACTCCTTCATAGACTTGATTCTGAGTACATATAGAAGAAAAAAAATATTTCCCCTCTAAGGGGTCGAATCCTGCTCCATAGCAACTGATTCATGAACCTATCTTATCTCTATCAAATCCTAGGGAAGTTAGAAACAACTTTCCCCTTTTTCCCAAACTACTTGAGCTTATCTCACAAAGCATTGATTACAAAATTATTTTACATTAGTAATTATTAAAAAACCTATTGACATTAGATAAACTCATGAAATACCTATTTACATTAACCCATTTCACATTTACCCTTTACATGTATTAAAAATATCTCATACATTGAAGCGCAACAAATGTAACGGAAACGAAACAGTGAAACCCTAAAGCACAACAAAAGTTTGCAAGATAATTTGAAGACCATCCCTAATGATTTTTTGCTGCTGAAGACATGAATTGAAATCTGAGGATGTGTACTTGATGTCTTCATAGTTGATCCTGCTCAAAAATGAAGAAAACGACCTAAAAAATTGAAATTTGTGCAAGGTATCCCAAAAGCGCATAAAAAATTAGGGGTTAAAGACGAATTGATATATATTTAACCATAAAATTTTTTACGAAACTCGAATAGGTTTTATTAGATAACGTTTTTTTTAGAGAAACCTCTCTCTTGTTTTGGAAATTATTTTCCATTTTCTCGAAATTCGTGCCACAAAATAATGACTAAAACAAACAAGAAAAATTGGAGAATTTGATTTTATGAAATATGCCTCTAAGAAAGTTGAATATATCCCAATCTTTGATACCTGTGTATAAACAGAAGGAGGTTATTGTGAATGGGTCTGTCCTTAATAAAAACCTCCTTATGTTTTCCAAAATTGTTCTTCATTTGGTCAGAAACTTGTTTCGAAAATGATACCAAAAACAGAGTCAAAAGCGCAGTGAATTTCGAAGGAGGGAAATGAGAAGGAAGGGGGGTAGTAAAAATTGTGGGAAAAATATGGGGAGAAGGGATATGTGTTGGGAAGAGGGTAGAAATGGAATTTCCTAAAAATAGTGAGAAAAAGGGTAGTAAAAGGTCAAAACACAGGCCTAGGGTAAAAACGTAGCAAATTTCTAGGGTTTTTTGGGAAAATAAGGAAATGAAAAGATTGTAATGAGGGGAATGATGGAAATGCTCAATGAAGGGTCATGGAGGATGTGTGAACATAAAAAGAAAGGTTTTGACTCTTGAATTAAGCTATGAGCCATGGAAGAGGGAAAGTGCAACAATGCAGCAGATGCACAACGCTTCTTTAATTCTTCTTTCTTGGCTTAGTTGCAAAGTTTCTGAGGCTAAATTTGAGCTCCTTGAATCCATGTCACTATTAATAGAACCAAATCGAACTCTTTGAAGCATATTATAACTTGAAAATTCAAATTCTACCTCCCTTTTCCATGATGACCAATTTCTTCATCATTTGGATGATTTGAGCTAGGATATAGCTTGATGATACATTTATACAAAATATGTGATGATTATTTCAGTTGTAGATGTGTTTTCCTCCCTGTGACATAGATTTACCTTGATTCTCTTGATGTACTTGATTCTCTTTTTTTCTAACTCTTATGGAATCTCACTAATTTTGGATGATGAATGACTTCAAATGGAAATATCATGATCACACACCCAAATTAATGAGTATGATTACTGACTAGACCAACAATACACTCATGAAACTTTCATGATCAACCTTATGACACCATGACTCTTTCTTTTCAGATTTTTAATAATGACATTTAATGAAGGAAAAATGACCTTTGGTGGCTGAATGACTCATGAAAATGATTTCGAATTGACCTTGATGACCATGACATATGATGTATTATGAGGGTACCATAACACCTAGATAATGACTTAGGACCATTTGACAAACAAGAGACATGTCAAATTTAATTTGAAAATATTATAAGTTGACCTAAGACTATAACCAATAATGAAAAGAGTAATTTTGATCACTATGACTATAGGACTCTAACAGACTTGACTGTAGTGTGCTTCCCAAATCAGCTTGGAATGTTCACTTGAGGGAACATAAAGGTGGCCCAAGTAGTATAATAATGCGTCCTAGAGGTGTAAATCAGGTAATTTCTTTCCATCTACTAGCATATGATATGTGGGGGAGAAATATGGATCACTTTTGTATACCTGTGGCCATCCAGAGGTCTCGTGGCCATAAGAGTTGAGAACAATATTCATTGATACAAATGGGGGCCGACTAAGGAAGTCCGCAACATGATTGGTGTTTCCCTTTTGGTATTTAATGTTCAACTGGAATGTTTGCAGATATGTAGACCAATTATGATGGAAATCATCTTACAACTTACCTTGTATCTGTATAAACTGAAGAGGTCCTGTGATCAATGTGGATGACCATCTCCTTCTCCAAAATTTAATGCCTCCATTATCGACAAGCTTGCACGCTGGAATACATATTTCTATCATAGGTGGAGTACTTGCAAACTGTATCAAAAAGTGTGTCACTATGATAGGACACTAGATGCTTGTGTTGGGTGAGGATTACACCAATAGCATAGTTGAAGGTGTCTATCTTAATTTCAAATGGTTGTTGCAGGTCTAACATTATGAGTACTAGTGTAGAGAAGAGGGGGTGCTTCAACTCAACGAATGCCTTTTGTTGGAATTTGGAGAGGGAAAAACTCTCTTTCACCCTATCCTTAGTAATCTGACTCAAAGGCCAAGTGCTATGGGAGAATCCAAACACGAACCTCCAATAAAAAAATTCAAGGCCCAAAAAGTTGTGAAGCTCTATTAGAGTGGTCAGGGCTGGCCAATCCCGAATGAATTGGATCTTAGTCAGATCCACATGCACACTACGCTCATCTATGATGTAACCCATATATTGGAACCAATTCATGCTAAAGGTGAATTTTTTCAAATTGGCACACATTTTATGTTGCCGAAGTGTTTGAAGAACTTGTAGAATATGTTTCAAGTGTTCCTCCCAACTCTTACTGAAGATGAGGATGTCATGCAGATAAACAACCATAAATGAGTTCGTGAAGGGACACAATATGCCATCCATTAGCCTCATAAATGTAGCAGGTACATTTGTCAACCTGAAGGGCATAACAAACCATTCAAAAAGGCCTTCCTTGGATTTTAAGGCAGTCTTCCATACATCTATGGGCTCATTCAAAACCTGGTGATAGCTAGACTCTAGATCGATCTTGTTAAATTACTTGGCCCCCTTGAGTTGGTCCAAAAATTCATCAATATGTGGGATTGGGTACTTGTTCCTGAAATTGGTTTCTTTTAGTGCCCAATAATCACTGCAATGCCTCCAAGTCCCATCCTTCTTCTGTATAATTACAAATGGGCTTCCACAAGGCGAGGAACTTGGTCGAATGTGCCCTTTTTACAGCAACTCCTAGATTTGTTGTTTGATCTCTTGATTTTCCAGAATGGAACGGTGAAATATTGACTCGTTGGGTAGAGGTTCTCTGAGAGTCAAATCAATTGAATGCTTGACCTAACAATGCAAGGGTACCCCTGCAGGTGTGGAGAAGATGTTCCTATATTCTTCCATGACTATATCCACCTACTTATGCTGCATGGAGGAACCCTTCCTAGGGGCTATGGATGTCACTACAATCATCCCCTTACTTTGAGTGTGAATCAGAAAAAAAAAACAAATTTCATGGTTTGGGAGATGATATTACTCCAGTATCCTATATAACTTATTACACAAAGAAATAATAATATATCGAGGCCTAGAATCATACACAACATGGCACTTCCAAAAGTATGGTTGGCATAATAATACATTAGAAGCTTAAAAAGGATTTATATCACATAATACCTCATCCATGAAGGGCTTGATGTTATAGGGATGGCAGCACTGTTGGTTGACGCGGAGAACTCATCCTTGGTGAAGCCACCTGATGGTGTACAACTGCACGTGTGGTGTGGTTGATAAGCACAACCGCTTCACGAACTCTTTTTAAATGAGGTTCTTTTGGCTCCTACTATCGACAATGAATTGTAGCATCGAGGTTCTTTTTGTGTCAATGATTTTCTTACCCTTGTTGGTTCCCTTGTCAGGTTCCAACTTAGAATTAGAACATGCATATGTCTTTGAGTCTCTTAGCTTGTCCACTAGCACCTGCTTTGCACGACATTCACCTGTGTTGTGAGTGGGTATTTTATGGAATTCACTCTACTTGTTAGTGTCCTTCATTTCCTTCACGTGACCTTTGGCTTACAAATTTAAGGAGTTTCCCTATAGGGTTTCTATAGGGATCTATCCTTTGCTCTGTGTCATGGGGGTGCCTTTGCTATACTTTGGGTTTGTAGATCCAATGTCTCACTTCTTCTGCTTGGAATTCTGCTCAAATTTGGTAGCATATCGATATGTTGCACCAAGCACGGAGATGTCCAGGAACTCCATTTCCTATTGAATGTATTTGTACAAAAAATCACAGTAAATGTGAACCATATGTTTCTCAGAACCTTTGGTACCTACTTTTTTGCACATGGCATGGAAAATATTCATCAACTCATGCACATCTTGATCCCTCTGTTGTCACATCGTAGTCCATTGGTTTTCATAGCTCTCGAAATAGTAGTATCATACCTTGAAGGCGTCTCAGAAATAATTCTAAGTGGGTGCGGTCAAGAACAGTGAGGGCCCCCCCTCTTCCTTCTGCTCAAAGTAGGTTTCCCACTAGTCCTTGATGTGGGGGACGTATTTCAAGAGTGTAAAATTAATTTTTTTCTTATTGGAAAAATCATGAACAAAAAAATATCCTTCCAACATATTTAACGATTTATCTACGACATCTGCATCTATCTAGCCTTCAAATGTGGGAGTTTCAAAGTTTAATTGTACATTAAAGGGAGTGGCGCCTCCATAGTGGTTGTTGGATGAAGATGCGTCACCTGTGGGCATCCGTCGAAGGATCTGGAAAAATTTATCTGTCATCGCGTTCCTCTGTTTCTCAAGGGCCTCCTAGAACAATATTTTGATAGGATCTACTACTCCCTCATCGTTCTTTTCTTCTGCCATGGGATTTCATTAGGGTTTGCAAGGCTAATCTTGCAAAGGTTCAACCAGATTGAGCCCTAACTCCTTATACCATAATCTCATTGGGGACATGCAAAGAAAGATCGAGAAATATCAGACCGTTCTAATACCACTTATACATACTAATGAGGAACACAATAAAATATAGAAATAAACATAAATGCAGAGATGTAGAAAAAATAGAACTCCATTTCATTTGTATCAAATAATTGAAATATGCTCATAGAGAGAATGGAAATAAACTAGCTAGGGCGATGGTAGCTTATCTCTGAGAAGATATGTGGCGACTACATGCCTCTAAAATATGTTACAATGAGGCTCAAAGGCCTATTTATTATTGAGAAATAATGGAAAACTCTAAACATCCAAAAACCTAACCGTAGGTGATGAAGCACCAAAACTATGGGCCACGTTTGGGTAAATATGTATATCAACTTCCCGGGGACGCAACTTTAGCATACGATCTCCGTTTGATGTGAACAATACATCGTTAGAAATATATATCCAAGGATTACAATGTTCGGGTTACCAACATGCTTAACTATTAATTTTGGCTCAGAGTTTCCCAAAAAACATCATTTAAGGCCTCAAAATGGCTCCAGAAGTTCAAGACCCGAAAAACTACTAATAATAGTAAAATGTGCTACAATTAAGGAAACCTAAAAACTAAAAGAAACAATGGTTGGGGTCCAAGTGAAATAGGTGGGTGGCCACCAATATCCACCTAGATCAGTGGAAGTCCCAGACTTAGTTTCATTTTGCTTATGGAAATAAGAGCTATTTTCCTCTTGTATTGATGGGTAAATATGCTTGTTATTATGTGGCTTATATGGTTGATATATGCTTGTCATTTATGTTGTTTATACGTTCATTATGAATGTGTTCTATGACAATGATGGTGTATGTTTCTCATCATTTTTTTACTTTCAAATGAATGAACAATGAATCTATGACCTAATAGATGATAATGTAGCTAATTTGATGAGGCATCAATGCTTCCTAGCGATTCTCAAATAATTATTAGGCCCGTATGCCTATTGTTTAAACCTGTAGATTACATATTTGTGACATTCTTGACGAAATGTCTATCATGGCTAGTAGGGGTCCATTCAATTCCTTTATCAAGTGATTGAATTTACATCATTATTTCATTGTTATCTTTCATTTCTGTAAGTGTCATGGAGTTTTAGGCAGTGACCTGAGCCATGGGTCTGAAAATGCGGCATAGAAATTGAGGTCATAGGCACAAAACTACTTGGAAAAATCCCTAGTCACACAAATTCCCATGTTGTGCGAGAAATTGAAGGCTTCCAGTCGCACTATTTCGCATGTCAACGAAGAGGTTTGGGGATTGATGCACTGAAAGTTTAGTTTGACTCAAGGGATAGCCTTCTAGAAGGTTTGGATCCCTCCTGGGTGTCTTGTAGCAGGTGCATAAGGTATGTCTTGTTGTGTTATATTAATTCCACTTCCTTAATTGACACTTTGGGAGTTGAATCATATCATAGTAACTCTTCGTCACATGTTTACTCTAGTTGGATGGTTACTTGGGTACATTTGGGAGGAGGGTGTTACAAAGTGGTATCAGAGCATGGTTTGCCCCTCGGAATGGATGGGTGGTGTGTTATTCATGCATTCATGTCGGTTTCATATGTGTTCCTTATTCTCATGGTCTATGTGTTTGTTGCATATGCATGGTGTTGGTCATGGTTGCAATGATGTTGCCATGTGAAGGTTTATGGAGTTTTTGTGGAATGTGGCATCATGGATGTATGATTGCTTATGCATTTTTTATACATGTCAAGTGCTTATGTATTATTAGTGTCCATTGATATGGTTGTTGTTGTCATTCATGGGGTCATCGTATGTGATTGATATGGTCATGCATTGATAACCAAGCTATGGTGAGAATGATGTTTATATGTTTTTTTTTATCTATATGTTATATAATTACAAGTTGTTATGATTATGTGTATACATTTATTACGCTGATTGGTTGATCTTGCAAGAGATATCCTCCTCAAATTATGCTAAGGTACATTGGTTTGTTTATGATTTGGTTTAGCTGACATAGTATGCCTTGTAGGAAAGAAACCAAGATGACTACTAAGATGGTAGAATACAATGATTCTCCCTAGGAATCAGATGAAAAACATGGTGTTGAAAACTCTTTTGACTTAGAAAAATCCTTGAGAATTTTAAAGGAATAAATAAGGAGTTGTAAAGTAGATAATGATATAACCATACAAGCAGAAGTTAATGCGGTAATTATTCATATTTTTTCAGAGTTACATCAACAAGGACCACTCTTTATCAGCTATGAAAAAGATGATGGGACTAATGGGGCATATGGAATTATATCTCATGGTGGTCATGGGTCGGATATAGATGACATGATTAGAGATGGAAGTTTCTTGGACACTCCAGATAGGAGAGGTGATAGACATAGGTACTATTCTATTTTTGGTTCTGATAGGCACTATGATCGTCATCTTTATCATCCCTACAGGGGGAGTGACAGGGGATATTTTCCACATGAAATTAAGAAAGAAAAGCCACCTAAATTTGATGGATAGATGAAGAAGTCACAAGATGCAGAAGCATGGTTTCTTAGTATGAATAAGTTCGAGAGGCTATTATGGAATAAGTAATGGGATAAGAAGCGAGTAAGGAATCAAGGTACATGTAATAAAGAGAATTCAGAGGCATATAAGAGGTTCAGTGCATCTAACAGAGGACATGGACTTTGATATGAGGAGTAGAATAAGGATGAAGGCTGGAAGCCTTTGCAGTGTTGGACTTGTGGAGGAGATCATCGCAGTAGAGATTTTCCACAACATTAGGGCGGTGGATTGCAGATCTACAATGCTGAGGAGGCACTGATAGTGGGATATGTTTGATAGAGTATTCCCAAGATTTGTGCAGTGTTAGATAACAGGCAGGCGGATAACCAAGCGTCTATTATCGAGATCGACCGTAATATTTGTGATCAATTTGTTTCTATTTTGATTGAACCTCGATCTAATTATAGTTATGTTAATCCTGACTTGGTGGATAAGTGTGATTTGAATAAAGAAGTGCATGCAGAGTCTTGGTGAGAGCATTTGGCTATAGGTACCAAGAAGAGAGTTCATCATTGGGTAAGAGCTTGTGCATTTGAATTGAATGGTATGCCTACATCATCACATTAGAATGTATTTCCATTGAGATCATATGGTATGATTTTGGGTATGGAATGGCTATATCTTCACAGAACCAAGGTGGATTTTTATGACAAGTCTATTGAGTGCTTGGATGACAATGGGGAACAAAAATTCTTGCAGGGTAAGAAAAAATCAACATCCGTGAGAATGGTTATAGCTATGCAGGCCAAGTGTAGTCGCGGGAAAGGGTGTGTGTTATTTACAGTGCATATTTATAGTGAAGAAGGTAAGGAAGTAGAGGATGCATATGTGGTAATAAGATACCTAGTTCTACAATAGTTTCAGGATGTATTTCCCGCATATATTTCAGATTTTCCACCTCACAGGGAAGTAAACTTTTCTATTGAGTTAGGATGAGGGACACTAGCGCTAATATCTAAGGCACCTTACAGGATGAGCACTCCAAAATCGGTAGAGTTGAAGTTGCAATTGAAGGAAATGTTAGACAAGGGATACATTATGCCAAGTGTATCACCATGGGGTGCACCGGTATTATTTGTGGAAAAAGGATGGTACCCTCAGGTTAAGCATTGATTACAGGAATTTGAACAAGGTGACCATCAAGAATAGGTGTCCATTGCTGAGGATTGATGATTTGTTCGATCAGTCGAAGGGAGAATAAATGTTCTTGAATATTGATCTAAGATCAAGATATCATAAGGTACACATTAAAGAAGATGAAATTCACAAGATATATTTCCAAACCAGGTATGGACATTATGAGTTTGTTGTAGTTACTTTCAGTTTGACTAATCCTCCAACTACTTTTATGTGCTTGATGAATAGTGTGTTGAGCCCTTATTTGGACAAGTTTGTTATTGTGTTCATTGATGATATATTGGTATATTCTAAAAATCAAGAAGATCATGCCGAACATTTACTAGCAGTGTTGATATTGCTAAGAGAGCACCAACTATATGCTAATCTGAGAAAATGCAATTTCCTTAAGACAAAGGTACATTAATTCAAACATGTTGTCTCCAAGGAAGGAATAACTCTAGATCCTGAAAAGAGAAGGGTTATCATGGAGTGGGAAGCTCCTAGGAATGTAGATGAGGTAAGATCATTTATGGGGTTAGAAAGTTATTATGGGATATTTATCAGGAAATTCTCACAGAATTCTTATCCTATCGCATCATTGCAAAGGAAAGGTAACAATTTTGAATGGAAAGAGGAATGTTCAACTAGTTTTAAAAATTTAAAGCAGTTGTTGACACATGCTTCAGTGTTAAAGATTGCAGATCTGGACAAAGAATTTTTTGTATGTACATATTCTTGCAAAGAAGGCTTGGTGGAGTCCTTATGTAGGAATGATAGGTGGTATTCTATGGTTCATGGAAACTAAATGAGCATGAGAAGAACAATCCAACACATGATATTGAGTTAGCAATGATCATTCATGAATTGAAGATGTGGAAGCACTATCTTCTAGGAAAATTATTTATTTTGATGAGTGATCACAATGGATTGTGGTATCTATTTGACAAACCAAATTTTAATTCCATACAAGCTAGATGGTTGGCCACGATTAGTGAGTTCGACTTTCAGATCAGGTATATTAAAGGTAAAGAGAGCATGGTTGCAGATGCTCTTAGCAGGAGAATATAAAATAATATAGCAGCTATGAGTTCCTATGGGATAGATCTACATAATAGGATCTTGCAGGAAAGTTGACAAGATGTCTGGTATATGGAGCTTAAGAAAATATTGCAATAGAGTACAGGTACAGGTAGTGATATAGGTAGAGGTACAAGTACATGTGAAGGAACACAGGATTTGGAATAATGTCTCACAACAAATGGCTTGATCTGTTTTAGATACATGATATATGTGCCAGAAAACAGTGAAATAAAGAAGTTGATCTTGAGGGAGCTTCATGTGAAACCATATTCAAGTCACCCGGGCTATTAGGAGACATTGAAAACAATAAAGAAGTTTTACTATTGGATGAATTTGAAGAGATACGTAGTAGAGTTTGTGGCTAGGCACTTATATTTTCAACAGGTATAGGAATAGTGTAAGCATCCAAGTGGAATAATACATCTGATTATGATTATAGAGTGGAAATGGGATGTCATTTCCATGGAATTTATCATAGGTTTACTGAGGAAATCTAGAAAGCATCATTCCATCATGGTTGTGGTGGACAGGTTTAAGAAGGTATAACACTTTATTCAAGTGAAGTATACATACTCAGTGAATGATGTAGCACATGTATTCATTAGGGATGTGGTCATATTGCATGGTGTTCCATGGAATTTTGTATCAAACAAGGATGCAAAGTTCACTTCCAAGTTTTGGAAGGAGTTGTTTGCAGGTTTGAGCACAAAATTTTCCTTCAGTACAACTTATCATCTATAGACAAAAGGATAGACAGAGAGGGTCAACAGGAGATTACAAGACATGTTGAGGATGTATGTGATGCATCAGCAGTGAAAGTGGGAAGAGTATATGGTGAGCCCGGGTATTGCACCAAGAGTGCTGCAACTCCCAGTCGCTACCCTACTTTACTTTATCAACCCAGGGTTCGTACAACTTGGAGGTTATAGTGCTATATACATAGCAGATGCATTCTTATCATGTCATCCTCTTCTACTTTACGAAAGGGAGTTATTTCTTAAACTATGATAAGAACTGGAAAGTAAATTGCTGGAAGGAAATGATCGAAAGAAAACTAATGTAATTTGTAGAAAGGAAATTATGGAAATGAAACTAATTTAATTTTCAGAACAGAAATGACAGAAATGAAACTAAATTAATGTGAATAAAGGAATCGTAGAAAGGAAACTAATTCTAAACCACACTTAACTTGGCCAATCAGCTAAACACAACCTACTTATCTTATGCTCTATCTACTATGCTTCTATCCATGCAACTATCCATGATCTAACTAAACTTGAGAAAGTGTTGCTTGTAGTTCAGAGAAAAGGGGGTTAAGGGTGCTAAAGGAAGGCTTAGAAGTGTGAAAGAGGGTTTAGACTTTATTAAAACTTATAATATCGCGAAAATCCTTTGGAATGGGAGGATTTTAAAAGTGCGATGGAAGACTTGCGATGGGAGGATGGAAGTGCGAGATGTAATATCGCAATCGCAATATCGCAAAGCTAGAGGGGTAGAGGAAGCATTGTTTGAGAGTGGGAACTAATTGTGAAATGTGATGGGGTAAATACTATGAAATGCGAAATGTGATGCGATAAAGACTACGAAATGCGAAACGCGACAGGATAAATAGTGCGAAATGCGACGGGATGACATGGCGGTAGGGTCGGTGGCAGAGTATGACAGCGATATCGCAATCGACGTTGGGAGCAGAACGTGTTACGAAAACCAAATGAAAAATGTGATTTGTGATTTGAGATGTGGCGGAGTACGAAGAATTATTGCAATCGGCATTTGGAGTGGTAAGTGTTAATGGGAGCCAAATGAAAAATGTGATTTGTGATTGTGGTGTGGCGGAGTACAGAGAATTATCGCAGTCGGTGTTTGGAGTTGTAAGTGATAACAGGAACCAAATAAAAAATGACATTTTCGATTTGCATTGTGGCAGAGTACGGAGAATTATCGCAATCGGCATTTGGAGTGGTAAGTGTTAATGAGAACCAAATGAAAAATGAGATTTGCGATTTGCAATGTGGCAGAGTACAAAGAATTATTGCAATCGGCATTTGGAGTGGTAAGTGTTAAAGGGAACCAAATAAAAAATGTGATTTTCGATTTGAGAAAGGAATTGCGGTAAGTCTTTTAAAGGGAAAAGGTCAGTTTCCAAAGGTTTTCGAATATTTTTGTGATAATTGGCAAAGGTAAGGCGGAAGGGTTATATGAACTAGCACAATCGGAGCTCGAAAGTGGGAAGTATTAATGAAGACCAGGAGGATTTGTGATTTGCGATAGAGCAAACTAAAGTAGTGGGAGTTTCGATGAGGAAAGGGTGAAGGTCAAACTCTTAGCATTTTTAAGTGTCTTGTGAATAAAAGGGGAGGCAACTGCAATAAAAGAAATAGGAGGGAAATGGAGGCACAACAACAACGATGGAGGTGTAAAAACAGAAATGGAGAATGAAGCGGGGAGGTGCAAATGGACTTCCCTAGTACTTTGATTCTTATTCCTACAAACAACTCTGCTGATCCATGCACGAAGAAGAGACAAATGTGTGACAATACAGTCCAAAACGAAGGCTGAAAATGGTAATGCAACTCTACCCTATTCTCAGAAATAGTGAACATAAATCAATTTTTGGGTATGTGGGAAGGTTCACCCTCCTTGAGCTATATTGGCAGAGATGAGAAGGGAGTTCTTGATCCACAAATTTTAGAGTTTTCTCCTCTATTATATTACTCATAAGCAAATTAAAACCACAACAACACACTAAAAGAAAAACTAAACAACAATGAAACTATCAGAAGCATATCTACTCACAACAAGCAAAGAATAAGTACAATCAAAGAGGCTAAGGCACATGGATTGGGCCCTAACCCACACACCTAGCTCTTTGAAACTTAAATCAGTAAAATGAAATCGGTTTGCTCATTTCATGAAAGAATAGTCTCATACAATTCTCAAAGTTTAATCATTGATTACGATAATAAAAATCTCAATAGATTGCAACAAAGTTCCCAATAGAATCCAATTTTTTTCCTAGCTCTAGCTCTTCTCTATTTATTCTACAGGGTAGCTACCAATAGCTCCATTGAAAATAGTGATTGAGTCCACTTGATTCCAAGTAAAAATAGATTGAGTGCACTTTGGTCTTTGAGTTTCTTGGTTTCCTCTGGAATTCGAATTGTTGGAGAAAAGGCTCGGGGATCCTTTGGCTACCTTCGAGAGTTAAGGATGGTTTAAAATCCTCCTATAATTTCTCCTTGTTGTCTCCTTCTATTCTTTATGATAAAATCTTAAAAAATAATGCCAATTACTCATGATTTTTTGCACTCAACCTCATATTCGGCACTCAGAGTATGTTAGCCTTAATCACCACCTATACTAGCATCACAAAACCAAATAACAATAAAAATGCAAGAATAAGAGATTTAAGAAGGAAAAAAGGTGACCATTAACCCCTCCAAATATGTCTAATGATGGAGCTCATCATCACCCCCCTACTGAATGGTTGCTCATCCTTTGAGAAACTAATCCTCCTCATGCAGCTTTGACAGCCCCCATAACTTCTTGAGGAGAGTGGGAGCCCCCTCAGGAGGGTAAAACCCATTACTCTTTTATGCATTCTCCCATTCTCTATCTTGTGCATCTGTGTCCCTTTCATCATTCAGCCCCAGCAGCAAAGGTGGACTGAGCTTGAGACCAAGCCATTAGATCTTCTTGGCCTGCATGGCCCTCTTGTATAATGGTGCTCTTTCCAAGGTACCCCTTAGTCTTTGTGGAGTATGGTACTCCTTGTTCTTGAGGCTGTGAGGGAGGTTGTTCCATATCCTCTGGCTGGCCATAATGCACTCATATTCTATCTTCCTAGAAACATCATCAAAGTGGACTATTACTTGTGTTTGAGTCTGGAGGTAGCTTTCAAATAGTGCATGGTATTTTTCAATATCTCAACAATTAAGGATTACTCCTCTTGGGCTGAACAAATCTGGTTTGATATGTAAGGGTTCTCTATTTCTTCTTCTCATTACCCTCCATATCTCTTTTCTCTACTGTCCTTATTCATCATCCAAGATACTAGAGCCATCAACTGCATATCCCCCATTATAGAATTGGGGTCCCAATTATCTAGATTTTTCAACACAAGCTGGTTATGCACATAAAACTCTACCATCGTTGCCTAATCAACCATGTTAGCTTGCTTGTAGAAATCCATAAATTTCCTACAATCTTGGAAAGGTAGGGATCCATGGGAGGCTAGAGTTTTTATTTAAAATAGGAGTCGTTTCTCCTTGAGGTACACAACATATGAGTTAGTAGAGAATATGTGCTAAAGGGATTCTATGCACAAGTCTGCTATGGTGGCTACTTGTTTCCCTTTTTGCTACAATTTCTCCTTTAGTGCTACATTTTTTTCCAATGCCATATGTAGCTTCTCCTTCAGAACTGTCTCTCTGATTCGTTCCTCCTCCCTTGGTGATTATTTAATGATGATGGGGCTCATGGGAGGAGTTTCTGGCTCTTTCTAACTTACCCTATGTCTCTTTTAGTTCTGAAATACATAAAGGTTTTCCTTTTTCTCTTTGTGCTCAAAGAAGCTAAGGTGGAAACTTCCTCTTGGCTTTGAGGGGATGTTGGGCAGTGATGTGAGTCTTCTTCTTGCTCACTTTTTGCTACCTTTATGACTTCTATCTCCATTTCCATTTCTCCCGTTTATCCTTGGCCATCTGTCTCTTCCTCTTCTTTTTATTGTTTCTTTTCTGGTTCTTCTTCTGGCTCTTATTCTCCTTCTTCTCTAAGGCTAGGAGTATAATTATGCTTTGTTTGGGTTGCTATAAAAGCTTCCCTTGGTCCCTTGCTACTATGTTTGATATGCGGTATACTTTAGAAGCTAGTTCGACTGCTGGTGATGTTGTTCTATTGCTGTTGTTGCACGCTGTTCAAATACAAAACCCAAACTTGATACTGTTGTGCTACAGTCTCCCTTCGGTCTCTTTCCCTCAAAAAATCTCAATTCACTCGTTTGGATGAAACATGATCTCTTTTTATTATATTGCACAACCAATTTTGGAGCGCTTATGTAACTCGGCCTCAACTCCAGTTTTCGTTAGAGATCGTTGTTTCCTTCTCTCTATTAATTCATGATGGACTCTGTGGTCAGTGTGAAAAAAGGTCTAATATCCAGTTACATAATTCTTGAAGTTGTTCAAAGCATGGACAATGGATAACATCTCCTTCTCAGTAAAAGTATAATTCAGCTCGGCCTTGAACAAGTTCTTGCTGATGAAATAAATGGAATAAGAGATTTTGTCCTCTAATTATCCAAATGTTGCCCCTATAGCTTTATCGGATGCATCAGTGCGGATGTGGAAAGGCAGAGTCCAATTTGGACCTCAGAGGATGTGGGTAGTAAGCAAATTTTCCATAATGAGCTCGAAAGCCTCTTGACAAGGACCAGACCAAATAAACTCAGAATCTTTGGCCAATAACCCAGATAATGACAAAGCCATCTTGCTGAAATCTTTGATGAACCTTCTATAGTAACCAGCTATGCCTAAGAAACTCCTGACATATTTCTTCTTTTGAGGAGCAGGTACCCTTTTGATGATAGTGATTTTTTTAGGGTCTACCTGTATTCCTTCTTGGGATATGGAGTGTCCTAATACAACCCCTCCTTCCTTCAGGAATTCACACTTTTCTTGGCTCAAGGATAGATACATATCAATGCACCTTCTTAGTACTTTACCCAAATTGGAGAGAGCTTCCTGGAAATCATCCCCATATGCTGTGAAATCATCCATGTAGATTTTGACAGAGTCATGGACTAACTTAGAAAATATGCTCAAGAAAGCTCTTTGGAAGGTAGCTTGGGCATTGCACAACCCAAAGGGTAGGAATTTATAAGCGAAGGTACCCTAAGGGCAGGTCAAAATAGTCTTATCCTAGTCTTCGGGACTTATTTGAATATGATTGTACCCACTGAACCCATCTAATAAGGAAAATAACTTCTTCCCTGCAAGGCCATCCAAGACTTGGTATATAAAGGGAAAAGGGAAATGTTATTTATTTGTGGGTTTTTTAAGATCTCGATAGTCCACACAAATTCACCACTTCACATTCTTCTTTGGGACTAGGACAACAGGGGATACCCACTCCCTGTTGGATATAGGATATATGAACCCTTCATCCAATAGTTTCTGCAACTCTTCTTTGACTATGTCCTTCAGATCCGGGTTCATCCTTCTTTGGGGTTGTCTCACAGGCTTGCATCCTTCTTTGATGTAAATGTAATGTCTACATATTGAAGTATGCACCCCTTTCATGTCCTTGTAATCCCAAGAAAATGCGTCAATATTTTCTTTCAAAATATGGAATAGCTACTTCTCTTCTTCATTTGAGAGGTTTGGGTTGATTTTCAGAGATATGGATGGGCCAAAATCAATAGCCTTGGTGGTTTTAGAGTTTGAATCAACTGAGTTCACTTCCATCCAAGGTTGGCTTTTAGACTCTTTGACTAAGGTTTCAAGAGAAATGTTAGTGGAGGACTGGTTTTGAATGGCATGGCCGATGAGTTCATATTCATCAAGCTTCCCTCCTCTACTAATAGCATATATGGTACACATAGGGGCAGTGTTATATCACTAATCTTCTTCATCCTCCAACCATATAGGGAGATCATGATCAATGGAAGGTTGGGTTGGAGGATATAGCATTAGCTATTTAGACAAAGGCCTATTTTTTATAGTCATGTTTCCGGCCCGAAAACTAATATAAGCATCTATAGTGGCTAACCAAGGTCTCCCTAAGATGAGAGGATAACCATTAAACTTGGTTTTTGGTTGCATGACCAAGAAATTTGTAGGATACTCCCAAGAGTCATTGGTAACCATAACACCCTCAATAATTCCTTCCGGAGTTACTGTGGACCGATTTTCAAGTAGCAGAACTGTTGTGGTTTTCCTCAAAGTTCCTTGGAGATTAAGTTTCAACATAGTTTCCTTGGTCATGACATTGATGGCAGCCCCCAGATCAATCAGAGTTTTGGGAACTATGACACCATCTATATGCACATTAACATCTGGACTACCAGGGTCTAGGTACTTTGGAAATATCACCCTTCCTAGCATTAGCTCAGACAAATTTCCTACCACATTGATGGTGGGGGTATCTCTCTTCCTTCTCCCAGGTTTCTTGAAGAACTTTTCTTTGATGAGCCTATTGTAGATAGGGACATCCTTAATGGCCTAGAGAGGTGGTACCTTTACACACAAATTTTCCAATTCTCCCAGGAGTTTAGTCTCCTCTAGGGTGTGCTGACTAGGGTGGATCAAGAGCTTAGGAAAAGGAGGTTGTTGGATCTGAGTGTTACCTTCTCCCTTTTCCTCCTCAACCTCTACAGGTGGAGATGGAGGATGGTTGTCTGGGAGTACTCTTCTCGGCCTGAGATTAACCTTGCGTATCTCCACAACATAAGCTGGATAGGATATTTCTCCACTGGGATCCTGTTGTTCTTGTCTATTTTTCGAGTTTGGATTGGGTTGTGTAGGTATTTGAGTTAGCCTAGGTGGAGCAGCATGAGTAAGTTGAATTTGAGGTTGGGGTGGAGGCATTAGAGCATGTGGTTGATTGTGTTGAGGCCTCCATCCTTGGGATGGATTGTTCCATTGAGGTTGTTGTGGAACATACTACTGAAATTGTTGATTCCCTGGCTGAGGATGATATGGAGGGTTGTAAGGCCAAGTAGGAGGTGTAGACTAGGATGGAGGAGTGGGGGTGTACGAAGGTTGCATGGGTGCACTCTGATTGTGGTGATAGTAAGATTAAGGTGCACCTTTCATACCTTATTGATATGGCCGAGGGCCTTGAGGCCTTCTCTGGTTGATGAAACAGAGTTGCTCTAGCATTGCTTCCCCGCCTTGATATACAACCTTAAGTCCAAGTAAGGAGGGAAACTTTTCTGTGGCATGATTCTCCTCACAGACTAAGAAAACCTCTATGACATTCAGTGGACATTCATTTCTTGGGTGCTTCCAGGTACATCTAGGAAAAAATATGGCCAAGGCTCTCTCTGCTTCCTCTTGCTTCCTTTTGACCTGCATTTTGTCCATTTTCAAAGCAAGGGTGTGAAACATGTCACTCTTGAAGTCCTCTAGCATGTTTCCAATATCATGTTTTATGGAGGTGGAAGAGGAAGGGGTATTGGATGTGTTTTGGCTAGCTTTTCCCGTCTTCCTAAATTCCCTAGAATGGTTTCGAAAGACAATTTCGATTGTTTCATAAGGTAGTTGGTAGATATCTCCTCCTAATAGCATATTCAAGGTTTCTATCATATATTCTATGATTCCTCGAAGCAGTACAAGTTTAAGTGATACAAGATTAATAGTACAATTGGCTCTCTTATATTTTAATTGAAACCTCCCTTCATAGTCCTCTAGGGATTCATCAGGCCCTAGAGTCATCCTAAATATCTCATCCTTAGTTTTCTTGGACCTACAGTAGTCTCTGTACTTTTTGTTGAAGGTCTCTGGCGTCTGTGCCCAGGTGGTGATGTTGTCCCCAGGTAGACCCATGAACCAGAATAAGGCTACATCCTTAAGGGTGAATTGGAATAGCTTCAACTTTTGATCATCAGAATTTTAGTCATAAGTCCTACAAACAACAAAAAATTAAAATATGAATGTGTCAGGATCCTCAGAGGTAAGTCCATGGAAGTGTGAAAGAGTTGAGGGGCTAATTTTTGTAGGTTTTAACCCTGAACAAAAATTATCTACACACGAATCTTATAACAGAAAATAAACAATAGTGAGAGCATAAAACATAAAATAGATAAACACAGATATTTTTCCCCTGGATCCCAAATTGCGATGACCAGCTTAATTTTTCATTATATTCCTTTTAGTGTTACAACACATATATATACATGCCGAAGCATACATAAACCCCAATCCATTAACCCTGGATTAGAACATAACCGTAGTTCCCTTGACCGGATCTACAAAATACCAGGGGCCAAAAACCATTGTACCCAAAAACCATGTACAAACTAATGCACAAAACATGGGTGGGTCCGCCTATGAGTGGGTCCACACACCAAAAACAATTTCGTCGAGGCGCTACCCCGGACCCCAGCACGAGGGGGCTGCCACCCCCTCTATAACCCCCCTACTGCGCCCGGCGCAATGTACAGCGCGTGGGGCTAGTCGTGGAAAGAATCTAACACATACCCAAAATTATCCCACTTGTTGTTTTCTTTCCATAGGAGGTCACATGAGAGCTTAGTCATTGGGCAAATTCTTCAACACCCATTGTTTCTCTACACCAAGAGAATTTCTGAGTGCTCACAGACTTCGTCAATGCATCTGCAACATTCTTCAAAGTGTCTACCTTTACCAGCAACACCATTTTAACCTCAACCATATCTCTAAAAAAGTGATATTGAACATCAATGTGCTTTGTCTTTGAATGATAAGGAAGGTTCTTAGCCAAGAAAATTGCACTTTGGATATCACAGTCTATCCTTATAGCTTGTTGTACCAACCCCATACTTGAACACAATCTCTGCAACCAAACTTTTTTCTTGCTTGCATGAGTGGCTGCTATGTATTCTGCCTCTATAGTTGAAAGCATCACTACAGACTGTCTTTTACTCATCTAAATGACTGCACCTCCAAATAGGCTAAACACATACCCACTTGTAGATCTTCTTTGGTCCAGATCTCCAGCCTAGTCTGCATCAACAAAACCATGAATTTCCAACATTCTTTCCAATCCTCATCTTCCCTGGTAGCATAAGCCATAATCACTAGTGCCACGTAAATATCTAAAAACCCGCTTCACTGTTGTCCAATTATCCTTCCCTGGGTTTGACATAAACCTGCTTAATACTCCCACTACATGTGCAATGTCTGGTTTAGTACAGACCATTGCATACATCAAGCTACCCACTGCACTTGCATATGGAACACGGGACATATCCTCCTCTTCTTCTTGTGTCTTGGGACACTGTTCAGAAGACAGCTTTACACCTACAGGAATATTAACATTCACCAGTTTACTATCCTGCATATTGAACCTCTGCAATATAGTCTCGACATACTTCCTCTGGTTTAACCAGAGCTTCCTCTTTGCCCGATATCTCTTAATTTACATGCCCAAAATATAGTTTGCAACACCAAGATCCTTCATGTCGAATTTGGAGAACAGTTGGGTCTTCAAATATTGGATAATTTCTTTGTCCTTTGCAATCAACCCACATACAAGACCAAATAAATAACATGGTCACCAATTAATTTAAAATAAACATAGTGATCCTCCTTGCTTCTGGTGAAGCCAAGTCCCCATATATAGGTATCAAATTTCTGATACCACATCCTTGGTGAATGTTTTAACCCATAAAGAGACTTCTTGAACCTGCATATCAGTTCTTTCTTACCCTTCACCATAAAGCCTTCAGGTTGCTTCATGTAGATCTCCTCTTCTAGATCCCCGTGAAGAAATGCTGTCTTCAAATCCATCTGTTCTATCTCAAAATCAAATGCAGCAACAACAGATAAAAGTAATCTAATAGAAGTAAATTTGGCAACAGGAGAAAAAATATCACCAAAATCAATTCCCGACACCTGGGAATAACCTTTTGCTACCAATCGAGCTTTTTATTTCTCCACCTTGCCTTCTACATTCATCTTCTTCTTAAACACCCATTTTCTCCCGATGGGCTTCCTTCCAGTTGGCAACTCCACCAGATCCCATGCCTCATTTTTGTGCAAGGATGCCATTTCATCAACCATGGCCTCCTTCCAGAGTTTTCCATCCTCTAAATATACTACCTCCCTGACAGTTCTGGGATCATCATCAGTTATATTTAAGGAAAAACCTGAACAAAAAGCAGATGGACTATACCTTTCTGGTTTCCTTCTTTCCCGAATTGATCTTCTCAAAGCTGGGGTTTGTGGCTCTTCCTCTTCTGAATCTTCTTCTGTTGTAGAGTCTGATTCATCCTCCTTTAGCTCAAACTCTATATTCTCAGGTTCCTTTGGTAGGAATTCATGTGTAACAACATGTTTCACCTCTCTAAACAACACATCTTGGCTTTACACAACCTTCCTTGTTTCCGGGTTCCAAAGATTGTAACCTTTTAAACCATAATTATACCCAATAAAGATGCACCTTTTAGATTTGTTGTCCAACTTGGTCATTTTCTCCTTTGGAACATGTACATATGCATCACATCCAAATACCCTTAGATGTGAAAGAGAGGGTTTCTTACTAGTCCATACCTCATGTGGAGTCTTATCCTCCAATGCTGATGAAGGGGATCTATTAACTAAGTAACATGCAGTCTCCACTGCCTCTGCCCAGAATTCTTGTCCTAACCTGGTACCATTGAGCATGCTTCTTTCCTTTTCCATCAGTGTTCTGTTCATTCTTTCTACAACTCCATTTTTCTAAGGTGTGTATGGAGTAGTCTTATGCCGTGCTATACCACACTTCTTACAGAACTCTTCAAATTCCTTCTTGCAGAACTCCCCACCATTATCTATCCTCAGTGTCTTTATCTTCTTCTCTGTCTGGTTTTCCACCAGAGCCTTAAACTCTTTAAATTTGTCAAAGACTTCAGATTTTTTCCACAAGAAATATATCCATGTATTCCTTGAGAAGTCATCTATGAATGAAACATAGTACACATAATTTCCCAGTGATGGAACTAACACAGGTCCAAACACATCACTGTGCACAAGTTCTAATATCTTGTTCGCCCTCTTAGCACCACAAGGAAAACTCACCCGATTCTGCTTCCCATATACACAATGTTCACAGAAATCGAAATCCAGAGAGAAATTAGACATACCTTCTACCATACCATTTCTATGCAGTATCCAAAGGCCCTTCTCTCTAATATGTCCAAGCCTTTGATGCCATAGCATGGTCTTTTCTCCAGATACAGCTAGGATTTCCGCTCCACTTTCAGGAACCATAGAACTGTTACACCCATCAATAACAGTGCTACCTTGTAGCTTGTACAGAGTTCCAATCCGAACTCCCCGCATTAATACCCAGTGCTCCCGAACCATCTTGTAGGTATCTTTCTCGAACACTGTTTTTACACCTGCATCATCCATCTTGCTTACAGAAATCAGATTTCTGGCCAATGCGAGAATATGCAGAACACCAGGAAGTGTTCTAATCCTTCCACCTTGCAGGTTCAGCTTGACCTTTCCACGTCCGACGATTCTGGCCTTCCTATCATCCCCTAGGAAGACATCACCACCATCATATTTCTCACCACTCGTAGAACCTTCCCTTATAGAAGTGAAGTGAAAAAAGGATGCACATGAGTCGATCAACCATGACTCATGATCTACATGTGTATTTGAAGAAGAAGCAAAATACACATCCCCACCTTCATCCAAGGTGGTTTTTGCCTCTGTAGAAGGAGCATCATCGGATCCCTTTCCTTTCTCAGGAACTTTAGATCTGCAGTCTTTTTTGTAGTGCCCTTCCTTTCCGCATTTCCAACACACTTTTACAAACTTTCCAGGAGATTTAGATCTCCCTCTAGATTTAGATCTCCCATTCGAAACCTTATTCTTTTTTTTGTTCTGGGACCTTCCTTGTATAGATCAGGCATCTCCATTCTGACCCTCCATATTTCTCCATCTCATTTCCTCTGATAGCAAGGCTGAGAAAATGTCATCAAACTTCAAGGTAGTTGTATTGCTGCCTATTGCAATGACCAGGCGTACCCACGAGTCAGTGAGAACACAACAAGCCCGTGCACTTATCTTCATCTGAGATTTTAATATCAACAGATGACAGCTGACTTACCACAGTATTGAAGGCGTTCAAATGCTCTGTCACTGAGTCTCCATCCTTCATCCTCAAGTTATACATCTTTTTTCGCAGGAACAACTTATTCACCAGAGACTTAGATTGGTACAAATTCCCAAGTTTTTCCCACAAATTCTTCACCGTATCTTCCCCAGATACATTCAACAATACTAAATTTGAGACACACAACCGTATTGTGCTCTTAGCCTTCCGATCCAGTTTCTTCCAGTCTTCATCTAACATTTTTGTTGGTTTAGTACCTGGATCTACCACGATCCACTGATCTTTACCCACCAGCAGATCCTCCATCTTGAGCTTCCACAACTCAAAACTCTGACCATTAAATTTCTCGATCTCTATCTTCCCACCGCTCACCATCTTCTTTCACCGCAAGAATCGATCCCGCAAATCTCCCAAACGTAGTCTACCTCGAGGCCGAGCAAAAACCCTCAGCAACAAAGGCATCCCCTTGAAGCCGAAACAAATCCGATACAAAATGTAGGTTTTAACCCTGAGAAGAAATTATCTACACGCAAATCTTATAATAGAAAATAAACAATAGCGAGAGCATAAAACATAAAATAGATAAACATAGAGATTTTTCCCTTGGATCCAAAATCAGGATGACCAACTTGATTTTTCATTATATTACTTTTAGTGTTACAACACATATATATACATGTCGAAGCATACATAAACCCCACTCCATTAACCCTGGATTAGAACGTAATTGTAGTTCCCTTGACTGGATCTAAAAAATACCAGGGGCTGAAAACCATCGTACCCCAAAACCATGTGCAAAATCATGCACAAAACATGGGTGGGTTCGCACACCAAAAAAAATTTCGTCGGCGCGCTGACCCGGACCCCAACAGGGGGGCCTACCGCCCCCTCTATGACCCCCCTGCTGCGCCTGCGCAACGTACAATGGGTGGGGCTAGTCATGGAAAGAATATAACACATACCCAACAATGTTTTTCATATTAGTTTCCCCATCTGCCTCTCTTATGGGAAAGGCTCTATGGATACCAGCCATGGTTAAGATAGGTAAAGAAGGTCCCTCAGTTGGACCAAGGTATTCTTCTTCTTCCCCAATAGGTTCCTTAGAGTATTCATAAGGATCTCCTATAGGAATTTCAATATCACTGCCACCGAAGAAGAGTGAAGGGTGGCTAGGAGTTGAAGTGGGGGTTTTAGGTAAGATTTGTCTTTGAGTATTCCTACTCCTACGAGGCATGAAAATTAGATCTTTTCTTTTTCAATATTTTTGAAATAACCTGAAAATAAAGGAAAGTAGAAAATAATTCTAAAACAAAATCAAAGCATCTACTAGACACCTCCCCAACAATGGTGCCAAAAAGTGGTGAGCCCTGGTATTGCACCAAGGGTGCTGCAACTCCCAGGGGCTACCCTACTTTACTTTATCAACCCAAGGTTCATACAAACTTGGAGGTGATAGTGTTATATACATAGCAGATGCATTCTTCTCATGTCATCCTCTTCTGATTTATCAAAGGGTTCTATTTCTTAAACTATGATAAGAACTGGAAGGTAAATTGCTAGAAGGAAATGACAGAAAGAAAACTAACTTAATCTGCAGAAAGCCTAAATCATGGAAATGAAACTAATTTAATTTTCTCAATGGAAATGAAGGAAATGAAACTAATTTAATGTGCATAAAGGAATGGCAGAAAGGAAACTAATTCTAAACCACACTTAACTTGTCCAATCGGATAAACACACCCTACTTATCTTATGATGTGTCTACCATGCTTCTATCCATGCAACTATCCATGATCTAACTAAACTTGAGAAAGTGTTGCTTGCAGTTCAGAGAAAAGGGGGTTAAGGGTGCTAAAGGAAGGCTAAACACATGAAACAAGGCTTAGAAGTGTGAAAGAGGGTTTAGACTTTATTAAAAATTATAAAATCGCAAAAATACTTTGGAGTGGGAGGCTTTTAAAAGTGTGATGGCGGACTTGCAATGGGAGGACGGAAGTGCGATATGCGATATGTGATATCACAATCACAATATTGCAAAGCCGGAGGGGTAGTTAAAGTGTTGTTCGGGAGTGGGAATGAATTGAAAATTTCGATGGAATAAAGACTGCGAAATGACAAATGCGATGGGATAAAGACTCAGAAATGCCAATAGCGATGGGATAAAGACTCAGAAATGGGAAATGTGATGGGATGGTGTGGCGGTAGGGCCATTGGAAAAGTATGCCAGTGATATTAGAATCGGCTTTGGGAGCATAACGTGTTATGAGAACCAAATAAAAAAATGTGATTTGCGATTTGCGATGTGGTGGATTATGGTGAATTATCGCAATCAACATTTGGAGTGGTAAGTGTTAATGGGAACCAAATGAAAAATGTGATTTGAGATTGCGGTGTGGCGGAGTATGGAGAATTATCGCAATCAGCGTTTGGAGTGGTAAGTGTTAACGGGAACCAAATAAAAATTGTGATTTTTGATGTGGCAGAGTACAAAGAATTATTGCAATCGACGTTTGGAGTGGTAAGTGTTAACGTGAACCAAACGAAAAATGTGATTTTCAATTTGCAATGTAGCGGAGTACAGAGAATTATCACAATCGGTGTTTGGAGTGGTAATTTTTAATGGGAACCAAATAAAAAATGGGATTTGCGATTTGCGAAAGGAATTGCGGTAAGTATTTTAAATGGAAAAGATCGGTTTCCAAAGGTTTTCGAATATTTTTGTGATAATTGGCAAAGGTAAGGTGGAAGGGTTATATGAACTATCGTAATCAGAGCTCGGAAGTGGGAAGTATTAATGAAGACCAGGAGGATTTGCGATTTATGATAGAGCGAAGTACGGTAGCGAGAGTTTTGATGAGGAAAGGGTGAAGGTAAAACTCTTAGCATTTTTAAGTGTCTTGAAAATAAAAGGGGTGGCAACTACAATAAAATAAATAGGAGGGAGATGGAGGCACAACAACATCGATGGAGGCGTAAAAACAGAGATGGAGAATGTTGCAGGGAGGTGAAAATGGAATTCCCTAGTACTTTGATTCTTATTCCTGCAAACAAATCTGTTGATCCATGCATGAAGAATAGACAAATGCGTGAAAATACCGTACAAAAGGAAGGATGAAAATGGTAATGCAACTCTACCCTATTTTCAGAAATAGTGAACAAAAATCAATTTTTGGGTCTGTGGGAAAGTTCACCCTCCTCGAGCTCTATTGAAAGAGATGAGAAGGGAGGTCTTGATCCACAACTTTTAGAGTTTTCTCCTCTATTCTATTACTCATAAGAAAATGAAACCTACAGTAGCACACTGAAAGCAAAACTAAACAAAAATGAAACTATCGGAAGCAGATCTACTGATAGCAGGCAAAGAACAAGTACAATCAGAGAGGCTACGGCACATCGATTGGGCCCTAACCCACACACCTAGCTCTCTTAAACTTAAATCAATAAAATGAAATCAGTCTGATCATTTCATGAAAGAACAGTCTCGTAAAATTCTCAAATTTTAATCGTTGAGTACAATAATTAAAAGCTAAATAGCTTGCAACAAAGTTCCCAATAGAATCCAATTTTTTTCCTAGCTCTAGCTCTGATCTATTTATTCTACAGGGCAGCTACCAACAAATCCCTTGAGAATAGTGATTTATTTGACTTGAATCCAAGTAAACATAGATTGAGTGCACTTTGGTCTTTGAGTTGCTTGGCTTCCTCTGGAATTCGAATTGTTGGAGAGAATCCTTGGGGATCCTTTGGCTTCCTTCGAGAGTTAAGGAGGGTGGACAATCCTCCTATAATTTCTCCTTACTTTCTCCTTCAATTCTTTATTATAAAATATTAAAAACTAATTACAATTACTCATGATTTTCTGCACTCAACCTCATATTAGGAACTTAGAGTATGTTAGCCTTAATCCCCACCTATACTAGTATCATAAAACCAAATAACAATAAAAATTAAAGAAAAATAGATTTAAGAAGGAAAAAAGGTGACCATTAACCCCTCCAAATGTGTCTAATGATGGATCTCATCAGTATCTTCCACTGGTAGAGTTCACTTACAACAATGGGTATCAGGAATATTTGAGGATGAGTTTGCTTGAGGCATTGTATGGGTGGAGTAGAAATAATCCCATAAGTTGGAGTGGTCCAGTTAATAGGGTATTAATTGGACCAGACATGTTGGCAGAAATGGAATAGGAAATGTAGGTAATCAATAAGAATCTAAAACAAGCACATGATAGGTAGAAGAACTATGCAGATCAAAACAAGTTGTTGAAGGAGTTTTAGGTTGGTAAATAGGTGTACTTGCGCATTAAGCCCAAGAAGAGATCCTTGCAGATTAGATCATGTACCAGGATGACACCTCGATATTATGGACCTTTCAATATTCTTGAGAGGATTGGGCCATTGGCCTATCAACTTGCACTACCTATGATAGTGAAATTCCATGATGTTTTCCATGTGTCATTTCTTAAGCAGTATGTTAAAGATGTTGATCATGTGATTGACTTGTTTATATTGCAGGTGGATCCAGAAGGAGAATTCCAGCAAGAAACTCAGTGAATTTTGCAAATAAATATTCTCATTCTCAGGAATTGAGAAATAGATTAGGTTAAATTGCAATGGAAGAACTTTGGACCCGATGAAGCTACATGGGAGATGGAAGATCATATGCATGCGAGCTATGTATCCTTCCTTATTCGTTATTTGAGTGAATGTTTTGGAATGTTCTTTGGTATATATTGGTATGATGTTTTGGTATATGTACATATGTATATGGATGTAAATAACACCATGAGTTATGTTATAAAGCTCTAATAAATAGTATGAGTGTTATATCATTATAATGTTATGGTTTTCATGTTGTCATATTGGTTTGCTTCTTACCAAGTTGATCACTGTAAATAATGAAACAAGCTAAGTTATAAATCTCCATGGGAAATATGTTTTTATTGCAACAGTCTTGTTGGTTTTAGGTGTCTTTAAACACCAAGGATGGTGTTTCCCCAAGGGGGATGGTTCTATAACATCCCTGGTGAAAATTCCATGTAATAAATGTTAATAAAGGAAAAATAATAACCATGGTCATAGGACCCATATTCCAAGGTGACTATTGAGAAAAACCATCTTAGTGTGGGTGTTAATATGGTTTATTATGGATATGTAAATTTGCAAAGACAATGGATAAGGCTTTGGAAAGGAAAAGTGGCATTTATTGGCATTTATTTATGAAAATAATGGAAATTAGGAGAAAATGGAGGTGAAAGGTCAAATGTTGCATGTGAGGAGGAAAATGAAGGAAAATAATGGAAAATGAGAAAATAGAGGCCTAATTGATAAAAGGGATTCTGAGGATCAGCTCACAGACTTTTTTTTCTTTTCAGTTTAGTTTTGGAGATCTCATTTTCTCTCTCTCTCTCTCTCTCTCTCTCTCTCGTTCATACTCTTGGACACTTAGTTTTCTTTTCGAAATCTTGGAGGGGTGTATATTTCGATAAAGAAGGCAAAGGAAGAGAATGAAAGTGTAAGAGGACTTCAGGATAAAAAACTATAGTGGGTTTTTCTTGCAGGTATTCAGATTCATTTATGATTTCATCACTAGTTTTGGCATGCATGTCATATGGATGTGGCCATTTGTTTATGATTTTTGATTGGCATGGAGTGTTGCCTGGATCTATAGTGGTTTTTCCTAGACTTTCCATTTCCTAGATAACCATGGTGTTGTCAATTTTACTTTTTTGTTTTTTTTTGGTTTTCTTATGCCTTTGGTTGTGGGTTGAGTTATTAGTTCCTGGAAGCCTTGGTTGGAGAAACGCTCTGGAATCCCTGTAAAAACTTGGGTTGAGTTACTAGTCTAAGAAGCCTTGGTTGGAAAAATTCTCTAGAAGTCCTTGGTGGGTTGAGTTATAGGTCCTGGAATTCTTGATTGGAAAAAATCTCTGGAATCCCGTGAAATCTTGGGTAGAGACCAATTTGGTGATGGTTAGTGATGTCTGACTGTGAGGTAGAATCACTGGAGGAGGGTTGAGGTAGTTTTACCTCTAGAAACCTTGGTTTGGTTTTTTATTTGTTTTCTTTATGAGATCCCACATTCATGCTTGGAATATGGCATGGGTATGACTGGTTGAAGAGAGATTTGGCTTTGCCATGTATATGGTTAGGCGGTATGTGGAAGTCCTAGACTTGGTTGCATTTTTTTATGGAAATAATATGTCTTTTCCTCTTGTATTGGAGGGTAAATATGCTTGTTATTATGTGGCTTATATGGTTGTTCTATGCTTTTCATTTCTGTTGTTTATATGTTGGTTATGAATGTGTTCTATGACAGTGATGATGAATGGATATCATCATGTTTTGACTTATAAATTAATGAAAAATGAATCTATGACCTAATAGATGATAATGCAACTAATATAATGAGGAATCAGTTATTCTTAGCGATTATTAGATAAGTGTGAGACCCCTATGCTCATATATGTTGTTTAAACCTGTAGATTACATATTTGTGACATGTTTGACCAAAATCCTGTCATGGCTAGTAGGGGTCTAGTCAATTCCTTGATCAAGTCATTATATTTACATCATTATTCACTGTTGTATTTAATTTCTAGAAGTGTCATGGAATTCTGGGAAGTGACCTAAGGCCTGGGCCTAAATATTGGGGTCGTAGGGACCAAACTACCTGGAAAACTCCCCAGTCACACGCATGCCCATGTTGTGTGAGCGACTAAGGGTTTCCAATTGCACTCTTTCCCATGTCAAGGGAGAGACTAAGGGATTGATGCACTAAAAGGTTAGTTTGACTTAGGGGATAACCTTCTAGAAGGTTTGGATGGCTCCTAGGTGTCTTGTAGGAGGTGCAGAAGGTTTGTGTTGTTGTGTTATGTTATTTCCACTTCCTTAACTATCACATAGGGAGTTGAATCATATCATAGTAACTCTTCGTCACATGTTTACCTCAGTTGGTCAGTTACTTGGGTATATGTGGTAGGAGGGTGTTATATTGATTCCTCTACTTTTTCAACATTAAAAGTATCGAGATGGATGAGAAATAATATAATCATCTAATCTGGATCATTGATTTAGCCTTGTACCCAAATTAACCATGTGATCGACCTTGGGGTTGTTTGATATTTGAACATGGAGACATTTCTTCATGGGGATAGACTTATACAACTAATAAATTCACTTGAAAATATGGCTTAGTTTTGTATTAGAGGAGAGATATATTGAATATAAATGGTGAATCATATTCAAATAATCACCAAAAATAATCACCTCCTAAATTATCATATTAACAATTTTCCTCAAACCCACCCTAATACAAAGCACAGGCTTCAACGTTGTTGGAAGTGTGACCTAAAATCCAAGCATACCTATGTTCTTCTTGATTCTTAGTGCAAAAAATAAACCCCCCCCCCCCCCCCCCCCCCCCGCTAAAACTCTTACCACCCCTTCTAATTTATCACTCTGTCATTTTAATATTCATGCTTTAAAATTATAATATTTTGTTATTAATTACTATACTGTCAACAACCATCATGCCACTTGCAGGAATTGAACCTATGTAGGAAGGATTCCATTCCTTCTTTCCAACCACCTAGGATAACCCCAATTGACTATTAATTGTTATAGTATTATGACTTTGTTGTCAATTAGTACTATTAGTTGTTATAAATTAGTATATTCAATGGGGATCAAAAAGACTCATAGGGTGAGAAGAAAGCAACATTGGTGAGAATGGTTATATCTATGTAGGCCAAGCGTAGTCGCGGGAAAGGGTGTGTGTTATTTGCAGTGCATATTTCTAGTGAAAAAGGTAAGGGAGTAGAAGATGCATATGTGTTAAGAAGGTACCCAATTCTGCAACAATTTCAAGATGTATTTCCCGCAAATATTTTAGAGTTGCCACCTCACAGGGAAGTAGAATTTTCTATTGATTTAGTATAAGGGGCAGTGCCACCATCTAAGGCATCTTATAGGATGAGCACACCAGAATTGGTGGGGTTGAAGTTTCAGTTGAAGGAAATTTTGGACAAGGGATACATTAGGCCAAGTGTATCACCATGGTCTGCATCGATATTGTTTGTGAAAAATAAGGATGGTACCCTTAGGTCATGCGTTTATTACAGAAAGTTGAACAAGGTGACCATCAAGAAAAAGTGTCCATTGTTGAGGATTGATGATTTGTTCGATCAGTTGAATGGAGAATCAATGTTGTTGAATATTGATCTAAGATCAAGATATAATAAGGTATGCATTAAATAAGATGAGATTCATAAGATAGCTTTCCGGACCAGGTATGGGCATTATGAGTTTGTTGTAGTTCCTTTTAGTTTGACTAACACTTCAACTACTTTTATGTGCTTGATGAATAGTGTGTTGCATCCTTATTTGGACAAGTTTTTTATTGTGTTCATTGATGATATATTGGTATATTCTAAAAATTAATAAGAGCATGTCGAACATTTAGCAACAATGTTGATATTGCTAGGAGAGCATTAGTTGTATGCTAAGCTTAGAAAATGCAGTTCTTTCAGACAAATGTACATTACTTGGGACATGTTATCTCCAAGGAAGGCATAACTATAGATCCAGAAAAGATAAGGGCTATCATGGAGTGGGAGGCTCCTAGGAATGTGGATGAGATAAGATCATTTATGGGGTTAGTAAGTTATTATAGGATATTTATCAGGAAATTTTCACAGATTACTTATCCTATCACATCATTGCAAAGGAAGGTAATAAGTTTGAATGGAAAGAGGAATGTGTAGCCAGTTTTGAAAATTTAAAGAAGTTGTTGACACATGCTTCAGTGTTAAAGATTGAAGATCTCGACAAATAATTTGTGGTATTTGCAGATTCTTACAAAAGAGGGCTTGGTGGAGTCCTTATGTAGGAATGATAGGTGGTATGCTATGAGTCATAGAAACTAAATGAGCATGGGCAGAACTATCCAACACATGATCTTGAGTTGGCAGCAATCATTCATGAATTGAATATGTGGAGCCACTATCTTCTAGGAAAATGATTTATATTGATGAGTGATCACATTGGATTGCTGTTTCTATTTGAAAAACTAAATTTGAAATCCAGAAAATCTAGATGGTTGGCCATTATCGGTGAGTTCGCCTTTGATATCGGGTATATTAAAGGTAAAGAGAGCATGGTTGCAGATGCTCTTAGCAGGAAAATAAAAAATCATATAACAGCTATGAGTTCCAATGCGACAGATCTACAAGATAGGATCTTGTAGGAAAGTTGACAGGATGTCAGGTATATGGAGCTTAAGCATGGATTGCAGCAAAGTATATATACAGGTATAGGTACATGTTCAGGAACACATGATCTGGACTAATGTCTCACAACAAATGGCTTGATCAGGTTTAGAGACATGATATATGTGCTAGACAAAAATGAATTCAAGAAGGTGATATCAAGGGATTTTCATGTGAAATCATATTTAGGTCACCCAGGCTATCAAAAGACACTGACAGAAATAAAGAAGTTTTACTATTGGCCAAATTTGAAGAGAGACATAGTAGAGTTTGTGGCTAGGTGCTTGGATTTTCAATAGGTAAAGGAAAAGTGTAAGCATCCAGGTGGACTACTACATCCAATTCTAATTATAGAGTGGAAATGAGAGGTCATTTCCATGGATTTTATCATAGGTTTACCAAGGAAACCTAAACAACATGATTCAATCATGGTTGTGGTGGACATGTTGAGGAAGGTAGCACACTTTATTCTAGTAAAGTCTACATAGTCAACGAATGATGTAGCATAGGCATTTATCAGGTTTTTGGTCAGATTACATGGTGTTCCACAAAAGGTTGTATCAAACGAGGATGCAAAGTTCACTTCCAAGTTTTGGAAGGATTTGTTTATAGGTTTGGGCACAAAATTTTCCTTCAGTACAACTTATCATCTGCAGACAGATGGAAAGACAGAGAGGGTCAACAAGACATTAGTGGATATGCTGAGGATGTATGTGATGCATCAATAGTGAAAGTGGGAAGATTATCTTCCACTGGTAAAGTTCACTTACAACAATGGGTATCAGGAATATTTGAGGATGAGCATGTTTGAGGCATTGTATGGGTGGAGTTTCAATACTCCCATAAGTTGGAGTGATCCAGTTAATAGGTTATTGATTAGACTAGACATGTTGGCGGAAATGGAATAGGAAATGCAAGTAATCAAGAAGAATCTAAAAGTAGCACATGATAGGTAGAAGAGCTATGCAGACCAGAATAGGTTGTTTAAGGAGTTTCAGGTTGGTGAACATGTGTACTTGCGCATCAAGCCTAAGACGAGCTCCTTGCAGATTAGATCGTGTACGAAGCTGGCACCTCGATATTGTGGACCTTTCAATATTCTTGAGAGGATTTTGCGAGTATCTTATCGACTTGCACTACCTCTGACAATGAAATTCCATGATGTTTTCCATGTGTCATTTCTTAAGCAATATGTTAAAGATGTTGATCATGTGATTGACTTGTTTGTATTATAGGTGGATCCAGAAGGAGAATTCCAGGCAGAACCTCAATGAATTTTGCAAATAAATACGCTCATGATCAGAAATGAGAAATAGATTAGGCTAAATAGAAATGGAAGCACTTTGGGCCGAATGAAGCTACATGGGAGATGGAAGATCAGATGCGGGCTATGTATCCTTCCTTATTATCTAGTTGAGCGAATGTTTTTGCATGTGTTTTGGTATATCTTGGTATGGTATTTTGATATATGTACATATGCATATGGATGTAAATAACACCATGAGATATGTTATAAAGATCTAATAAGAAGTATGGGTGCTATGCCATTATAATGTTATGGTTTTCATGTTGTCATATTGGTTTGATTCTTAGCAATTTGATCATTGTAAATAATGCAATGAGATAAGTTATAAATCTCCATGGGAAATATGTTTTTCTTACAACATTTTTGTTGGTTGTAGGTGTCTTTGAACTCTGAGGATGGTGTTCCCCCAAGGGGGGTGGTTCTATAACATCCCTGGTGAAAATTCCATTAATAAATGTTAATAAAGGAAAATTAATAACCATGGTCATAGGACACGTATTCCATGGTGAATGTTGGGCAAAACCATCCTAGTGTGGGTGTTCATATGGTTTATTATGGATATGGAAATTCGCAAAGGCAGTGGTTAAGGCTTTGGAAAGGAAAAGTGGCATTTATTGTCATTTATTTATGAAAATAATGGCAATTAGGAGAAAAATGAGGTGAAAGGTCATAGGTTGCATGTCAAGAGGAAAATGAAGGAAAATAATGGAAAATGAGCAAATAGAGGCCTAATTGATAAAAGTTCTTGTGAGGATAAGTTCACAAACATTTTTCAGTTCAGTTTCGGAGCTCTCATTTTCTCTCTCTCTCTCTCATACTCTTGGACACTTAGAGAGTTTTTTTGGAGCACTCTTGGAGGAGTGTGGTGCACTTGGGATTTGGATAAATAAGGAAAAGGAATAGAAGGAAAGTGTAAGAGGACATCGGGATCAGAAATTATAGTGGGATTTTCTTGCATGTATGATTTCCTCACTAGTTTTGGCATGCATGTCATATGCATATCGCCATTTTTTTATGATCTGTGATTGGCATGGAAGATTTCTTGGATTGGCAATGGTTTTTCATAGCCTTTCCATCTCCTAGATAACCATGGTATTATGGGTTTTAATTTTTTTTTTGGTTGGTTTTCTTATGCCTTTGGTTGTCGGTTGAGTTATTAGTTCCTGGAAGCCTTGGTTGGAAAAACACTCTAGAATCCCTGTAAAAATTTGGGTTAAGTTACTAGTCCTAAAAGCCTTGGTTGGAAAAATGCTCTGGAAGCCCTTGGTGGGTTGAGTTATAGGTCCTCGAAGCCCTGGTTCGACAAACGCTCTGGAAGCCCATGAAAGCTTAGGTAGATACCAATCTGGTGATGGTTAGTGATGTCCAATTGTGAGGTGGAATCGTTGGAGGAAGGTTGAGGTAGTTTTACCTCTAAAAGCCTTGGTTTGGTTTTTTATTTGTGTGCTTTATGATATCCCACATTCATGCTTGGAATATGGCATGGGTATGAATGGCTGAAGAGAGAATTTGCCTTTCCATGTCTATGGTCAGATGGCATGTGGAAGTCCCAAACTTGGTTTCATTTTTCTTATGGAAATAATATCTCTTTTCCTCTTGTATTGGTGGGTAAATATGCTTGTTATTATGTGGCTTGTATGTTTTTTCTATGCTTTTCATTTCTTTTTTTTATATATTTGTTATGAATGTGTTCTATAACAGTGATGATGTATGGATCTCATCATGTTTTGACTTGTAAATGAATGAAAAATGAATCTATGACCTAATAGATGATAACGCAACTAGTGTGATGAGGATTCAATTATTCTTAGCGATTCTCAGATAATTCTAAGACCCCTATGCTCATATCTATTGTTTAAACCTATAGATAACATATTTGTGATATGGTTGACCAAATTCTTATCATGGCTAGTAGGGGTCTTACCAAGTGATTGTATTTACATCATTATTGCACTATTATACTTAATTTTTGGAAGTGTCATGGAGTTCTGGCAAATGAACTAAGGTCCGCGCCTAAAAAAGTGGCATAAAAATCAGGGTTGCAGGGACCAAACTACCTAGAAAATTCTCTAGTCACACGCATTCCCATGTTGTGCGAGCAATTAAAGGTTTCCAATTGAACTCTTTCCCATGTCAAGGGAGCAACTAGGGGAGTGATGCACTAAAAGGTTAGTTTGACTCAGGGGAAAACCTTCTAGAAGGTTTGGATGGCTCCTACGTATCCTGTATCAAGTGCAGAAGGTTTGTGTTGTTGTGTTCTACCGTTTTTACTTCCTAAGTAACACATAGAGAGTTGAATCATATCATAGTAACTCTTTCTCACATGTTTAACCTGGTTGGTTGGTTACTTGGGTATATGTGGGAGGAGGGTGTTACATTGATTCCTCCACTTTTTCCACTCTAAAATTATCGAGATGGATGAAAAATAATATAGTTATCTAATCTGGATCATTTATTTAGCCTTGTACCCAAATTAACCATGTGATCAGCCTTGGATTTGTTTGATCTGAGAACATGGAGACATTTATTCATGGGGATAGACTTATACAACTAATAAATTCAGTTGAAAATATGGCTTAGTTTTGTATTAGAGGAGAGATATATTGAATATAAATGGTGAATTATATTTAAAAAATGAACAAAACAATCACCTCCTGAATTCTCATATTCACAATTTTCCTCAAACCCACCCTAATACAAAGCATAGGCTTCAACATTGTTGGAAGTGTGACCTAAAATCCAAGTATACCTATGTTATTCTTGATTCTTAGTGAAAAAAAATAACCACCCCTTCTAATTTATCACTCTCTCATTTTAATATTCATGCTTTAATTAGAAAATTTTGTTATTAATTACTATACTGTCAACAACCATCATGTCACTTGCAGGAATTGAACCTAGGTGGGGAGGATTCTATTCCTTCCTTCCAACCACCTAGGATAACCCCAATTGACTATTAATTGTTATATTATTATGACTTTGTTGTCAATTAATACTATTAGTTGTTATAAATTATTATATACTAACTTGATATGCGCATCGATTTGACTACTAAGTATACGCAGGCATACATACTCTACCCCCTTTGGCTTTGAACCTATGACCTCTTAGGAGGAAACACATGCTCTTAACCATTAAGCCCACTCAAGTTGTTGATTAATAATAAATATTTTAACATGTAGGTTTTCACATTTAAAGATGTTGAGAGCTTCTTCTGAAATATTGTGTGATCTAACTAAAATATCAATCATTTTGAGACAAACACTTCACCCATCTTCAAAAACAAAAATATATACTTATGCCATCAAAATAATTAATAAAATTATTTATTATCATAATAATTATAATTTCGCTATAAAATAATATTTTTAAACACTTATTAATTAATATATACTAACTCATTACTATTATTTAACAAAATCACATTAAAAATTATAAAAGTCATTAATAAAATTTATATAATATAACTAGAGATTTAATTGGATTACTTAAAATTATTTTATATTTATTTCTTCTTTCAATATTGTATCCGAGTATATGTAATATTTTCTTCTTTCAATATTGTATGGTTGTATGTGTAAATGTGTATGGTAGACGTCATAAATTGTTATTGTATTTTTAGTAATATATACTATTAAAATTAATATATTATTATATATTTATATACAAACTTATGTGAGAAATACTTATACAATTAAAATTAATATATTATTATATATTTATATACAAACTTATGTGAGAAATACTTATTAACCATAAATTCATTTAATAAAAATATATGTTTTGATGAGTAACACCATAAAGCACTCTATTTCTTTATTTTTTCCAAAATAGTTAACGACACATAAATATTATATGTCATGAATCTATGAACGTTATGATGCAAGTGTGTAATTGCACTGTGGAACTTTAAATTATTGTCGTCAACCGAACATAAATGTCAACTATAGTGTAAACAAATTTCTGTTATTATTGATATATAATTGTGTTAATATTTTTTTCAACTCACACTAAGAATATATTTATATTTTATAAAATTTATAGGGAAGCATAGTTGTATAGCCTTACAAGTATTTCTTTTGGTCCATACTAATCTAGATTAAGTAACAAAAATTTAATTTGTGATCCAAAACTACCTTGGAGTATGCACATGGGTATTTTAGTGTTTTAAAAGTGCTAACTTGTAAATCTTGAAAAAAAAAATTATTATAAATACAAAACATGGTATGTATATAGATTTAAGAAGTTGGGTTTACGTTTATAATCTTATTCATTTTAATGTTTCTTTTTGCTAGATGGACTTTCTCATTAGTTATGAGGTTTGCGTTTTTGTTGTATTGTTTATGGACATGAATAAATAATTAGGATATCATAGATCTCTTTTATAATAACTTGGAGTTTGATGACAAAGAGAATAAACTTGGCTCAAAAAACAACAATCACTAATAATAATAAGATCTTGAATGTTTCTCCTAGTAACTATAGAAAGACCTTGCAAAAGTGCTTAGGCTTTTACTTGGTTGCTTGTGGTGATTCCTAGACCCCAAGGGAAGGGGTATTCCCATTGATCCTAAGGTGATAAATAAGCTCAACACTTTCCATCCTGTTAATATATATCTCTATATTAAATGTTTACCCATTAATTTTTTTTAATAAAAAAATTTAATTTTATAATTAAAAATCAAACATATTAGTATATTTTTATTATTATTTTAAGTCTATAGTTGTTATTCATGATTATCATGTTATTCAACCATGAGTAATTCACTCACGCAATAGTTTATGACTATCTAATTTCACCAACCTCTTCTTACACATGCCACTATTTAGCTAGCTACACTAATTAACTGAGTGGACCTAATGGTTAAGAGCATGTGTTTCCTCCTCAGATGTCATGGGTTCAAAACCAAAAGGGGTAGAGTATGTATGCCTTTGTAGACTTAATAGCCAAATCGCTGCGCGAAAGTGGATCCATTGTCCCAAACGAGACAGTTTCATACACCAATTTGATGTATGACTTAGCCGTTACTTTAAAATTAGATAATAATAACATCAATAGAGTTTTCTCCTACCTATTTTAGTATAATTAGAATGCGAAAACACAAATTTAACTTATAAATATAAAACAAATAAATATATTAAATAAATAAATATTTCTTAGCCTATTTGTTAGGAAATTGAAATTATTTGACGTGACAAGATGAATGGCGTTGAATTTGTTTTTCAAATCTTTTATTAGTATTGCATAGTAGCACCCTTGGCACACAAAATTAAAAAACTTATTTAGCCATTTGTGTGGTGCTGAAAATATTTATGCTACTAAGTTAAAAAATAGTCACATTATGAAATACATAATCGGAGACATCATTATCATTATTGTACCTACCCCCAACAGGTATTACACATCAAGTTTTTTTTGATGTTGACATTAATTTGGCTATTTGCAAATTTTTTTGATAATTTTCCATAGTAAAACATTGAAATTGTTTATTGTTTATTTATTTGAATTATTTAAATTTATTTTTCTGAGTTCTTATTGGTCCATACTTTCAACATGTTATTCCAAAATGCTTTGAAATTTGTGCTATTCATTTATGTTAGGATGTCAAGGTAAGGCAGACAACTGTAAGGCTGTATGAATTACGAATTAGGCGTTCCGTGCATGTGTTTTAAATTTTTGGAGTCCAATGGATGATACGACGCCTGTTAGCCCCTTATGAATTCTTTGACAAGCAAGCAAGGGGCTAGATTGTTTCATAAGCCTTCAAGGAATGCATTTCCCTTGAAAAAACATCATCCTTGAAGTCTTGTTATGTTCCCTGCCTTTGACTATTTCCCTTTGCTAATCTGTTGTCAATGAGCCTAGCTGAATGATAAATTTTGCTCAAAAAGGCCTATTTCGCCCCTTGTATCCCTGCAGAATTCCCCCATTTTATCCTTTTTCCCATTTTTCCAAGTCCCCTTTGTTCCCCCTAATTTCCCCATCAACCTCCTAAATTTCCCCAAGATCCCCTTGGAATCCCACCCTTACTCTTTGTCCAGCCAAATTCCTACCTTTGTCCCCTATTGTTACCCTCCTTAGGCCTTAAAATGCACTAAAATGGGGTAAAAAACCCACTTTCCGACCTTATAATAGGCCTAGCCCTCTTCCCGCTAGCCCCTTCAACCACTTCCCCCATGTGCCCAAACGCTAGGACCAAGCGCTTAAGTCCTGAGCACTAATCGCAATCAGAGGATTGTCGGAGGGACGAATTCCTTTGTAAACTTAAAAACTCTGATGCGATTGGCTTATCACGTTAAGTCCTGTGATGCATTATAGACCATTGATCTGTCATCGCGATCGGATGGCCCGCGCAGTGTCGCAAACTTTCAATCGCAACACTTATGTTTTTTCCTCCGATCGGTCCATCGCAAATGTTTGCGATGTGATTAATCGCAGCACCCTTCCGCCGATTGCAATCGCAATTCCCTTCCGATCGTTGTCCCCTCCGATTGATCGCAAGTTACGTCTCCCGATCGCCCGATCACGCCGTCTCCCGATTCAATCCCGTCCGTCCGTTTGATCCATGATCCGATGGTAATCATTGTCTCCGCCAAATCGCAATCAGAGATTTAATATGTGTCAACCCTGTTTCCCCTCGATTGCGATTGCTCCGAACAAATCCTAGCTGTCCATCTCCCTGCTGATCCAACAACTATCGCGCTCCCCGCCTAATCGCAATCGAAAGACCTTTGATGCCGCTCCTTTGTGTCCCCTCCAATTACGATCCCCCGATCCACTTCTCCACCGTTGATCTTCCCTCCAGATCGAACGGTCCTAAGCTCATCGCTTCCCCTTTCCCAATCGCAATCGGAAACTTATAAGTGTGTCACCCCTGTTCCCTTTCGATTGCAATTCTCCGATATTAATCCTGACCATTCGTTCCTTCGCCAGATCCAACGGTCATCGTTTCCCTTTCTTAATCGCAATCGGAACTTATGTGGTGTGTTTCCTCTGTTATTTCCTGATTGCGATGCTCCGAGTTAATCACAGCCGTCCGTTGGATCTGAAGATCTGATGGTTCAGATCTAATCACCTCTCCGCCTCTGTTGGGTCCCACTCGTACATTCATCTCCACGCATTTTCATAGCATTTTCACCCATTTCCTTTGTATTTTAATTTTTAACCAAAGTTTCATTTTTTCATTAAAGGTCTCGTGTTTCATATATGTTCCATTCTATTTCATAAGGTCGTCCCTCCGATTGATCTCTGCCGTTGATCTTTGTCCCCAGACCACGATCTAACGGTCTACGCTGCATTCTACCACCAAACCCTATTATTCATAGTTGTCATCATTTCATTGCATTTGTCACCATTATTTAGTGAAAGCCACCATTCCGCCGCCGCCGCGCTGTCTTTTCTTCCACCTTCTGCTCCATCCATCCTCTCATATGCATTAATTTTCTCAGTCCAGTTGCGTGTTCTGCAGGATGCAGGAGTTTAAATGCCACCATGATTCGCAGTTATTAAGCTTAGTAAGACATGTTTCAGAGCCCGGTAGAGCAGAAAAAGACTTGGGAAGGCACGGAAGCCTGTGTTCGTTGAAGTACAGGGCAGATACATCAGCATAATATTTTTTCCCAAGAAAGGATGGGTTGCCCATACTGTTTTTATTTTATGTCGTGCTCCAGAGGAGATTTCCACCCAGAACACAATCCCAAGCTACCAGAGCATTTGTTTCTCAAGTATGGCAGACCATTCAGCCATTGATTTACCTATTTTTTATTCACTAAAGGTAGTACAGAGTACAACAGACCAGAAATGCATCAGAGACATACTTGGAGTTAATGAAGTCTGACAAAGACCATTCTTTCCTCCAAAAGTGCCATAGATTAAGGCTCAGAGTTTAAAACATAATGGCCTTCGGCCCTCTTCCTCTTCTGAGTGTTAATGCTACATTTAGTTCTCCACCTACCTCCTCTGCTTCTTTTCTACTATAAGACTCATGAGAAAATATTGTAAAGGTTGTTGATGAGATATCAGAGAACTGCAAGCTGTTTCTGTGAGATATAGTTCTATGTAAAGTTGTAAGATAGGCTGAGGAGTATGTTTTCAAACTGAATTTCAAGCTATTGGAAAATGTTGTACCTGATTGGTGTTGCTCTTAATATGACAAGCACATTTATTTGGATCCTGATCTAAAGCTACGGTGATGTTTTTCTGTCTCTGTGTTTTATTTCATTCCATTCCAGTTCTTCTAGCTTGCATTAGAAATCTGGCATAGGATTTGCCCTTGTTAGGCACCCTATGATTCTGCTCTCCTTGCCTTAATGTTTTCTGCTAAATGTGTTATCTGAGAATTAGTTTCAGTTAATTTAACTAGTGTAGTAGATGTTATTGCCTGCTAGCTGATGTATGAGTTAATGAATCTGCTTCTTAGATGTTCTTGTTAGAGTTTAATTGAATGAATTGGGAATGCTGGGAGTCTAGAACTCTGTCTCTGTCTCACTAGGATCCTTTTCCATTAGTTAAACCTTTCTAAGTTCCCTCAGTTTGTTCCTCCCCTTTCTTTGAGAGTTGCCTAAGAGTATGTCCCAGCAGGTCTGGAGTTAAATGACCTCTGACCTGATCTATAGACAGAAATTGGTTTACCCTCATCCTTTCACTGCTTTCCTGATTGTTTCACTCCACCTATCTTTTTAGGATCCAATGCTTTAGATGACTAGCCCAACTGAAAGCCTGCGTATTTAACAACAAGTAAACCATTTCCTAACTCCATTTGCCCAATGGTCTTAAATACTATTTGGATTCGTCACTCTTTGCCTTGCCTTGTCTTATATTGAAACCTTCATTCTTGATTCCCAACAACAAAATCAAAACAAATCAAACAAACCAACCTTGTGCCTATAACTAGCCTAACATATTAGCACTGAGCTTTAAAGTTACATACCTTTGACATATCACAAAGAGATCCCTCTGTGGACCCAGGAGGGCTAGATCCTGAGGTCTGAAAGTGGTTTGATGTTGTCTCATCTTTTCGTCTTGCCAATCTGGCCAAAACATGGGAACCCCAACATAATGGTGACTCCGGTGGGGAATTTCTGAGTTTTCCTCACCTTACTATACCATAAGCCTCATAAAACCTACAATCTCTGGTTAGGTTCGCAGTTAAACACTCATATTCACACATCAAACTCTATATCATTTGTTGTGTTCTTCCCCACTCTTAGACAGAGTCTGGAATGGGCTAGGTAGCCTCCAGATCTCACACTCTTTCAGAGGTGACATATCTGGTTAATGCCCTCCCAGTCAATCTCTGGTTAGAGTTTGCTGTGTTTGGAAGATATCCTTGAAAGGGGACATCTCATAAGCACTGTGGTGGACAGTGTACCCTCCAAAAACATCCTAAACCTTCGACCTGGCAAATCCATAATTTCTAAACGATTCAAAGACTCCACTGGTGATCAATAGGCCTGCTGATTATCTTGGTTTCACATAAGACTCCAATGGGAGACCAGCCTCCATAACACCATCAACCACAGTAGAAGTAACAAGTAGGGTTAAGCTGCTTGGTTAGAAAACGACATTTTGGCTTTAAGAACCATTCACACAAGAGCTTACCCTAACCCAAACCCACCTGAAATAGTTGATAACCCCGAGAGCATCCTTAAGAAATCACCTACACCTAGAGGACCAATTATTTCCAGTCAAATCCATAGATCTAACTCTGCTCCAGAATACCTTACAGCTCTATCACGCTTTCCTCTCGACCTAGACCTGCCTAATAGACTACCAAGAACTAGGTCATTCAGTGTCCTAGATCAGCTAGACCTTGAGCTTCCTGGTTCACCTCCTCAAAGTAGTAAACACCATGGGAATAGACAGACCCCTACCTCTACACCTCCTGATAGACATTTCAAACAAAACTTGGGGCTCAGTCACCCTAAATCCACTCATCAGTCTTTTGCTAGTCATAATATCCCTGTCATCCACATACCAACTGTCCAAGTCAACCCTTTACCTCATCAAAACATCATCATGGAAGCCTGGTACGCACCTCTGGTGTTACCTCAACCTCTAGTACCCTTACCCAATGATTATCAATCGAAGATCCCACACTTTATTGCAAAAGAGTCTACCACAGCCCAACACCATGTAGATAGAATGGAAGACTCTTTTGACTACATGGAGATAGATGATGATACATTCAAAATGAGAATCTTTGCCCAGAGCTTAGGGGGTGATGTGAAGAAATGGTTTAAGGGCCTACCTCTGGGTAGCATAAATGACCTCCCAGCTCTATATCAGACCTTCATCAACAAATGGGAAGTTAAGGCTAACCCTCGCCAACTCCTAGCAGAATACATGAGCCTTAAAAGAAATCTAGGAGAGAGTGTCCATGATTACTCAACAAGATTTAACAGCATTTACAATGCTCTCCCTCCACATATGAAACCTCCCCAAGGTATGGCCCTAGAGAAATACCCTGAAGGCTTTGATGCTGATATGGCCTATCAGCTTAGGGATAAAGAGTACAACACATTGGAAGACATGCAGAAAGGAGCAGTGAATATAGAGGTGAATCTGATAGAGAAGAGAGCAAGATTGAGATCTGAGAAGAGGGTAACATATAGAGATGATAATGTAGCTTCCACATCTGATCCCAACTATGACCGCATATCCAAAAACATGGAAGAGCTACAACAAATGGTGAAAAAAATGGTTGTCACTGTTAGTGACCAAAACAGAAATCAAAACCAAAACTAGAATTTTAGAAGAAACAACACCACTCCCAACAGACAAAGAGAGTCAGATCAACAAGTTATTCCCCCATTCCAAGAGAACTTTCTTGATGAAGATGAGGGAATCATAGAGGAGTCTGAGGGAAATGAAATAAACATGTTTGAAACAGAAGATTCAATCCATAACTGTTACACAGAAGAAGATCAGCCCTCACCCTCATATTGGGACGAGGAAAGATTGGAATCTGAGGATTATAGACTTGGATTTGAAGATGCCATCATGCAGGTCAGACAATATGAACTCAGAAGTAAGAAGAGCCAAGACAATTCCAAAGCTAAAACGTCTGAGGTCACCATTAAGAAAAGGCCTGAGAAGACTTCTAAAGTGATTACTGAAAATAGCAAACCATCAGCTGAAAGTTCTGGGAAGAACAAAGAAAAGGACAACCAGAAAACTAATAAACAAAGTCAACCCAATAGCAGCACTGACACTACAGTTAGTGTTCCTGATAAAACAGTTTCTAACATGGTACATAGTGAGAATCAACACATTGATTCTGCCACCAAGGTAGTTGTTAACAAAATAGATTTGAACATCCCAAAGAGCCAGTCCACTTTCAACTTGGAAAGTGAGATTGCAAAGATCAAGATCTCTGTTCCACTCTCTGAGTTGGCCACTTAGGATGTATATAAAGGCCAGATTTTGAAAGCTTTGAACCTAAGTGAAAGTAGTAACACTGTCAACCTGAATGATGATCAACCTGCCCTTCTTTTTGGACCAAATATAGAAGGGAAGTTTCAAGAAGGGGTAGTTCCCCCTTTTTATATCAGTCTCAATATTCATGACAAGATGCCTAAGGTAGTCATGGAAAGACTAGGCCTAGAGATAACAAGACCCTACAAAGATTTATACTCATTTGACTCTAGCATAGTAAAACGCCTGGGCCTGATCAACGATTTATGTGTGAGTTTGACCCAGATCCTAGCTAAATGTATGGTCATGGATGTTGTGGTGGTAGATGTACCACCCAAGTATGGCATGTTATTATCAAGATCATGGGGAGCCAAGCTGCAGGGTACAATGCATATGGATGGCTCATATGCCACAATTCCCATCTTTGGCCAACCTAGAAGACTGTATAGGGAGGCATAGATGAAATTCCTAGTCAGTAGCCCCGAAAAACCAGAAAATTCACCTGTATACTCTGTACATACAGACCTCGAATCCTTCATCTTGTGTAATGATGAATCCTTGGAAGGGTCAGAGTCCCAAAACAAAGATACAGACGAAGAGGCAAAGGCTATGGATTTCAACATAATGGCTGCTATGGATTTAGAAGAAAATGATGATGAAATCTGTAGACTGTGCATTGAGAAATTAGCTCAGAATGGACAAGAAACAGAACGTAAACAACCATCCAGCCAGCTCTCTGAACCCCATACATTTCACGAAGAACAAAACAACCCACAACCTAGTACAGACTCTATAAAGCAACATAATGGCGAACCCAACTGTAAGGAAGAAAAAAATGATAAACATGAGAATAATCCCTTATGGGAGATGATTTTTGATGGGTCCTGTACTAGAAAAACTGCAGGAGCAGGAGTGTGGATACAGGACACTGAGAGTGACTACGCAGAGAGCCATGCTTTCAACCTTCACTTCAAATGCACAAATAATGTTGCAGAATATGAGGCTCCAATCTTGGGTCTAAACCTGTTGAAGAAGTTAGGAGCCCATAGGATAACCGTGAGGGGAGACTCTGAGCTGGTCATAAAACAGATAAGCGGTGAATACACAGCCAAGCACCCTAGGTTGAGGGCGTATAGGAACGATGCCAAAGATATATTGAAAACATTTGTTGAGTACAAATTAGTGTTCATCCCTAGGAGTCAGAACATCATCGCAAACAGATTGGCTTTCCTGGCTAGTTCCTACCCTAAGACTCCAAATGACTAGTAGATCATCATACAGACCAAATTTAGACCCGCAGTGCTAGATAACGAAAAAATACTGGCAGGTCTTTGAGGGTGACAAACAAATTAAAGATTTCCTGATAGGCATAAATGAGTTTGAGTTTTCTGACTCAGAATCTACGTCTAGTGACAGCTGCCTAAGTGAGGAACTCTCAGATGAGGAAGAAGCTCCACCCCAAGACGTATAAATAAACGCTTTAGATGAAGAAACTAGAAATTCAACCACAGAATGTGAAAACGCAGACAATGATGAAGTAGAGGTGTTGCAAGCCAAAGATAGGAACATACCTCGAGCTCTGGCACCTTTATAGGACCTGTTTGACTTCGATGATGTGGCAAAAAGCCCACCATAGAGCACGTAGACTCTGACATTGAAGAATGTAATATAGGCACAGAAGATAAGCCCAAAATGATTAAATTGGCTAAGTCTTTACCCGCAGAAATTAAAAGGAAATACATTGACTTATTCAAGGAATTCATGGATGTGTTTGCGTGGAGTTATGAAGACTTAAAGGCTTATGAAATGAACATTATATAGCACAAAATAACCTTAAAGGAAAATCAGAAACCCTTTAGGCAGAGACTTCGTAGAATAAACCCGAAACAATTGCCTGCAGTTGAAAAGGAGATTAAAAAGATCTATGAGGCAGGCATAATAGTCCCTGTAAGGTTCTCTAATTGGGTATCGAATCTAGTGGCTGTGAGAAAGAAAAAGGGGAGATTAGATTGTATATAGACTTCAGAAATCTTAATAGAGCCTCACTCAAAGACAACTACCCTCTTCCAAAAATGGAGCATATTCTTCAGAAAGTAGTAGGCTCTAAGAGAATCTCCCTCTTAGATGGTTTCTCAGGCTACAACCAAGTCCTAGTTCTCCCAGAAGATCAACTCAAAACAACCTTTAACACTCCATGGGGCACTTTTATGTATGTAAAAATGCCTTTTGGGTTGATGAACGATGGTGCAACCTTCCAAAGAGAAATGGACATAGCTTTTTCAGATGAGATAGGGCACTTCATTGTTATTTACTTGGATGACATAACAATCTATTCCAAGATTGAAGAAGAACATCTTAAACATCTGAGGAAAGTGTTTGAAAAATGTAGAAGGTTTAGTCTGTCATTAAATCCCAAAAAGACTGTATTTGGGCTGCAAGAAGGAAAGCTCCTGGGCCACATTATATCTGAAAAGGGAATTAGGATAGACCCACAAAAATTTGAAGGGATACTACAGATCACAGACCCGAGAAACATCAAAGAATTACAGTCCTTCATCGGGAAAATCAACTTCCTTAGGAGGTTTATTCCAAACATAGTTGAACACCTTAGGAATATGACTAACATGCTAAAGAAAGGTGAGGGGGTTAAATGGACTTTTGGAGCTAAACAATCTTTTGAATTTGTAAAACTTGCACTTACCCAAGCTCCTGTTCTAATCAGCCTGATTTCTCTAAAGATTTCCTAATATTTTCATTTTCCTCTGAGCATACAGTGGCTACAGTCTTACTGCAGAAAAATCCAGAGGGAATGGAACAGCCAATTTCCTTTTTTAGCAAAGCACTGAGGGATGCACCCTTGAAATAAAACATAATGGAAAAACAGGCTTTCACTCTTGTCAAAGCCTTAAAGGACTTTAGGGTGTACATTTTTCATTCCCACACCATAGCTTATGTGCCTAACATAATAGTCAAAGATATTTTGTCCCAAGACCCAGATGGGAAGAGGGGAAAATGGATTGCTGTGATTTTAGAGTATGATCTTGAAATAAAACTCACCAAACTGATCAAAGGTCAAGGCTTAGCCAAATTAATGGCTGAATCAAATATGTAGGCCCTTGACATTAACATGGTAGCTGCTTTAGATGAGCAGGAAGGATTTCCTGACCCCACTGTTGAAGAGAAGTTTCAGAACTCCCCTTGGTACACTGATATCCTTTATGTGCTCACCAACCTTAATGCTCCACCTGAACTGTCAAATACCAAGGCTAGATTCATGAAACTAAAAGCCCGAAACTACTGCATTTTGAATGAAAACTTATACTGGAAAAACCCAAATGGCCTATTTCTTATATGTTTGCCTGAAATAGAGGCAGAAAGGATTAAACAAGAATTCCATGCAGGAGAGTGTGGGGGCCACCTGAACTGGAAGGCCACTGCAAACAAAATACTCAGGGCTGGTTATTATTGGCCCACACTCTTCAATGAAATCCATAAGATGGTAATTGCCTGCCATAAATGCCATATTTTTGAAGGCAAGAGAAAACTCCTCCCCCTCCCTTTACATCCCATCACTGTTGAGGGTCCTTTTATGCAATGGGGCCTATATTTTATTGGGGAAATCCACCCTGCTTCTTCTGCACAACACAAATGGATCTTAACAGCCACAGACTACTTCACTAAGTGGATAGAGGCCATTTCTACAAGGAATGCCACAGATTCAATCATCATTAGGTTCCTAGAAGGTCATATCCTCTCTCGTTTTGGTTTCCCAAGGAAAATAATCACCGATAATGCTCCTGCTTTTGGATCCAAGAAAATGGTTGATTTTTGTCACAGGTATAAAATAGCGCTTGGTCATTCAACTACCTATTACCCAAAAGGTAATGGTCTAGCTGAATTATCAAACAAGAGCCTCGTGGCCATCATCAAAAAGCTGTTAGAAGAGAACAAAAAGTCATGGCATAACAAGTTGGTGCATGCCTTGTGGGCTGATAGGCTTATAATGAAGAAATCCATTGGCATGTCACCATTTCAGCTTGTCTATGGTACAAAAGTAGTTTTTCCCACGAGCCTTGGGGTACCAGTAATCAAGTTGGTCCAAGAGATTCAAACAGAAGAAGACAGTATGGTGAGAAGGATAAACCAGACAATTCATCTCCAGAAAACAAGGGAAGAGGTCTATAACAGAGCTATCAAAGTTTAGGAAAACATAAAGAGGTTGTTCGATAAGAGAACCAAAGCTGCTGATTTCAAAATTGGGGATAAAGTTCTGAAGTGGGACTCAAGGAGAGAGGATAAAGGAAAGCATGGCAAGTTTGACAGTTTGTGGCAATGTCCATACATCATCGAAGCCACCGTGGGTCCAAATGCTTTTTTCCTACAAGAATTAGGTGGTACAGAGCTGTTTGGGGGTCCTGTCAATGGCAGGATGCTCAAACATTACTTCTGCTGATTTACTATTTCCAGATTCCATTTCCATTGTACATACCATTGCAGTTTTTTATTTTCAAGAAAAAAGAGAAAATGTTCCAAAAAACAGAGAGAAAAGAGAGGTTCATACATGCTCAAAACATGAACCTCTGAGGTATAAAGGATGGCTCTAATATGCTCAAAACCTGAGCCAAAGAAAGTAAAGAAGCTAGTCCTAACATACTCAAAATCTGGACCAGCAAAGAAGACAAGAAAAATCAGCTCTAACATGCCCAAAACCAGAGCTGAAATGAAGAAAAGAAGTGACTCAAACATTCCCAAAACTTGAGTCACAAAGAAAAGAAGGATTCTCCAAGATTTCAGATTTCAAGCCTTCAAAGATTTGTTTCAGTTCTCTACAGATTTCTGTCCATGTGCAACTGTCTTTATGCCTTGGATCTACAACAAACTAGACTGTTTAATCCTAGTTTGACTGTTTTTAAATTTCCTGTTGTAGAATGTAGAGAAGAAATCTGTTGGACAGTCTAATCCTAGCAGATATTAGATTAGGTAGAGAAACAAATGGGACCAACAGTCTAATCTGGTCTCATGGAGTAATAAGGGTAGATTTAGAATAGGTTTATTTTCTATTATAAAAGTAAATGATGTAAAGGGTTTGCTAGTTCAAATGCACCCTCGAAGAAAAAATGCTAGGATTGTAGGATGGGTGGGTAGATTGTTGGGAATGTTTTGCTGATCTATCATATTTGTGGCAGCTGAAAATCAAAGAAGAAAGGTGGCTTAAGCAGCAGGCTTTTGGCCTACACCAAAGATCATTTTCTGAATTCTTGACTCCTCCAAGAAGAAGCCATCCCCATGTGGAGCCACTGTTAGCCCCTTATGAATTATTTGACAAGCAAGCAAGGGGCTAGATTGTTTCATAAGCCTTCAAGGAATGCATTTCCCTTGAAAACACATCATCCTTGAAGTCTTGTTATGTTCCCTGCCTTTGACTGTTTCCCTTTGCTAAACTGTTGTTAATGAGCCTAGCTGAATGATAAATTTTTCTCAAAAAGGCCTATTTCGCCCCTTGTATCCTTGCAGAATTCCCCCATTTTATCCTTTTTCCCATTTTTCTAAGTCCCCTTTGTTCCCCCTAATTTCCCCATCAACCTCCTAAATTTCCCCAAGATCCCCTTGGAATCCCACCCTTACTCTTTGTCCAGCCAAATTCCTACCTTTGTCCCCTATCGTTACCCTCCTTAGGCCTTAAAATGCACTAAAATGGGGTAAAAAACCCACTTTTCTGACCTTATAATGGGCCTAGCCCTCTTCCCGCTAGCCCCTTCAACCACTTCCCCCATGTGCCCAAACGCTAGGACCAAGCGCTTAAGTCCTGAGCGCTAATCGCAATTGGAGGATTGTCGGAGGGGCGAATTCCTTTGTAAACTTAAAAACTCCGATGCGATTGGCTTATCACGTTAAGTCCCACGATGCATTATAGACCGTTGATCTGTCATCGCGATCGGACGTCCCAAGTAGTGTCGCAAACTTTCAATCGAAACACTTATGTTTTTTCCTCCGATCAGTCCATCACAAATGTTTGCGATGCGATTGATCATAGCTCCCTTCCACCGATCGCAATTGAAATTACCTTCCAATCGTTGTCCCCTCCGATTGATCGCAAGTTACGTCTCCCGATCGCCCGATCACGCCGTCTCCCGATTCAATCCCGTCCGTCCGTTTGATCCATGATCTGACGGTCATTGCTGTCTCCGCCCAATCGCAATCGGAGATTTAATATGTGTCAACCCTATTTCCCCCTGATTGCGATTGCTCCGAACAAATCCTAGCCGTCCATCTCCCTGTTGATCCAACGGCTGTCGCTCTCCCCGCCTAATCACAATCGGAAGACCTTTGACACCGCTCCTTTGTGTCCCCTCCGATTGCGATCCCCCGATCCACTTCTCCACCATTGATCTTCCCTCTAGATTGAACGGTCCTAAGCTCATCGCTTCCCCTTTCCCGATCGCAATCGGAAACTTATAAGTGTGTCAGCCCTGTTCCCTTCCGATTGCGATTCTCCAATATTAATCCTGACCGTTCGTTCCTCCGCCAGATCCAACGGTCATCGCTTCCCTTTCTTAATCACAATCAGAACTTATGTGGTGTGTTTCCTCTGTTCTTTCCCGATTGCAATGCTCCGAGTTAATCACAACCGTCCGTTGGATCTGAAGATCTGACGGCTCATATCTAATCGCCTCTCTACCTCTGTTGGGTCCCACTCGTACATTCATCTCCATGCATTTTCATAGCATTTTCGCCCATTTCCTTTGTATTTTCATTTTTAACCAAAGTTTCATGTTTTCATTAAAGGTCTCGTGTTTCATATATGTTCCATTCTATTTCATAAGGCCGTCCCTCCGATTGATCTCCGCCGTTGATCTTTGTCCCCGGACCACGATCTAACGGTCTGCGCTGCATTCTACCACCAAACCCTATTATTCATAGTTGTCACCATTATTTAGTGAAAGCCACCATTCCGCCGCCGTCGCGCTGTCTTTTCTTCCGCCTTCCGCTCCATCCATCCTCTCATATGCATTGATTTTCTCAGTCCAGTTGCGTGTTCTGCAGGATGCAGGCGTTTAAATGCCACCATGATTCGTAGTTATTAAGCTCAGTAAGACAGGTTTCAGAGCCCGGTAGAGCAGAAAAAGACTTGGGAAGGAACGGAAGCCTGTGTTCGTCGAAGTACAGGGCAGATACATCAGCATAATGTTTTTTCCCAAGAAAGGACGGGTTGCCCATACTGTTTTTATTTTATGCCGTGCTCCAGAGGATATTTCCACCGAGAACACAATCCCAAGCTACTAGAGCATTTGTTTCTCAAGTATGGCAGACCATTCAGCCATTGATTTACCTATTGCTTATTCACCAAAGGTACTACAGAGTACAACATACCATAAATGCATCAAAGACATACCTAGAGTTAATGAAGCCTGACGAAGACCATTCTTTCTTCCAAAAGTGCCAGAGATTAAGGCTCAGAGTTTAAAACAGAATGGGCTTCAGCGCTCTTCCTCTTCTGAGTGTTAATGCTGCATTTAGTTCTCTACCTAACTCCTCTGCTTCTTTTCTACTATAAGACTCATGAGAAAATATTGTAAAGGTTGTTGATGAGATATCAGAGAACTGCAAGCTGTTTCTGTGAGATATAGTTTTGTGTAAAGTTGTAAGATAGGCTGAGGAGTATGTTTTCAAACTGAATTTCAAGCTATTGGAAAATGATGTACCTGATTGGTGTTGCTCTTAATATGAAAAGCACATTTCTTTGGATCCTGATCTAAACCTGCGGTGACGTTTTTCTGTCTCTATGTTTTATTTCATTCCATTCCAGTTCTTATGGCTTGCATCAGAAATCTGGCATAGGATTTTCCCTTGTTAGGCACCCTATGCTTCTGCTCTCCTTGCCTTAATGTTTTCTGTTAAATGTGTTATCTGAGAATTAGTTTCAGTTAATTTAACTAGTGTAGTGGATGTTATTTCCTGCTAGTTGATGTATGAGTTAATGAATCTGCTTCTTAGATGTTCTTGTTAGAGTTTAATTGAATGAATTGGGAACACTGGGAGTCTAGAACTCTGTCTCTGTCTCACTAGGATCCTTTTCCGTTAGTTAAACCTTTCTAAGTTCCCTCAGTTTGTTCCTCGCCTTTCTTTGAGAGTTGCCTAAGAGTATGTCCAAGCAGGTCTGGAGTTAAATGACCTCTGACCTGAGCTATAGACAGAAATTGGTTTACCCTCATTATTTCACTTCTTTCCTGATTGTTTCACTCCACCTATCTTTTTAGGATCCAATGCTTTAGATGACTAGCCCAACTAAAAGCCTGCGTATTTAACAGCAAGTAAACCCTTTCCTAACTCCATTTTCCCAATGGTATTAAATACTATCTGGATTCGTCACTCTTTGTCTAAAATCTTCTTTGCCTTGCCTTGTCTTATATTGAAACTGTCATTCTTGATTCCCAACAACCAAATCAAAACAAATCAAACAAACCAACCTTGTGCCTATAACTAGCCTAACATCTTAGCACTGAGCTTTAAAGTTACATACCTTTGACATATCACAGAGAGATCCCTCTCTGGACCCAGGAGGGCTAGATCCTGAGGTCTGAAAGTGGTTTGATGTTATCTCATATTTTGGTCTTGCCAATCTGGCCAAAACATGGGAACCCCAACAACGCCGAGAGGATAATTGTATAAATACCAAATCTATGACACAAGATAAAGAGTACAAGTTTGGCCGCCTATGAAGCTATGTTGTTTTGTCAAAAAGCGGGTTACATTGGTCGAGACAAGTGAAAGGCGTTTTCCGAATTAGGAAAACATTTCATATTGCCTTTATTCTGTTATGGTCAATAGGTTCTCGAGCGTCGCATCCATTAAATGCATTATTATTCTCCCGGTGGCAGCTTCCGGGAAATACAGGTCAGTACGCACATCGTGAAAAGGCTTATTGGAAATTACTCAATGCATATATTCTCAGTGCGTATATCATTAAAAAATTCTCAGAAATATATACTCAATGCGTATGACATTAAAGCACTTTCAGAAAATATATTCATACATATAAAAAGAGTATACTTAAATTCACAAACCCTGTGTAGCTTTGTGGATTTTTAGTTAAGTCAAAAATACAATACGTTGATTATGGAAACCGGGACATTCATGGTAAAACTTGGATAGTGAGTAATTGTTCTGGTTTTTGGAAGATACATTATGAAAATTTGGTGAGCTAAAGCTTCAAAAGGATTAGGTGGCTCAAATAACACTCATTATTTAATTAATGAGAGTTTATTTATTTCTTAAGATTTATGATTATTTTTCTATGAATTATATATATATATATATATATATATATATATATATATATATATATATATATATATATATATATATATATATATATATATATAATTGAACAAAGCATGCAGCTAAATAATTCTATGATTAATTCAAATCATTCACGATTGTAGTAAAAGGATTTGACAATTCTGAGGGGATCTCGAAACGCAATTTTTTTATGAAACTAATCAAATTAGATTAATTTTAGTCTCTAAATCAAATTTAATTACAACTTATCGTACTTCACAACCTACGAAGGATCTCGTGATTAGCCATAAACCTGATATGCATGAAGAGGCCTTGTAGTAATTTGAAAATTGAAACTTTTTGACTTTGCTATGTGATTTTAGGGTGCAATGATTTTTTTTCATTTCACTTCCGCAATCTCCAAAATTGTTATTAGTTACTATTGGTTTGGTTGAGGTAGACTAATAATATTTAATTTTTTAAATAATTTATAATATAATTTAAGTTTGAATTTATAATTTATATATCAAAATTATAAATATCTAAAATTAGATTTTAATAAAAAAATTAGAGTTAATTATATATAAAGTATTAATGAAAAACCATTTTTCTTATTATAAAATAAATTTAGAATTTTTTTTGTTTTTATACTTAATTTTTTTATAATTTTGAAACTATTTAATGAATATAATGGATGTGAATTAATATGAAGATCGAGTACATCAAATACATAAAAATAAATAAATTTAATAAGTACAAAAACCTTTTACACTCATTAATATTAACCTTTTCCTTAACTATAAAATGTGAAGATAAAAACCATAAATAATTTTAAAAATAACCCATCAAAAGTATCTATATTACTATATCAACCATAAAACTTTATTTTTTTTCTGCAACAAGTTATATGTAAATTAGTTAATCTCTTGAGCATTTTAAACGTGATAGATTCCAATCTTAAAATGTTATCCATATATTCTTACTAAGTGAATTAACAAGGCATTGTAAACAATTACTCATAAACATACTCAAACTCATCAACTGTAAATAATGATTTTTTGTTGCAAAATTATATAAAATTCATATTGAAATGATATGGGGTCGTCACTATCATTATTTATTAATCGACATCATTATCGTTGTTTATGTAAATATTGAAATTTTATGCAAAATTATAGAAAATTCACATTGAAATGATATGTTCCTAAATGTTTGACTTTCAAATTTTATAATATAATGTAAGACATTACACATATTTTAAATTTTCTTGTGGCCTTTTGGCGATATAAAATTCAAGTTGAAATGATATATTTTTAAAGTTTTCTACTTCTAATGTCAAAATAAGAATGCATATAAGTCTATCATTTGCACCTCACACCAATCATGTGACCAAAATTTTATATTGGTGTAGTTGGAATGCCGAGAAATATAATTTTTTATATAAGGTTAGGTAAATTTAATTATTTTTTATTAAATTTAATATATATTTGGCTAAAAAGTTATAATTCTATTTTATTAATAAAAATTTTTATTTTGATTAGAAAAAATTATTTTTTAAGTTTTTTTTTTTTAATATTTAAACTAATAAAATTTTATTTATAAAAATTAAAAACTATATAAATAGTAAAATATTAATTTTTACATTATTTATTATTAATAATATATTTTTAAAATTTAGATGTTTTTGATAATTATTTTTGTGGTTTAATGTTGTGGAAGTTTTTAATTCATTTTCTCAATGACATATTCATTAATATTAATGAAAAAATTAACATGTTATCACTTTTTTAAAAGTGTATATCATAGTTTTTTTTTCAATGAAAAAATAACAAACATTTCTTAATAAAAAAATTGCTACATTTTTCAAGATTTTTGAGAGTCCAAATAACAACCAATAGGAATCACAACTTAGAAGACAATACTTTTCAAACCAAAAACGAGAACATAACTATTTCCTAACTAGTGCAACAAGGGAGATCTTGCTGCATCGCATCCAAGTGAAACAAAAGGTGGAAAAATTAAAACATCAAGCAAAAGGCAATTCCTCGGAGCCTGTTATAGAACCCTACTCCAGGAACTCAAAATGGATTTGTCCAGGCAACACAGAAATTCCACGCTTGAAGAGTTGATCCACCCATCTATCTTGCTCCTGATATATGCGGCAAAAAAAATTGTGTGGAAGAAAGCCTTCATGGAAGAAATTTTCTCCAGCCAGGGGCACAAAGACGACACAACTAGAGAGAGATTTCCCATAGCCCAATCGATGATCACCTTTGAATCCATTGAGATAACAATCTTATTCACAACTATGAATTGCTTGAGATAACAATCTTATTCACAACTATGAATCCCTTGAGATAACATTCTTACTCACAACTAGCCACAATCGATGAATACCTTTGTTAACTATTAGGATAAACGAGCCACATGGCACATTGTTTGGATAATTACATATAAGTAGGAATGAAATTTCTCTCTGCAAATGAAAAAGGGGTCGAAGAAGGATTTTATTGGGAAGCGTGGGAAGAGAAATTAAGTATGCATGTGTTTGATTTACATTTGGATTTAATAGCATTTTTGCCATCTTAAATAAATTGATAAAATTAATTTGGCACACTCATATAAATTAAATGGTCCATAAATGCCTATAAGCATCAAAACACTTCATCATAATTTGCTAAAAAAAAAAACCTAAAAATTAAATAAATTATAACTTTATTTAGAAAATATTATTATTATTGTTATTGATAAAAAAAATTTATTATAAAAGTTAGATTATATAAATTTAAAAAAAAACATGTAATAATATTCTTAACCATGGATATTCACTCCAACTTTATTATGGAGAATCTTAAATTTATTATAATACTATGAAGCATGAATACCACATGCTCAAAAAAACTATAGCTCATTTCATACGACACTTGTTTATATGATTTTTTTTAATTAACGAATTTATTTATATATAAGAAAAAACTATTTTGAAAATAAATCTCAACTTTTAATTTATGTATACTATTAAGAATATTCTAGAATATTATATGAAGGTCCTATAATCCAACTAACAACTATCAAAAATTAAATTAAAATTATAAAAACTTTATTCCAAAATAAACATACTTATCAAAATAAAAAACAAAATTATAAAATTATAACTTAATAAAATAAATTATATTTAGAAATATAAACAAAAAAAACCTATCTCACCAGTATAGATTTCCACCATTAAATTGAAATAATACTTCATAAATTGGTTTGTATAATAAGAGACTTCCATATAAATAATAAATTTTCATAAAACTTAGGGTTGTCTATTTTTTAAAAGAGTAGAAGAGAAGATAAATGTATTATTAGAATATTTTCTCAGCAAATGAAATAATTCTTCATAAATTGGTTTGTATGATAAGAGACTTCAATATAAATAATAAAATTTCATAATACTTTTGGGTTGTATTATTAGAATATTTTTGTGACAATAATGTATTATTAGAATATTTTTGTGACAATAATGTTTGAGATACAATGGTTATAAAAATAATTTATTTTAAGATTTTTTATATTTTAAATAAATTTTCTTATTTAAATAATAAGAAATGGTAATTTGGATTTTTTTTTAAATATTTTTTTTATTAAAAATTAAATGAGATTTTACTTTTATTATATTATGTGTACATAATTAATAAAGAAAACTTAATGAGCATTTTAATTTTGTTTTAATGAAAAATAATTCTTAACCCTACACTTTTTCCTTATATTATTTTTAAGGTTACACCAATGTTTTAATGAAGGCTTTACAAATAATTCCAATTTTGAATTCAAATTTCAAAAATGCAAATGAAGTACTGAAGTACTAAGTCCTTATTGGAATAGAAGTTCTTAAATCTATGTGGGGGTATTGTAACTCAAAAAAATATTATTTTTATTAACAAATTAAATGGAAATTTATTTTTATTATATACATGATTCATATATATAATTAATAAGGAAAACTTAATGAGCATTTCAATTTTGTCTTAATTAAAAATCATCTCTAACCTTACACTTTTAAGGTTATACCAATGTCCTTTTACAACTAACTTCAACTTTAAATTCAAATTTCAAAAACGCAAATAAAGTACTAACTCCTTATTGGAATCAAAGTTTTTATATTTATGTGAGATATTTTAAGTCCAAAAAAATAATTTTTTTATTAAAATTTAAAAAAAAAAATTACTTGTATTAAAAGCATGTTACATGTACATAATTACTAAAGAAAACTTAATAAATATTTCAATTTTATCTTAATGAAAAATAATCCTTAACCTTACACTTTTTTATATACACTTTTTAAAATTATACCAATATCTTAATAAAAGTTTTACAACTAATTCCAACTTTGAATTCAAATTTCAATAATGCAAATGAATTACTAACTCTTTATTGAAATCAAAAGTTCTTAGATCTAAATTTCAAAAATGCAAATGAAGTACTTATTGAAATCAAAGTTCTTAGATTTTATTAGTCCCTGCCACCTGCAGCATGGCAGGGACTATTGTAATCGATTTTTTTAATTTTCATTAGTCTTGCACAAAAACCGAGTTAGAAATGGAACTTATAATCTAAAGTTTTAATTTTATATTTAATAAACAACCTTTTTTTAACCAATAAGAAACCTCTGGTCGCTATTTCGACCACTAGAAATTTTAGAGATCTTATTTGGCCTCATATCGAGGATAGATCTCGGGAAACTTAGGGTAAAATCTTCATTTTTGCATATTTTTTTATTGAGATTTCACTCTCGAAAACTAATGTTGGCATTAGTTTGAATGAATTCTTTGTATGTGCGACACTTACGGGGCACTTAGGGGGCTCATTTCATAAGTTTTCATAAGCATTAGTTTGAGATCGATATCCCGAGGCATCCATATATAACCAAAGTTCCAGCGTTAATCTTTCCTTCGCATTTCCTTTGCATTTTTATTAACATTTTAAAACTAGTAACCAAACTCCTAAACTAATGCTAACATTATTTCTCATACATTTACTGTTTAAGAGAAGGAGAAACATATATATATATATATATATATATATATATATATATATATATGGTAACTAGTAACCTACCCAACAACAGCATATGGGCATGTTAGCCATCTGTCATAGTTGGCACAACTAACACCTTCTGCATGTTATGCATCTGTACGGATGCTGTTAATATTTGTTTGAATAGAATCCCCTGTTAATCTTTATTTGAATCCCTTGTTTGAAGTTGCAATCCTCAATTCACTGGCAAAGAAAAGTTGCAACCTGGTCTAAATCAAAGCAAAGCTGCAACCTGGTCTAAATTTGAAGTAGAAATATTCCATTCACTTGCAAAGCTAAGCTGCAACCTGGTCTAATTCCTTGTTTGAAGCTCAAATCTTCAAACATTGTTTGAAGCTCAAAGCCCAGTACCTGTTTGAAGCATCGATGTAAACTGATTCTCATCGCTGCAAACTGATTCTAATTGCTTGTAAATGCTCATGTAATCTAGGGCCAACAATTGGGTTAGTGACGCTATTTAAAGCTATATTACTGATTTCATGTTGTTTCTTCCGAGTTGGATGATCTAAAAAAATTTATGATTCACTTGACATTTTATGATTCACTTTTTTTACTTCTGCACAACATTCAAAGATACAGTAAACAAGTTAGGCCAAGCTTTGAAAATTCTTGTTAAAGCAGAAAAACAACTAAGAGTTTCAAATGAGTGCATTTCATGGCTTACAGCTACTCTTATGAAAATTCTTGTAAAATAAGAAAAAAAATCTAAAAGCTTCAAATGAGTGCATTTCATGGCTTACAATTGCTCTTTTGCATTTCATGGCTTACGACTCAACTCAAATTTTTGTTTACCATTTACTTTTTTCAAAAATAGTCTGTTATACAATATTTGTCCTCTATGGTCTTCCCCAATATTGGGGAATAGAGAACACAGATATTGGAAAATAAAGTAAAACACAGATTTAGAAGCCCCAGAGAACACAGATATTGGAAAATAAAGTAAAACACATATTTAGAAGTTTCTTAGAATTACCTCATTGTTCTGCTTCAAATTGATTTATGCAACTACAAGGGTTTTTTCCAATTTTATGAGAAGACAATAGCTTAATAAATCATACAGCACAAATGAATAACTAGTATCAATAAATCATATAGTGCAAATGAATAACCAGGATCACGGCTTGAGGCTAGTGTCTTCCTTAGCCACTCTAATATAATTGACTAATTTTTTACTATAATAATGGATTATGTGTCGTTTTTCAACATCTTCGGCTTAGGATCTGATAATAGGTTCAATGATACTCCTATGTGAATATGCAACAACCTGTGACGGTGGCCACAAAATCCCTAGCACCCAAAACTTGTAACAAAATCTGTCGGATTTCTTGTCCAAATCAAGCCGCATTATCAAAAATCTTAGTCATTTGAAAACTAGCAGATCCGTAAGGATTTCATATCGCTGATCGCGCCATCTATCTCTAATTGTGCTAGTGCAATACAAGATGGACATCCAAACCAAACGACTAACTGTGTAATCAAGAATTCAACAATTGTGTAATCAAGAATTGCGTCATGTTTCTGATTACTCTCATATACAAAGGAAATGTTAATATGAAGAACTGGCACGTAGTTCACACGCAAACCACAAGATGGCACATTTTATTTTTTTAATATAATATCTAGCAATTCTGGTATTAGTTTAAATATATAGTTCTTGTATTAGTTTAAATATCGCGAATTATATATGTTAAATTGGAAAGTCGCAGAAATTCTTTGATCTGAGAGGCATGTGAAAGTGGTTGGCTATATCCATCAGACTTGCAAATGGTACAACGGAAAACAACTTCTATGATGATGAGCTTTCTGTTTTAGTTTTATTGTTTATTTAGTTTTGTCTTTCCATTCAATGGATATGGCTTGTTGGGTGGCAGGGACTTGCTGCCCCGCAACCCAACTTGTTTTAACTTCAATTCACATTCCACGTGCCATTAAATAGTTTTTCACAAAGAGGATTGGTGTAACGGCCTTAAATATAGTTGGGAGAGAAAAATATGTCTTCTAAGCCTAAAGGCATATTATAACATTAAATAATTCCTTTTGAAACATCTCAAGGTGGGGTTGTTTTACATGGATTTTATTTTATGTAAAAATAATCTACACATATTATTAATGTGCACACTTGTGTTGGTGAATTAAAAAGAAGAAGAAGTAGGATTATGTTTTCTCCTCTCGACGTTAGAAAATAAGAGATGATTACTTTGGTTTTAGTTTTAAATTGATAAAAGTAGTGATTTGTGTTACATGAAAATGTTTCCTAACTTTTATTAGTATTTTCATTTTTTATTATGATATTTTTAAATATCACTAATCAGTACAGTACAATCGTCATACACTAATCAGGAACAATCTTGCAAATCCATGCACCGATCTCTACCCCCTGCTAGCCTGCCTCCACTGCGCAATCCCTACTGAAGAATATCTCTGAATGAATTCAAATTACTCTTGCCTTGACTGCGTAATTGTCATTGGCAACTCCAATGTGTGTGTGATGCAATCAATGCATCACTATAGTCACAACAGATAGTCCATCTTGCCCTTTCACGTATCTCTCCAGTGGGTCTCCACTGAAACTTCCATGCACTGTAGTTAACTGTTGTATTGTTCAGTTGGTTAATGAGTTATTATTTGTGAATTAATTAACTAATTAATTCACTCCACTCTCACTAGTGTATCATTCAGCTAGACTAGATACAACTAGCTCAACTGAGTCTAACTGAGTTAAACTACATACAAATCCATAACTACTTCTTCCAACTATGTCATAACTCTGCCACTTGAGTTCTAACTCAGTCCTCCATGCATTAGCTCCAGCAAACCCTTGGGAATTGCGTAATTCCCTCAGTCCACTGGTGTGCCACATCTGTGCACTGAAACAAAGTGCTCCAAGAGAATAAGTTGATGTTTAGTGTCTGATTAATATTAAGAGCTAATAATAACCAACATGCATCTATTTTTAGATCGACGATCTATAAATAGACTTCGCCCAATATTCTAAAATTAGAATTTCATCTTTTTTTCCAACTTGATCAACCATCCACAAATAACATCCCGCAACTTCTGAAATATGATCATCATGTCTAAAAATAGACTTGCGCCAAAAATATCCTGTGGACCTACTTAGTGAAGGTGACTCTTTTCACTAAGCTCATCATCTTGTTGAATCTCAACACTCCCTCTCAACGAGATAGGGATTATTCTTCACCCCAATCCTACCTCTATGGTATTCGAATTTTCTCTTGGTGAGCGCCTTCGTCAAAATATCTGCATCCTAATCCTCTGTAGGAATGTACTGAAGCAACATGATCTTCCGCTGCACACAATCTCTAATATGATGATACCAGATATCAATATGTTTAGATCTATCATGAAACATAGGATTAACCAAGATTTTAATGCAACTCTGATTATCACAATGTATCATTGTGGGATCTAAATGTGAACCGAACAAACCAACCAGAATCTTCCTCATCCAGATAGCCTCACATGCAACTTGACTTGTTGCCATGTATTCTGCTTCCGTTGAACTCAGTGCCATGGATCTTTGTTTCCTGCTGTACCAAGAAACTATCGTAGATCCAATACTGAAAATCCATCCTGATGTGCTCTTTCTATCTGTTGGGCTTCCTGCCCAATCTGCATTCGTGAAGCCATGCAACTTCACCTCATCCATCTATCTGTACCATAAACCATACTCATATGTGCCCCTGAGATATCTCAGAACATGCTTACCTGCCTTCCAAAAGAGCTTGGTAGGCTTAACCATCGCTTGTGAAAGCTGGTTCACTGCATAGCATATGTCTGGTCTTGTATTTACTAAATACATGAGCGAACCCACCAACTATCGATAAACAGTGGCATCCACTACCTCTGCCGATGTAGCATCCTCTTTCTTCCAATTTCCTGGAAGAGGAGTGTCAATAGGCTTGTAGCCTTTCATGTGAAACTTCTCCAGTATCTCCTGGGAAAACTTGCCTTGAGACACAAACAGTTCACTTTCCCGCTGCCATATTTCCAATCCAAGGAAGTAATGAAGGAGGCCCAAATCCTTCATCTCAAACTCCTTTGCAAGATTTGCCTTGCATGAGTGTATCAACTGCTCATCATCTGTTAGTGTTAAATCATCAACATAAAGTAAAATGATTAAAATCTTACCCTCCACCACAATCTGGTACAAGTTTGCATTCGTCTCACTCTTGGTGAAGCCAAGTCCAATGAAATAGCTGTCGATCCAAGTGTACCAAGCACATGGTGCTTGTTTCAGCCCATACAACGCTCTTTTGAGTCTGCACACATGCGACTCGCTGCTGAAGATCTCAAATCCTACAGGTTGCTCAATGTACACCTCTTCCTCAATGATCCCATTAAGGAACGCAGTCTTCACATCCATCTGATGAATGTGCCAACCCATCTGCGCTGAGAGAGCAAGGATGGTCTGTATGGAAGATTACTGTGCGACAAGTGCAAAGGTTTCTTCATAGTCAATCCCCTTGATTTCTGAGAATCCCCAGGCAACCAATCTTTCCTTATACTTCTTGGCGCTCCCATCAGCAGCTTGCTTTACCTTGTAGATCCATCTTACTCCTACAACTAATTTTCCCACCGGCCTTGGAACAATATCCCAAGCACTCTTTCTGACAATGGATTCATACTCCTCCACCATGGCATCTACCCATGTGGGCTCCTGCACTACTTCTTCAAAATAATATGGCTCTATCACGATACACTTGCTCATAAGGCCATGTGTCAGGTGACTGTCTTTTTCTGCGCTGTGATGTAGGAACTCCTACATTCTATGTCGCATCAAGCTTTAGTCTCTCAGCTTCTGTGGTACGCTTTCTTCCTTGTCTGATGTTTGGTTCTGCATGAGTGGACTCCTCCACTCCATGAATCTCCTCCTGTGGTTGATCCACATCTAGAGGCTCATCTTTGGGAACAAGAAGTTCCTCCTCTGCATGCAAGTGTAGCTCCCTCTCAAGTGACAACTTCATGGCTTTCAGCTCATTGAATTTTATATCCCGTCGCATAACAATCATCCGACTATCTAGAAAATACATACGATAATTATGGGGTGTTTCTGTGTACCCCACAAATATCCCAACTTCTGCAATCGGCTCTAGCTTCTTCCTGGCATCCTTTGTCACATGAATGTAAATAGGTGAGCCAAAAATCTTCAAATGAGAAATATCAAGCTTCTTACCAGTAAAAGCTTCTTCGGGTGTACTCATGCCAAGTACTCTATGAGGACAACGGTTTTGTACATAAACTGAAGTGTTGCAGGCTTCCACCCACAAATGCATCAGTAGGCCCTGGTCATGTAGCATCGCTTGTGCATCACCCACGATTGTTCTGTTCTTCCCCTCCACGACCCCATTCTACTGTGGGTTATGAGGCGCTATGAGTTCTCTTTGAACTCCTTATCTGCTACATAATTCTTTGAATTCGCCTCAGATGTATTCACCACCATTATCGCTCCGTAGAGCTTTCACTTGCTTCCCCGACTCCTTCTCCACCAATGCCTTGAACTCACAGAACTTTGAGAATGTTTCACTCTTCTTCTGCATGAAGAAGATCCAGCATCTACGAGAATAGTCATCAACAAATATAACATAATACCTGTGTTTTGTTGTTGAAGCAACCGAGAAAGGTCCACACGTTCCTATTGAATTCCTCTCTAGATCGCCGGCTACCTGCTTCTCCTTCTCATGAAAGGTGGTCTCATACTTCGGATGCATAGCCTCCTTGGCAATCGGTCCGCGACCGTGCAAGAGTACTCCTTGGGAAGTCTAGCAGAAATCTACTAATCTACCGCAAAATCTTCAAAGCGCCATGGTGAAGATGCAGCCCACCCAGGCTACACACCGTCCTCATCCTACCACCACTTCTTCTGCTTTGCCCACCATTGCAACGCAGCCATCTACCTCCAGCTTGTAGAGATTATTAATTCGAACCCCTATCTTCTTGGTTTGACCCGTTGTTTTATGTCGAAGGAAAGCTTTTCCCTCACTGAAAACAACATCATAACCTTTGTCTTCCAGCATTGCGACCGAGACCAAGTTCTTCTTCAAACCTGGAACATGCATAACATTCTTAAACAAGAATGGATTACTGGACTCCCTCTCAAAGGTAATTTTCCCAATGCCAATCGCACTATACCGACCATCGTCGCCCATCTCTATATGCATCTGGAGGTCCTTCTCCTCCAAGTCACTAAACAACTCCTTGTCTCCCATGATATGGAAAGACGCACCACTATCAAGATACCACACCGATCCCATACAGCTTGAAACCAAGCATGCGATCAAAGATAAATCAAGTTCAAATTGCGAGGCTAAGGCCTCTCCAGCTGCAGACCTAGCAACCTTCTTGTTCTTCTTCTTCTGTGGACAGTTAGTGGCGAAATGTCCATGTTCGTGACAGTGAAAACACTTCACTTTGGACAAATCCTACTTCTTGCCTTTAGCATCGGATTTTGAAGGATGTTTCTTCCCCTTCCCTTTCCTTTCTTTGGCAGCCAAAGTGTAATTCTCTCCATCTTCATTCTTCGATGAAGATCCATCCTTGGTACCCCGCCTTATCTTCTCCTGCACAAGATCCGACCAAAGTCGCTCCCATCCCAGTAGTTTCTCCTGTCCATTGACAGAGTCTTTGTAGCTATGGAAACTTTTTAGAAGCCTAAGGAGAGCCAAGCTCACCAAGTCTTCTTCATCAAAAATAACCCCCACACTTCCAAGTTCATCCTTGCAGTGGACAAACTCCGTGAGGTATTTTGGAATACTGTCGCCCTTCTCCATTTTTATTTTTCTGAGCTTGTCTTTAAGCGCCAACTTCCTCTGGTCACTTATGCTTTGGAACAAGTCTGTTAAAGCCTTCCACATTACGAATGGAGTGGCTTTCCAGTGAAGGTTGGACATAATATGGTCCTTCACACCTTCCAACAGAATTCTTCTCATCTTTGCTATCTTCTTTTTCCATGCATCAAGTAATGCAGCATTGCTAGATCCTGGCTTAGGAACATTGCTATTGATAAAATCCTTCAGTCCGTTATCTTCCAGCACTACCTCCATCTTGTCCTTCCCGGCTATGTAATTCGAGCTCCAATTAAGGGCATACTCCAATTGCAACCCATTAAAATCCATTTCAATGTATACTCAACTTTTGCGCCAAGAACCTTCTGTAGCAAATTTGAATTGTCCATCAGCACAAACTTACTTTACAATTGCAATTTTCAATTAACAATGCTTTGATACCATGTAGAAATTATATGCACTAAGCATGCATATGTCCTAGATTCACCTGATCTCACAATATTTAACTTCTTGCAAAATACTAAATCATTCCACTTGTTAATATTTTACAGAAAATTAATTGCACACACATGTAAAGCATAAATAAAAATAATTGAACACATAACACAATTGTTTTTAACTGGGAAAGCCTAAAGCTGAAAACCTCAACTATATATTATGTATCATGGAGATCATATGACAATCCTCATACAAAGCTTATCAATCTCTCAGTACAGTACAATCATCATACAATAATCAGGAACAATCTTGCAAATCCATGCACCGATCTCTGCCCCCTGCTAGCCTGCCTCCACTGCGCAATCCCTGCTGAAGAATAGCTATGAATGAATTCTAATTACTCTTGCCTTGACTGTGAAATCCTCATTGGAAACTCCAATGTGTGTGTGATGCAATCAATGCATCACTATAGTCACAACAGATAGTCCATCTTGCCCTTTCACCTATTTCTCCACTGGGTCTCCACTGAAACTACCATGCACTGTAGTTAACTGTTGTATTGTTTAGTTGATTAATGAGTTATTATTTGTGAATTAATTAACTAATTAATTCACTCCACTCTCACTAGTGTATCATTCAGTTAGACTAGATACAATTAGCTCAACTGAGTCTAACTGAGTTAAACTAAATACAAATCCATAACTACTTCTTCCAACCATGTCATAACTTTACTACTTGAGTTCTAACTGAGTCCTCCATGCATTAGCTCCAGTAAACCCTTGGGAATTGCATAATTCCCTCAATCCACTGATGTGCCACATCTGTGCACTGAAACAAAGTGCTTCAAGAGAATAAGTTGTTGTTTAGTGTCTGATTAATATTAAGAGCTAATAGTAACCAACATGCATCTATTTTTAGATCGATGATCTATAAATAGACTTCGCCCAATATTCTAAAAATAGAATTTCATCTATTTTTCCAACTTGATCAACCATCCACAAATAGCATCCTGCAACTTCTGAAATATGATCATCATGTCTAAAAATAGATATATTCTAAAAATAGACTTGTGCCAAAAATATCCCGCGGGCCCACTTAGTGAAGGCGACTCTTTTCACTAAGCTCATCATCTTTTTGAATCTCAACAGTTCTAGGATACTCCTGGGTAGTGATCTGGAAATATCTTTTCTTCTGCTATTAGTTTTGCTCTCTTGTGGTTGTGCATATAGTGCTTACTCTATCACACTTTATGGTAAGTAACTTCCTAATCACTCTTGTTTCATAATAGTTTTATTCAATCTCATTACAAAATTGTGGAATGGGACATATAAGTTCTTCGCAATAGTTAGTTAGTGCTTGCCATAGCAGAAGTCCAGTCATGATGGATAAATAGTGCAGGTGTTAAGAGCTTGTTGGTACTTCACATGCATTCGGCAGAAGGGGGATTCAACACATAACCTATGGTTTTGGAGACCAATGTTGTTATCCCGATAGAGTTGAATACAATAGCTTGGGTGAGCATAGGACTCCAGTAAAGTAGAGTCAAGTGGCTAACCATGTTTCTTACATCTCTGGGGAATAGAGGTACTATTTTCAACATATGGAAAACACCACTAATGGGAGAGTGGGTATGTTGTAACGCAACCACCTTGATAACGTTAGAGCAAAAATCCAGCTCCAGAAGGCTCACGAGGACAAATCTCGAGCTGTAGATTCGCTTTTGGATCAAATTGAACCATTTATCTCTGAATCTGAACAACTCAGCTCAAGGAGAAGGAAAGACATCAAGGAATTTACGCACTATTCGAACCCTAGTGGCTAGATCCTTCAATAGGAATCTATCCAGCGACCAGCGTGCCGGGAAAAATGAGATATATGAAAACCCATGCATGAAGTGTTCCCACCAGATCTATAGGGATCCCTTCATCAGTCCCCAGATTACCTTCGCCAGGATGCATATGTGGATTATTCGGTTCAAGCAACTCCAATAGTTTTTTAAGCACCAATACCAGAAATTCATGAGACAATTCTATTTCATTCATCCAGAGAGCTTCATGAGACAATTTTGTTTTCGTGAGTAGGTGCTAATACATCACAGAAATAGCTAGCGGAAGAAACTCAACGAGTGGAAGATGAGCCTCAACCACACCATCCTTGAGTTCCAGTATGAGTTGAGTTTTTTTTGGGGGATGCACTGTGTTACTCCTTTCTTGTTCGTTTTAATCCTCTCCAGCTTATTTAGGCCTTGAGGTGATGAGCTAATCTACAAGTGGGTGGATGCAGTGACTAGTGGAAGGAGGCAATGACTAGTGGGAAGAGGCAGTGAGCCAGTGCATGCAAACATAGCCAGCCAACATGCAGCTCAACATGATTACCATATATTTGGTAAAGAAAATATTTGATGACATTTTATGCTAAGTAAGTAATGCTAGCATTAATTAAAATAGGATGGATGTGAAACCATCTAAAACTTTTTAGCCTAAGAAGTAAACGAAGAATATAAAGCGTTGCCTCGGGAAGAGGCCAATAAGATGAAAAACATTTCTATTGGTTAAAATAATTATCCTAGCTCTCTGATAGGTTCAAGAATTTTTTTTTAAAAAATATCTAATAAAAAATTTAGATAAATTAATTTAATGTCTTAATCAACTAATTTAAAAATAACAATTCAATCACTATAGTCCATGCTATAGACGGCAGGGACTAATAAGATGGACTAATAAGATGTGAGCCCAACAATTGATATACTAGGAGATATTAGAACCAAAGGAGAATGACTTTTAGTATGAAATATACTGAAAGTGTAAAAATAATATTTCTTTTTAAACAAGGGGTGTTGCGGAGCAACAAGTCCCTGCCCCAGTTAAAGTAAGGTCACTTCCGAGATTTCTGCCTATTTGGAATTTGGGCACTTCCTAAAGGTAAGGATAGCAACAATGTTTATCTAGTTAAAGTTCCGTGCACAGTCTCATTTATATTGTTATACATGACTTCTAGATTGATTTATCAATTCATGGTTCTAAGACGCCCCTGCCACTCTAAGTCCATCGATTTTCTCCAGTTAGGTGGTGGCCCAATAAACCATTCTTAGCTTGTAGTGTTTGCATTTCAAGAAGGATATGGGGTATCTCGAGCACAAGAAATCCAGTGTTGAGGTCAAATTTTAGCCACTGTTACTATTATTTTGCAATGAGTTGTACTCCGGGATCGTCAATCTTGTTTGTAGCAGCGCAATGTCTTGTTCTTTTCGATCATCGATAGGTAGAGCAGTCGGGAACATCCATCAATGAACATTTGACATTGACAAGTGGCATTTACTCCTGGGGTAGAATCTTTGGCTTGACTAGCAGCTTCCTTCTAAATAAGCCCTGGCTATTAGTTTCTTGTGCCCGACAAGATGCGTGCGTAAGGCAAAGCCCGATCCAGGATGGGCAGTCTTCAGGCCTCAACCTTCATTCGAATAGCTCTGCTGTCCTGTCTTCTAAACAAATGTAGATGCAACTGTAGATTTCATTCATCAGTTTTAATCTATAATAAGTGTGTTGTTTGCCACAGTTAGATAAATCAATTGTCGCAGAGTTATTTCTCTGTACATGTCCTCTTATTACTGTTTCTTCAGCTCCGTCTTGTAATTATATCAACCACATCATACCTAACATGTTGAAAATATAATCTCTGTACACACATTATATCTTATCACTGTTCTTTTTTTTGTCATTGTAATATGTGCAGCACATGATTCCTGACAGGCAGAAAGTATAGATCATATCATTAAATTGTTATGGATCTCTTGATAATGATCAGGTATTCAAGATAAATGTATTTCAGGAATGTTTCTTTAAAGGTGTCCACTTATAAAATTGAAGGCACAATATGCCTGGAGAATACATATTTAATATGCACAGACTATGGTTTGGTGAGGCGGGAGTGGTATCCTCATAAGACATGTCTGGAAAAAGACAAGACTAAGTCCAAAAATAAGTCATGTCATTTTATAAACATATCAAATCATTAAAGAGTAGCAAGTGCAGTAAAGGCAACAGGAAGGGAAGCAGTTCGATAATCATTTGGAGTTGGATCTTTATATGTTATTGAAAATGCAGATCATCTAGTCCCGAAGTCAGTGGATCCATAAGCACAAGCATCAAAAGTTTCAGTTCCAGTTTCCATACCAGTTGATCGAATTGTTTACTTTGAATCAGTCTACACTAGAAAGAATTTAATAATCGTTTAAACAAAAAATTAATAAAATTTATTAAAATACTAAATAACAAAAAGTAATTTTAGCTTTCATGACTGCCAAGTGTCTCAAGCGACTATTACCAAGTTCTAATATTTCACTACACACCATAGGCTTCACCATTTTCAATCCTTTATCACTGGAAGTGTTCATCTGTGGTGTTCCATGAGTCACACTAACGGGCACAGATTCTGCAAAGCAAGGAATGAGGCAGGGATTCTGCACAGCAAGGAAAGGGATTCTGCAAAGCAACGAATGTAGGATGAGGCTTAGGGGAGCGGCTACATCAATATGCTCCGCCAATAACATTACAAAGATTTTGCAATGCTCCGCCAATAACATTACAAAGATTTTGCAAGGGCTTTTCAGAAGTAGCGATGGGCGACCATTAACATTGAGAGACACAAGCCAATTTTGATACACTGCTACGATTATGCACAGCTTTGCCCTTCCTGTTTTCATAGGCAAGTGCACTTTTTTTTTTATTACATTCATTTCATTGGCTAAGATGGTTTTATTTCTATTTGGTTTTTTCTTTTCATAAATTTTCTTCAATGCAAAATATTTCTTCAATTTCTTCAATAGAAGATAAATAGATACAGATTAAAAAATAAATAGAGAAAGATAAAAGAGAAATAGAAAGCAAATGAATGTAAAAAGGAAACAGAGGAAGTAAATGAATAAATGATATGTAAAAAAGAAAGTTAATAAGATCAAAAACTTAAATACATACAGAGAATGAAACAGAGCGAGCAGACTTCGATTGAGGATGTGTTACAACAGCGTTACAACAGTCAGCTTTTGCAGCATCAGAAAAGGTAAGAGGGTTGGTTGCCTGGTCATTTTATTTGCAGTCTCCATCTAACTTGCATCAGCATCTTTGTCTGCCATCTTGAGCCATTGTTTTAAACTACGACCAATAATCTAAAGAAATATAATTGAATCTGAAGATCATATAAATATAACAACATTGGAATAATTTAAATTTAAATTTGTTGTTTACCTGTGAAGCATATTAGTAGAAGAGGAGTCGTTGTTAACTGTGTACTGTGTAGTCGCCTGGAGGAGGTGTTCCTAATTGCCCTCTTTGCTATCATTTTCCTGGCACAGTGCGACAATTTCCTGGCTACTCAACTCAGTGGTTAGAGCATCGCTTTTGGAAAGAGTCATTGGTATCCCTTTCTTCAATAAACACTGGATGGACGGGCCTAGAAAGAAAGACTTATCCATGGGAACCTTGTCGACCAGGTATGTTCCTGTAACAACATGAGCCTGTTTCCATTGTTCCATTGCTGTTTTTTAACATTTTCATGCAAGAAATACTCTATTTATTGAATACGGTAATGTTATTCTGGCAATATTGTTCTGGCCATATGGATGGCATGCACTATGGCGATGAATGGCGACGGCAGGTGGTACTGTCCTGAGGCAGGTGGCACGCGAGTCAGCGCTTCTGGGTTTATCGACTATGGAGTATGGGTTATAGACAAATCACATTACTTACATTTAATGTTATAAACTAATGCTAACATTAGTAGACACCATGAATCACTGTAAATATATACAACAAAAAAAACGCACATGATATATGGTCTGCCTCGGGAAGAGGCCAGAACCATGAAAACTGTAAAAATACAGCAAAAAGTTTGCTTAAATTCATTATGCTAGGCTAAATTCATTAGGTACAGCGAAAAAGTTTGATTAAATTTCACTAGGAACATCGAAATTAATGTAAAGTCTACATTTTTGATTACTATAGTCCCTACCTTAGCCGCAGGCGGCAGGGACTAATAACAATAACATGACTCCAATGTAGAATTTTATGAGCGAAATGCAAGCAACGCTGTGAATATAATTTAGTTTTTGGAACTATTTGTTTTGGATATGGTTCCGTAGATCCTAAACAAATGGTTTTTCGTGAATCTAAATTAGAAAAAAATTACATTTATAAACTCTATAATAGTGAATTACAACGCCTATTACGGCTATCACTTTTGATAAATGGAAAAAAGCTAATGATTCCTAATCCATGAAACATATTCACCCCATTAATGATATATGGATCAGTAACTCCCCATTAATGACATATGGATCAGTAATTGCATCAGAAATATAGACTGGTCCACTAAAACATTCGTATTCAAAATCTATTGCACAACCAATTAGGTTCTCTTTCTACAATTATATCTTTCACAATCCCTTCGATAATGAATTGAGAGTGTGCCAGCAATTTTTTCCTTTACAGCTAATGATATCCATTATCTTATGTTATACCTCTCTATGATGATAACAGAGATTATTTTGTGATGATTTTCATGTTTTGTAAAGCGACAAGGATCGAGATAGAAAACCTTTTTTGGTAATGCTGGTACTCATCATCATCCGCTTCACTTTTCCATCGCCAATTTTAATTATAGTAAAAATCAATTTTACTAAATTATAAATATATGAATATTACAATTTTAATGGCAACTAAGATATAAATTTTTTTCAAATCTATACCCAAAATATATATATATATATATATATATATATATATATATAGCATATCATTATTGATTTATATATAAATTTTAAAATTTCTAGTTTTAAAGCTAGATTGAGATTTAGGGCTACATCAAGTCATAAACTTAACATGGGTTACACATGAGCTCGATCTAGGGTATGTTTAAACTCTTGATTGAGCTATTTTTAAGCGCCTCAAAAAGTAGATCAAGTGCTTAAAAATTTATCGATCAAGGGCTTAAAATCAATTAAAATTGGTAAATCGAACATCTTTTTTTCACCAAAATGAATATTCCTTTAGCCAAAAAGTATAACCCAACTCCACACACACACACATATATATTCAAAAATTCCTAAAATATTTATTGTTAATAAGATGATAAGCTATATATGACATATTAATATGTTTTTGAGAAGGCCTTATGTCTTAAAATATTTATGGTTTACTTGGAATTATATATTTAAAAAAAAATTAATGTAAATTTTAGTAAAATAAAGATTAATTATTTTAAAACTTGATTTAATAAATTATTAAATTATAATGTTGAAATTCTAGAGATAAATCATATATAAAATTATGAAACATCCAACATTTCAAGTGAGTTCTCCATCTATCATAAGAAATATATAAATGATAAATAACATTAAAAAATATTTAAATTAATATTTAAAAAATAAAAATTTTAATCATCATTATAAAAATAATAAAATATTTCGTCGCATTTAATCTTGTGCACCATATTCTAATAAATTTCTGAATAAAAACATATTCATTATATTAAAAAAAAAACAAAAACACCGTTGTTAAAAGAATTGCACAATTTCAACAAACAAAAATTATTTATTTTATATATTCATTTGATTTCCTAAGTTTTATTATTTTAACACCAAATTCTAAAAAATGGTGTATGTTCCTTGAATAATTCCTCCTATCCCAAATTGTGTTATAAAATGAAAGTAGAAAGCATGATTTTGCACCATTCCTCTTTCAAATAAAAATGACAAACATAAGCATATTCAACTTTAATATGTCCATCTTAATCTTATTCATTATTGTTGAATTAGGATTTTAAATTCTATTTACTAATAGATTTCCAACTTCACAATAACATTTTTTATTTTTGTTTATACAATTTATTTTAAATTTAAATTTTCAAAAAATTACTACAATAAATTTATTTCTATCTTAAGTAATTGTCTTTATTTTTTATTATTTTATTTTTATAAAACAATTATGCTACTTATGTATAGTTTAATATTGAGAATTCAATTTTTTATTTTTTTTATTAGTATTTAATTTATTTATTTGTAAGGTGATTGGTTGAAGTCTTATTTAATAACTTTTATTTTTCTATTAATTACTATTTTTTGTTTTGTTTTATTTTTATTTTTTATTTTTCCTTTTTCTATTTTTTCCATTTTCATGAATTATGGTTTTTTTAATTTAAGATGACAAGAGGAAAAAATATTCAATTTTTTTTTCTTCCAATAATATATATTTTAATTTTGTTTTAATTTTATTACTTTTTAATTTGACTCTTTTTTTGTCATTTTCTATGGCTTTTTTTTTCTCTATTTTCAATTTCAAATCTATAAAACCCTGGTAAAAGAAAAAGTAAACTTATTAAGTTTGATTTATATATTATTACTAGAGTGGAAACTATTTGGATTAGTTATGTTGAGTAATTAAATAATTATGTTTTATACTTGTATATGCTAAAATGAAAATGTGTGTTTCATGACTCCATTATGGCTGTGATACAAAGAGAGTTGACACAGAAACTTGGGACAGTTAAGGGCAACGGGTAGGGTTGTTACCTACCGAATCCTTCCTCATGAATTTGTTATTAAAGGAAGGAGGCCGAGAGGGTAAAGGTACCTAAAGCTAAGAAGAGATAGAACTATTGTTATTCTGGTCTGGTAAGGAACCAATAGAATTGAGAAGCAGTGGTGTACAACAGAAGGACCATGTCTGGTTGGGACCAAATGGATTTAAATCTACACCAGAACTTGTTCAGATTCTCAATTATGCATTGGCTCAGGGTAGAGACACAGTGGAAACTCCTCTCATTGGTTGTGTTGGACAGAATTGTGAATTATAGATAAAACAAGCTTCCCTAGATAGGTGCTAATCTAGAACAATAGGTTAAAGACTATACGACTGCTTTTCCTAACTAAGAACAGACACACAAAATGGATTAGATGCTTACTTGGAATCCAAGTGCTTCCAAATGATTCCTTCTGTCACTTCCACTGTAGCTTCAAATTCCAGCCGGTTGTGCAAAATATTTCCTACAAGAATGAATACCAAACAACAAAAGATAGCAATAATACAGATGTCTATTCAAGTTAGTTTTCTAAATCAGTAAAGCATAAACCATATACATCAACTAAGATCTTGCAATATGGAAAATCAAAGCCAATACAGATGCATATAGGGAAAAGTAAGTTGTATTCTTTATTAATGATAGAAGGGGAGGTTACAACCAAATGAATGATTTAGTGTCACCATCTCCAGCAACATCCCAATCTCATCACAATGCAGATATCTCGAGTAATCTGTCACTCAAATCAATCTCCTCAATGAAAAATCCACCAGCATTTCTCTACACAAATTCTTTCTTATCAAACACTAATATTTGTGCTCAATTTATAGACAGGCTGAGGTAGTTTTACAATCAATGACTTTCCAATAATAGGCAAGACATGTTCCCAATCTTGTAGATGTCAAATGGACACATGGATTCGAAGTTTGACACATGTGAACTCTTCTAGAATGCACTGGCCAAGTGGAGATTCCAGAACAATGAGAATTTCGCTCCCAATGTGACCAACGCACCCATAGATGTCGGTAAGTGATTTGGAGAGAAGCCTTGCATAGGGCTACCTGCATATGCAATGCACTTAGTCCCTTTAGAGGCAGTGTTAGTGAGCTCTCATACAATATATTATAAAATTCAAACTTTGGAAACCTTTGTAGATGAAAGTATTTGATTGATTTGTCTTGTTCTTTGTCTTAGGGCATGTAGCAATTGAAATGTTAGGGGAAGATAGACCCTATACATTGGTCCTAGAGATGATTCCCAGTTAAGCAAGTCATTGGGGATGATGCCCAAATTGACCTATAACAATTGCCCCCTAAAGCATGAAGTCAGAATAATAAGAATGACATTTTGATTGATATGCTTTACACTATGATGAGTTGGAGATGAAGCAGAGTGGAAACCTGCATCAATCTTAAAATACATTACATCATGATATATCCTCTTGATCATAATTGTTGACGGTAGGAATTCCCATGTTCAAAACATAAACAATCTAATAACATGTACATAATTCAGAAAGTCGTCAACATTGGAATGTTTCCCAATGCTGTCATGCCTACAGATATAGGCCCATGTTTGGATGACGATCTGTATGTAAGGTCACCGTACAGATGATGTGTACAACAATCCTGAAATCACAACCCAGATGGCTGAAACTAGATCCGGGGTCTTCTTATCTCGTTCACTCAATCATTCGGGTACAACTCTAGCCATGCAAATATATGATTTGTCGTCGAACATGGAAATACATCGTTTGATTACCTGCCAATGATGTGAGCTGTTAACAAATGCGAGAGAACCACCATTAATGTCAATGGCCCTCAAGGTACTGCAGTACATTTCGTAAGGCATGAATAGATGATTTGATGTTGAATGCCAAACAAAATCTTTCGGTCAAAAGTCCGGAAGCAAGGATCTTGTCTATGCTATAACAAGCCTCATGGTACTGGAATATGATGTTTCTAAGTGACCTTCCTGGATAATGATTTTTTGTCGACAGGATGTCACCTTATTCCGAAACTGGAGTGACTGATTTCAGAGACAAGGGTATGACTTGATATAGCAATTCCAGGGATGACAGTCATGAGAATAAAGGTTTACGAGTACTGCAAAAGGATGATTTTATTCACTGGATGACTTCTCTTGAACATATCGGCGACACTGTGATGATTTGGCAGCATTAACCCAAAACCGAAGTGAAGGTATGATGAACCATAGTTATGAATGAACCGTCAAGATGATTACCCAACCCAAACAGTCACGAACATGGAGTGAAGGAAGTGTCATGTTCAAGAGCGACTTGCTACCATAAAGAATTTTTTCTCACTTTTCCCAAATTTTCCCTAGTCATTTGTTGACCAATACCTTTTTATTTTTCAACAAGCTTGAGGAGGTTAACATTTTCTTGATCTATAATTCAACCCTTTGAGCGAATAAAGTATCGCTATTTAATAATTTAACGAGTCTAGTGATGAATGAAACTCGATTCTTGCCATGATCGACAAGTCCGTCATTATTTTATGTTTTAACGAGCTTAACGACAGTGATAGGTCAGTCCTTTTTCATATTTAGAGAGTTTGAAAAAGAGGACAAAAGGAAATTCCATAAGTAATTTTTCGTAAATTTGTCAATCAGATCCAAAAAAGTGTAAAATAATATCTGAGAGAACCTCTTTGGTCATGTTTAACCAAGGTATTCCTTTCTCGTAAATAATCTATCTCAGTCCGGAAAAGGGTTAAACTTATACTGAGTAGATATCGATTTATTTACTTTTATGAGCTTGAAAAGACAAGTGCTTGGCAATCTTTTCACATTATCGGAGCCTAAAAAGAGCTGAAAGAAGACTTCAGGGGTTCCTTTTTCACTTTTATCGAAGATCGAAAAATAAGGAGAAAAAGTATGCTTTGTGGTGAAGTCATTCTTCGAAATAAATCTGCATGACTAATATGTTCATTAGTTGTATATCCTGTTCAGAACAACATCAAATGGATTAAAAATACATGTTTCATGATAAAAACATAATAAAACTATATTCATAGCAATAAATTTAACTTGCGAATAATTAAATGACTATTAAAAGTAGTTTCACTATTCATTTTTACCATTCCATAGTTACCATTTGCATTTTGGAGCTCTAAACCTGATTTTGCCCCCGAACTTTAGCTATTGATTGTGATCGTTTCTGTGGACAGATTTCATTTCTGTTTGATCTAGGTTAGTGCCATGAAACTCCTCTTTCTTTTAGTATTCATTTCATTTCCAATTTCTACAAATTTTTAGGGTTTTAAGGCCCCTAGGGTAAATTCTACCCAAAAAGAGGGAAATGCACCCCTGAATGTCGAAACCTGCATTGCATAGCAAGTATAGTGAAAGTTACTTTCATACAAAACGCACTATCTATTGTTAGGGAGTGCGTTGGGCATAATCTAGATTTTTGTTTCTCACATTATGCCCAAAATTTGCCTAGTTTTTTGCAATGAATGGAATCTAATGGATCTTACAGTTGTATTTTAGGTTTCCACCAGATTAAAATGACGATTACATGGAGGGAAAGAGAACATGAAGAATAGGATATGATTGCCTTAAATGATCCGAGTAGGTTTCCACCAGATTAAAATGACGATTACATGGAGGGAAAGAGAACATGAAGAATAGGATATGATTGCCTTAAATGATCCGAGTATAGTAAGAGCCCTAAGAGATTTTGGACTGCTTAAGTACTTCACATTTTCTGGGATGAGGCAACAAATAGAATTATTGGAGTTCTTAGTTCGAGTATGGGAACCAACTATCAAGGAATTTCATATTAAGAACCAAGTGGTTCCTATAACAGTCGAGGATGTGTACTTTCTTACAGGTTTGTCAAGGAGAGGCTTGCCCATTTCACTCTCAAGGTTTGTTTTTAGAGGAGAGACAGTGAGAGATTATGTTTTACAACATTTTTATCCAGGGGCAAAGCCAAGCAAAGATGGAAAGATAAAATCTGAGATGTTAGATATTTTCCCTTGAGAACTATCCTTTTCATGATCGCAAAACTTGCCGACATCGTTACACTACATGTAGCGAATAGATCATATATGCAGTATGTGCTAGAGTGTACAGAACCAATAGCCTTAAATTGGTCTGAAGCTATTCTATCTCAGATAAACGAACAACTGAATAAATCAAAGGTAGGAAGGAAGAAGAATTTCAGTTATGGTTCTATCCTTATATCCTTCGCCTTGAAACAGATTCCACTGATGTAGCCACAACATGTGACACTCGATACAACTAGTTCTAGAAATCCTCGGATGCAGAGATGGGTAGAACTCATGAGTCGGCATGCAGGCCAATCGACTGTTGTGTTCTCTACTGCATTTTTTTCCTAGTTCCAACGACAGATCGTCACCATCAATTAGTATGCATACGCAGGCGTCGATTTCTGAAGACATCTAGGTTTAGAATTACCAGAAGGCGCTTAGTTGGGTGCAATAGGTAAGAATGTTTTGACCATGTTTTTTATTTTCCTAAGGTTTATACAATTTTTTTGTATTTTATGTTCTCTCAAGAATAAAATAAATGTTTGATGTAATGCAGATGTTGGTCATGTTCAACCAATAGTGGAACCAGAGCGTGAAGCAGATGTACCAGCAAGGAGGGCTATCGGGAGAGCAATCCTTCAGGATCTTGGTATGGCTGAGACTCTGACTAAGCTTCGGCAGCACATAGAGGGTTTGACCTTCAAGATTCTGGAATGCCGAATTGAAGAGCTACCCATGTGAATGCAACGACACACTATTGGGGTTCCTAACCACTAGATGTGGTTACTTCGTAGGATAGCTCGATATATAGCATGTTACCACGAGCACCACTAGTTTACTTGTGACATTTTGCATACATTTTGAGGTCAGATGACCAATGTGTCTTAGGCACAAATTTTTGTAAAAACCTATAACTATCTATCTATATGATTTCAGAGTTTTCCTATGTTTATTGTGCAATCCTATTCAATGATGTGAATGTTTTCTTTACATATGTTACAAATTTCTGTCTAAAACTTGATTAGATAATGAATTAGTGCATGTGTTCAAATTTCTGGAAATGTGTTGATATTGAATAAAATCAAAGTGTCTTTCCAAAAGTCGAACTCTAAGGAACAATCTATGCAATGTTGGATTTCTAACAGTATAAACACTAGTATGTTGTAATACCACAAGTTGTGAGTCTAACCTTATGATGATACGGTTAATACCAAATGAAATGGAATTAGAGAGAAGTTCGATCAATGCACTATACTCAGCGATATTGTTCATCGATCTACCAATACAAATCCCTTGAAAACTCACTAACTCGCCATTCGGAGCAAAAATGGCCCACGCTACAGAGGATAGATTTTGCGTACTACGACTAGCACCATCAGCATATCCAAAAAAGGTTTCCAAAGATTCAGACATCTACGATGAAATGTAAAGCGGATTAATAACGTCAGGAAAACTCTAAAAACAAATTAATATAGTGAATGCAAATCAACAACATATATATACAGTATAATACAAAAAAATACTACGCTCATGATTAAGCATAGTAACGTTTCAAATACAACCCATTTCTAGGTTGTGCCAATGGAATTCCATCGTAATCAACCAACTCATAAGCACCCTTAGCAAGAACTCTTTTGACAATATAGGGGCCATGCCATAACGGCTCAAACTTTCCTGTACCTATCAGTTTCTTGATTGTAAAGAAGGACCAAGTCGCCCTCTGAGAAAATGCGAGGCTGGACATTTTTGTCGTATTGCACCTTTATACGTCTCTTATGTGCTTCGTTGGCCAATTGGGCTTCACGACGCGTTTCATCAAGATGGATGAGGTTAAGGAGACTTCACGACGTGCTTCATCAAGATGGATGAGGTTAAGGAGACGCCCTTCTTCTTCTGAGGTGTCAGATAACAAGTCAATCGCGAGTTTTAATGATAGTATTTCACATTGGATTGGTAATATAGCTTCTAGATGATACACCAACTGAAAATTAGTAAAGCCAGTTGTGTTTCTCACCGAGGTTCTATACGCCCACAAGGCAGAGTACGGGATCAAATGCTAGTTTATTTTACGAACTCCTATCATTCGTTGAAGCATACGTTTAAGAATTTTGTTGATATCCTTAACTTTTCCATTTGATTATGGATAATAAGGAGTAGAATTATCATGTGAAAAACCTAACCTGGCAGTTAATTCATCCATCATATGATTGTGAAAATGCTTCCCATGATTTATAACTATAGCCTGCGGGACCCCAAACCATGCAATAACATGATTAAAGAAAAACAATACAACTGTCTGTCCCGTGTTATTGAATGTGGGCATCGCTTCAGCCCATTTGGTAAAATAGTCGACTACAACAATAATATAACCATGCCCCCCAGACGGATGAGGGTTACAGGTCATGAAGTCAATACCCCATTTCGAAAATGGTCCCACAGAGAAAACAGGATGTGTTGTTGTTGTCGGTTTGCGGATTTTATGATAAAAAATCTGGCATGCATGACAACTTCTGAATGCGAGGATACAATCTCCAGAAATAGTAGGCCCAAAGTAACCAGCGGGGAGTATCTTCTGCGTGGTAGAATTTCCAAATAAATTTACACCACATGCCCCAACATGACAATCATTTAATGCCTTTTCAGCCTCCTCATGAGTGAGGCGCCTCCTTAAAATAGTATCGACACCACGACGATAAAGTGTATCGTCGAAGATCAGATAATATTTGGCTTGGTATTGAATACATCATTGTTTAGAGCAAGAGGTATTAGGTTGAAAAGTTTGGGTTTGGAGATAAATGATGAAATCCCCATACCAAGGATCAGATGATCTGATAAAAAATAGAGACTCGTCAGGAATTGATGGTTCCGATGTAGTTGCAGTACTATCAGAGGGAAGGTCACAGAGAATCTCATATAGAACAAAAGACTTCTTTGACTTGGATTTGATGAATTCCAAATCAAATTCCTACAAAATGACAATCCATTTTTAATATTTGCCTCCTATAAATTGATGTGATAAGATATAATTCATGGGGTTGCAATCCAAAACTATAGTCATTTTTAGGAGCAGGATATAATGCCGAAATATTTGGACGACTTGAACAACTCCCAAGGCAAGTTTTTCTACGTATGAATACTTAACTTCTGTATCATTGATATTACGATTCAAATAATAGATCATATTTTCAATTCCATTTTCTACTTGGACTAATACCGTGGCAATATTCATTTTAGCCGCGGTGATATATAGGAAATAATCATTTTGATAATTAGGGGGATATACTAAAGACGCTCGGACAAGAGTGTCCTTGACAACATCAAAAGAAGCTTGCGCAACATGGTCACAATGGAAGGGAACCCCTTTTTTCAGTAGTCGAGTAAATCTTTTAGCCATTTTGGCATAGTTTGGAATGAACCTTCTTAGGAAGTTAGATTTTCCTTGAAGTTTCTATATCTGAAGTAATTTTGACGGTGCAGGCAAATCAAGAATGGCCTAAACCTTCAAAGGGTTGATTCGAATTCTTTCTTTTGAGACTACGAATCCAAGAAAATCAACAGAACCAACACAATACACACATTTATGTGGATTGAGGCATTTTTTGTAGTGCCGGTAGCATATGAAAATGGCTTTCAAATGTGTCGGTTGATCAGTACGATTTCATGAATGAGTTGGTAAATCATCTAGATATGGTTGAAAAATGTGCTTGATGTCATTGAAAGCATAATCCATTGCTC